>PVHT020000180.1:11056955-11163692 GCA_004024745.2 Catagonus wagneri
GGAGATCCTGGCTTTGTTTACTGGACAGATACTTCTAACTATGGTCATTTGCTACTTAAAAAACTTTAAAGGATTATTTTATTCCCTTTGGGGGATTCACAGAATTCTTCTTCATTTACTTGCTGCATTTACCCCAGTAGACTATTGTTAATATATAGGGCAAACATATCTAAATAACATCACAAGCATGTGAGGGACTCCAGCTCTTTTCACATGTATAACTTGGGGTGTCAAACAACAAAACATGCATGTAAACATGGGTGGGGGCTAATAGCATCATGGTGTTTGTAAGAAATTTAGAATTTCAGAAATGAGAAGAGTAGGAAAGACTGATGAGCAAATTCATGGAGCCAGGCATGAAGGGCTTGAAAAATATGCTGATTTGATTGTGATATACACATTTTAATTTATTTTATTTTATTTTTTTTGGTCTTTTGTTATTTTAGGGCCACACCCGTGGCATATGGAAGTTTGCAGGCTAGGGGTCCAATCAGAGCTGAAGCTGCTGGCTTACACCACAGCCACAGTAATCTGGGATTTGAGCCACATCTGCGACCTACACCACAGCTCAAGGCAATGCGGGATCCTTAACCCACTGAGTGAGGCCAGGGATCAAATGCACTGCCTCATGGATGCTAGTCAGATTTGCTAACTACTGAGCCACGACTGGAACTCCAAAATGCACATATTTTAAAGCATTTTCAGTATCTGATTAGGTAGCTAAAATTTACTGTGAAAGACATGTTTCAGAGCCCAGGCTAGCACTCTTATTCTTATGAAAACTGTAAAAGTGGACAGGACGCATAAGGTGATACTTCTCAGACTCAGAGAATAGGCAGTGCAACTGTGTGACCTCCAAGGGAAAGAGGGTTCATAAGGTGAGTCCCATCACCCAGGTAACTCTTTAGGGAAAATTGCTCATCACACAAGGATGAAGTTTGGACAGGGTACAACTGACGACTGAGCTGAGGAAGTAGAAATCAGAGATAAAAGCAACTTAAGGTCTGAAAGGTAGAACTTCAAAGAAGGGCCCCAGAAGTCATGTGAGATCTCCCTCAATTTTGTGGCTAAAGGTTGGATTGCATATGTGCAACATGGGGCCACCTGAGGTTCCCAGAGAGTATCTGCTATGGAGTTGAAAACAGAAGGAGATGGAGAAATCAGACAGTGCATAAGGAAGGGTAGTGTATGAGGGCTTAGAGTTTCAGCCCTATCACAGATTTCCTAATTATCTTATGTTCAGCTCTGCACCATATTGGATATGATAAAGGCTGTGCCTTAGGAGCAAAGACCACACACATGGGAGCAAAGACCCTCCCCATGAAGAAAGCCTAAAATTAAGCTTGATATCATTTGTGAGGGAAACAGACTGAGGTTTACTCTTTCAAAAGTTAGAGGAACATTGAAAATACCTTAGGTTTTCTATAGATACTCACTAGCAAAATATAAAGAAACCTACATAAGTTCAAGATGATCAGACCATGATTGTACATACAATACTATGTATAAATATACCTAAAAAAATAAAGAAATGCACTCACTCAAATATTTTGTACATAAAAGTTCACAGCATCTGAACTTATAATTGTTCCAAACTGGAAATAATCCACCTATCAACAGGTGAATGGATAAACAAATTTGGGTATATTCATATAATGAAAAACTACTTAACAATAAAAAGAAAAAAACTGACTGAAACATAAGACAAAATAGACACATCTCAGAAACATTATGCAGAGTAAAAGAAGTAAAACACAAAAGAGCAAACACTGTATGATCCACCTATAGGGAACTCTAGAGAAGACGAAGTAACATACAAGGGCAGAAAGATCAGTGGCTTACTAAGTTGGTTTTGTTTTGTTGATTGGTTATTTATTTTTGTGGGCCTGAGTATGTTGAATGTAAAGAGACATAACGTTATTTTTTATTGGTTAAGAAAATGTGTTATATCTTGATGGAGATGGTGAAAACATGAGTGCTATGGAATGAATCATGTCTACTCAAAATTCATATGTTGAAGATCAAACCCCCATGGAGATAGGGACTTGACGAATTAAGGTTCAATAAGATTGTAAGGGTGGTAACCTTCAATCAGTAGGAGTAAAGTCCTCATAAAAAGACATAACAGAGGACTCACTTTCTATTTCTCTTCACCATATGAGGATGCACAGAGAAGAGGAAGCCAGAAGAGAGGTCCTACAAGAAACCAAATAAACCAGAACCTCAGCCTTCAACTTCTAGTCTGCAGAAGTGTGAGAAAGTAAATTTCTATTGTTTAAGCAACCCAGTCTATAATATTTCTGTTATAGGAGTTCAAGCTGACTAATAAAATGGTATTCACTATGTTAACACTTGGTATACTCTATATTTAAACATATATAAAATTTATTATAATATAAATTATATTTAGGTAGAATTGACTAGGAATATGTTATTGAGACAGAATATTGAGAGAAACCTGGTTTATTGAGGAAGAAGGTAGAATATATGCTTAGTTATTGCTTGTATATAGGTTTGATGGGAAGTACCAAACAAAAAATTAAAAAGGAATAAAGAAAAGCTCATCTGGGATTTGGGCAGAATGTAGAAAATGTGCTCAAAAACAACCATATTCTCTAGAAGTTTTAATGAATATATTTTGTAGTTCGATAGCTTGTGTTGTGGTGACAGAGATGGATGGGTTTGGGGTGATGTCCAAGTTTCTGGATTTAGTGACTAGGTGAAAGATGACATTTATTCAGCATGCGGGGGAACATGTAACATGCACATTAGGAAGAAAGATGCATTTATTTGGGGTGTGATAGGTAGAGTTGTCTTGGGAACATTCAAAAGGAGATACATCTGTGGCACTAGATACAGAGTTTTGAATTTCAGAATGAGTTCATACTTGCCTATAAATGGAGTCATTTGCATAAAAATGAGAATTACAACTATGGGAGTGGATGAGATCACCCAGTTGGAGATGCTAAAGAAAAGAGAGAAATTAGCAGAGAACATAAAAATATGAATATTTAAGAGACATTCAAAGGAAGTGAAGTCCATGAAGGAAGCAAAGAAAGATGAAAGAATGAACAAAGGAAAGTGGTGTCATAGGAGTCAAAGAAACAGAATTTTTAGGAGGGCAACATCAATAATGTCAAATGCAGCTGAAAAGCCTAGTAAAAGAGTCCATTTAGGTCTGAGGCACATTAATCGGATTTGGCACTAGGAACTGGGACTGCCACAGACAAGAGCAAGAAATTGTGGTCAAAAGCTAGAGTATCTGCATTCACATCCAGACTCCTGATAACTGCTGTGTGACACAGAACAAATTTCGTTACCTCCAGGAACCTGAACATTCTCTTTTTTCAAAACAGAATGATTAAAAAAAGTAGACTGTAGGAAGATGAAATGCAATAACGAGTGTGGAACCAAATTTTTGTGTTATTTTCCTATATAAAATATTTTATGTGCCACTCTACTTTGTGAGGAAATAATAATATATCAGAAACGTAGTTATTCTATTATATCTCCATCAGTCAGGAGAGGCTAAAGTATATTACATTAACAAAATATTAAAATCTTCATGGTTTTGCACAAATAAATTGTATTTTCATACCCATGCTACATGCTCAACGCCAGGTGGGGAGGGATTGGGTCCACACATTTACTCTAGGCCATTTTATTATATTATGCCATATTATGATATGCTATTACATACAAATGCCTTCAGATTCTTTGTGGCATGAAAGAAAAGAGCCAAACAGCTAAGTACTGACACGTAAATATTTTGTCCTGGAAGCGGCAGGCTACTTTTTTTCATATACCCCATTGGTTTAACTAGGTACTTAACCATTCATAACTTCAGAGGGTTAAGAAAGTCCAATTCTCCCATGTGCTCTCAAGGGAAGAAGAGGTAGAAATGTTAGGAACAGGTAGATTTCCTATTAAACACACTAAAATAATATTAGGATACAAGTTCTAAAGACAGACGCTAAAAGAGATATCCACACTTCTGTTCTCACTCAGGGCAGTATTGTTACTTGTTTCCAACTTCATCACTGATAGCATTTAACAATATCCCTAGACTTGTGAGAAAAACATAATCTTTCCACTTATATAATCATTTAAATTAAAAAAAAATTTTGTTTGCTTTTTAGGGCCGCACCTGCAGCATATGGAAGTCCCCAGGCTAAGGGTCGAATTGGAGTTATAGCTGCCACCCTATACCACAACCATAGCAACCTGGGATCCAAGCCATGTCCACAGCTCATGGAAACACCAGATTCTTAACCCACTGAGCAAGGCCAGGGATCAAACCTACATCCTCACGGATATTAGTCAGACTCAATACCACTGAGCCACGATGGGTACTTCCCACTTATACAAACATTTAAGTTATCATATAGAAAAACATATTGGTTGATGGAAAAAACTTGGGTATTGGATAGAGCAGACAGGGACTTTAATTCTGGATATGCATTGTAACTACAGGTAAAATACTTAAACGCTCCAAGATTTGCCATTTTTATTTATATAAACACAGTATACAACCTTCAGAATTTTTCTCTAAAAATGAAATGAGATAGTCACTGAGCACAAAATCTTAGAACCGGTAAAGCATCTTCTTCATTTACTTTCTTTTTTTCTTTTCTTTTCTTTCTTTCTTTCTTTCTTTCTTTTTTTCTTTTTTTTTTTTGTCTTTTGCCTTTCTAGAGCTGCACCAGTGGCATATGGAGCTTCCCAGGCTAGGGGTCAAATTGGAGCTATAGCTGCCAGCCTACAACACAGCTCACAGCAACACAGGATCTTTAACCCATTGAGCAAGGTCAGGGATCAAACCCTCATCCTAATGGATACTAGTCGGGTTTGTTAACCACTGAGTCATGATGGGAACGCCTTCATTTACTTTCTTAAATTTCAATATCTAATCTAGTCAGATCCACTGGGTATAGAGATGACTTTGTATCTTTATCCTCCAAATATAGAATAGGTTTATTTCCACTTCCTTGAACAGATGAGTGAAAATAGCATTGAGTAAATAACTTGAATTTCCAGAGAAATAGTCCTACTATTCATCCATGTTCTACCTTATTTGTGTTTCCATAGATATACTTCATAGATAAGGAGGACAAATTGTTGTTTCTGGGATATCAAATTTTTGATTCAGAAATACCTCTGCATGCTTTATCTGGCTTTGTGCTCTGTATTGTCTGTGGAACTGGGGAGATTCAGACTATGAAGAGCCACAGCAGTGCCCTCCCAACTCTAAAGAGTTCCCTGCACACTTCACTCATACTCCTCCATATGTAGGAGAGGATGAAATATTTTTTTTTTCTCATTATGTCTGTGTTTTGCTTTCATTTAACTGCAGTTGTCCTGGAACTCATAAATGAAAACAAACTTTCATCAAAATGCTAGGTCAGCTACCGAAATAGTCAATAATCTGGCTATTTCCTAATCAGACATTTTGTGCATTACTGAATGAAACCATCAGAGGTGACATCTATATTTCTGTTGTGAAAGAGAATGTATTTTTTGAGGGAAATTAATTATGTTGTTTCCCATAGCTCCTTCAGGTTCTTTACTTCACTGCAGTAACTTAGGAGCGAGCGTAAGCATCGTCTCAGGACCAGAAGAGTGTTGCTGGCAAAGCATGCTGCTTGAATCTGATACAGATGCTCTTGCTTGCTATTTGAAGGAAACAGAGTAGACAATTGTGTCATGGTTTGATCTAGTTGATGTGTAGTTATGTGTCTCATCTTATCAGAGGAGTACTCAAAAGTAAGTCTTGACCTGTTTCCAAAACACTGAATTAGAATCAAGAATCAAGGACTGGGCCATTTGCCATTGACTGTCAATGATAAACATCAATAGTGATTCATTCTCCTGGAAAGGAAAACCACGGACTGTTTTCTTTAGAAAATGTATAATAAACTTATATTATTATGTATGGAAACAGTGAAATTGAAGAAATGCCATCTCCCTTCCTTTAGAAATAATTTATTCATGTAATATATATCACAAACCGAAAAGGATTCAGTGCATTAAAATATGATCAACGTCTAAAAATCCAATCAAATATGTATTAATATTGTGTGCCAAATAGCAATTCCAATTTTAAAAGTGCAATCATAAATAGTAACAACTATGAGCACAAATCAAAATCCAGCTTCATTCTCACAAATGGTTTTCTTGCTATTTTTTAAAGAGATAAAAAAATCATAACCTACCTTTAGTCCTATGCAGCTGGTTTTAAATGAAATTAAAACTGAAGGACTAATAAGAAGTATTGACTAATCCCTCTAATCCTTAAGCAGATTATCTGAAAATAGATTGATTTCTGATGGCCACAGAGTGTTCATCATGAAGATATTGGAGTTTTTATTCTTATTTTTTAAAGCTGTTTCTCGCTTTTAAAAATAAATAAAATTCTAAAACCAAAACAAACTCCTACTGGTATTTGCTTACACTGTATTAATTGAAACTTAATTTGGATAAATTACACGTTGTATTAAAGTATAGAGTTATACATTACAAAGACAGAAGTTTGAATTTGGCTTCTCTAGAGTCCTTTCTAGAGTTAATCTCTATTACAGAGCTGTATTCATCAGGTTTATCTAGGGAAACAGAATCAATATGATGTATGCATAGAGAAAAAGAGATAGAGGGTGAGAGTCGGGAAGGGGAGAGGGAGAGATTTTAAGAAACTGGCTCACGCCATTAAAGAAGCTGACAAGTCCAAAATTTTCAGGATAGATTCTCAGGTTGGAGACCCAGAGCAGAACTGATGCAAACTAAAGTACAAAGGCAGTCTATAGACAAAATGCCTCCTTTCTCTGGGGATGTCATCAACACTGATTTCTGTTTCCATCATGTTGGTCATTCAGCAGTTCAATACCTAGATAAGTCCTAGTGAATGGGAGCCCATGCTGTTGGCCTGTATAGCCTCTGTGCCAACACCTCAGCTAGTATGTACATGCACCAAGATGCATCACCCCAAAACGACTGGTGATAAAGATCTCCTGGCTGGTTCATGCTGTTTTCTGGGTTTTTAGATTCTTTCCCATGGTGGATGCTCTGTGATGTGGGTTAACACGCACAGTAAAGACAGTATACTCTGCGCTCCATCTTATATGTTCATCCGCATGCTTGCTCTCTAGATCTCCTTACCCATAATTTTATAATCATTTTCTTTCTAGGTCTGTGACCAATTAGGTTATCCATGTGCTACCACCTATGAGTCCATATACATTGTCTCAGGCCATGATACTTTTCACACATATTGGATGACCATATGCAGAGATCTTACAACTGTGTTTTTTTTTTTTTTTCCTGTTATTTTTCATGCCCACACGGGGATACCCACATGTGGATGTACTGGAGCAGTCAGTATTTATCTCACACTCACACATTAAGCCAACTTTTATCCTAAGTAACACATTTATCCTACTTCTTTTCCCATCATTTTGTGATCACAGAGACTGGCTTTAAGAGAGAATCTTGTTGCGACACTGCAGAACCCACTAAAAAGAAGGGGTGCCATTTTTTGACAAAGTCAAAGGATGGCATAAATATGCCAGCTTGAGGTAATTAAATAGATCTCATTAAAGATCTTTTCATTTGATCTCCCTAAATTAATAGGAGCCAACTATATAAGAGATGAAAGGATGTATGAAGAGTCAAAATGATCAGCATGTGCAATGCATGAAGGCCTTAAGGGGCATTGCTTATTTCAGTAATAGTAAAACTTCCATACACTTCCACATGTCAAGATTTTTTTAAAACTCATGCATTGAAGTACCTAAGTTTATTTCTAACCACCTAGCTCAAATACCTCTTCATACTTAATGCCTTCATGTGCTAATCTAATTTATATATTTTTACAGTTTTATTGAGGTATAACCGGTATGCAAAAAAACCTGCACCTACTTAATGTCTAAAAGTGATGAATTTGTACATAGGCATATGCACATGATACCTTAACCGCCATTAAAATAAATGTTTGTTATCTTCAAATGTTTCCTTGTGTCCCTTTGCCCTGCATTTGTATGCTTGTGTTAACATTTAACATGAAATCTATCCTTTACAAATTTTTTAAGTGAATGATAATATGTTGCTAACTATAGGCACTATATTGTACAGTAGATCTCTAAAAACTTACTCATCTTGTTGTTCTAGTCTAATTTAAATATTCCTGTTCCAATACCTGCCTGAGATTTCCTCTGCTCAGTTCTAATATTCATTTATCTGAACTTTCTCTGTAGGAATACTATGATCCTATTAAGAATGGGTAGTTTTCTTACTCATCTGTATCTTCTCAGTACCTGGCATGGTAACCTGCCCATAGTAGATGCCACAGGAATACAAGCAGATGTTATATGAGTGAACTGAAATACAGTAGGATACAAATCTTACCTTCTGTACCTTTGGGACTAAACATATTGCAATAAGGAGTCACTAGAAGTTTTAAAAGAGGGAGAGCAAATGCTGAATTAAAATAAGAAAGATGATTAATCTGCCTTGAAACACATAACTGATACTCTTTACTTACTGCTTTGACCTGCATCTAAATTTTACTTCCAATTCTTATCAGAAAAAGGGATTAGTTTTGAGACAGCACAATGACTTTGAGATATCTGTAAGCCATATAAATTTTATCAAAAGTGCAATTATACAAAAATGTAACAGTATATATTACTTACACTTTCTTGCCTAATTCCCATCATTTTCTTTCTTTCTTTCCTTTTTTTTTAAATGGCCATGCCCATGCCCATGGCATATGGAAATTTCCAAGTCGTATCAGTGCTGGATCCTTAACCCACTACACTGGGCCAGGATTGAACATGCATCTCCTCAGCGACCTGAGCCACTGCAGTTGGATTCTTAACTCACTGTGCCCCAGTGGGAACTCCTCAGTTTTCTTATTTCCAACAGCTATTCTCTTCTATCATGTTCTCTACTTATCTTAATTGTCAGTGACTTAAAAAAAACATGATTTATCAAAGGATATTGCTTATAGCACAGGGAATTATATTCCCAATAAGGTCCTGCTTATAGCACAGGGAATTATATTCAATATCCTTTGATAAATCATGTTTTTTTAAGTCACTGACAATTGAGTGTGTAGTCATTTAAAAGAAGAGGTAAAGGAGCCATTTGGTCTTTGTTTTGTTGCATTTTTACCATAACAGTTTGTACTTGCTAATCCCAAACTTCCAGTCCTTCCCTCTCCTGTGCCCCTCCCCCACGAGAAACTTTTATTTAAATCTGCAGTATATGTGATCTCTCCTCAAACTCCTTTTAGCATAGTGCCAGTTTTATACTTTTCATATATTTGTTTTTCATTAAAAAGCAAATTTCTTAAATATTTAAAATAAGTGATTAATTAAAAACCAAAGGTACATACAATCCTTATAAACAATCTTTATGTACTCCTCAGTTTTGTAAAGTTGAACTTCATAGGGAGTCCTGGACTTTAAGCAAAATAAACAGTTTTGCAAGAGTTTCCAACGAGCAGCTCTTGTCTATTCGCTATCTCTCACTGTCCATAAATTATCATAAATTAATGTGTAATTTTCCATATCATCCCTGTGTGCACATGAGTTCTCTAGAAGAGTAATCATGTGATAACCATGCCCAGAAGAGCTAAACCTTGGGCAAACCAAAGTAAGCATAATTTAAATAAAATTAGGGCAAGAGGAAGTTAGATGATGAAATGAGAGTCTAAATGGAAGGGGATAAATTGACAATAAAGTGAGAGAAATACATGGCTTTGTCTGCAGCTTTATAGTTGATATAAAATTTGTGCATCAAATAATTAGTAAGTACTTACTATGTTCCAATGATATAAGGAAACAGGGGGACAAAGTAGATGATACGGAAACTGTCCACAGTATGTTCATAATCCATTGGGAGAGAAAATATTTTGAAACAAATTAAGACGTGCTACTTTTGTTAGACATTTTGTGAGTAAAAAACCATGACTACATGGTTGGGTAAGACTGGTTTTCCTTTTCAGCCTCCAAATTTTAAGATTTTATAATCCTCTAAAATAGAATATACAAAAGTTTAAAGTTGGAGAGCTCGAGATTAAAATCTTACTTCTGCCACTTTTTAAAATGTGGATTAGGTATGTTCTTCAACTCTGGGAGTTCATTTCCTTATCTTTAAAATGGAACCTTGTTGTAAGGACTATGCTTAGCCCAGGGCCCTGTACACAGAGGTAAATGCTTAGTAAAGTGAGTGTGTAGTCATTTAAAAGAAGAGGTAAAGGAGCCATTTGGTCTTTGTTTTGTTGCATTTTTACCTTAAGAGGTCCCCCTTAACCCCAATCTTGCAATTCTATTGCAAAGCCATCTGTATATTCTCTGGTTAAATAAATGCCTCTCTTATCCATCACACTCTCATCACTTGTGACCAGGTGTATATTTGGACTCTCTTTATTTTAGCAGTGAATTCTTAGAAATGTTCCCAGTGTCCATCTGGCATTAATCCTAGGAAATGACAGATACTTAGACCAAATTACACAAGATTGAAAGCGCCATTTGTTCAGCTATTAAAGCAATGAAAGGATGCTTTTGTCAAGAAAAAAAAAAAAGCAATGTTTAGTAAGGCAAAATATGTATAAGATAAACATCTTTTTATCTTGGGAAAATAAAAATAGTAGCTTCACGTCATCAGTATTTAAGGAGACTTTGAAATGTGTTTAAGTTAGATATATAAAAACATCTGAAATTGTATTTTCTTCTCTAATTTATGTTTTTAATTCTCTTTATTTAAAATTCTTCTCTCCTAACAGCTGTTGAAACAAAGAACACAGGATTTGTTTTAACTTAATATGTATTATATATTGATATATTATCCTAGTACATTAGGAATATATTATATGTTCATAATTCCCCTACCAGTCTCAAACCGATAGAGGGTTCAGGAAGATAATATGCCAAATTTGAGAAAAATTTTCTCTAACTTTTGTGACAAGCTGAGCCAAAAATCTGTTTTAGGCGGTCATCAGTTTGTTTATAGAAAAGTCCCTGAGGACAAATTTTGTTTTTAAAGCTGGAGTGTGGCGGTGGTGGTGGGGCTCTCCATTGTTTCACCTTCTCTTTACCTACAGCTCAGAGGGCAAGTAAGATTTATTTAAGGTCATTCCAGAGTATGATATTAGGGTACATCATAAAGATAGTGCTTTTAATGCAAATTTTAGGATAGTCTTCCATATGGAGAACATTGATTGAAATTGGGTTTGATCATTGTCTGATTTCTGCTTCTTGACTCTCCCAGTTCCCCAGCATCAGGTTCATGGAGATGATACATGGGAAAGGAGAGAGAGAGACTATAGTCCTTATTCATTCTTCTAGAGCCACTCCCCATTTTAGCAAGAATTGGAGGGATCTGGGCTGGAGGACAGAGAGGGAAGACGCAGACATGTTTAGAATCAGCCCTTCCCTTGGACCCAGGTGTATCTCCTTGAGTCTTAGCACTTTCCCTTCCTGTAGAAAGAAATCCCCAGCAGGACTAACTGTACAGTCTCGTTTTGGCAGAAGCACTGAGGTTTGGCCTCTGGAATATCATTTGTTAATGGCGAGTTATACAGCGATCAATAAATGTAAAAGAATAGTCAGGAGCATCAGAGGATAAAATTGCAAACTCCGTGTCCAAACACAAAGACAAATTATTTACCATTGCTGGTCAGGTAAGTTTTGTGCACATTATTTGTATTTTTTTCCCCAGGGAAAAGCAAGAAAAATTCTGCTAATACAAGGAAATCACTATAATATGATAACACACCTGTGTTTTCTTGTTTTTTTTTTCTTTTCTTTTAACCTGTTGAACTGCAAAGGTATTGCCATAATATACAAGGTAGCAAGAGAATCCTAGAGCTTGTAACCCTCACATTAGCTCCCCATGGACAGGTACAGGCCACTGTATCTAAAGTGGTCCTTTTATCTAGAAGCAGGAGCTTAATAAGGGATCGTGAGCAACTTCTAAGTTCATGTATCTTACTCAGTTAACTAGAAATAGATGCTTTTAGTCAATATCAAAATGGCAGTGCTCTGCAACGGCAATTGCATGTTATTTAAAATTAAAAGACTGAACTGTGATTTTTTTCACTGCTATCTGTTGATGTCATGATTTCCTTAAACTTTGCCCTCTTCCTTTATAATACTATTTAATAGTAAATTTTAATATGCAATATTTGTGTAAGAAACAGGTAAAATAATATATTTAGCACTACCAATGATTAGTGAGATTGAAATCTCATTGTGCATAGGGCATAGTTAAGAAGTTCCCTCGCATCTGCTCTTCTACAGCCTTATTGATGATATTTTAAAGAAAAAAAGAAGAGATCATGTATCTGGTTTAAAAGTATTAGTGAAATGTAGTCTGATATTTTTTCTTCTTTTATCCTTATCCTGCTATGAGAAACAACTCTCTCTCCCAACAAATATTTATTTTTAAGTTCATTTAGTTTTTTATATTGTTATTTAGTTCACTATGTCTAAATAACATGTGCATCCTGTTATCTCCCAGCAAGTAAAATTTGTTTTCCTTTTATTTTAGATGTAGATTGAGTTTTTTCATACTTCTGCCCCTTTCTCTCTTCTACCAAATAAATTATGTCTCAATTTTCAGATACACATTTCATTGTTACTGCTCTATCTACATAAATAGTGTTCATTACCAAGTCAAGAAATATATTATATATTACAACCTAATTCTCCGTTTTGAACAACTGTTTTTGCTTGGTTTATTGATAACGATTGTCTCATTTTAAAAACTATTTTTCTGTGAAAATCCAAGTGTTTCTACATTTTCAAAGGGCTCTTTAAAAAACGCCTTTTGAAGCATTCCCTTCACGGCTCAGCTGTTAATGAACCCAAGTAGGATCCAGGAGGATGTGGGTTTGACCCCTGGCCTTGCTCAGTGGGTTAAGGATCCAGCGTTGCTGTGAACTGTGGTGTAGGTCGCAGATGCCGCTCAGATCCCACATTGCTGTGGCTGTGGTACAGGTTGGCAGCTGTAGCCCCGAATCTGACTAGTATCCATGAGGATACAGGTTCAGTCCCTGGCTTCACTCAGTGGGTTAAGGATCCAGCATTGCCGTGAGCTGTGGTGTAGGTCACAGATGCGGCTTGGATTTGGCGTTGCAGTGGCTGTGGCATGGACTGGCAGCTGCAGCTCTGATTTGACTACTAGCCTGGAAACCACCTTATGCTATATGTGCAGTTCTAAAAAGACAATGCCTTTCGATATAATTCATTAAACAGTTGAGAAGTCAGATAACTTACTAGTTTCTTTTTTTCTTTCCCTGCAGACCTACATCTAGATGCCCATGGTCCCCAGCCCCAGCTTACACTGGTTGCTTCTCAGACCTACCATGCAGCTGCCATCTTGGAATCCCCCCTCCCTTTTCTTCAATATTGGTTTTCTCATCAGACATTCCCCATGTATTTATTTTTCCTCAGTATATTTCCTAATTTTGGGAAAGTCGATTCTTCAGTAAGTTCTTGAAAACTGAGCATGACAGGGAAAAAGACTGTGTTGTAAACTTAAAATGAAGTTGAGTGAGCAGCTATCCCCTGGGAGAATACAGATGAAGCATAAACAATAGTGTTCTATTTGAAGAATGAAAAGGGACGCTAAGCATCCAGTCTATACTTCTCATTAGATCACAAGTGAAACCAGAAATTGAGCTCCCAACCCCCAATTAGCAGCCAGGTCTTTCCTCCACATTGTCAGGATGTGTGCCCTAAAACTTTCCTCTTTCTTTCTTTCCCTTTTTTTCTTTCTTGATTTCTCACAGTCTTTCTTACTTTCTGTGTTGCTTTCTTTCTTGCTTTTTTCTTTTTAGGGCCACACCTGTAGCATATGGAAGTTCTCAGGCTAGAGGTCAAATTCGAGCTGCAGCTATTGTCCTATGCCATTGCCACAGCAAAGCAGGATCTGAGCTGGGCCTGCCACCTATGCCACAGCTCACCACAACACTAGATACCTAACCCATCGAGCAAGGCTAGGGATTGAACCTGCATACTCATGGGTACTAGTCTGGTTTGTTATCACTGAGACACAATGGGAATCCTTCAAGTGTCTTTCAACATTCAGGACTTGCAAAGATGCTGTGCTATATGCCTCACTGAGACTAAGACAGTTTTTACAGGTGAAGAAATGGGGAAAAGAGTTACAGAAATTTATCAAACTATAGAACTGGTAAGTGGCAGATTGGAACTTCCAAATACACACACACACACAGATGTAATTTGCATTTAAATATTTACTGTTTTTAAAAGCCCATTTCCATTCATGAGCTTAAAAAAATAAAAACTGTTAAATAACCAAGGACATTTTAAAAACGTTTCATGCGTTTTCCTTTGTTCAAAATTGGTAATCGTACTAGTGACACTGTCATTACTGCTAAGCCCCAGAATCTCAGCTTTCTCTAAAGGTCAGCTAGAAAATTTCAAAAGGTCAGAGCTGATTCCATGCATGCAATGCCTGTGCAGGAGAATGTAAGTGATGGCTTTCTGAATTGTATCTCTCCTTAAATGAACCGGTGTTTAAGGTACTTCAAATTCCAAATATGTCTTTCCTTTTTTTTTTTCAAGCTACATCGAGTACCACAACATTTGCTTCGCAATTTAAGGTGAATAGCATTGTCCCTATAAAGCTGAAACATTAACATAACTGTTATTGGAATTTCCTGAGCAATGTTGATAGAGTGTGAACATTATCCATTGAAATAAAACTACACTAATGAGTAAAAACTAAATTCATTTTCATTTGTGCAACAACTATATCTTGAATATCTTCATGCCTGCTACCTTTGTTGACGTCCAGTGGCACAGATGAGCAAGATATCCCTTGTCTTCAAAGCAGGAAATCACCCAATTACAAAACAAATGTTTAAGGCAGTAAGTTAAACGCATTGTGAGAATTGTAATAATTGGTTTATAAAGCACCATGTGATATAGAAAAATATGTACAACTACAAAATACAAAACGGCAATAAAGAATAACTTATACAGTTTTGTTTGATTAACAGATTCAAGGATAATCACTTAAATGTATTTGCTTAGATTATTTCTCTTGGGTATATAGGAAGCTATTGAAAGATGGTATTTGTGATGTAGATTAAGAAATTTGGGATAAGGTATTTGCTTTTCATTGTGTATAATTTTATGCCAATTGCTAAAAAGCACCATTTGCCTAAGATAAAAGATGGACATTTAGGTTAGTTTTAGGAATTTAAAAGTGTTTTAGAAGATGCATCACCTGACTTCAGCTGTCATATATGAAGATGAATAACAAAGTAATGAAACACAAGAAGGGTTTTCAAGATATTGGGAACAAGAGCGCATAAATGTCAAAGGTAGGAAATATCAGTCATACTCTATTACCAGGGAATGAGGCAAGTCCTGGTGAGAGTAAAGCAGACGTGAGAACCAGAGCTGCACTGGGAAAGCTTTCAGTACTCTGTTAAGACCTTGCAGTTTGCGATGGTGATGAAGAATTGAAAAATGCATGCCTGGGGATGGCAGTACTCACCAGGAAAGAATTTCATTGATTGAAAAGAGTAATGGATTTTCCAGGAAATTCACTTTGTAAGAAGTTCTATATGTGGCAATGCCTTTTTATGATTATAAAATATAGAAATTAGTATGTTTGTTAGAAGTGGAATAATTTGACTTCATTTTAAGCCATATGATAGACTAGATTCCTGAAAAACTAATCACTCTATTTTTTAATATTGTTAATATATTGCCTAAACATAGCAAAAATGCATTGAACTGCTTTGTTGAATTTGTAAGAAATTAAATCTTCAGGGGCCAAACTTTCAGTAGAGGCTGAAAACCACAGAGGCATTCTGCCTTTGACACCTTAGCTACCCGGAGGGTGTTATCAGTTCTGATCCAACGAGCCTTAAGAGACAAATGGACAAAACAGTGGACCAGAGGAGGTCAAGTATTAACACAGACACTTGAAGGGCTAAAAATTCCATGAGAATAAACAAAAATATTTGTGTATGTGTTTTTGTACGTGTGTGCGCATGTGCATATGTGGTTGCACGCATGCGTGCATGTGTATGTGTCTTTCACTCACAGATCTCAGAGTAAAACAACAAAGTTCTTCCCTGAGAAGTTATTCCTTCAGGATTGCGCTCACTACTTATCTATGGGGAGGGCATTTAAATGACACGTCACAGAACTTACCATTGCTCTATCTGGCACAGTCATGAATACCATAAGCAAACTATATGTTTATGAAGCCAGACTGACTCTATCATTCTGAATTATTTCATCATTGCATGGAAGAAAATCTCAGAAGGAGGATAAAAAGAGAATGAATACACACTGCAAAGTTCCTAAATGCCCACTGAAACCTAGGGACTGGATGAGATGCCTAAGCCCTGCCTCTACCAGTTGGGTTAATAATCACAGGTTACATGCCTATAGAAATTCACAAACTGCCTATGTGATACTAAGATAAGAATGAGAACCACCCTCAAATATGCTGCTTTTGAAACATGTTGTGTTTCTATGGCCCGGTTTGAATAAAAACTCCTTGCTTGAGTCTGTTAGTTTGTAAATTTACATCCACTCTGATAAACCACGTCTCCAGTAAATTGATATCCCTTGTTTCCGGGACTTTAAACGCAAAAGTGGCCCCTGAGATTTTCAATTTTTCACATATCAGTATATGGAAGAAATTTAAGTATTAGAAGAGAAAGAGTGAGCATACCTGATGTCTATTTGATGTAAACAGGTAAACATAGTGCACATAACATTTTTGATGGTGAATAATAAGATTCCATTTCCAGATAAAGGATAGATTCTTTTTTCTCTTCGTGCTCTCCATTTTACTTATTTATTTTTATTGTATTTATTTATGTAAGTCTGGATGTTTGCAAATACTGAAGTTCATGGATATGACTTTGTATTCTCCTCAGTCATCATCATTGATTTCTCTTGTGTTTTTCTTTCAAAGGCTTTGCAGTTATTGTTAAATCACAATTGCTCCATGCAGGCAATGACCCACTGCAATTGGCAATGCACTTTTCTTAAGATAATGAAGAAGATTCTGAGGACCTGATGACACCTTATTTAATTAGGGTATACCAAATGTAGGGACCATTCAATTTCCTGGGTTTCTGCTTGAAAGGTAACATATAGATTACTCCCAATCATAAGCATCTCCTGTAATGAGGAAAGTAGAATGCAAAATCTTATCTTATGATGAAAATGTTATGTGCCTGTTAATACCTGTAAGTTTCCCTTAACCGATCATTCAAGTACATTCTTTCACATATAATGCAAGGCTCTCAAATACACAACATTTTGGTCAAATCACCATAAGCAACACAAAAAATCTGATTCCAATCAGATGTTTGATAACCTTCTGATATTTCATTCTGCTATATATTCAAACAAAAGGAAAACAGGATGTTGAAAAGACATTGCACAGCCATGTTCATTACAGCTTTGTTAACAATAGCTATGAGGTAGAAGGAACTGAAGTGTTCATAGTGGGATGATTGGATAAACAAAAGGTGTTATGTACATACAGTGAAATACTACTGTTACATACATACAGTAAAATACTACTCAGCCTTAAAAGACATCCTATAGTGCCACATGATACAACACTGATGAACCTTGAGGACATTATGCTGAGTGAAACACACCGATTCATAAAGAGACAAATAAATACTATATGATCCACTTATATGAGATTTCCAGTTATATTCACAATCATGGAGACTGAAAATTTAGGTGAAAATGTCAATATTTCTGAGTAGTTGCATGCCAAATTCCTGGTATATTTTTCTTTACTTGCCATTAGTAAAAGTGAGAACTGACATTTAATCAACAATTATTATATGTGTCAGCAACTGTCCTACATATTTATTATTTTTCCGATTGAAGGCAAATTTCCTTTATAGAGTTGAGGAAATGAAAAGTTACCTAAAATTGATGATGTTTTGGTATCATATGACTGATCAATGAGTAAAAAAGTGATGGAATCAAGATGCGAAGTCTAACTCTCTCCAGTAGAAAATGTGTTAACAAGAAGCTGACAGGCCAAAAATAGGCAGATATTGGTGTCAAGAGCCCAGCCAATTTCCATGCTTAATTACTCAGATCTAATTCAAAGGTAGCAACACCGAGAATGGAAAGTAGAGCTTAGATATTTGCTAGGGAACATAATCATCTTTCTCCCTATCCCCCTGGAAAAAAATGAAACCCATTTACAAGTCCAGATAAGGTTAACTGGAACACAGTTCCCAAGTTACTCAGAATCAGGTGAATGAGAGAAGAAGAGGTAAGACATAAATTGGGAGTTCCAGTTGTGGTGCAGCAAAAACGATTACGACTAGGAACCATGAAGTTGCAGCTTCGATACCTGACCTCACTCAGTGAGGTGAGGATCTGGTGTTGCTGTGAGCTGTGGTGTAGGTCACAGAATCTGCTCAGACTCCATGTTTCTATGGCCGTGGCATAGGCTGGTGGCTGTTACTCCAATTAGACCCCTAGCCTGGAAACCTCCATATGCTATGAGTGTGGTCCTAAAAAGAAAAAACAAAACAACAAAAAAACCCCACAAATTAAGGAGACCTGACTGACCCCACCTGAGTACACTCCTGAGACATAGAGTTCAAAAGCTGTAAGAAACTTGTGAATTCTCCTGGGTTTTGGACCCAGTTTTGTTTATAGTATATTATGCATCATCCAAAGTGGGTTATTTCTGACAGTGAAAGAGGGCCCTATTAATAATTAGACTTGGGAGAAAAAGTCATAAACCAAGACTGTTCCTGCAAAGTCCAGTATACTGGATCAGACACTTGTAACAGTAATCCACACCTCAGAGGGCTTCAGAGCTTGCTATGATGACAATTAATACCCCTCCTCATTCTGCCATTTTCTCAGGTCATATATTCTACTAGAATTGTGTCCTGCAATGCCCTAGACAAATGTGGAAAGCTTGTTTCCCCAAAGCCAACATTTCTACATGTGCTAAATCATTTTCTATCAAAAGGAAAGTAGGATTTCTTGCCAAATAACTAGGATGAGGAAGCATGAACCCTCCATCACTGGGGGAAAACGAGAAGTTTCAGAAATAGAATAATGTATCTCATGCGTAAAGTCAACAAATTAGTTTCAAAGGCATAAGAAAAATCCATGCAGAGCTCCTATAATCTCAGAGACAGATTCTCACCAGTCATACAAAGCTTCAGCAGAATGGATGACAAAACAGACCCAAGATTCCCCATTGTGTCTTTCCCCTTCACAAATTAACACTTCAAAATATTAACTCCTCACAGTTCTGCTGAGAAAATCTTCTGAAAATGCTTCTTTGAGGCTGGCAAATGAAAATTGTATTGTTTTCCTTCCGTAAGAAGTTCTCAGGATGAAACCAGTGGAATTTGTAATGATGAATCTCCATTCACCATTTGGTTCCCCAAATCTGAGCCAGGTTCTCAGGCATTACCTCGGTATTTTTCTTTTGGCTGCACTTTTGGCATGTGGCAGTTGCCAGGCTAGGGACTGAATCTGCACCACAGCATGACAACTCTCAGGCATCACTTTGGTTATATACATTTCCCTTTTCCTTCATGTTTGGTAAATCTTTGGGAATTAAATAAATTTGATGGAGTAATAACTCCCCCATTTTTGTGAGCACGGAATATATAATCACTAATCAGAAGGGTCAACAACACAAAATGACTGCAATGAGTCATTTTCAGATATAAATAAGAACTGATGTTGTGGATAACTGCTGTAGACCTATCATTGGGAAATACAGGATTCCCTTTGGAGTTCTAAAACCCTGAATGTAGTTTGCACAGCTCCATCACTACTGGGAAGTATTTTAGGAAGCAGGGTACCCCTGCTTTTAATAACATTTTGAGACCAATGTCCTTATTTGAGAGATAAAAGAAGTGACTTTCAGGGAGGGCAAGGATAGTCTCACTCAGTGCCCGCTCCTAGTGAGGGTCAGAATCAGAACTGGAGGCTGGGTCAGCCTGAGTCCCCGGTACATTTCATTCATACCAGAGTTTTTGCCTTTATATCCATCTTTGTCACTCTGATACCTGCCAGTACTTGTAATTTTAACATAACTGTTTTCTTCTAAATATGCAATCCTTTAATCTACCGAGTCTCCTATGGTAATACTTTCTCTGTACCCTCTGGCCTTAGTTTTTCGATGTGTTTTATGTTGGACTCTTTTAACCCTCTACTTAAAATGTATTTATATAGTTTAACCTTTGATGAAAAGCCTGTTAAATACAACAGGCTTAAGAAAATATCTTTATCTTTCTTATTTCCCCTTATAAATTTAGAATAAAAGCTATAAGTGAACAAAAGTTTTTAAATGAAATAATAGCGAATAATAGATAATTTTAAGGCTTACTATAACACTATGATTGTCAGGTCCACACAATTTTATTTTTGCTTTTTTTTTTAGGGCCACACCTGCAGCATATGGAAGTTCCCAGTATAGGGGTTGAATTGGAGCTACAGCTGCTGGCCTATACCACAGTCACAGCAACGTGGGATCTGAATTGTGTTTGCAACCTACACTACAGCTCAAGGCAACGCTGGATCCTTATCCCACTTCAGTGAGGCCAGGGATCGAACCCGCATCCTAACAGATACTAATACCAAATCTTCATGGATACTTCATAACTTACTGATCCACAACAGGAATTCCACAGGTCCACATTAAAAAAAAATAATAATAATAACTCTGAGAGTCTTATAGGAGACGCTTTAGAAATACTCCCTGGATTTTGGCAACAATTGTCTAGCTAGTCTCTTGGCCAGCAGCCACTTTCTCTTCCGTTTCATTTCCATCCAACTGCTGAATTGATCTTCCTAAAATGCAAAATGCATCATTTCATTTACTTGTCTAAATTCTTTCTGTGACTTCCTATTGCTCAGAAAAGAGAAGATGAATTTATTAAGTTTGAGGTCCTTTTATACTCTGCCCTGCTCTCACCTTCCTACTTTTGCTGTCTGTCTCTGAGCCCTGACCAAGACACATATGATGTCAGAAGAAAAAAAAATCCCCTAATACATCATGACTCCCTCATGCCTCCATGACTACCTGAACTAATTCTGCCTCAAATTTGTCTCCTTTTGTGAAAAGGAATTTTTTCTGCACTCCTTGAGATGAAATTCATATTTTAAATTTCTGAAAGGTCTTCTCAAGTTAGGCATTCTTCCTTCCTCTAGTAATACATTCACTCAAAAACTACTACTATGTTTTTTCTAGGCCCTAGATCCTCTTTGAGATGAGAGGGAGAACATGGAGAAAAAGATGGAAAAGTAGCCTTCACTCATGACGCTTACGTTCTAGAAGACAGAAAGAACAGAAAATGAACAAATAAATAATCACACATTTTAAAGTAGTCATAAGTGCAATGAAAAAGTAAGAGCAAAGTAAGTCAAAAATGCCAGGAAAGAGTGAGGAGTACCATATACTTGATTGTTAGGGAGATGCCTCTTAGGAAATAGTCCTTGAATGAACAAACGGAGACACAGGGGTACAGGCAGAGGTTCAATACATAGAAAAAATACAAAGAACCTACGTGGGACCAAGTTTGTCAAGCAAATAGACAACAGAAAGAATATTTTGACTAAAAAGTCATAAGCCAGTGGAAACTGATACTTTACTCTCTAGCGAGTGAAAAAATATCTACATGCTCCTCCTTCAGTGTTCTTATAACTACTTTATATACTATTATTAACTATTTTTATATCTAGTTTTCTCTGTATGCTCAAACATCTAAACCCTCTACTAGATTGTGAGATACTTCCACAAGCGTATAGCTTATACATTTTATCTTATTCCCCTGTGTATAGAATGGTCTGGAAAAAAACACATAGGATGTGTAAACTCATCTGTTCATTCATTTATGTATTTCTTTACTCTGTAATTAAGAGTTGGGTACTGCAGAGATACCAGAAATAAACTGAGAGAGAAGAATGTCACAGTCTCCACCTTAATGATAGAATTTACAATCTTGTAGGAAATTCACCAAATAATTACACTGATTAATATAAAATTAAAAGCACAATAGATAACATAAAGGAGATATAAGAATGCTGTAGTCAGACAGTCAGGGAAGATGTCTCTGAAGAGGTGGATTCTAGGCTGCAATCTGAAGGATAACAGAGGATTATCACATGAAAATTAGGGCTGAAAGGAAAGCCTAAGTAAAGGCTAGACGTGGAAGACGAGATTCAAGGCATGGAAAGTGAGGTAGCTTTGCACACCATGTAAATGACTTTGGCTTTTTCCCTAAGAACAATGGGAAGTCAACTGTTTCATCTCAATTAACCATCCAAGTATTAATTCAGCTTTGTGACTATTTTGAGGGACCACTGCATGGCTAATCAGTCTCAATGTCCTAACCCTCTACTACGATCATAAAATACTTAAAAATAATAGGCCAGAGTGCTCTCCTTGACTAAAGTATGGCATAAATGGCCTTCCTTACTGGATTGTTGTTTACTTTCCCAGGATCACCGTTCAGATGATTTCATCTGCAGACCTGTGTTAATGTCACTCACATGGCTTTTATTGCCCCCAAAATGCAATGTTATTACTTGCCTCTGTGCCTTTGAACCTCTGTGAATTTGTGCTGCCACACGTGAGTGACTTCTTGATGGAAGGAACAATACTCTGGCTTATGACACGAGATTCCAGGCATCTATTGAAGGGTCATGTGTACAGGATTTATTTGGGGTTATCAATGGCAATTGCATATCTGTCTTGCTCAACCAGAAGTGGTTGCCAAGCCTAGGTATGGACATAAATCTTTGTGGTACATTTTCAAGATTTTCCTTCATTTTTAAAAAAGTTTGGTAAAATCAGCACACACAGGAAATGTGTGATCTCTGCCAATCACAATTACAAGTTATGATTCTGCAAATGTTTTAGTAACAGGACTCAAGGTTTGGCGGACTATCTATTTTTAGTGTAAGTCAGCCCCCATCTTGCATATAGTTTATATAAGCAGATATACACAAAGCCTCTAAGAAATAATTCAAGTATCTTACAAGAAAAAAAATGAAAATGAATCATGAATAATGCCATCATACTGGGCACAATGTTATAGTTTTATTATGACAATAGTCAGGGCTTCTCCACAAGATGTGGTTGTTTTATTGGACCCTGCTGACCACTAACTCTGACAAAACTAGAGAAAAGCCCATAGAAAAATATAAGCAAAAAAAAAGAAGAGGCAAAAGAAAGAAAAATCACAGAATATATCTTTAGATTTGTCATTTCTCTTCTATGGGCACAGACATATTTTTTATTTTTTAGAACCTGTACATACATGAAGAATAGAATTCTGCATGTCTTTATTTATTCATTACATTGGGGTTTTGCAGCCTGGGAACTAATGACATTTGAGGCTGAATAATTTGTTGCTGGGGACTACCGTGTGCACAGTATCATTTTTATGAGCATCTCTAACACAATAGATGTCACCAGCATCCTTCTGCCTTCTTGTGACAATCAAAAACGTCTTCAGACATCACATGATATCACATATATGTGGAACCAATACATTTAAATATACTTTTAACTTACTTCCAAACCAGAAAGAGACTCACAGACATAGAAAACAAGCTTATGGTTAGTAAAGGGTAAACGGGGTGGGAGAGTGGTAAATTAGGAGGTTGGGATTAACATATACACACTACTATATATAAAACAGATAGGCAACAAAGACTATTGTATAGCACAGGGAACTATACTCGATATTCTGTAATAATTTACAAGGCAAAAGATTCTGAAAAAGAATATGTGTGTGTATATATACACACACACATTCTTATATAGATTCTGAAAAAGAATATATATATACACACATATATATGTATGTGTATATTTATATATATGTATATATATACACATATAACTGAATTGCTATGCTGTATGCCTGAAACTAAGAAAAGTAACATGGTGTCATAAATTAACTACACTTCAGTTAAATCCTTTTTTTAATTTTAAAAATACAAACAAAAAGAATCAAAGCCTTAAAATTTTTTAAAGTGTCTTCATACACTGCCAAATGTTTCCTGGGGTTGACAGGAAGAGCCATTATGTTACAAAATGAATTACAGCCTGATATAAACAAAGAAATGTACTCAGGAGTTCCCGTTGTGGCTCAGTGGTTAACGAATCTGACTAGGAACCATGAGGTTGCGGGTTCAATCCCTGGCCTTGCCGTGAGCTGTGGTGTAGGTTGCAGATGCAGCTCGGATCCTGCGTTGCTATGGCTGTGACGAAGGCCGGCAGCTACAGCTCCTGTTAGACCCCTAGGCTGGGAACCGCCATATGCTGTGGGTGCGGCCGTAGATACGGCAAAAAAAAAAAAAAAGGAAATGTACTCAATAAATTCACCTTCCCATGTTCTCTATGTCCTTTTCTTTGTATCCATGCATGAAGGACAGGATATTGTGTGTATGTGTATCTCATAGATGCAGTTCTTACATTATCATATTTAGTCCTCCCAAATATGCTTGAAGCAGAACATATTCTACACTCAATTCATGCCAAAACTAAGGTTCAGATAAATGAAGTAACTTGCCTTAATATAAACCATAATAGGAAGAGTCAAGATAAAACTCAATATGCTCATATCAACCTCTAACAAATTATGAACATTTTGATTAAATAATGATTAAATATGACATCTAAATTTAACAGATGAAACTTTGAAAATCTCTAAATTATTACCCTCATTCCACATCAACTCTATATGCAATAAAATTCTCGCATGCACATAAAGAATCAAATATAGTTTTAAATCTATTTCTAGTCATGTTTTTCTTATAACCCTCATAACAACCCTGTAGCAGTACAGCAGGGATTCTTACACTTATTTCGTATCTGTAGTACAAGATTCTGTACCTGAGGGTCAGAAATATTAAATGACTTACTTATCATTTGTATGTGACAGAAACTGGATTCATCTAATACACATATATGCACACATACATAGGTGTGGATCGTCTGTCCAAATATGACGACAAATGGACAGGTTTCCACATATTAAGGTAGATCTCATTTCATAGCATCCCAGTATCCCAGGAAATGAGAAAGGATACAGAAGAATCTGGTAAGACTGAAAGATTAGTATTAAAGTCTATGGGGGAGACTCAGATTCAGGCTACAGGGGGTGAGATACATGAGAGAAACTTCCATGGTTTGACTCAAGAATAAATCCATTAGGCAGTATAAATCAAAGGAAAATTCAGAAACCAAAGATGTTAGGAGATACTTCTCAGAGAAATATGCAGAAGTATTTAAATGGGAAAAGCCCCGGAAGGTCAACTAGGACAGATTTATTGCAGTAGTACAAGCATGTGATTATCAGTGCAGGGAGGGACTAAAATAATCCAAAACTTTACCTTTTTGCCTGAATTTTCAATCATTATCCAATATTCTATCTTGAAGTTAAATGGGTACAACTACTTCATGTTTTAGGGAAGACTGCTCTATAAATATCACTTAGGTGTGAAGGTGGCCGCTGATGTTGCTCAGATTTTCTATATCCTTACTGGTTTTCTATTTGTTCTATCAATCATTGGAGAATCTCTAATTGTATTGTAGATTGTCTCTAATTGTACTGCAGATTTGTCTATTTCTCTGTGTAGTTTTACTATTTTTTGATTCATTTATCTTGAGGCTCTGTTATTAGGTGCATAAAGGTTTAACAAAGGATTGACTCCTTTATAATTATGAAATGACTTTCATTGTCTATGACAACATTTGCTCTGAAATCTACTGATGTTAATATGATATAATAAAAATTAACTTTAATCTGTAAAATTGACTTGTGATGATTTATGTACACCTATAAGTGAAATAAAATCCATTAAGAAATGAAAAAAAATTAACTTTAATATCCAGCTTTCTTTTGGTGTTAGCATGATAAACATATTTTTTCTATTCTTTTAATTTTAACCTATTTTTGTCTTTATAAAGAGTATTTCTTGTAGCCAGCATATGGTTGGGTCTTGTTTTAACCTATGGGCTATTTACTGTTTGCATTTAATTTAAATATTTATATGATTAGTTTTACATCTATCAATTTATTACTTCTTTTGTGTATGTCTCCTCTGTTTATGGATCCTTTTCACCTCTTTTTTGCCTTCTTTTGAATTAATGCAACATTTCTTAATGATTCCATTCTATATCCTTTATGGAGGCTAATTAGCTAAAACTCATTGTTTTGTTATTTTAGTGGTTTCTTTAGGATTTATATCCTAACTTTTCAAAAGCTACATTCAAGTTATATATCACTTAATGTCTAATATAAAAAACTTACTTATATTCTTCTCTTCTTGAAATTTGTGTACTTACTGTCATTTAAATTGCTTTTATATGTGTTCAGAAACCCCCCCCCACATTATTTTTGCCTAAATAGTCAATTGTGTCTTAAAAAGATTTAAATACAAAGAAACAAGTTTCTATCTTTACCCATGTAGTTACCATTTCCAGTGCTCTTTGTTCCTTTGTCTACACATAGATTTCCAGATGGTTAATTTTCCTCTCTCTGAAGTACATCTTTATAACATTTCTTAGAATGTGAGCCCATTGGTGATTAATTCTTTCAGTTTTTGCATGTTGGAAAAAGTATTTCTTTTGTCTCTATTTTTACAGATATTTTTGCTGGATAAAGAACTCTAGGTTTTATCATTTTTTTTGTGTGTGTGCATAATGTGCACTTTTAAGTTTTTTCTCTTTGTCACCGGTTTTGAGAAATTTGATTATGATTTGCCTTGGTGTTGTACTTGGAATTTACTGAGCTTCTTGGATATTCATTTTTCATTTTAATCAAATTTTGAAATTATTCAGTCCGTATTTTTTAAATACATTTTTCTGTATCCTTCCCCACTTCCAGAATAATAACTGCAAGTGGATTAAGTTAATTGTTTCACAACTCACTGGTAATTTTTTTTTTAATTTTGTAACTCTGTTTTTCTTTTTTTGAATAATTTCCATTGCTATGTATTCAAATTTACTATTCATTTTTTTCTGTAATATCTAATCTTTCATAACTTCCATCCATTGTATATTTCTCCTCAGACATAATTTTCATCTATAGAAATTTGATTTCTCTGTTTTTAGCTTCAATAGCTCTACCTATAAATATATGTATATATATTTTCTTTTATGACCACACCTATTTCATATGGAAGTTCCTGGGCTAGGCGTTGAATCAGAATAGCAGCTGCTGGCCTACACCACAGCCATGGCAACACTAGATCCAAGCTGCATCTGCATACTTATGCCAGAGCTTGTGGCAATGCTGGATTCTTAACGCACAGAGCAAGGCCAGGGATTGAACCCACACTCTCACAGAGTCAACATCAGGTTCTTAACTTGCTGAGCCATAAAAAAACTCCCTCTCTACCTATCTTTGGATTCATATAAAGTGTTGTTATAATAAATCTCTTTATGTTCTTCCCTGTTAATTCTAACATCAGTGTTACTTCTAGACTCTTTCAATTAATTTATCTTCTCATTATAGATTTCCAATTTTTATGCATGCTTGATAACCTTATTACATGCTAAACAGGGTGGATTTTACTTTGTTGGGTGCTGGATGTTTTCTCTATTCCCATAAATATTATTAAACCTAATTCTGGGACACAGTTTGGAAACTTCGAAGCAGTTTGAATCTTCTGGGTCTTACTTTTACGATTTCTTATGTGGAACTAATCAACGCTCAGTGTAATCTATTTCCCTGTGTATTGTAGGCAATGACCCATGAATTATAAAGAATCCCAGTCTGGCTATTGGGAACAAGCACTACTCTTGACCTCTATAAATGCCAGGCTATGTTAACTTTTTACCTTTTCAGGTGATCATTTCCTATTTCAGATGGTCTCTTCTCGTGCATGTGCTGATACATATTGGGGATCCTTGCAGATATGTGTACTTTTCTCGGTATATAGCACTGTTATCTGTTCCCCTGTCTTGTGAATTTTATCCATCACAGTATCCTACATTCTCAGCCCTGCCTCTTCAATTTAAGGAGATAGCTGCCTGCTGCCTGGGTTTTACTGTCCTCACTGCTGTCTGGAAACTTTCTCAAGGCAATAAGCTTGGCCAATAGCAGGGCTTTTTTGTTTACTTGCCAACACCCAGGCCTGAGGCCTTTGTTGCTTGATGTCCAATATCTTCAAAAATTTTATTTCAAATATTTTGTTTTATGGTTGTTTCAGGTCAAAGGTAAATCCAGTCTGTGTTGTATCATCTTTATCAGAAGCAGAAATATCATCCTTCAGTTTCAAGTTCAAATGTCACCACTTCGGTCAGGGCTTGCCATGAATTCTCCACCCCCCTTCTTTGTCTCGGGTCATCAGCTACTACATCCTTTCCATAATTCCTTCATAACAACACTCTCAATATAGAAACACTTTTAATTATTTATATACTTGTTCTCTACTTACTCTCTTGACCAGACAATTTCATTCATCACAGCATGGGCCTCTAGAATCCTAGAAATTATGTACATGGCACATAATAATTGCTCATTAAGTATTTTTTAAAATATTTTTTGAATAAATGAATATGTGTGAAACATGATTTTTCTCTCTTCTATTTGTATTTGCCTGTCATTATTTAAAATTTAACATTTTACTCATGCATTGTCTACTGAGGAAACTTGTTAGGTGGAATAATGAGTTAAATAAAGAGGCAAATAGCATTTCCTTAGGCCTCTTCTTTGCAATGGAGTCATCCAGATGGCAGATCTGCATTCAAAAGTAGGGTACAAAACTGAATACTTGTCCATGTAAAGCTTTCCAGGTGTACCCTGTGTGAACTCCACCCATGCCGCTGCTTTCCTTTCTGCAGCACCGCTCCCTGAATTGTATACCTGAAATGAGTTTGCTTTAGTGGAAAGTGGAAAATAAGCAGGAGACTACTGAGAAGTAAACATGGCAAGGTAGATTCTCCCGTAATGACACAGGAGGTGACATATGTCACCTCCTACTGTGACCTTTCCCTCCCTCCAGCAACATATTACTTTGAAAAATGATAACAGTTAAACAGAGAAAAACATTGAGCCATCAACATGGAAAACTGTTTAGTGGCAACTAGCTTCTTTAGAGCCCTTTCTCTAGTGTGAAATGCTGTTGGGCTTTCTAAATTAGTTCTCCTGCTTTCCTTTCAAGCAGAGAATTTCAAATCTAGAGTTAATCTAGAGATAACCCTCCTTTCAGACTTCCTACATGTATTGAAATTATGCTATAGGTAAAAGGGGGAAGGGAAGCAATACTTACTAAGCACCTACTAATTTCTAACCACCATGGTAGATCCTTTGATTTAGGGAAACAGAGACATGTGAAACAGACTTATGGACGACACAGTCTGATTGGGTTAAATGGACTAATTTGAGCTAAAAACTTGATGGACATTCCTATGTGATAAACAGACAAGTATTATCGGATGAGACTAGATATGTCATGAACTCTGGGGACACAGCAAGTCATAGTGGGACTTGAAGAAAACATGGTTTTAGAAACTATTCAGTAATAATGTTTTTATGGCTATAGATACACTAAGAAAGGTCTGATATAATAGAAATAGTATGGGTCATAGGAGTCAGACAAATTTGGTCACAGGGGGATATTAATACTTAGCGAAGTTAAATATGATACATAAGGTCACATGGCTGGTAAGTATCAGAGTAAGGATTTAAAGCTAAGGTCTCTGAAATCTAAAAAAGTGGGGCCCTTTGTTCTACCAGATTACCTGTAATAGCAATATGTGTGTTTTTAAAAGCATTTCCTCTTGTTGTAATATTGGTTAGGTGATCAAGCTGTGTTAAATCAAGTTCCTGGTGTGTATGTGGTCAGAAATATGCGTCGTTGAATGACTTAAAAATCAACACCCAAAAGAGAGTGGACCTTTCTCCCATGCTTCTTATACTGAGACTCCCATCAGCAAGTGATTTTCTTGCTTTAAATTTAATGCTGACTCTGTTCAAGCAGAAAATAGATGTGAAGACAATGAAAAATGCACCACTTTATTTCCCTAAGGCCTTTCTTGCACAGTGGGCCTTGAACAAAACTACTTTTATAAGGAGAGACAAACAACCAAGTTAATCTTCAAATGCAAAAACTTATTGTTTTTTTTCTAAATTATTTTACTAAGTATTGATTCCTTGATTCTTATTATCCATCTTCAAATCACAGGGCTCAGTGTTGAATTTTGCTTACAAAATTCATAATCAAAAGGGAAGAAAAAAATAATCCCACCATGGTGCATGTAATTTTTCTGTCCAAGGGAAGTTTGTAAATTGCTCATAAAAATAAATTGTAGTGATGAGAAAATCATAAAAAGTAAAATATCAAAGGATTCTCAGTGATAACTTGGTCCAGTTAATATTATTATTTTTTCACTCCCAAGGGTGGGGGAAGATTGGTTTTCTGGAAGGAGTACTGTGATTGCAGGTTTTTCCACATGGGAACCATATTTTGGAAGATTTTTCAATATAATAACATTCCATTTACTGACAAATAATAGTTATACTGAATTGGATCATTTTAAAAATAGGGAAATGTGTCAAGTGAGTGATCATTAGTAACAATAACAACCAAAACAATTCTCTGAGGTCCAGATTATTCTTGACCTTTAAGGAACCTAAGGGAGTGTCTAAGGGAGTGATTTTCACTATGAGTTTTAGTCAGATCTATGATAGTGTATCCTGAAAAGAAGCTGAAAGAAAAGGCAGTTGAACCCTTTTGGAGTAAAGATCATAGAATAAAATCAGACTGAGACCAAATCATACCTTCAAGGCCATAGAAAGAAGTCTCAGAAATAGATTAAAATGGAACTAAGAATTTAGAGCAGATGGAGGTAAATGATGTGAATAAGCTTAGAACAGAAGAAAGTTGTGATTTAGCAAGCTATTTGGGTAAAATCAATGGATTTCTCACTGCTGCTGTACCTTCACTACTTGGCATTTCACAAGCACAACAGCTTAAATGTTTGGAGAGAAGGACAAATAGAAGCCTATAGAACATTTCCAATCTTTAGATATTTTTCTTGGGCCACCAAATGTTTTATAAAGGACAAAAAATATCTTATAGCCTCTATTTCCTTTATCTCTGGAAAAAATCTGCAAGAAGCAAACCATGTTACTATATGGTCTCAATATTCAATTCATGTAGTAGCTTTTGCAAGCAGACAGGGTAAGGGATCCCTGCAGAAAGAGAACCAGGCACGGACTTCTTGACTTGCTATTTTCCTTCTACACTGTTTTTTGTTTTACATGTCTTCATTCTTTTTTCTCACATTATCATGCTCCATCACACGTGAGCAGACATAGTTCTCAGTGCTATACAGTAGGATCCCATTGCTTATTCATTCCAAAGGCAATAGTTTGCATCTATTAACCTCAAATTCCCAGTCCGTGACCTAAACCTGGCCACAGTGCTGATCCTTGAACGGATCTTAAGGGAAGTGAGGGATTGCAGGAACAAAAGAAAAAACAGTTAAGAAACAAAAGTCCAGAGATAAAACAGAGCCTGAGTTGCTCCTCAAGTGATGAACACAACAACTGGACACATTTCTTTGAGTTCTGCAGGAACTAAGGCCCCCACCCAGGGGGAGGATGGTAACTACAAGCTGACACCCCAGAATGATCCAAATGTTAGGAATGATGATGTTCACCTTTATTGATCCTCGTGCCATCAGTCACCTAAAGCATGGACTCCATCAACCTCAATCAATTCTCTGCTCAAGCCCCGTCATGAATATATATCTCTAGTTTAAAACTGTCCCAATTTTGCTGTTGGGGAGACACTGCTTTGGGAAAGATCCTTGGTGTCTTCCTTACTTGTTGCAAGTAATAAATCCTTCCTCCTCCTGCTATTTGGCTTGGGTGTGTCTTTTGGCTTGACACTCACCAAGGGGCAAACACAGTTGTTGGGTAACATCACCCTTGAAACAGCACAGAACGCATGCTTTCAAACTCAAAGTCTACAACATCCTCTATTATAATAAGGTCACAATTCATTTACATAATAATATTATTTAATAATTGGAATAATTTGTCTGGGCTCTTATGCATTTGTCAACTAATTTAAAGTGTTATTGTAGTAGGGAAGAAGTTTTGGCTTTGTATTTTATTATCAATTAATCACTGAAGGGATGCTGCCTATAAGCTTAAATTATACATAATGGCCCATTCAGGGAACCATGCCTCCAGGGTAATGAACATAAAGCAAAATGAACTTTGCTTAGCTCACCAGAAACAACTTCAGAGGGCCCACCTGTGAATGAATGACTGCAGGAAAGAAGAAATCAACACATCCCTCCAGAGGCTGACCAGAACCAGGAAATGTTTGACTGTATTTCCTCCCCTTTTAATATAAAAGAAGACTGAATTCTTACTCAGGCAGGATGGTTCTTTGGGACACGACTTCACCATCTTCTCAGTCTGGCTGGCTTTCTCAATAAAGTTGCTGTTTCTCACCCCAACAACTCGTCTTGATTTATTGGCCTGTCATGAGGTGAGCAGTAAGAGCATGGACTCAGTAACACTATGACATTTGAATTTTAAGATAGTATTTCTTAAGCTTTAAGGGGCACCTAGGACCTTGCTGAAATGCATACTGAGATTCAGTTCACTTGGCAATTCTTCTTCTTCTTCTTCTTCTTCTTTTTTTTTGGTCTTTTTGCCTGTTCTAGGGCCTCACAGGAGGCATATGGAGGTTCCCAGGCTAGTGGTCTAATAGGAGCTATAGCCACAGGCCTACGCCACAGCCACAGCAATGCGGGATCTGAGCCGCATCTGCAACCTACACCACAGCTCAACTCACAGCAACGCCGGATCCTTAACCCACTGAGTGTGGCCAGGGATTGAACCTGCAACCTCATGTTTGCTAGTCGGATTCATTAACCACTGAGCCACAACGGGAACTCCCACTTGGCAATTCTAATCAGTTTCCAGGTAATGCCAGTACTCGTGGTACCCATACTTTAAGAAACAAGAACTTAAAGCAAGTGTCTCCTTCTGGACAGATAAAAGGACGTATGTGAAACTGGTTTATTTGGTAATGTGATACCAAGGAATAAGAATACAAGGTCCATGAGTGACACAGAGAAGGAGTGAAAGCCAAAATAATCATATATTATCAAGCTGGCTGCCAGGATGGGTAATACCAGGGAGAAAGAATTTGTCCTCTACCCTTCCATGTTTTTCTGACTAGTCTAAGAATTACACTGACATGATACAGGTGAACAGGAGAAGAGCAAACAAAAGTTTAATAGCATATACACATGGGAAAGACCCAGGAAAACTGAGTAACTCACCAAAATGGCCAGAGCCCTCACCTTAACTATCATCCTTAGCTAAAGACAAAAGGGCCTAAAGATGTTGAGGGTGGAGAGAGGCACTTGGGGAGGCTACCAGGAAGAGCAGACTAAACTAGGGCAAAGCTGTTATGCAGACTGAAATCAATGCATTTTTCCCTTGATAAGAGTATCTAGAATTAGTCAACTTCTTCCCTTTACATGAGAGATTTCTCTGATAAATGTAAATGTTTATTATAAAAGAGTACCTCCTACTTAGTTTTCAGAGTTTATCCCATGTCTGTTGCTTTTTAGGAAAAAAAAAAAACAGCTTAAAACAATTAATATGCCAAAGAGACATATTTTGGGATGACAAATTGTGCTCCCCTATACTAACTAAAGATAAATCCTACTGGGAACTCTTAAAGAGTTTTATGAAATGCATATCACAATTTACTGCCTGGGGATAAAAGAGGAAACATTTAGCCATCTAATCATTCCCATTGGTCAAAAGTGGCTCTATGAGCCTGCCCTTCCAATTTTCACATACGTGATTAGAGAGCACTTTTCTATGGCAGTCCCATCTGTATACATGAAAAAAGGCGTAGGGCATAGAATAAAAATACTATAGTATGGGTCAAAACAATGTGCTGTTTATGTTACTCCTGCAGAAAGTGTTAATTAAAAAAAAAAAAGTGCAGGAGGCTACAAATTAGAAGAGAACTCATTTGGGGTCTTAAGAACTGCAATTTGGGAGACATAGATCTGGGTAACCTAGAAAGAGTGTTCCAGAGAGGACAAAGACTCAGAGGCTTGTAAAGACAAAAAGCCAAAAGGCTGTTAAAAGTTTCCTCCCAAGAACTGCGATAGACCCTGATGAGAGTCAGGAAATATTGTCCTTAAGGAATCACAAGTCGTTTCATGGTAGGGGGTCCGATAAGCACATAGTATCACAAGTTATTTTCAAGTTGGGAATGATAAGTATCTTGAGTTTCTGATAGGTGTTCTGGGTGACTTCCTCAGATCAAAAGGTCAGATTCTCTCCAGGCTGAGATGTAAATAAACCTGACTTCTTGCTGGTTCCATTCTAAAGAACTCTCTTAGCAATGCTGCCTCAATTTTGATTTTCCCTTCATGAAACTCAAACAAGGCCTACTTGAAACTGGTTGTCACAGGAGTGACCGGGTGGCCAAGAGAATTTTGATAAAAGCTAAAACTCTAAGATCAGTATGCTTGTTTATGACAGGTTGGTGCCCTAAGACTGAGCACTTGGTCACAAAGCTCATGTCTCTTTGAGAAAAAAACCAAATGGTCCCTAGGCACTATGTCCCACTGCTTCCCCCACAATCAAGTCATGATTTTACCATACTAATAGTTAAAGTGTAGGCACACTGTCTGTGGAGAAGATAAGCGTTACAGAATTTTCACTTTCAGATTAGTGGATGGTCTTTAAGGGACTAGTAAAAGTCAGTGGCCTTTCCCCCCCTAGATTTTCTGTGGTCCCTCCAGTGACTTCTAGTTCATGAAGCAAACCCAATTCTTCTTATTCTTTAAGAGAAAATCATCCTGCAGAGGATTCATTGTGTACTATGGATGAACAGACCCCCATGCCAGACAGCTATAGGAGAAATCTCTTGTTTGGAGGCCCTTTGGGCATCTTGAGAACCCTACGGAGTCAGGCTCTGCCTCTCTCTCCTAAGGAAGTCTAAGAGATTATCGCCATTACCCAACAATAGCTATGGAAACAAACTTCCAGGTTCTAGGCAGCTCATCCTTTTACTTTTCCTCCTTCAGCTCTAAAACCTGAGTGGAATGACAAACCATTAAAACAGCAGCATTCCCAACTAATTAGAATGTTTTCAAAGGTTTAGGTTATGCAATAAATATTAATATCAGAATTCACTCTCTTGGTCAGGTTATAGCTGATAATTCAGTTCTCTGCTTAAAGTGATGCCTGCATTATTTTCCTCTTAGTTGACAAAAGGATACTGAAACCTGGGGGATTTTTAAAGTGTCAGTAGCACATAGACAGCCTCACACATGGATTCCTATCTGTTCTGGAGTTTGAGAAAGATATATTCAAAAACATTTGGGATTCAACAAATCATTACATAACCCTTGCTTGGCAAGAGACAATACTGTTTGAAGGAAAGAGGTTTGGCCCAAATGTGAGAATACATTTTCTAGATTCTTGAATTCCAGCTACTCTTCAAAACAAAAGGTATAAATTTAGATTTATTTTTTGAGGATAAAACTTCAGTTTCCACATACTTAAAGCAGAAAAATATTATTCTTATTTCTATCTCAGGATGATCAAAGGAAACAAATGTTTTAGTTTTTATCCATACTACACAATGGATGTGAAGATTACGTGTGAAAAGATGGCAGGAACTTTATAGTCATAAAAGGACCACATAAGGTGTTGTTGTGGCAAATTGCAAACAGGTAACATGTGTTTTCAGTTCTTTCATTATAGCCTATAACTTATATTACTTTCCTTTCAGTGCCCTTTTTATTATAGCAGGGTCACACTTCACTATTTCTAAAGGTCTTTTCACCTAAGTAACCCTCTGGAAAAAAAATCAGTAATCACAAAAACAACTTTGGCAATTATGATATAATACTTTAAATAAAATATTACAATTTAAAAATGAAACAAGTGTCTACTGTCCCTAGCAATGATGACATAAAAAGCTTAATTTTTTCATTCTGTCTATGAAGCTATGCAATAATGAGTCTCTTGATCTGACACACACAGATAGTTACATCATTTGAAAAAGGTGAATCTGGCTCCAAAACCATTGCTCTTTCTATTATCACTCTGACTACTACCAAAGCTGTCAGCCCCAAACCATACCACTGTCCCTTCCTTGATTTTTCAAAAAAGATGTTGCAATTCTAAAAGTATATGCACCTAAAAACAGAGTGTTAAAATTTATGAAACAAAAGCTAAGACAACTGTGAGGAAAAAGATAAATCCACTATTATAGTTGGAGACAGCTTTAGAAAATTGATAAATCAGGAAGCCAGAAAATCAGTAAGGATATAGTTTACTTGACTAGCATTATCATTCAATCTGACCTAATTAACTTTTATTAGAACACTCCATCTTGCAATAGCAGAATACACATTCTTCCCAAACTCTCATGGATCATTCAGCAACTCAGAACACATTTATGGGCCATAAAACACACCTTAACAAACTTAAAAAAATAAATAAACCATGCAAAGTGTGGTCCTAGACCACAGCTGAATAAAACCAACAATCAAAAACAGAAAGATAGTTAGAAAATTTCCAAATACTTGGAGACTAAAAATCATTTTTTATTTTGACCATACTCGTGGCATGTGCAAGTTCCCAGGCCAGGGACAACCTGTGCTACAGTTGTGACCTCTGCCACAGCTGCAGCAATACCAGATCCTTAACGTAATGTACCACACAGGAACTTCCAAAAAACACATTTCCAGATAACGCATACATCAAAAAATAAGACTCAAGTTGATATGACAGTATGTAATTATACATATTATGTAATATATTGCATATTGTATTTTATTATACATGCTATTGCCTATTATATACCATATACCAGAGATATTATATATAAATTAATATATATTGGATAGAGTGAAAAAAAATACAACTTACCATAATTTGTGAGATGCAGAAAAAGTAGAGATAGGGAAAAGTATACAGCAATAAATGAATATATGAGAAAGGAAAAAGATCTAAAGATCCATAACACAACTTTCCACTTTAAGAAATTAGAGAAAGAGAAAAATTGAAACCTAAATATACAGAAGGAAAGAAACTATAAAAATTGGAGTAGAAATAAATGACAAACAAGAAAACGGTAAGGAAAAGCAGTGAAACTAAAATTCTTCTTTGAAAAGATCAACGAAATGGATTAGCTTCAACACTTACTAACCAAGGACAAATAAAAAGAGGATACATGTTATCACTCCAGAAATGAAAAAGGAATTACCGCTGGCACATTGACACTAAAAGGATAACAATGAAAGACCACAAAAACCTCTATGCTTTCAAATTTGATGATTTAGATAAAATGGAATAATTTCTAAAGGGACACAAACTACCAAAACCCAAATTTGGATTGTATAAATACATAATCTGAAGAAGGCTATCTCTGTTAGAGGCATTCAAATGATAATGTATAACCTTTCAAAAAATAAAGCACAACACCCAGAATGTTTTCCTGATGAGTATTATGGAACATTTAATGAAGAAAAAATCCCAAGTCTCCATAGTCTCTTCTAGAAAATAGAGGTAAATACTTTAACTTAATAAAAAAGTCTAAAAAGCAAAAACAAAAACCCGAAACTAAAGCTAATATCATAGTGACTACTGAGAGATTTGGTATAAACAGGGAAAAGGCAAGAGAGCCCTCTGTCACTGAATCTCACTGAATCATCCTATTCCATGCTGCACTGGATATCTCAACTAGCTCCAATAAGATAATGGAGAAAAAGAAAAGGTAAATACATTGGAAAGTAAAATATACTGGAGAACTCTGTTCAAGATCAATTAACAAAATAACTTCTGAAAATGGGGAGCAAGAACAGATGGTCCCTGATTTACGATGAGTGATGACTTTACACTGGTTGACATTACGATGATGTGAAAGTAATACACATTCAGTAGAAATTATGCTTTGGATTTTGAATTTTGATTTCTTCCTGAGCTAACAAAGCGCAGTAAGATAACCTGTCTTGATGCTGGGCAGGGGCAGCAAGCCCCAGGACTGAGTCAGCCAACTGATCACAAGGGTAAACAACCGTTGTTTTTCATTTTCAGTACATTATTCAATAAATAATATGAGATATTCAACACTTCATTATAAAAGAGAATTTGTGTTAGATTTTTTTGTTTGTTTTGTTTTATTTCATTTTCCCCCAACTGTAGGCTAACACTACGTGTTCCAAGCATGTTAAAGGTAGGCTAGGCTAAGCTATGACATATGTTAGGTTAGGAATATAAAATACATTTTCAACTTATATTACTTTCAACTTATGATAGTTTTACTGGGACATAACCCCAATGTAAGTTGAAAAAGATGTGTATAGAAATGTAATTGAAAACAACGTTAATATAAAAAAGTCAATTGGAGGAATTCTCTTGTGGCACATCAGGTTAAAGATTCATGCTGTCACTGAAAGGGTTCTGGTCATTGCTACCGCATGGGTTTGATCCCTGGCCCAGGAACTTTTATATGCTGTGGGTGTGGCCAACAAAACAAACAAAATGAAAAAGGAGAGAAAAGTCAATTGCTTTCCTATATAGCAGGACCAAAAACAGGAGTTTGAAATTACTTGTCATTAAGATGTAATATAAAGCTTAAAGTAATGAAAAGAGGATGGCATTGGAAAATGAATAGAGACATAGATCAATAAAACAAAATAGGCAGTATGGAAATAGAACTACACAAAATTAAAGTGATAAAAAGAGGATGGCATTGGAAAATGAATACAGACATAGATCAATAAAACAAAATAGGCAGTATGGAAACAGAACTACACAAAATATAGTTAGCTTGTCTTTGGCAAAGGAGCAAAGGTTGTTCAATGGAGAAAGAATACTATTTTAAAAATTATGCTGGAAACATTAAATATACATAATCCTAAAATTAATCTAGAAAGATATCTTACACTTTTCCTAAAACTTAACCTATTTTGAATAACAGACATAGCTGTAAAATGCACCATTATAAAGTTTCTAGAGGAAAACATAGGAGAAACTCTAGATGACTACCTTAGTTCAGGCTACCACAAGGAAATAATGGATGACTTAAACTAACAAATGAAAAACATTTATTTCTCACAGTTCTGGAGGCTAAGGAGTCTAAGATCAAGATGCTGCTTTAGATTGTATATCTGTGAGAATCCTTTTCTTGGTTTGCAGATAGATTTCTTCTTGCTGTAGAGAAAAAGATCATGTCTCTTCTGTGTCTTTTTAAAGGGACACTAATCTCATTAATGAAGACTTTGCTCTCACAGCTTAATTTTCTCCTAGAGACCTCAACTCCAAATACTGTCATTGGGAGCATTAGGGCTTCAACACAAGGCTTTTGGATGAAAATAAACTTTAAGTCCATAGCTGATACTTTGGGTTTGGTGATGACGTTTTAGACACAACCTCAAATACAATCCGTAAGAGAAAAACTTGATAATTTAGACTTCTTTAAAATTAAAATTTCAGTTTTGAGAAAGACAGCATTAAGAGAATAAAAAGGCCAGCTACATACTAGGAGAAAATGTTAGCAAAACAAGTATTTGATAAGTGACTGGTATGCAAAATTTACAAAACCAAACCAAAACCAAACCAAAGCAAAAGAAAAAACCCTCTTAAAACTCAACAGTATAAAACAACGAGATACTGCTGCACATGTACTGGGACGGCCTAAACTGGGAACACTGACAGCTGTTGAGGATGTGGAGCAACAGGAGCTCTCTCATTCATCGATGGTGGGAATGCTAAGTGGAAGACGTTTTGGCATTTTCTGAACAAAACTAAAAACAGTTTTACCATTCAATCCAGCAATCCTGCTCTCTGGTATTTACTTTCAAAGGAGTTGAAAAGTTATGTCCATACAACAACATGCACATAGATGTTTAGAGCAGCTTTATTTTTAATTGCCCAAAAGGGAAAGTATCTACAGTAGGTGCGTGGATGAATAAACTGTGGTACCGAAATGAAATGAGCTATTAAGCTATGAAGACATGGATGATTTTAAATGCACATTACTAAGTGAAACAAAGCCAGCTTACAAAGCCTATATTTTGAATGCTTCCAATTTTATGACGTTCTAGAAAAAGCAAAAAGAAGAAGACAATAAAAAGATCAGCATTTGCCAGACATTGGGGGATATAGGTAGGCATAAATAAGTTGGATATAGAGGGTTTTTAGGGAAGGAAAACTCAATAGAAAGAAAAAAAATGATCTAAATAAAACAATGGTCAAAAGATCTGAACAGTCATCTCACAGGAATAGATATGACCATGAAAAACAATATGATAAGATGTTCAACTTCATATATTGTTAGGAGACTGAAAATTAAGTCAACCAATAGATTCTAACTATGTACCTATCAGAATAGATAACAAAAAACAAAAACAATATTGACTGTACCGATTTATGGTGAGGATCTTGAGCAGAAGTACCTCTTTTTTATCATTGGTGTGAATGCAAAATCATGCAGCAGCTTTCGAAAACCACTTGACAGTTTGTTACAAAGCCAAATATAGTCTTACCAGATGATTCAGCAATCATACCCCTATGATTCAAAAACTATGTGCTCGTAAGAACCTACACATGAATGTCCATATTATTTTTATTGAAAATTATTAAGAAATAAGCAATCAAGGTGATCTTCAATAGGTAAATGGATAAACAGATCTATGCTATCATGCAATGGAAGAGTATTCAATACACACATATATATATATATTACTGGATATCCAGAATTATAGTGTTCAAAAGGAATCATTTTATCATTCTAATAAATCCCTTGTTCTTCAACTATTTAATCCTCTTTTTCAATGGGATCTGTAAAACTAAAAGTATACAAACATGGTATTTTAATTGATATAGTTGTTTCCCAAAGGAGTATGAATTAATAATTCTGATAGTTCTATAAATGAATTTTGGAACTAAAATATTAAGTAAATAGAATGTTGGTAGTTAAAGCTGGGCTTTTCTCACCACTGAAGATGGAATTTAGTGTATACATATATAAAATACATATAAAACGATCTATCAAATCACAAACACACATGAGTGGAACATAAAATGATCACAGATGGCTGAAAGCAGTCAGTCTGAAAAGACTACATATAGTATAATTTTAATGATATGATATTTTGGGCAAGTCATAAAACAGAAAAGAATTGTAAACATTTGTTAGAGGGGAAATAGGATTAAATAACTGAAGTACAAAGGATTTATTAGAATGATGAAATGATTCCTTTTTAATACTGTATCTGCAGGGTATGACACTATGCATTTATCAAAGCACACAGAGTATTACAGCGCAAACAGGGATATAACTTCAGGCAATTTAAAAATAAATAAAAGTTCTGGGAAACCGCAAGTAGAAAGCAGAGTAATTAAAATGGCAAAACATTTTAATTACACTGCTAATGGACTGCACAACCTCAATGAAAAGGATGGGGGGAAATGTTACTGATCTAGGTGAATGGAGTCTGTAAAACTAAGAGTATACAAATCATTGTATTCTAGTTGATATAGTTGTTTCCCAAAGGGATACGAGTTAACAATTCTGATAGCTCTATAAGTGAATTCTGGAATTAAAAGATTAAGTAAATAGAATGTTGGTAGTTAAAGCTGGGCTTCTCATCACTGAAGATGGAATTTAAAGATAAATAAAGAGGGGAGTAACAGTTATCTGTGTGACATGGAATAGAGGTAAAGACATTAGTATAAACTTGTACTTAGGTTAAAATAGTTATAGAAGATTAATACATACATACATATTTATAGATTTGCTTATATACACATATATTGCTTTGTTCTTTCAGCTGGGAAGGTCTAGAAGCAGACATCCAGCATGCTGATTTTAGTTTCTAAATCACTATCTAATAAAAAAAACAAGAAATACATGGGATAATTAATGATTTTAGGACTGGAGCAGAAAATAGACACAGTGAGCCTGTAGCATCTTGAAGTGCCAGCAGAACATACTAAAAACAAAAACACAATGATGAGGGGCTTAGCAAAACAGCTTGGGATCCAACTGAAAGAGCACTTAAATGGCTAAAGCTAATATAATTTGAACAATAAAATTAGGATTGGGTAATAAAATGAAATATAAAATACCTGTGAGTCCATGTTTATAGAAATAAGTCACTGAATAAAATTATAAATAAATAAGGCAAAAGATAAAAATCTTCCAAAAGTAGAAAATGGGAAGGGTGATGAAAGAGTAATTTTCCAGTAGAGAAATCTGACAAACATTACCACAGTCATGTTAACCAAGTTCAACAGTAATTGTAATAACAGATGTTGTTAGCATGTACCCCTGATATGATGTGATGAAATGGCACATTCTCTATTGTCATCGTCCCAGTTGCCCACAGTCCCTTACTAATCCTGGGAAAAACATCAGACAAATCCCACCTGATGAATATTCCACAAAATCTAGTATTCCTCACAAGTCTCAAGATAACAAAATCAATCAATGTCTGAGAAACTGTTACACTGAGGGGAAGTCCAAGGAGACACCATAACTAAGGGTAATGTGGCATCCTTGATGGGATTCTGGAAGAGAAAAGGATAGTGGGAAAAGCTAAGTAAATTTTAATAAAGTGTGGACTTTAGTTAATAATAATGGATCAGTATTAGATCCTGGATAAGGATGACCATACTAAAATAATCTAAGATCTCAAATAATAAAGTAACATGAGTGTGGAGCTTGAAGAATTCTGTGTACTATCTTTGCAATTTTCCTGTATATCTGTTGTAAAAAATAAAGTTCAAGAGTATCTTTAGAAATGCAGTTACATGGGAATCAGAAGAACAAAGCATGCGTTTATGTCAGTCTGCCTGTCTATCTATCTGCCTGTATATCTATCTATCTATCTATCTATCTACTTACCTATCTATTCATCCATCTATCCCCATTAATTTTAGAGAACAGTGTTGATCCATAAGTTGCTCGGTCTAACAGAATTTTTGTAAAATAGAAGGAAAATAGTAATATTGTTAAACTAAAAACACTATACTTAGCCAAATAGATAATCTGCATATCTGCTCCCTAGACTCTCCATTTTTCAAGAGTTCACATTGATCAAGACAGGCTTAGGTACTAGCTGCCACCATCCTACTTGCCCTGATATGTATTTATTTATATATATATAAATAAATAATATGCATACTTATATATATTATATATAATATTTTATATATATTTAGAATATATAATATATATAATATTATATATACTCTCTTTTAGAAAATTCAGGACATTATGTAGCATGGTTAATAAAATGGCCTTTTCTTGATAAAAGTTACAGTGCTGATTATAAAACACTTTATTATTTACGAGCTCATTGTTGAGAGAGATTTTCAACTTTGTTAATTCTACTACTGAGTCTATATTTAAAACTAAAAACAAAAGGTAACAGGGCAGTGGCAAGAAATAAGGCACATATATAATCACTAGAGTATGAATTATTTGTTGAGGTAAATTTTTAATTTTTACAAAGGAAAAAATGTGATTATTTGTGACTTCTGTTTCTTGGAAATGTGCATTTAAGATATATAACTTTGCATATTCATCCAAAAAGGCAAAAAAATCATGATGGAAACTAATAAAAATCATGATGGAAACTAACATTGTGTACCAGGCTCTGGGCTAGACATTTAGAGTAACAACGTATTATTTAATAATCACCTGTCTTAGCGCTGGCTACCACAACAAAATAACATAGACTGGATGGGCAAAACAACAGACATTTCATAGTTTTAAAAGCTGAGAAGTCCAAGATTAAAGTACTGGACGATTCAGTTCTCTTGCTTTCAGATGGTTGCCTTCTCTCTGTACCCTCACATGGCAGAGAGAATGAGCTCTGGTCTCTTCTCCTATTCTTATGAGGTCATTAATACATGGGGAGGGGCCATCCTTACCACCTCATTACTAATTATTTTCCAAAGGTCCCATCTCAAAATTCCATCATGTTGAGGCTTAGAGCTTCAAAACATGAATTTTGAGGGGACACAAATATTCAGTCTAGAACTTCACCTTTGACTGGAAGGTGAAGAGTTGTTTTGCTCTAGTTCTTCATTTTTACAGACAAGGAAACTGAAGTTCAGGTAAATTCAATGAATTGTGCAAGATCTACCAACAATTTCAGGTTTAACTTTAGGCTGCTGGCCAAGCTGTGTTCAGATATATTATTCAGAGAGAGACTTGTTTTATAAACCTAAAATTTCAGTGGCTTACTACTACTATGGGAATTAAGTTCTCTTGCACTTTCACAATATAATTCAAGTTGGCAGGCACTGGTGTCTATTCTATCTGGTAGGTCTGACATCCCCAAGGGATATGGGGTCCTCAGATAGATCCTCTGTATTAAGCAGCAGAGTAGGAAAGAGACAGAAAAAGAAGGATTAGGAAATCTGTTATTGTTGCTGATGCCGATGTTTAATAGTCATCTGTGCCTACATTTTCCTGGCCAGAATTCAGTTACAAGACAGTGGTCATATCCTATTTCCTGAACATGCAGTTATCTCTGCATTTCTATTACCAGTTCAAACTATAGGTGAATATTTTATCATCAACAAATCTCTGAAGGCATTGAATAACAATACAGATAAATAACAGCTTTATATTTTGCATATTAACGGAGCCATAGAAAATTTCTTCCACATACAACCTTAAGATCTTATAATGCAATGGTTTAAAAAACCAAGCAAATATTTAATTTTAACTTTTGTTAACTACATAAAATAATTTTGTATTTTCCAATCCCATCTAATCTTTAGAATTATGCCTGAAGCACTTAAAAGTATGTATTTCTCGAGTATAAATAACCTAAGAGATAACAGTTCAAAGCTCTTAGGTGAGACTAATGTTTTTGTATTAATAAATATGTTCGGTATTCTCCCAGGATATTCTGGTCGTTAGCCAGGTTTAGAAATGATGACTTAAAACAAATGCACTATTGTGTCATTTCACATTACAATTTCTACCTAAATTGGAGTTCTCATTGTGTCTCAGTGGGTTAAGAATCCTACTGCAGCAGCATGGGTTGCTGTGGAGGTGAGTGTTTGATACTAGGTGGCACAGTGGATTAAAAGAACTGGTGCTGCCACAGCAGTGCATAGGTTGCTGCTGCAGCACAGATATAATTCCTGTTCTGGGCTGGGAACTTCCACATGCTGTGGGTGTGGCCATAAAAAAAAATTTCTACTTAAATCATCATTAACGATGAAACAGTATCCTCTAATCACTGGAATGACATTTTGTCTTTGATAATTAACCCACAAGTAATTAGAGGTCATGGCAAGATTTGAAAATTCAAAGCAGTTGCCTTTTTCCTTCCCAGAGATATTTTACCAAATTGGGCTAATTGTGGTTTTTAAAGCTGACTAGAAATTTTCAATCAGATATTTTTGGTAGTGCTCACAGTAGCTCGTTTCTGAAGACTTAAAGAAAAACTTTAGTGCCATTTCACTTGAAAATGTTTAATTGTTCATTATTTCATTGAACAATTGGAGCAATGGAAATGTAAGCAGCTTGTGTGGCCATACTTTCTGTTTATGGAGATGCTGAAAGGCAGGATGGTTCATTTCAATGATAGCTACACACACTGAATTCAATACCTATTCTAGCATCCAGCATTCTTGTAAATGTACAGAAGTTGCCTGATATCTTCTAAATTCAATATTCTCTTTAGTAAAATGAATATCTGGATAGCTATATAGAGCTAATATCTTTAGAGTAACTGATTCTACGCCAAATTCAACCATGTTTTAATGAGAGATATCAACTGGGGACTCTCCTGGCACCAGAGATGAACATGCAGTCCAAATACTAATAATCCAAAGGATTCTCACAATTTATAAAGATGCAAAAAGGAGAATTAATTATTTCCCTTATGGTGATAAATATGTAAGTTTGGAGTTTGTTGGCAGTCTTCCTTCCTGACAAATGGAAAAAAGCTGATGTATAGGAGATGATATTGCCAATAAAGAGAGAGGCAAATTTACTGGTCAAAGGGAAAGAGCTGTGGTGATTCTCTCTTATTCAGAGGGACTGTCTGGACTCCAGTTACCTTTACTCATGTAAAGAATCCCTCTTTGTATGGAGCCTTGCAAAATATCAGAATCATCCCATGACAAAAACCTCAAGGAGAAGAGGTTTCTAGACTAATCTAACTGGATACTCCCCTCCCAGTGTCTGTACTGGATGTGGAAAACAAAGCAACCGTGTGAAGCTGAGGCAGTGTTGGTAGTGATTTTTAATTACCAATGGTGGTTGCATCCTAGTAGATTATAGGTGCGGTTCTAGAGAAACACTCCTACTACAAAACATCTAGGTTTACTGTTCTTTGACCTTCTGGAATTTCCTTGGTTTCTGTCATATTCCAAACTTGAGCTTGTAATATACATTGAACTCCAATAGTACCTGTTATTTTTCAAATAAATTTCCCTTTTCTTTTTATTGTAGCCAGAGCTGGTTTTCATAGATTGCAAATAGGAACACTAGTAGCAGTGAGCTCTCAGGTTCTTTTCTGAGGCCCCGAAAGCATAGTTTTTCATATTCTTTCCTGCAGTTATGTAAACCATATAATATTTTTCTTTTCTTTTATTTTTTCAAAATGGTCTAAGTTTAATTCTGACACTTTAACTCAAAGAATTTTGATTAATACAGATGTACAAATATCTGCCACACACTATTGTTGTAGACACAAAACAAATTAATATATGCAAAATATCTAATAACTTTGGGACTATACTATGCCAACAATAGATATTCCTTTTTGTGGAATTTTCTTACTAATTTCACAGAAGAACTGGGAAAATAGTCTTATTAAAATTAGTCATGTAGAAAATTGTTACGTACCATCTGCCCTTACCTAGGGAGTTTGCCAAAATTGCTTGGAGTCCTTAAAATTAAATTTTGACCTTTTTGATATCTGGCTTTTTATATTAATAAGGTTCTCATGGAAAGAATATTTCAATATTCACTTTGCTTAATGTTTCACTTGACAGAAAACAACTAAAGTGGGTCAAATATGGCTCATAATTCTTCTGTAATGAGTACTACAGCAGTTGAAAGTCCATGAAGGAAAAGCCTTGCCCCAAACTCCTCATACATAATTCATTTATTTCACAAAGAGTCATGTGCCAGTCTGCTTAACTCAACAACCAGCTGCCCCATGAAGTGTAAATTATTCATGGTCTATGAAGCTTACTATTTCTACATGTTTGAAAACTAGAATTACATATAAATCTTTTGAGTATGAATCAATTTTTTGATAGAATACAACTTCTATTATTTAAAGTGGTTGGCATATGGATGGAGATAAATACAAATGTTTAAATTTTTTTGGAAAAGGGAGTTCCAGAAATACCATCACAATAGCAGGAATCATGCACTGACCATTTGCTATGCATCACAATGTTTGCCCACATTTTCTACAAAACTACATACTTTCTCATTGTTTGTATTTTTAATTCTCATTATCAAATGATAAAATTATAACTCAAAATATAGGTAAATTAGTCAAAGCTCCAAAGCTAATAATTGTCAAGAATAAGAGCTCAAATGTACTCACTAAAAAGTTCCTGCTGTTTACAATTGGTTATTCAGTTTTCCCTCCAAGGATAAAAACATGTGGTCAAAGTTATTTTGGAATCTTAGTATTTAACTGGTGATTATGTTCTACTTACATAATTTATAACTTGTATAATAACATCTCTGAAGATTTTGTTTTCTTCATTGCCAAATAAAGAAATGTATTTTGGGGAGTTCCCTTGTGGTGCAGTACATTAATGATCTGGCGTTGTCATTGCGTGGCTTGGATCACTGCTGCAGTGTGGGTTCGATCCTTGATATGGGGAACTTCTACATGCTATGGGCATGGCCAAAAAAAAGGAAACATTTATTTTTTCTCTAAAAGGTAACCTTTAAGAACAAACAATAGGATGTAACCAAATATAACAAGAGAAGCAAATATTTCATTTGGAAAAGTAAATTCTGTATTTATAAGGTATTTTAGAAACCTGATTTTACCCTTATTTAATATTACTCAACCACAGTTGGTTCAGATGTGACAGAATAATTATTTTCTCAACATTTTATTTCCATGAACTGCTTCTGTTAGGAATAGCTGATATATGACATAAAAAGAGGCACTTGACTTTTTCATAAGATGTCAGCATCTTTTATGACACAGAGGAGATATTAAGACTTATTCAGCATTAATATTTGCTAAATAATAATAAGAGGAAAAGGCACTGTAGGAAATAATATTATAGGAGACTATTAAGAAACTATATACAAAAGCTTAGGTATTTTTGGTCAGAGAATACTTCTAAGAGAAAGAATAGCTGCAAAGCTCATTCATATTATGGGAATGTAAATGGTTTGAAGTGAAATGGGCAACTTCACTCATTATAGTTTACTGAGTACCTATGGTATATCCAACACTGGAGATATTAACAGTTTATGAAACAATAAGAATACCACAAATGGTGTTCATGGAGTTAATATTTTAAAGGTGCCTTAGTATACATCAGAACTAAAACGAGATGCTGCTGTCAGGTAGAAAAAAAAGTGTCATTGGTATAATTGGCTTAGCAGGCTTAAGTGGGAGTAGTATTAAACTACTCCAAAGGATGTTTGGCCAGTCTCAACAATGTGAATATGGCACATACATTTGTGTATATGTGCATGTGTTAAAAATTTACATAAAGAAATTGTTTCAGGAGTTCCCATCGTGGCTCAGCAGAAATGAATCTGACTAGCACCCATGAAGACGCAGGTTCAGTCCCTGGCCTCACTCATGACTAGCATCCGTGAAGATGCAGCTTCAACCCCTGGCCTCACTCAGTGGGTTAAGGATCCAGCATTGCCTTGAGCTGTGGTGTAGGTCACAGACACAGATCAGATCCCATGTTACTGTGCCTGTGGTGTAGGCCAGTGGCTGCAGCTCCAACTGGATCGATTCGACCTCTAGCCTGGGAACCTCCATATGGCGTGGGTGAGGCCCTCAAAAAAGACAAAAAAAAATTGTTACAGTAAAGAGAGATATGTTTGTTAGAGATCTATTTATTAGAAATTCATATACTTTGCTTTATTGACTATTCATTTAATTTATTAATTTGTTCACATAGTGTCTTTTGCTTATTTTTGAACCATTTCCCAATCAAATTGCAGAGTTTAATTTACTTATTTTTTAAGGCTGCACTTGAGGCAATGGAAGTTCCCAGGCTAGGGATCGAATTGAAGCTGCAGCTTTTGGCCTACGCCACAGCTACAGCAACGCCGGATCCAAGCTGCATCCATGACTAATACTATAGCTCATTGCAACACCAGATCCTTAACCCACTGAATGGGGCCAGGGATCCAACCTGCCTCCTCATGGATACCAGTCAGGTTCATTACCGCTAAGCCACAATGGGAACTCCGTTAAACTGCAGAGTTCATAAATGAATAACTGAAATTTCAATAAAGAGTCTATACTTTGACTTATTTTGACCAAATACTGGGCTACTAGATTGTTGAGACTGGCCAAACATCCTTTGGGTCTAGAAATCTATCGCTTTTGAACATCTGATGGGAAGAGTTATACATACATAGTTAACACCATAGGAGGCAGAGGTGAGCTCTAGCCCCTGAAGTTCTACGTCTGTCTTCTAAGATGACTGAAAAAGATCTCATCTATGCCTACTAGGTAAATGGAAAATTTACCTATCTCCAGACTTTATTTCACATATTTGTAAATAGAAGACAGTGACCTCTTACTACAGTGTCATTATAGCGAGAATTAAGAAGTATTAAATATGACTTGATAAATGCAAAAATTATTGTATCAACCACACATTTTTTAAAAAGCTATGAATAAATAATATTCTTTCTCTCCTGCCTTTTACCCATTCAGAAACTGCTCTCTAGCCTATTATTTCATGAATCATTTTTAGTTCGTGCCAAGCAATGTGATCCATGCTTGGCTACATCAGGATTAGAGGAAACAAACAAATAAACAAATGAAAATATTCAACATGATTCCAGCTTTTGCTTTCATACTATCAATTTCTGTCTCTATGAGAAACCGAGTAACTTCAAACAATGAAGGGCAAGATCATCATTCTCAATATCCACTTTTTATTTATCATCATTTATTTGGAATTTTCAGAAAGGCTCCCCAGGAAAAGCTATTACATCAGTTACAATTTCCCTTTTCTATTCTGAGAGTGGTTGAGTGGGCCTTCCAATAATATTCTCCTCTGTGGGTGTGAGGGTGTGATGCACATAATTTTAAACTCCATATATGTCGTTATCCATTTATACTCCTTTTCCTAGAAGTCTGTTAAACCTTATTTATATGAAAGATGAAATCAACACCACAAAATGATGCTATTTAAATTACAAGTGTTCTTAATGGTTTCCAAATGGAATTGGCAACAACTGATGTTACAGTCCAATTTCAATGCTTTTATTGTCCACATACAAAAGTAACCACATAAGCAATTTGACTATATATAGAATATTTTCCTAGGCTCTTTCATGACTTGGAAAAAGTTTTTAAAAAATAAAATGTCCATTTTTTCATGATTTTAAATCTAGAAGGAATCAGTTAATATCTAAGGCAATATAAGCTTTCCCATACCTTTTTCATTTACTCTTTAAAGTTGATAAAATGACCAGTTAGATTAAAAGAGATCCATGAATTTATTATATGAGACCACTGAAGTATACCCAAGTCTAACAAATCTAATGCCCAGGATCATATATCTCGATAGTAGCCTAAAAGTGTGAGCAACTGAATTTACAAGTCATAGCCATATAGGGACAATGCCTCAATGGGAACAAAAATAAAACCTCTATTAATAATTCTTTTTTTTAAAATACACCAAATAAAATATACCAAATAAGACTGATAGTGGTTATCAATTTATGTTTAATTAATAATTATGATTGACAACAATGATTAAATATTTTTAAGTGCTTAAAATAATAGAAAAATGCTCAACTCGAATGTGAGTAAATATTTACTGTGTGTATATTCCCTATAGCATATTAGTGCACCTCCATTAGTTAGTGATTTAGCAGAACTATAGATTCCAATTCTGCAGACTCCACTGGAAATGAAATTATTTATGACCTGTATTTTGGGAACAATGGAGAGAACATCAACACATGTTTTCTTTCCTGTGTGCTAATGCTCTGATGAAGTAAATAATCCCAGAGATGAGGACTCCATGTTGCTCATATAAACTCATATGTTGCCCTAGTAAGTATGGCTCAGAAACCTAAAAATAAAGCATATTAATGAATCAAAGTTATATTCTGATGTGTTGATTAAAGGATCTCTATCTTTGTCTTTGTAGGAAATTCATTTTCCAGGCCCTTCCTGCTTTATTTTTATTCTTCTCTCTCTTTAACTTAATTTTTTTTAAGTTTGGACTTTTTTATAAGTGCCCGCTTTATTTTCCATTCCTTATACGATTGCTATAAATTAAGAGAATGTGATGATAGGAATCAAAAAATATGTACAGGTTCCCGGAGTACATACTATTATCCATCCTAGAGGGTCTTTTAACCAATGGAAGTAGTAAAGAGGTAGGATCCAGAGGAAGAGCCCAGCATCTAAAGACCTTTTCAAATCTGCAGTATCTGTAGAGGTAAGTTTCAGTGGCTACAGGGTAGAACTATAGAATGTCAAGACAGGTTTTACCTCTTGGATCAGCTTGGGGCAATCATTTGTGGTGGCTGGATATAGTGCTAGCTTGAGAAAGGTCTAAAGGCTCAAAAGCATTCAGGAGCAGAGTGCTACACATAATGAACCATATCTGCCACATTTGGTGCCAGATATCTGGTGAACCTCACTGTGAGTTCCTGATTTATATTCCAACACCCCTGAGTTCTACTACTGACCCAAAATTCGTCTAAAACTTGGCAAGCCACCTCTTCATTTTAGACATAATTTCCCCATTGTTGTCAACAGTCTGTAGTCACATATTAGCTCACATTTCTGGTCATATCAAGGTTTTTGTGCCAGTCAAGTTACTTGCTGGGCTCAGTCTATGGTGTAAGCACTGAGTGCTGACCTGACCCAGGCTGGGGCAGTCGTGACTTCTCTTTCAAAATCTAGGTTTGGGTCACAGCAACTCAATTATTCAATATTGGGACTATAACTACAAGGTAGCTGAGAAACAAATCTAGTGACCTTGTTGCTTAGAATGTTGTTTAACAGTTCTAATTAGCTAAACTGAGAAACAAGCTAACAGCAGCCCATGAACTCCAGAAACTTCTTTTTAGCAAGGCTGTTTTATTTGTTTTTTGACCAATGAGCTTTCATCACCATTCAGACATACGAACGTTCCCTGCTTCTTGTCCCTGCAATATATAGAATATCAGAGAAGCAGGGCCCTCTCCACTGGAACTTTGACTACAATGTATAAACGACTATTGTTTGACAAAGTTGTGGTTTAATTAGAGTTTGAGGGGACTGTGTGCCTTCTATTAGTCCTCTAATCTTATGTTTTTTTCCCCTAAACCTTATGGTGCTAGGGAGGTATACTGGTGACCCCTTTACATAGGAGAGGTCTTATGGAAATAAGGCCATGACAGGACTTTCTGAAATGCAAAGTGGAAAGGCAAGAGAAGCCAGAAGGAAAAGCTGGAGAAAGAAGATGAAGCAGAGGATGGTGATGTAATGCAGCAGTATCAGACTCTTGGATGGAAAGAAAGATAAGGCACCACACTGTCAAAATCTGAAGAACTAATCATATTTTCCTCCATTCCAAATGTGAAGAGGACTGCTATTCCTGCCCCTGGGTTCTATGAAGTTCCTTATTCACAGCTTCTTTACTTTCATCCTCAGATTATTAGAATATTCATCTTTCACGGCTACATTCAAATGTCAATGCTGCTGGGAGGCGTTCCCCTAATCTCTCAAACCCAAATTAATCATTCTTTCATTTGCACTCTCTTAGAATTATGCTTATAAATTTAATAAAGATTAATTTTACTCTACCATAATTTATTACTAATAAATCAGCTGTCCCTACACTGTAAAGTTCCATTAAGGTAGCAATTAGTTTTGGCATATATTTGTGTGTACTAAATGTCATTTATGCAATAAAATAAAAATAATAAATAATTATAAAAATGTTACTTCTAAGCACAATGCCAGGTTTTTCAAATACATCTTGAAACTGTTAATACAACCACCTTATGAGAAATCTGTAATTCTCATTCCGTCGATGAAGAAAACAGAACTTAAAAAATACATGCATACAAGTAGTTAATGGTGGAACTAAGATTCAAATCAAGAGCTCTCTAATACCAGTGCCCAGTGCAACTCAATAATTCCTGAAATGAATTTTCATTCCTGGTTTGACACTCTAACCAAGATGAAAGGCTGACCTTGGATCATGAAATTTTGTTTAGATTAACATGAGATAAACTAAGCCATGGTTTTATTGATGGCTGTTAACAAGACTTTGATAGTCCCTGTAATCTTTTTTCTTGAGCAGCTTGGGAAATCTTTCCTGTAAACACTTCAAAGAGTCTAAGGTTATCTCACCTCATAAACAATTCTGTGCATATCTATTTGGAAGAAAGAAAGGTCAAGTTAAAAAAAAAAGCAGTGACATAGACATTGTGTTATATCTCTCTGGGATCCTTTGTGTCAAGTGCCCAATGATGAAAGTGAAGGTGATAAATTTATTCTCACAGTGGAGTCAGAAGCTCAGTGTCCACTGGGTGTTCACACAGATTCCATGAATTCAATAAGTGTGATAATTCAAGTCCTGACAATTTGAAATCCCCCATTTTAATGATGTCAGGAAAAAAAATAGGTCTAAAATCCAACAAGGATTCTAAATAAGACTCAGCTTGCAGAAGAAAATTATTTTAGAAAATTAAGTTGTGCTTCAACCACATTTAATAATCCCTACATTCAACACAGGTATCATGCTCTCCTGTTTTCAATATTTTGCTCAAATTGTTCCACATCACCAAGTAAAATTTACCCTTCCATGAACTACTCATACCATTGCTTCTCCAAGAGTTATCTCTACTGCAAGAGCCACTCCAACATGTAATCTTCCAAAATCCATTCCCTCTCTGTGCAGGCCACAAAAGATCAATCCATCTTGCAAATTCTCAATCCTTATCTTCCCCTCTCTTATGAACGCGAAGGTAACTAACACAGTTTAAACAAAGACCCTGAGCCTGGAACTGATTTTAATATTTCTTTTGACCATCGCAAATAAAAACTCAGAGATATGACACAATCATCCAAAACACATTGTTTTAAATGTAAGGATTGAGATTTGAATTCAGATCTGACTTTAAATGCTATTCATTTTAATTTTGCCATCTTGTTGCCTGTGGGCTGCTACTACGTGCAACTGATGTCTGTCTCTAACTACAATAGCACTTTTCATTAAGACCCTCTGCAGGGTACGTCCTAGATAAAAGCAAATCAAGTGTCTAAACCCATTATCATTATACATAAATATACATGGTTGGACAATACAGTGGCCATCAAGTTCTTAGCTAAATATTAAAGTTGATTCTCACTACATACTATTAGCAGGTCACTGGAGTTAAAATATAGCTTCCCAAAGCAAAATCCACATTTAAATATTTTAAGATATTTAATAATTCAGTTATTTGATTACCTCAACACAGCCAGCTCTTAAGACACAATTATTCCAAATTAGTGAAGTTGGTTTCACAAGTGCATATGACCAGTGAATAGAGTCGTCTGTGCCCATGCTAAGAGCTCACCAAATTCCACCAGCACTAGTGTGGGTAAAAGAAACACCTGGCCACCCAACCCTTAGCATGGTCTTTAAAGCATGAGCTTATTTGCAGAGGATGAAAAGACTGTCAAAAGAATGCATAGCTGACACCAAAATGACACAGATGTCTTAAAATTCCATGGTCCCCTTGCAAAATTAAAATTTAGAAGCCCTTTGGGGCTTTGGCAGTCCCTGTCAGTGCTGAGCCCAGCTGGGAGGCAGAGTCACAGTGCCAGAGAATTAAGAGTGTCACTCCAAGGGCCAAGGCAAGCCTCCAAGGAGCCTGACAAACCTAAGGCGGTGGATGATACTGTTTATTGCACCCTCAGGGTCTCTGTAAATGCTGTTTTCTAGAATCTAAAAGAGAGCTGCTTAAGGTTTACCATATACATTAACACAGCCCTACCCACAACCATACACAAATACAGACCAGCGCTCGCTTATCCTACCACACTTTTTTCCTCTCCACTTCTTCCTCTCACATGTTGAAAAGCCAGGCTAGATGGAAAAGCAAGCTTGAAGCACACAGAATTTCTGCAAACAAATGAGGGTAATGTTTTCAAGAGCAACTTTAATTAGGATCTATTGAAAAGTGGATTAATTTAAAGCAGGCAAAGCTAAGTTTATCTATTAGATTTTCAGGGGTACTGAAGAAGAAGAAATATTTAATAGTGCAGAGGGCAGTGCCTGGATCAGCGTAGGATGCTCAGTAATTGTCCAATAAAGAAACAAGTGGATGACAGCATAGTATTGAAGGAATTTAATGTAGAGACTGTGTTTGTTTTATGTCCTGTGGGTGATTAGCAAACAGTTGAATTAAAATAATAAAATCAGAATATTTTAACCAGTCATATCTGTCTGTTAATATTTCTCCTCACTTTGAAAACTAAGTGCGTTGTTCAGGTCCTACATTACAAAATGTATCATGAACAAAACAGATCAAATAGCAGAAAAACACAATTCCTAAGACAAAGTTGTTTCAATAATAATGAGATCATCTAACTTCCTGAATATTAGACAGGTGTATTAGAAACTTTAACCTCATGTGATTTATAATTTGTAAAAATGGGTTAAACAGACAATGTATTACTATTCTCTCCTTCAACCATGACCAGCCAGCTATAGGCAGTTTAGGTCTGATGTGGTGGCTCCATGAAGCCTGGCTGTGGATCTTAAACTCATTATTCAAAGTGATGGCTGGAGCTCCAGCCTATGACATCTGTATTTCAAGTAGCATAATGGAAGAAGGAAAAAGCAAATTATGACAAAGAGAGGTCAAGTATTTCCCTATACAAGACTCAGAAACTCCATAATATTTTCATTTTCATCTTCTTAAGAACTCAGTTATTTGCAATAAAACTAGATGGGGGATGTAGCCCTTCTTCATGATTAGTCTGTGACTGGTCAAAGTCTGATATTTTTGATGTTATTATTAAGGAAGAAAAAAAAAAACTTGAGGTAGCCAAATAATTGTCTTGACAAAAACTAGCATAGCATATAACTGAAGGTCTATATCTGCAGCATTTCTCCTCACCGGGACAATGTCTTAAGATATAAGAAATCTAGGAGTTCCCTTCGTGGCTCAGTGGTTAACGAATCTGACTAAGAACCATGAGGTTGCGGGTTCAGTCCCTGGCCTTGCTCTGTGAGTTAAGGATCCGGCGTTGCTGTGAGCTGTGGTGAAGGTTGCAGATGCGGCTCGGATCCCGCGTTGCTGTGGCTGTGGCGTAGGCCGGCAGCTACAGCTCCTATTAGACCTCTAGCCTGGGAACCTCCATATGCCGCAGATGCGGCTCTACACAGAAGGCAAAAAGACAAAAAAAAAAAAAAAAGATATAAGAAATGTACTTCCGGCTTTCCCTTGGAACGGAAAGATGAGGACTCACACAAGGGAACTGTGGTCAATTTACATTTTCATATATGCCTTCCGTTAGCCAGGTTGATCCTAAAGTTAAAGCAATATTCATCTCTTGGGCCAAGAATGAGAATGGTCAGCTGGTAAATTGATGCCATTTGTGTTTTTTCTTTTTTGTCCAAAAATCAAATTTGTTTTCTTGTTTAAATGCCTAGAGTTAGAGTATGTTTCATTCAGTTAAGATATACTTCTTGGCCAATAAGATTTGAAATGGAATGCAAATTGATAATTTACTTACCTAATCATTCTGCATATAATAAAAGTTCTCAGAAACCCCTCAACCTAACACACACATCCACTTGATTCCCTCAAGAATGATTCATCATTCTTCATTTGGCAAGGATTTAAAATTGAATGTCATTCAGGGAGAATACAGTTTTCAGGTATTTGAAATAATCTATATAATTTAAAATCCTTTGTATAAAGTTTACTGCATCTAAGAAAACAACTATGTGTTTAGAGCTTCTATACAGGAGACAGTTTGTGATAGTGGAACGTAAGTGCAAAATAGTACTGCAAATTGCAGGGTCTAGACATGCCTCTGCCTCTAACCTATTCTATTCCTAAGGCAAGTTAAACTCTCTGGGTCCTGTTTCCTTAGCTGTAAAATGAAAAGGGTGAGTTAGTTTCCTTTGAGCCCTTTCTGCTATTACACCCCATGGATACATAGATTTTTGTTGTCACTTTCAATCAAGTCTAATATTTTTCAAGAATCCATCTTTTCACCTTTGGATCATTTTATACGTTTTAAATTTATGTCTATACCTCATGGTCTCAATATACTTCAGTCTTTATTCTAGTTTTATACGTAGAGTCAGCAAAGGGTCTATTTTTAGCAATTTCTCAAAGGAATTGGAAGAGAGTCTCATCTTTGGCTCATTACCTCTGAGAGCCTGTTCACTGATGCCTGCTGTTTTTACACTCTGTGCCCAGCTCCTGCCTGTAATTGTCACCAAGGTCAACATAGGTTCATAACCTCTGTCAAATGGGGGAATCAAAATGAGTTTTCTCATGTTGAAAGCTGACTTGGATTTGGGTCCCTAGGGCTGGAGGTTATTCGTCACTGACTAAATAAGGAAAAGCCACACTAAACAGCTGCAACACACACATATACACACATTCAAGAGCTTAGGAGTTGCACTTTAATGTCTATCTCTTTCAAGTTAAAATTCTTAGTAAAAAGAAACCATGGCTGCCTCCAGACACAGGGCTTCATAGTACTCCTGCTTATAACAGAAATCGAAAAAGTCCTCAGGTTCTTCCATACTGGTTTATCTTCTCTTTCTATGAAGTTGTGGGTCTGGCATCCCAAGGGGAAGGTCCATGAGACAGGAAAGGTGGAAAAAAGAATGAATTAAAGGTAGATGTTTCCAGCAATGGTCTGTGTTTCCTTCAGTAGTCAAGATAAAGTAGACCCAGCTTCCTATTTCACAGATGTTCTATAGCTCCATTTCAAAGCTTTCAGAGTCTTAAATCATGCACATGTACTGACCATGACATGTAAACCAGGCTGAGATCTTGGCAATCCAGTTGCCTTGTTGCATGCACCATCTCTACTCTCCTATCTCTGGGAAACTTAGCTTAGTTCTGCTTTGGACTTCTCCATTTGAATTGAAGACTAGTCTCCAGAATATTGAACCTTGATTTTATTTTTCTCAACTGTTGCTTTTGTGCTTGTGAATAAAATCAGGAGAAAACTCTGAATATCCCCAATTGTCTCAGTAACAAGCAGACATTTTACTTTGCAATCTGAAGTTTTCAAATTGATTTTCTAGGAAGAAATGCAAAACCATGAATTTCTTTCTGAGTAAAACTTTTGCTGCCCTTTTTAGTAAAAAGGAAAAAAATATATTTAAGATATCCTGTGTAAAAAGGATCAGACAAGATAAATGATACCGTTTCCTAACTCTTCACATAAATTAAATTATGAATTTTCTTTACATGTGATGAAACTAGACGTTGGAAGACAATAAATTTAAGGTTATGCAGCACATAAAGGAGTATAACTATTTTTCAAATTTACATGTGGCTTGAGAACTGTGCTCTTGCACTTAGCCTGGTTATAGAAGTTTTAGTTTGCTCATCCAATGCTAGTTATCCATTAGGCTAACTGATGATATGACCAGCTAACTCTCCTACCACTTGTTCCTTATGCCATCCTGCTATTACTGGTAATTTTCTGGACTCTTTTCACTTCTCCTTGAGGTTCTGTATTTAATTCTTCCTATGACCTTTGGGGCTGGTATATTTGGCTTTTCTTAACTACTTGGAATCACTTTGCATTGCTGGTTCTTGGTGCTATCTCAGGGAAGAACTACTAAGCTAAGGCTTCTTACCAAACCATGAATATGACCTAGATTTCATTAGCTGGGACCTTGCTAAATCAAGGACCTAGGCAGCTGAAAAGTGGGACAATTTACACACTGGCCATACACTTTCTCTCTTTATTTATTTTTATTTTTTTAACCTTTAAAAAAATTTTTTTTTTAAATCCCTATTCATTTATCTTAAGGATGTCAACTTGTCAACTTTCATGTTTTCTTTTTAGTCATAGCCTTTGGAAACCTAAGGAATTTTGTGACTCTGATACAGCTGAATATCATCAACTAGAAAAACCATTTTGTGGAAGAGAATTTATATATTTCACTCCTTTTTTATCTGTGTTGAACCGCAAAGGGTGGAAAATTGAATCGTATGCTACTATCCGGCCAACAAATGTGCCCATGCTAGCAATGCTTTATGATGGCTTTTCAGAGCTGTAGCAAGTCCAATCCATGATTAAATACAAATTTCAACCTTCTTGCTTCACACAGAAAATGAGATTTGTGCTGTGGACTTTTTCTAAAATGTTGAACCCTGCAGAAAGTCTCATCTTGCCATCCAGTTTTCCTTTCCACTATTTATATTTGCATTCTATTAACATAATATTGAAAAATGGAAGCCACTGAATTTTTTTTCATAACTGAGCAGTGAGAGAAATGGAATATCCTGTACTTTTTTTCAACTGCTTATTACTTTAGGATAGGGGCAGTGTGGCACATTAAATGATAACAAATTGATTTTTCTTGAGCTTACAGCCTTTCTATATCCCCTGTTTCTAACCATACATATTATATGAGGAGCATAGCATTCCAAAATGTCTATTACCATTGTGTGTAAACTCGTATATCACTGAAAAGTGTGCACATGACATTTAATAAGTATCTTGCCTCTTTTGAAAGTCTCTTACTTAATAGGTCTTATCTAACAGTCTATGTAGACACATTTCCCTGCCACAGTTCACAGTGCATAGAGATTAACGACCTAATCCAGTCCTAAACAAAATTTCTTTACAGTGTTAAGATATCCTGATATGAGGACAGGCATTTTAGAAAAGTCTTGTTTAAATAGTTAATGGAAGCTCTAACATATCCATCCTCTGAGGCTAAACAGTATGTCTTTAATCAGAAAAAAATTCTGAAAACAACAGCATACATTGGCCCAAACTATTCAGATACTTCAATTGCATGTATTCCGGGATTTGCATATACAAGAAATTTTCTTTCATGATCACAATAGTATACCTAGTAAGTTCCTATGGATTGTTGTAGTGTGGTAGAGGCAAAACTGTTGTTTCAACGTACATTTTTTGCTCCCTAAAGGTATATTCAAATTGAATATGTAAAAAACAGAGTGCATATGCACTGATTCGAATGTTGGTGGAGATATGAGTTAATACATGTGAAATGACCCACTGTATATGCTCGATCTTCCTTTTTTTTTTTTTTTTGGCTTTTAGGGCCTCACCGGTGGCATATGGAAATCCCCAGGCTAGAGGTCGAATCAGAGCTACAGCTGTGGGCCTATGCCACAGCCACAGCAACACCAGATCTGAGCCTTATCTGTGACCTACATCATAGCTCATGGCAACACCAGATCTTTAACCCACTGAGCGAGGCCAGGGATCGAACCCTCAAACTCACGGATACCAGTCCAGTTCAATGACACTGAGCCACAACGGGAACTCCTATGCTCAATCTTCTTAAACAAAAAATAAAATAACAGCCAAAAAAAAAAAAAACCCAAGTCAATGCATTTACCATTACCCTGGCGGCCAGCCAGTTATCATTGTATCATTACTTTCTTGCTTCAATCATGAATACATTTACTGACTGAAACAGCCCTACAGGGCTCTAGGTTTTTAACCCACAGCGGAATAGACCTGTCTAAGCTAAAAAGAAGGTAAGCCACAACTTTGACAGCATGGCTGCAAGTCATGTATTTTTTTTTTAAACATATATAGGTATATTAGGACAGAAAGATATGATGAGAAGGGTCTCCCCTGCCACCCTAAAAGAATGTAAATGAAGCTCTATGAAATCGTTCAGTAATACATCCTGGTGGCTGACATGGTCCTCCCAGAATAGCTATTTCCAGACACCAAAAAATGCTGAAGTGTGGGTCTCAGGAACTAGAACTACGCCAGGTCACCCTAGTATCCCACCTCAGCATAGATTGGAAAGATTTAGGGGGAGTGGAGGATAACCTAAAGGCCTCTGATCAGAACATGAAACAAAATACTTGCAAAAAAAAAAATTAAGAAGCTTTCTAAGGATAGTATCAAGGTAACAAATGGGGAACAAAGAAAATACTTTAGAACCAGATAGAAATGGTCTTCCAAAATTTTTATCTGGACTATCATCCCCTTTTTCCACATTACCCAATCATCGGTTTGAGAATCACAGAATGTGAATAAAAGCAACCTGTCTTGAGTGATTTTCCATCCCAAGAAGGGTGAGGCCTGTTTAAACAAAACCGTGATTGGAGCATGCCTTTTCACCAAAGCTGTGTTCTCTGCATGGTCCTGGATGAACACTGATGAATTCTTGCTCTCTGATTTCCACTTGCAACTAGCTTCTTGCGGTTAACAGAGTCTTTCTAAACAGAACTGACCGCTTTTCTTCTTTCCCTCTCTGAATCTCTTTCCAGTTCAACATCATTTTCTAAGAAACCTGATAACAGCCTTTAAAATCTAGACACTCTTGACCTCAAATACTGTAGTCTCAACAAATGCTGAATATGAGAGTAACACTGAACATCTGTATGCACCTCAGGTTGGGCTCAGTCACAGGAGATCCTAAATGAATGATGCAATAATACTGATTGGATTGAGAAAATACACCAAGAAGAACTAGGAAGGGAGTATGGAGGGCCAGAATGGGAAGGCGAGAAACCAAACAAAGTTGTGATTTTAGAGGAAGCCCCGCATGCAGTGAGGGAGTGTGTCCCCAGTACAGTGTAAAAGGAGAAGAAATTACACCTGAGTTGTTGCCACTGTGAAGCAAGGGAGATGATGAGTTCTTGTACCCCCCCACCATCTCTGGTTATGGGATACCCTGCAGTGGGGTGGGGTGGGGGAGGCTGTAAGACTCTCAGGTACTTCTGGATCTTTCCTTAGTTATGGAATATCTTGTGCCCAAGAGCCAGACTCAGAAGCTCTGTGTGTGTGGAGGAGGTGGGGGATGGGGTTAACAAAAAAGCACACAGAGTGATGGGTTCAAAGAGGTGAGAAAATACATCCCATGACTCTGAGATGGAGACAATCAAGTTTCACTATTAGGTATATTTAATTTTCAGAATAATATGATTTCCAGGTGACTGAGGGGTTGATGGGGGCATGCCAATTATAATCTTTTATGTAGTTTTATATTATAATCCAAATTTCCCATGAAGGGAGTATGAGTTGTAAAGTGAACCATTTCCCTAAGTTGCAAAGCTTAGGTCAGTACCCACATGCCAGACTGAACTAAAAACTTGGAACCTGGCATCTTTCTCCTAGTACCCCGTGCTATTCTCCACATATAATTCTTGATGTCCATTACATATCTTCATAGTTGCTACAGATACTATTTAGAATTCTGAATGGCAGTGATGTCCATGTGGTAGAAGTAAGAGTTAATCACGTCACAATCTTCTGAAGAACCCCTATTGTTTCACTTCAGTAGGAAAGAGACAGGCTGGAAAAAAAATGAATGTCAGAGTTGTTGATTCTAAGAGAGCAGTTGATTCTGAGAGCAGTTAATTCTAAGTGCTTATCAAATTTCTTTTCCTTTTCTTCTATCAGAAGTCTTAACATTTGGATCAGACAGTATATTATTATACACAGTCTATTTCAAACAGGAATATCGATTAATTATACTCTCTAAACTGGTTTCACAGTAAAACCAAGCACTTTAATTATATTAAACATTGATAGACAAAATTTTTAGTGATTCTTGTATCTCCTCCCAATCTCTATCTATAGGATTTATATTCATTGTAAATATAGAATGTGAATTTCCTTTTTTTAACCAGAATTATATTTCTGTCATGAAACAGATTTGTTCGTTTATACCTAAGTTGTCAAAGTTTGATTATATTCCCTGTTAAACTTTTCCTGCATAATTATTCTGCATATTTATGTCTGTTTCTCTCTTATTTTTTAAATATCATTTAGAATTTTAATTCAACTTGCCAACAACTTGGCACCTAAATAAATCTGATATACCTGTGGAGGGGCAGTGATAGAGATAGACCTTTGTGTAGAAAAGCCTGCTTTAAATGCTAGCAGATCAGAGCTACACTAAAATGAGTACCGTTTTTCTCCAAATAAATAGTGGGTTTATGCCTTTTAGAAGAAACTAGAATGAGATTTGATAAACTTAAGTACTTCGATGTGGATAGCAGCACTCTCATTTGTGTTATCAGAACTGGATGAATTATTTCAATTATGTTTTCAGGCTCAAGTCTGTCTACAAAATACTTCAGTTTCTTCTTATGGGGGATGTGTGGTTCATAGAGTCATCAAGATGAGAGAAAGGAGGAGCTTAGGTGTCTATCTAGTGCAGTAGATCCCATAGTCAATGAAAGCAAACTGACATTCAGAGATGAGAAATAAATTTACTACAGAAATATAACAAATATGATGTCATCAGAAGTTCTTGCAAAGAGTGACTTTTCAAAGACATATTCCTACTATGTAATGGTTGACTTTACCAAATTTCATTATGATTACTAAAACATCAAACCAACTTCAAATTCATTCTCCTCCAATCCAATCTCCATATTGTATCAAGTTTGGTTCAAATGCTTTAATGGCTTTATTTGTATTTACTCTGCCTCATCTTTATCATGCACCTCTGTACCTCTCTCATTTTCCATCCTAACAATACTCACCATTTCTCCACTCCAAATATGCCAATAAACACACACACACACACACACACATACTCAAATATTTAATGCTCCTTGCTTCCATGCTTTTGTCCTGGCTATTCTCTCTATAAACACTTTCTATCTTCTCTTTGGTTTTATCTGGCTAAGATAAATCTAATAAACATGGAAATGTTTCTATCCTTTGTGCTCCCACAACTCCTTGCTTACATGTCTACCAGAGTGTATATCACTGACCATTGTGATGCTCTGTTGACATCTCTTCCCATCAGTAGGGTGTATATATCCCTAGAGCGGAACACTTATCCAAATCCTCACTGGAACACAGTACCTGCAACATAGTACCTGGTGTACGTGAAATGTTCAGTTAGTCTATTGATTGTTGATAATATGAAAATGATAATATATACACCGTTGACATTCCATTAGTATCTGGAGGGTAAAAAGAGTCATTTGAAAGTGGCTATTAAATGTAGGGGTTGTGGGTAGTAAGTCTGATTAATAAGTCTCTGACTCCTCTAATTCACTTCGCTTAAAATCTCCTGGTCTTTTGGAATCCAGTAGTAGAAGATTCAGATTCTGTGTCTAATTGTGATGCTGCTAAAATACACACAAACACCCCATTGGTAGGCTGATTGGTGCTTAAAGGCATAAAAGCATTGCTATTTATATTTTGTATGATGCACTGACCAGAATATTTGGTGTGAGAAACAGATAAGCAATTTGGAAAATAGAAGTTCTTGGCTCATCTGATTGGAAAGTCTAGAGTTGACACAAAGAAAGTCATTGCCACATCTAGCACTTCAAATGGTAACCTTGGTGTCTGCCTTCCCCTCTTAACTTTGATTCTTTTGGTTAATTTTACTACTTAGATGGGGTCTTGCCACATGGTGGAGAATATATCACCTAACAAGCCCACATTTGCCTATTCCCAATTTAGAAACTCTAGTAGAAAGATTCAGTTTTCCCATGATTTGTGATACAATATTCACAAGGTAAATTCAATTGATAGGGCTTGGGCTATACTAACATCAGATCCCATCACAGATCACACAACTATCCCTTGTTGCTTACAAGGTGAAGACAAGGCAGTTCCTTTAAGGCCATAATGGTTGAGATGAGGAGTGTTTCATCTTAGGAACAGATAAAGGGTGATATTACACTAGGTTTGACTTATGATTAAATGCCTGACATGTATGTTGAAAAAATGTGAAAGGAAAGAAGAGGAAATATGGCTAAGACTATCAGCCTCATATTGATCAAATATTTATAATCTTGACTTTAATTCACGCAAACCTTGTGCTGGACACCAGGATTAGAATGGTCCTATTTTCAAAGGGATTATCATTGGAGATAAGGAACCTAAAAGCAAATGATGTCATTGTTTCAATAAAAAAATTACCCAAGCTCACAAATTCTTAGGTCAGTGTACTCCCCCAACATGTACAGTCACAAACATATACAAAGTGAATTTCTATACACATCCATAGGCTTCACATATGTTTTCAGAGAGAAAACACTCTATCATACGTGAGATTATTTTATTTAAAAAACATGTACCACCTTGGTCAATTACCAAGATGCATACCCGGGCCTAGAATCATCCTTTCACATAGAGCACACTAGGCTATCACATATTTATTTAATTAGACTGTGATGTGCCAATGAAAGCTACCCAAGGAGATATATTTAAAGATTTCACATTAGGATATGTTTAATATTTCAGATATTGGTTTGGAAGCAGATGAACGCGAGGATATAAAGTCTTGAGCTGTTTATTAAAATGGAGCAGAGTGTCAGCTCTATCTCTTGCTAGTTATGTGACAACAAGAAGTCATTTTACCCCTAACTAAAACTGTACTCTATCAGTGAAATGAGGATAATGATATCTGTTTACAGAGTTGCTATCAGCAAAGTATAGAATTAGTAAGAGCGAAAGGAACTATATTGCTCTGTGTGTTTATGTATTGGTAGTATGTTTGTTAATCTCAGGATTCTGGATAATTTTTTTGGCTTTTTTTACAGATACACCCATGGCATATGGAAGTTCCTAGGCTAGGGGTTGAATTTGAGTGTAACTGACAGCCTACACCACAGCCACAGCAATGCGGGATCTGAGCCAAGTCTATGACTTAACACCACAGCTCACAGCAACATCAGATCCTTAACCCACTGAGCGAGGCCAGGAATCAAACCCGCATACTCATGGATACTAGTTGGATTAGTTAACCACTGAGCCACAATGGGAACTCCTGGATAAAAATTTTCATTCATCTTTTTTCTCTCTTACTGATTACCTCCTTACTGTTCCTGGTGCCAATTCATAAATGTACTTTTCATGTTTCTTTCTGGAAATAAGTGAAATGGATTTAGAGAGAAAGTGAAATGGAGAGAGAGAGAAAGAGAGAGAGAGGGAGAGAGAGAAATATATAAAAGGGTAACTCTTAGGCATCTGGGACACATGAAGTTGCAAATATTATGCCACATCATTAGTATTATCTCCACTTGAAAGCCCTTAGAGATGTGACAAAGTGTTAATCATGCTAACTCACAGTTTAACCTAATCACATAATGCCTCTGCTGGAAGAGCCATTAGAAGCTCAGGATGGAGAAATGCACAATATACCTACTGGAGTTCCTTTTCATATTCTCATGGCAAACATAACCAATCCATCTTTACATACTGTCCATCACAGTTAGGGTCTACACCTCCACCCAGGGCTTCAGGCTATATGGCATCTCCTTTAGAGAACCAAACAAATAATGTCAATCAGCTATACCAAGTGATCCAGCCTGCACATGGTATAGATGAAAATTCCAATACATGGAGAATGAACTCTCTAGAGGCCAAAAGCAAGTTACTACAAAAGCAAAAGCAGAGCCAGAGTTAGAATAGAGACTTTTCTGATTCCAAGTTATGAGCAAAAGGATTTAAAACCACGTCACAAAACCAGAACAAATGTTAGGAACAAAAGTGCATGTGGTGACCTTTAGACATCTGTTCCTTTGGGCATTAGGGAAAAATCCTAGCCAGCTGCTTCATGAGTGTATCTTGGGTAGCAATGTCTTTGCTAGCTACGGAAAGAAGAGATAAACAAAAGACAAAGTATATACTGTAAATAAATCACGTAGGAAGGAACAATGATCAGCTATAATTTTGCTGAAAATAAGCTTAACTTTTTTTTTAATGTAAAAGTTAACAAGGAAGTTTTTCTAAGCTGAGGAGTTTTCTGACAAATTGCAGATGTTTTAATTGTTTTTTCTTAGGCTGCACTTGCAGCATATAGAGGTTCCCAGGCTAGGGGTCTAATTGGAGCTGTAGATGCCAGCCTACACCATATCCACGGAAATGCCCAGATCGGAGCCGTGTCTGCAACCTACAGCTCAAGGCAACACCGGATCCTTAACCCACTGAGCAAGGCCAGGGATTGAACCTGCATCCTCAGGGATGCTAGTCAGATTCTTTTCTGCTGCACCAAGACGGACACTCCCAACATGCACTTTCTGATAAGAATGATGTAACCCTGATAATAGGTTCAACTAAATGTTTTACAATAATAGTGTTTTCCAAGGTTTTTTTAAAGCCTCTGTTATAGGCAGAAACTGTTCTGGATAATATTCATGTATCATATACCAGCCTAGCAATAATTTTATTTTGAAAATTTACAACTTTAAAAATTGCACAAATGACTAAGTCTTAGGTTGGAGAAATGATTCACCCAGGGTCACTTCAGTGGTTGCAGAGTCGAGGAAAGAGTCTTGAGCTATACAATTCTGTACCCTATGCCTTCCCCAACAAGATGAAAGCAGTAACTCTCTATTCCCACCACCACACTCCTCGCTCTGTCTTTTTCCTTTTTCTTTTTGGTGTGCATTATACTAGATTAGCTCATAATGTGTTCAATTATAGTGCATTTTATATACCACTTTATATAAATTCACAGCAGAACTTTTTTAGACTTAAAACACATTGATGGGAAAGAATACATACAGGTACCCAACTTTAAGTTGTTTAAGGCCAAATAAGAGATTACTGGCTGAATTTTTTTCAAATATTTGGAAATTTTGAACGTGTAAAATATAAACATTTAAATAAATATAAAGTTACAAAATTCCTGTTAGGTACTAAATATATACTATAAAATATATACTGTATTGGAATTCCCATAGTGGCTCAGTGGAAAAGAATCTGACTAGGATCCATGAGGATGCAGAGTTTGATCCCTGGCCTCACTCAGTGGGTTAAGGATCCCATGTTGCTGTGAGCTGTGGTATAGGTCACAGATGTGACTTGGATCCTGCGTTGCTGTGGCTGTGGCATAAGCCGGGGGCTACAGCTCTGATTTGACCCCTAGCCTGGGAACCTCCATATGCCACTGGTGCGGCCCTAAAATATATACGTTTTTCATATTTAAATATATACATGTATAATGCATGATGTATATCAATTTCATATGTATACCCATAATTTATATCTATTTTATATGTATTATTTATAGACCGCCTCCTCACTAACACACATTCATAGAGCTTTGCAGATGATGCAGTGCAAAGTTCACAGGCATGGATGCCATATGGCTCCACCTACCTAACATGCAGGCATAAATTTCTTCTGTAAATGGGAAACAATGATGTCTGCATTAAAAAAAAAAAGATATACATACATAAATATATATGTATAAAATCACTTTATATAACTTTACATATAGTGATATATATATACATACATACAGATAGATAGATAGATGAAATAAGTATATAAAAGTATTTGGTTCCTAATGTATATTAGCTATCTTTGGTTTTGAACAGGGATTCTGAAGGTAGATGAGAGAACTGAAAACCACGGAAACTGAGAAAATTGCCACAAAGAAGGGACGGGGCTTCATAGTGAGGCAGAATGTGTAGTGGAGATAACAGAATGGACATTACGTTTCCAGTTAGTGAATAAAAACTCAACAAAAGGAGGAAGCCATTGGCAGAAAGGAACTCTCCAAAGTCCACTCATGGGAGGTAGCAAATATTTACTATTGGATTCTTAAGTGTTCTTGCCACCTATCTTCTGCCAGCTGTGCTCCCACCATGTCGACCTAAACTATAAAATTTCCCTGCAACTCGACCTGATTCAAATCCATTGAAGGGGTCTTGTTCCCTCTGTCACATGGCCTTAGTATACGTTGCATCCTCCATCTGATACTCATTTCACAGTTCTGTTCAACCAACACTAAATCAAATTTTACTCTATTTGTGCATATCATCAGAGAAATTATTTTCCCCCTAGAAGCTTTCATGGACTCCTCTTATGAGGCCAAATGCTCTTAAAGCATCATTGGTTTCCTCCAAGCATTTATCAAAATTAGAAATCTAGAGTAATTAATATACATTAAAGTAAGTCTCATCTTTAGTTTATACGCTCCATAAGGACCAGGTCTTTAACTAGATGTTTCACTTTCTTATCTCTATAAACACCTAACACAGTGTCTAGTGTATAATATATACTTGATAAATCATTACTGAAAAAAAAAAGGAAGTAGATCTCTACCAAGCCCGTGCAGCTAGGTAGGCTTCTTCTGCACTTCATGGGAAATCATTTATTATTTATAACTGCTCTTTTACAGCTTTGGAGAAGGAGCAGGCTTCTACCTCCTCTTAGCTGGCTCAGAGTACAAAGAAAGGCCCTGGCTGGCCAGTCAGAGAAAGTCAGCCATGTACACTATTTACGCATGAATCTAATGTTTCATCAAATTAGCTGACTGATTAGCCAGAGGTATTTGTGCTGCAGACATTGCTCTGATATCTGACGTATAATATTTGTGGAAAGTTTATGCTCATTCATTGGGAAGCCCTCCCCAGTCAATCTCATTAGTGAAGACATAGACGTGGGGTAGAGAAATCAACAGGACTGAGACACATGGGATAACAGCTTCTGCCTAAAGTTCTGAACAAATAAATAGATATGGGATCTAGAAACTAAAGCTTGTAATATGATGAACCTAAATTATTAAAAAAAACTATCTGAAAAAAACTCAATGCTGAAGTCTCTTTTATTTTTTGAGGAAATGGGAAAAGAGAAAAGTTTGCTAAATCCAAGAGGGAGAACTCTATACTTCAGATAATTACTACAACTCCATCTACTTAAATCTACCTTAGAGCTGAAGTTGAAAAAGCATAGTGCTCTTTGAAAAGAAAATGTTTCTAGGTAGCTATATAACTGGTCGATCCACAATTTTATCTGCATATGCAATAACAGTTGTCTCTAAATATTGCTAAATTGTTTGCTGAATTGCAAGGTATAAGTTAGGTTTTATTATCACTCCCTGAACCACTGGCCAAATAATGACACTTTGAAAATATTTTAATTCTGTAAGTTTTTATCAATTGCTAAGCTACAAGCAGTTTCTTAGATTAAATGAGATCAAATGGGATTTGAGGCTGTCAGATTTCCATTTGGCCTTTTCAGTCATTATTTAAATAGTGTTTAAATTATTTAAACTGAGTGTATAGCAACATATTAATTTGTTAGATGATATGAGCAAAAGTGATTAACAGTGAATTTTAAAAATTAGTTGAGGACGCGGTGGTTGAAGGCTGTATCTTAGAAAATGAAGCATATACTTTACAGTGATATCTCCAAATATTGTCAAAGACAACTGGAATTCAACTTGGTCTCATTATGTTTGTAGAAATACTTTGCGCTTGCCTGTGCCTCAATAATAGACTTTCTTAGCCTCATAAGTACATTTGTTGCAACAACGGAAACGATTTTATGTCACTGATATCACCCAGTACATTTCTTCTGAAGAGGCTTCTTTCAATTCTTGAAGCCAAGTTTAAGTGCCTCATTCTCTTGAGGAGCTGGAAGGCCATGTAACCTCCCTCTGAACTCCCACAGTGTGTTTCTTCCTCTCTTTTACAAAGTTTTTACCTTTGAAGATAGTTATTTAGCTGGCTTTCTTCTCTCCCTTGACAGGACTCACCATTGAGCATTCACAACTCTTTATAGCATGGATGTACAGAAAGATTAACTTGAACCTCCCCTCATTGCTCTCACAATGTCATATAGACAAAAGATAATTTATACAATTTCACTTTAGATTTTCCAGTACTCAGAAACAGGGCCAAAGGTCATCAGTATTTGGACCACACTAACTCAGAAGAGTTATCCTGAATTTGGGATAGCAAGAAGCCTTCTACTCCTCAAAGATGTTTTCTCTTCTAATTCATTAAGGTTCACCGTGATTTAGCAGATATTTCTCAGAATTAATCGCTTCTTTAAAGAGTGGGAGCAGAAATATTCTTCAGGATGAAATGTATCCAGAAAATCACAGTAAAATAGTTTTTAAAAATAGTTATAAAAAAGGTCTAGTTCATCCTTTAGAACAATGGAACATCCTGTAAACTTTAAATATGAGACTACAGAAGCATATTTATGACAAAATATTTTTATCATATGTCGCTAAGTTAAAAAAACCATATTACAAACAGAATTTACACAATAGTTTATTTTCTTAAAAAAATGACATGTGAGCATAAATATTCACTGGAATACAATATTTAAAGGCATAATATCAGCATGCCAGGATTAGATATTTACTAAGAAGGTATTTATTAACTAGATATTCCTAACTAGAGAAAGTTACTTCATATCTCTTTACTTCATTTTTTATTATTGTAATATGTCAGTGCTAAAAACTCCTAGGTCAAAAGATGGAACTTCATGCAGGAAAAAAAAGTACTATGAACAGAAACTTCGAAGAAGAGGATTCAGTAAATATCAGGTATTATCTATTTCATATATAGAAACTAAAAACATATTTTAATAACTATGGCTGTCAACAGTTATATTTAGGTTGTTGGTCTTATTATTTTGTTTTACTTTTTTTTACCTTCTGGGTTTTCTAATGCTTTCTAATGAAAAGGTGTTACTTCTCTTCATTGATTTTTATCAGGGTTAAGTAAGTATATGGAAAATATGTTATTCAAAATCATCCCATAAAATGCCTTCTGATATATAATTTGAGCCCACTTGATATTAAAGTGATCTATTAGCCAGTATCAAACCAACGTTAGAACAAACCAAGAATATCCAATTTCTAGATATCAAATGGGCAGCATATGCCACACTGATGTGAGCAAACTGATTTTTCCTTAGGAAATCCTACTATGTGGCAGGCAGGACAATCTATTTAGGATAATACTAGGTTACTTAAAGGGAAAAATCTTGACAAGCTTAACTTCCCCAGTGGCTACAGATCACGTTCTGTCTTCTAATATTCACAGTATCCTTCAGTATAAATTCACCAAGTAGATATTCAATAAATACTTGAATGAATGCCTGATGAACAAATATTGGGAGAAAATTATAGAAAGACTTAAAGAACAGCAAATCCATAATGTTGACTGTGCCAGACCTCTATTGTTAAAGCAACTCTTCCAAGATTCTTGGGTGATTTATCTAGGCGGCTATCCATTTCCCACATGACCACATGCATGGAACTAGAAGATATATGGACAAGGTTAAATGGACAGTCCTCAGATATAGAATGGATATTCTAATTAATAGGATGTATCAGGCAAAAGCTGGTGGCAGGAACTGAAGTGAATTTGGCTTTGTAATCAGTACGGGAATGTAACAAGAGACTGTGCAGGAAATATTTTGGAAATATGAAATTGTCCATGGCTTTTTTTTTTAATCTCTGGGATTTAATAATACACACATATTTATCTGAAACTATTGCTTGATTCCTCTAAAATTTCTCTTGAGTATACAGAGATCTAGATTCTTGTGATTAATTTTATGTGTCAACTTGACAGGGCCAAGGGGTACTCGCATAGTTCATTAAACATATTTCATGGATATGTCTGTGAGGGACACTAACATTTGAATTGTAGACTTTGTAAAGAGGATTACACTCCTCCAATGTGGGTGGTACCGCCCCATCTATTAAAAGCTTAAATAGAGTTAAAGGATGAGTAAGAAAGAATTCTGATGTCTTGAAGCTGGGGCATCAGTTTTCTCCTACCTTTGGACTCAGGCTCAGACTGAAATATCATTGACCCAACTAGTTTTTAGCCCTTTGGACTGAGACTGGGGTGATACCGTGAGCTTTACTGGGTCTCCAGCTTGCCAACTGCAGATCTGAGACTTCAGAGTCCCCATAATAACATGAAACATTTTTCTTACAGAACATCTCCTGGTATTTACAAAGTGCTCTATAAAACAGATCATATAATATTAATTATTATGGGCTAATTCCAAATCATTCTCACATGTATACATGGACTCAAATTTGTTTTTAGCATTTTTAGGACCACACCCATGGCATATGGAGGTACCCAGGCTAGGGGTTCAGTTGGAGCTGTAACCACTGTCCTACACTACAGCTCATGGCAACGCCAGATCCCTAACCCACTGAGCAAGGCCAAGGATCCAACCTGCATCCTCAAGGATGCTAGTCAGATTCATTTCCACTGAGCCACAATGGGAACTCCTCCAACTGTTAATGAAAACAGAGAGTGCAAAGAACATGTGACTAATGAAATTCTTAAAACGGTTATGATAACTAAATTGAATAATCAAAAATTCCCAGAATATTAAAGTTTACTGCATGTTTTTTATCATAATTTTCAAGTTATCTCTCTCTGTTCTGAGGAATAGTATATCTGATATTGAAGTTTGTGTTATTTATAGACTGTGTTCTCCAAGGAGTCCTAAAGATATATGTTCTGAGCCCAGAGGCTCAGAGAGTGGTGTCCTGGATTGTTTTTGAACCTGAGCTCTCTCTCATTTATATAGGTATCTCTGGTCTTTCAAAAATTAACTGGACATAGTTAATTTAACTTGTTATTAGTAAAACTTTATTGAGATTGAGTGTTTGCTTAACAACTTTTACAAGGTAATTCCGCTTTCAATGAAATTGAAATAATACCCCGTATTATGTTGCATTTCTGGTATAGCCAACATCCCTACTATGTTGCTTTCTGTGCATGCATATCCTAGCCCAATTATCCCATTCTACAGAGAGAGTTCTTTGTTATGTTTTGTTTCATTGAAGTATTTGTTGACTTACACAACAAAATGTTGTGCTCATTTCTGCTGTATAGCAAAGTGATTCAGTAATACATATATGTACACTTTTTTAAAAAAATGTTCTTTCCATTGTGGTTTATTATAGGGAGACAGAGTTTTGTTTTGTCTTTTCTAAGTTAAGTTCTTTGCTATCTAAACAAGAATAAGGAGGCAGCGGTGAGAAAGAAGAGGAAGAGGAGGAGGAGAAATCATCTCAGTGACTGAACTAATAATTATGCTATCAGTCAATTTATTTTATATGTCTTGGTCCATTTTAGGTTTAGGAGGCAGGTAGTAATTTGGTAAAAGAAAGACAAGCTCTCAGTTCTTTCACGTACAAAGGGAATTATCACTATGAGCATGCACACTGTGCCAGACAATGTCTTAGAGACATTTTAAATGTAGCACAATAGCTATTTTATTGAGCACCAAGACTGTACAGGTCACTTTTTATGTATACACTATCTGAAATTCTCACCCCCAAATCGTTCTAAGTCTTACTCTTTTGCTGAGTAAACATGACTGGTTACTATAACATTAAGATCATATTGGGAGTTCCCATCGTGGCTCAGTGGAAATGAATCTGACTAACATCCATGAGGACACAGATCTAATCTCTGGCCTCGCTCAGCAGGTTAAGTATCCAGCACTGCTGTGAGCTGTGGTGCAGGTCGGAGATGTTGTTCGGACCTGGCGTTGCTATGGCTGTGATATAGGCCAGCGGTTACAGCTCTGATTCGACCCCTAGTCTAGGAACCTCCATATGCCACGGGTGGAGCCCAAAAAAGACAAAAAAAGAAAAAAATATATCATATGGCTGGAAGTTGCTAAAATCAGTTTGTTGTCAAAATGCAATTTCATTTCACCATATGAACTTCTTGTTTTGACTCTTACTGTTTTCTCATTGGCAAGCTCACCAAGATGATAACTTGCCTGCATAACTTTGGCAATGGATATTTCCTTTATATCCTTTTATTTTGTTTGCTAAGCAATTATTAGCTTAATTGGCTAAAATTTTTTTAAAAAGGAGTATTAAGAAAAGCTACGTGTTCCTTTGCCAGAATTTCAAAGTGATTTCATCTCTACAGGGTGTTCGGGTCCATTTAGTTAAAACCTTACGTCAACAAAATTAGAATATGCCTCAGAGGTTATGCCCTTACATCTTTCTTCTGAAAAGAAAGTATTGTGGCTTTGTGATTTTGAAGCAGTATGCTTAATTATCCTGAACTCAGTTTCCTCTCTTGCATCACCCTCTGAGGCTACTGGAAGGATGTTAGATAATTCACATGGATGTGTTTGCATATGAAAGTTTCTTGAGAAATAGCACTTTGTTCTTTTTCTTCCTTTGTAGGACAACTAGTTAACTATCATGACCTCATTTGGATTTGTATGTGTGTGTGGGGGTATCATTATTTATATTGCCCCACAGCACAGAATATTTGCTAAACATACTCATTTAAATTTTGATGTCATCCTTGATGGTAAGTGCCATGCCCTCCATTTTGCAAAGCAGTAGATTACTACACAGTTAGGCAGTGACAGAGCTTAGGTTCAAAGAACACGGGACTGGCTCCATCAACATTTCTGTTTATCACATAATATCCCTCTCCAAAGAAAGCATAATGACATTTAAAAAAATGCTAGATCATCAAAACTACCATGAGATACCACCTCACACCAGTCAGAATGGCCATCATTAACAAGTTCACAAACAACAATTGCTGGAGGGGGTGTGGAGAAAAGGGAACCCTCCTGCACTGTTGGTGGGAATGTAGGCTGGTGCAACCACTATGGAAGACAGTGTGGAGGTACCTTAGAAAACTATACATAGAACTACCATATGACCCAGAAATCCCACTCTTGGGCATATATCCAGACAAAAATTTCCTGGAGAAAGACACTTGCACACGCATGTTCACCGCAGCGCTATTCACAATAGCCAAGACATGGAAACAACCCAAATGTCCATTGACAGATGACTGGATTAGGAAAATGTGGTATATATACATGGTGGAATACTATTCAGCCATAAAAAAGGATAAAATAATGTCATTTGCAGCAACATGGATGGAATTAGAAACCCTCATACTGAGTGAAGCAAGTCAGAAGGAGAAAGACAGATGTCATATGAAATCTCTTATAACTGGAGTTTAAAACAGTGCACAAATGAACATCTCAACAGAAAAGAAAATCACGAACTTGGGGAACAGAGTTGTGGTTGCCAAAGGGGTGGGGGAGGGGGTAGGAGGGAATGGGGATTACTAGTGCTATAATGATGGAAAAGCAAGGAGATCCAAATGTATAGCATGGGGAACTATGTCTAATCACATGTGACAAATCCATACATGTACATGTAACTGGGTCACCACGCGGTGCAGTTGGAAAATCTGACAGAAATCTGTAAACCAGCTATAGTGCAAAAAAATAAAAAACAAATTCAAAAAATAAAAAACTATTTTCAAAAAAATAAAAAAATGCTAGATCATAATTAGCATGTTTTTAAATAAATCTTCCAGAATTGTATAAAATAAAATAGTGTTTTCCAACAAATTCCACTCAGGTCATACACTTTGCCAGTGAAATAGCTAGTATTCATGCAATGTCCAGACTTCTCTTATGAATTCAGAATCAATTCTCATATTGATATCACCTCTTTTTTTTAATACATTAAAGAATAATTGACACTAAATTACTCATCTTAATCAATTTCACTGAGAGAAATTTGTTACTTTGCATTCCAGGTCTACTTAAAAAGGAGGCGTTACTCTAATTGTAAAAGGTCACTTGATATGGACTAGGCTTTCCATTGATTTAAATAATGCTAAAATCTTTACTTGCTCATTCAATAACTGTTGAGTACTGTCCATATTCCTAGTGCTGTTCTAGACCATAGGGATATAATTATTAGCAAATGCAGACATAGCTTTTGCTCTCATGTCCATAATAGGCCAACAGTGATAAAGATGCCAATCAAATTAATTATGCACAAGTGTAAAATTCAGCTAGAGAAGTGTTGTGGTAACGTATGTATTGGTGTGAGTGTCTCTCAAAAGAGGATTTGTCCTAGTCATGGAGATCAGGGAAGGTTTGCCTGAGTAAGCAGTAATAGAGCTGAGATCTTAAGAATTGGCAAAGTCAGGGAGTTCCTGTCATGGCTCAGCAGTAACTAACCAGACCGGGAGGTTTGATCCGTGGCCTTACTCTGTGGGTTAAGGATCTGGCATTGGTGTGAGCTGTGGTGTAGGTTGCAGACCTGGCTGGGATCTGGCATTGTTATAGTTGTGGTGTAGGCTGTCACCTACAGCTCCAATTCGACACCTAGACTGGGAACTTCCATATACTGCAGGTGTGGCCCTTAAAAGACACACACACACACACACACACACACACACACACACACACACACAGAATTAGCAAAGTTAGTTCATTGAAGATGGGAGGAAATACAACCTTGAGAAAGTGGAAAAAGAATGGGAAAAGAGCCTGTGATAAGAGAGAACATGAATTAAATGACAGGAGAGAAGGTGGAAGGAACAAAATAGGTTGGCATGACACAGTATAAAAGGAAGAAAAAATCCATTTTCTTAGATCAGAAAAGGCCTCTTTGTGAAAATTCCACTTAATAGATAAGTGACATTTAATGAAAACTTTCTATTTTACTTTTTTAAAAAGTATCTATCAGAACAAAACTGAAAGCTAGTTTCAATATAGCATGTCCTCAGACTAACTGTAAAATAAAAAAAGTCATAGGGATAATGCAATTAAAATGTTGATGTTCATGAACCTTAATATAGTTTTCAAGTAGAAGCCCTAGGATTTATATGATATTAATCACTTTTAGAGACCTCAGAGTAGCAAGTGGAGAGGTTTAGAAAAAGAAAGAAAGAAAAAGAAAGAAAGAAAGAAAGAAAGAAAGGGAGAGGGAGGGAGGAAGGAAGAAATCCTTTTAAAATAAACCACTTTCTTCATAGATTACTAAGGCTATTCGCTGGATTTTTCACTGGCTGGCAAGGTACACTACCTGCTAATGGCAAATGATAGATAGAGAAAAGCATCAATTCATAAAATGCATGCCAAATGAGAATTGTAATTAACTTCCTCCATACAATAGAAGAAAATACTCAGCAGGAAGGTGAAAACCAGTGTGCCTCACCCAGCGAATCTATCCCCAAGTCTCTTTCCAATCTATAGAGCACTATCCATGTGGCTAGTTTTAATATTTTATGTTGTGAAATTTACATTTATGTAAGCCAAATTTAAAAGTTGAAGTGATTTAACTGGATAAAACTTTAAAATGTTCAATTTAATGGTACTGACAATATCTAAAGAGTCTCCTCTCAGGTACCCTCTATAGCTCAGGTTTGGGTCCCTAGGAAGAATTTAGTCTCTTTTTATACAAAAGCAGAAAGTACAGATGTGTACTCGGGGATGCAGCTGATTATTTCATGCATGAAGAATGGCATCCTTAGTCTCTCAAACCTGAACTGAAGTTGAAACAAGATGAATTATCAAGGCTTGAGTTCCAGTTTCTTTCTTTATACATAAATGCTTACCACTGTAAGGCTTATGACTATAAAATCAGTGCAAAGAGAAAAATTAAATCACCACAGCTAACACTTTTGCATGCTATATTTAAAAATGGTTAAAAATGTAGATACTAAATGTTCTCGTGTCAAGGAAAAACATTTTTTTTCTTTTTTTGTTTTTGTATCTGTATGAAAGGATGGATGTTAGCCAAACTCATTATAATAATAATTTCACAACATAAAAGTCAGTTTCTTCCTTTTACACTTTGAACTTATACAGTGCTGTATGTCAATTATATCTCAATAAAACTGGGGGAAATCACCTTTAATCCCTCTATCTAGTCAAAAGCAAGAGAAATAATAATATTAACTGCAATCCACTGAGCACTACTGTGGACTCGGTGTTTCAAATAAATTATTTATACCAACCTTGCAAAGTAGATATAACTAATAGCCTTCTTTTACAAAGGAGAAAATTTTCAGAGGCATTACATGACTAGCCAGATATGTTCATATGTTCATTTGGCAGAACCAAATTTCAAAACCTAACTACCTTTATTATGGTTTTACCATAGCATGTGACTTTTTAGCCATTTTCCTCAAGTAACCATGTGTCTTTTTAGTTGCATATTTGTTCAGTTTTATTCTAAGGTTATCATTACATTGTACATTAACTTTCATCCTTAATTTCTTAAATAATATATGAATTATCTGTGTTGTTACATGACCTCTATCCTGGTTTTTATAAACTTTTAAAAGTATATATTTTATTTTACCTGACCTGATCCATAATTTGACTATTTTTAAAAACTTTTTGTGTTTCAGTATCATGAATAATTTATTAAAAAACCTTTTTATATAAAGCTTTTTCTGCATTTGGATTATTTACTTGGGAACTCTTTCTAGATAATAACTTATTTGGTCAAAAGTTATTATTAGCCTCAGCTTTCTAGAATTTTTAAAATCTTGGGTCAAAATCATCATATACGTGCATATGACAAAAGTTATAGTCATATTCAATTACACTTTCTGATTCTGGCTTTCCAAATCCATCTATCAACTGGCTATAAAAATTTATTCATCAAAGTAATTTTTTCATTTAAAAAATCTGTTACTTGTACTGAGACTAGAAGTAGTCATCCTGTCTAGGTTCTTAAATTCAAAAGTACTAATCCTTTAAAAAGCATAAAGAAATGGCCTATGTAAATAGTCTGTAAAAAAAGATATTGTGGGTTCATTTGCGTTTCTACTTGCCCATCTCTTTCTCATTAATAACATTTTAAACTGCTTGAATTAACATGGGAGACTATGGAGTTCCCGTTGTTGCTCAACAGTAAGGAACCTGACTAATATCCTTGAGGATGTGGGTTTGATCTCTGGTCTCGCTCAGTGGGTTAAAGATCCAGCATTCCTGTGAGCTGTGGTGTTAGGTCACAGATATGGCTCAAATACAGCATTGCTGTGGCTGAGGCATAGGCTAGCAGCTGCAGCTCAGATTCAACCTCTAGCCTGGGGACTTCTATATGCCATGGGAGCAGCCCGAAAAATCAAAAATAAATAAATAAATACGTAGATAAATAGGAGAGTAAAAACTACTTAACTAAAGTCACTGAAATATATGAAACAATTTCTATTGCAATGTAAGTAAATGCTTTGTCCTTTAATGTTCACATTAACTAATTTTAACACAAAGTAGACAAATATCAGGCATGCCAAACTACAGGTACTATTTAATTTTGAATATTTTTCAAGAGCATGTGGTTAGGATGTGCATAGTTAGGTCTGTATATTTGTGAGTATATCATGTAATTAGAATGTATACACATAGCTCTGTGAATGCCCCCTTTAGATCAGATTCTTTCCTTCCTAAGACAAATCTCAACCAGTATTAATATAACAACTAATATCTTCTGTTCATTCTATAAATTCACAAATCTAGTAAAGCACCTATTCTGTACTAGGTACTCTATCACTCTCTGGAAAACACTAAGATTAAAAAAATACTTTCTAATTACAAACGTAATATTTTTTGAAAAATTTTTCTTTGTGTGAGATATTTAAATGCATTATTCCAATCCTCATATCATCACCACATACTGTTATTCTTATCACAGGTGAGAAAATGAAATAGTCACTGTCCAAGATAGGAAAGCTAGTAAGTGGATAAATAAAGATATTCAAATTAGAACTATATAGGTGCTAGCAGCAGAAATATGAACTGAAGCATGGTATATATGTATGTGTGCATGTGTATATATGTTATATACACTAATATTAATAACATACTGCTGAAAATCAAGCCACCTCAAAACTTAGTAGCTTAAAACAGCAAACATTATTTATTGCCCAAATGACTCTGGTGATCACAGCTAGAAAAGCCCACAGTCAGGAAAATGATGTTGCTTGTACTCCATGTGTACCAGATTAGTAAGTGCTAAGGGGTTATGGGAAACACTATAGGGAGAATTTGTAACTCATAGGATTGATTACTCTTGTGTTACTTTCTTTTCACTCATTCAGTAAAACCAGGCTGAGTATATTTTAGATGATTGCTAGAGAGTATCAAAAAAAAAAGACAAAAATAGAAATGAAAGAGCAACATAAAGATAGATTCGTGGTAGTGTAAGATGAAAAGTCACTGTTAAGGATTCAGAAAAGCATGTGCAAATGGCGTTGTGATTAAATGCTACATGGTTTTGAGGGCACAGAAGACTGCATGCTCCAGTTCATTCTCATGCAGACAGGAAATGAACGTCCTCATTCTCTGATACTACAATATGAATTTTATCTTCAAGAATCTGCTTATGAAGTTCACAGCTAAGCAATGAGGAAAGTTTGATGCCATTCCAATTGGGAGATAATTACTAAGTATTTGTTTTCACTCAGTTACTTTTTTACTTCAAGTGTTAACTTGCCCAGAGTTAATCCTTCAGTGCATCTCCCATTGGATATTATTTTCTAGCCCTTTAAAAAGAATTATATTGTAAAACTACTCAAAAGCTGTTAAACAACTAGTAAAACATTTCAAACTAAATGCATGCAATCATTTTATTTTGCAGGCACTGTGTAACAGTAAAACAGATACTAATGATTGTTGGTTTGTGGTATATTAAGTAGTTATCAAGGAAAAAATATAGAGGAGATATCTTCTGAAGAGTATTAAGCTTAAAGGCCAATTTGCTAAATCTTCCTTTCAGGGGGAAAATTGGAAGCAATTGGAATGGACACAGCAGGATGCAAAGTTTACAGAATTGTTCTTACTATTAAAGAAACAATCCAACTAAATTGTTCTATTAAAACAAGAGGCCTGGCAGGTTGTATTCAATTTAGGACCAGGATTCTTAAGCATCTAGACTTTTAAAGAAAGGACCTTAAATTTATCTTACTTTGTTTTATAGGTAAGAGAAAATTTTCAAGGTCACAGTAGAAGTCAGAGGTAAAACAGAAGGTTGTACTTAGTTTCACCAGAGACTCCCTGTTGGATGGTTTTAGGGTCTCAAATATTATTAAGAAATGAAAAAAAAAACGGGAAGAATACCTGAATAGGCATTTTTTTTCAAAAAAGACATACAGATGGCTAACAGGTATATGAAAGACACTCAACATCACTAATTATTAGAGAAATGCAAATCAAAACTACACACCTGTCAGAATGGCTAATATCAAAACTCTGCAAATAACAGATGCTGGTCATGATGTGGAGAAAAGGGAACCCTATATGCTATTGGTGGGAATGTAAATTGGTACATCCACTGTGGAAAACAGAATGGAAGTTCCTCTAAAAATTAAAATAGAACTATGATATTATCCAAGAACTATGATATAGGAAAGAAGGAAAGAAAGAAAGGGAGAAAGAAAGAGAAAGAAAAAAAACATGTACTTCAATATTCATAGCAGCATTATGTACAATAGCCAGGCTATGGAAGCAATCAACATGTGCATTAGCAGATGAAAGGAAAAAGAAGTCACACACACACACACACACACACACGCGCGCGCACACATACAAGCGAGCGCATGCGTGCGCGCGCACACACACACACACACACACACACACACACACACACACGGAATATAAATCAACTGAAAAAAAAAAAGGAATGCAATTCTGCCATTTGCGGCAATGTAGATGGACCTAGAGAATACTATCCTTACTGAAATGTAAGAGAAAGACAAATACTGTGTGATATCACTCATTCGTGGAATGTAAAAATAACACAAATGAGTATATATAACAAAACAGAAACAGACTCATAGATATAGAAAACAGACTAGTCATTACCACTGGGGAAAAAGAAAGGGGGAGAGACATGAAAGAGGTAAAGGATTAAAAGACACAGTCTATTACATGTAAAAAAAAAAAAAAGCAACATGGATATATTGTACAGCACAGGGAAATATACTTATTATTTTATAACTTTAAATGGAATACAATTTATAAAATCTATTAAATCAAACTAATAAAATATTGTAAAAATATTATGATAGTGACAAGCCACATAACGTTTAATATGCAATCCAGATATTAACTCCTCTAAGAAGTTTCATCTTCAGAAGTCAAGAGGACTACAGGATATTGTTGGGGTAGCACCTATTCATCCAGAATAACTAAAATTTTGCACCCACTGAACAACTCTCCATTTCTCCTGAAAAACAAAGGAATATGAGGAAACTTCAAGAGATGTTAGATATGTCTATTTCCTTGATTGTGGTGATGGTATTCCAGGTGATGGCATATGCCCAAACTCATCAAATTGTATACATTAACTATATACAGTTCTTCATATATCGATTATATTTCAATAAAGCTTTAAAGAGTCAAGAGAATGACAAATACAGTATTTCAGAAAGAATAAGTTAGTCTTTATTGAGCTTATATGCTCATTCAAAAAAAGAGAGCCTAAGTATCTCTTAGAGTTCCTGATAAAATGAATTATATTAAGACAAGTCTTGCTGCTGCCTTTATGATTCAAAACATTTTATCTGTTAAGAAAACTAAAGGTAAGCAAAGTTGATCTCTTAGCATTATTTTGTTCTGACACTTTGATATTCTTCTTTAAGAAACTGAAATTAAACCTACTGCTTTTTAAATTTCCTACTTAAACTTCACCTCCTTGTTTTCTTGCCACACCATATGAAACAATCTCTGACTTATTTGAACACGACATCTCCTTTACTATTTTTCTTGTTATTTGTCTTTAGTTTGTGCAGTTTCTTCAGCTAAGACATCTCTATACTGGCAGAGATAACCTGGCTTGACTTATAGATGGGATTCTTGCAATATGGGATAATTTTATTTTGATTCTTTTGTTTTTACACTCATGCTGTCTGGAGTTTGAATTTAAGCACCAAGATTTACCACTTATGTCAATCTCAGGCAATTACTTTTCATAAGCCTGTTTTCAATCTGCAAAATAGAGATTATAATTTTAATACAATCCATGTTTTTTACATATAAAATGGAATTATACCTATAAAGTGCTTTAAAATGTACCTGGTACAGGGTAGTCGTTCAACAAATATTAGACCTTTATATTAACTTTATAACATTTAATAATTTCAAGCACAGCAGCACTGCTCTATATATAGAATGATCATAACAAAGCCATCATGGAATATTTGGGGTATAACTTGGAATATGTTTTGGAATAATAATAGTGCTATTAGTGAAAATGGAAGTTTAATGCTTAATGACTAAAGTAGCATTTCTTTATAGCTCCACAATCCTTATATCTTCCCTCCACTGTATCACTGAAATTCAAACCTACCATGTTGGGTTAGTCCTGGAGCAAACACTGTATGTTGATACACTCCAAAATCTCTTCAAGCTGTTCTCCTAGCATTTTTTCTCATTCGCTTATTAAAGCTCCTTTAAATACAACCGTCCCTCTGTTCTCTGTTCTCACTCTGAAGTAGAAAATTTTTCCAGCCAGCATTCTTAAATTCCCACTTCTTGTTAACATAGGGCACTTTTACATTTGCCTTATATTAAGATATTCTTTACCTAACAGTATTCCCCTATTAACCTTGAACTCACAGGGAAGTAAAGAAGGAAGTTTCTTATTGACACTGTTCCCCATAGTCAAAAAACACAGTGTATATATAAGGTAACCCACAGTGCTCAATACATTGAATGGATAACCAGTCCATAAAGGTGTCAGCATGTGTCAGAAAATGTGGCCACTGTGACATTTACCAGCTGCCATTTATTAGCTTCGAAGCGCCAGAAGAAAAGGAGATATCTCTGTTAGTACTGTTGGTATGCGGAATCTCTCAAGAATTACTTGTCTGCTTAGTGGTAGCTCTGTACTACCTCCTATCCATCCTGTTGTTATACACACAGATTAATTTATGCCTAGTGCTTTGGAGATCCATTAGATTGTTTTTGATGTCTAAACTAACATAACTTGGAAGACCTTTTTATTGAATTTCTCAGAGAGTCAGAAGACTTGCCAAGGGTTTTTTTTTTTTTTTTTGTATGAGAGCCAAGGCTTTTTATTATAGTTGTGATTTCTCATATGGTCTAATGAGAGAAGACTTTTAATTTTTGCTTTGGAGAAGCCACTACACAACAAAATGAAGATATAGGTGGAAGAATTTCTTCTGATATTTATTTTATATTAAATGTTGGGATGTTCGAAGGTGTATATAAAACACCCATTACGAGCTATGTACTCTGCTGTTACTATCCATTTGTAATTTTATTTCATCCTATCAACCGTAAAAAGTAGAAAATGTTATAATTTTATAGAAGAGGAAAGTAAATACACTAAGTGATCTGGATAACATGTAAAATTCCAAAATTCTTTGAATATTGTAAATGGCAAGATTTAGTCAAGGTTATTAAAAAAATAGTATGGATTAGCTGTCTAAGGATTTTGAGGGGGTTAATATAATATCCTTCTTTTCTTCTTAAGCAAATATTCACTACCAAATTTGGAAAATATGTACCACTCATTAATGTATAAAGATGAAAATGATAATCAGCCCAATGCCTCTGTCAAAAACTAACTAAAGGAACCCCTTGCTCTGGATGGTTTCAATAGATGTAAGTTTCAGTTATAATGCCTTATTAAATAATACACTAATCCTCGAACGACACAGTTCAAATGTCAGTTACCATGGTATATTAACTGTGAACAAGTGCAGCAAGTACAAACTTCCCTGTTAGACTAGAGTCCACACATCTCTACACATAAAAATGAGCATCATCTTTTGTGATCAATCATACTGCTCCTCCAAAATCTGTCAGTGATCGAACATGACACATCATTTTCACTTTGTGCACAAAAAGGAAGCAAGTAGTATTGTTGCCTTGTCTCCCAATGATAAACACAGATAACCTTTTATAAAATTGAATAATTGAGAGAATTAGCCAACAAAGAGGAATGTGCAGAAACAAAAAAATGATAACAGTGGAAGTAAAATCGGATGTGATTAGAACATGAGAAAAGAGTGACAGAAGTTAAAAGCATTATGGGAAGAAGTTAACAAGTAGTATGTATACAAGTGATAGAAATATGTATCACACTTACAAATAACTTGAAGGATTTGAATTGAACATAAATGGAGTTGTATAATAAATGGCTGTCCTTGCAAACATTGACACTGCCACTATTTGGGAGACTCTGGGTATGCAGCCAGAGGAGTTTAGCGAAGGTAAAATTATCGACATAAATGAGGAAAGCTGCTGTGACAAAAAAGATGGATATGACCCAGAGGAAAGACACTGGCAAAAACTTCACATTAAAGGAACACTCTGAGATATTTCATGACAGTGAAAATATGAAAGATAAAGTGTCAGAATATGATCCAAACTCAGATTTATAATATACTCTGTATGGTAAGTTATACAATGAGAAGCAAGAACAGTGCAAACTACTTCTAGTAACTTTTTTACCAAGAAATTTTAAAAAATTAATCTTTTCTAGTATTTTAATTATAGTATACTAAATAAATCTGTTTCACTATTTTTAAAAATTTCCTCACGTCTGTAACTGACAAAAGTTTTTCAAAGTTTTTATAACATTATCTAAAGATCACAGAGTAAATACAATTTTTCCAATTGATTTTTAAAATCACTCTGCTGTTTCTACTTACATGGACATTTATATGGTTCTGTACTACTGTTCAAAGTGAAGGCTCCCTTACTAGTTTTTAGATATATATTTGCGTATTTTTTCTTTTCTTCCTAATATTTGCTGCTAGAAGATCTAACAAGTCAAAATTTGCAAGGAGGCTGTTAAACTGGAATAATTTACTCTCATCAAAACACCTGGTCACATACAATTACAAAGCACCTATCCAATCCAGGAACCTGGATATAGGAACTGTTAGTGACATGGGGAATAACTTATTCATAAAGAATAATTGATCCTAAATGGTGTGAATCAACCAATAAGTTTGTTTTATATACTTATACTTAGCAGACACTTTATCTGGCTTTAACTTACATTGTAACAACCATATCAAACACAATGACATCCTTTGTTAAATGTAACTAAGAGATTAATTGCAGTTGACTGATTGCTATACATTTATGTATTTTAGACATTTAACTACACTTTTTTTTTTTGGCCACGCCCATGCATGTGGAAGTCCCCAGTCCAGGGACTGAACCCGTATCATAGCAGTGACCCAAACAACTGCAGTGACAACGCTGGATCTTAACCTGCTATGCCATAAGAGAACTCCTTAATCACATATTTTAAAATTAATACTGTTATATTTTCAAATTTGGTGCCGTGTATTTACTTTTGGCCAGTGAACAGTTGGAAGTCTTTGGTTTTCAAGATGTTTAATTTCTAAAAATGACCCAAGAGAAACTTAAAATGATGTCATTTCTCATGACCAATGGCCACTTAATTTTAACCAAGAAGACCTAATCTGTGCTGGCATACTGCTTCAATCCATGCTGATAGAAAGTAGGTCTAGATTTAAGTGTTAAAGATGCAGCTCTCTGATACTTAGGCTCTGCCTCCAAACCAGGGCTATGTTCATTAGAATACTGCATAACTATCACAGCTGCATTTTCTTCACCATGAGTGGGGTTATTTAAAATTTCCCTTGAGGAAATAACTGCTTCCTTATGGGATACAAAGTACTAGTTGATGGCTGCTAGGAGTTTCTTGCACAAAGCCATTCAGAAGTGAGAGTTGATGTTACAAAATAATCAATCACCCCATGAAAATTTCATGTAAATTATATGCACTTACATAAATAATTTATTTTGCTTTTCTCACTAAATGTTATTACATGGGCATTTATTTTTAAATGAGTCATTTAGAACAATAGGCAGCTACTGGAGCAATCCTTACTCTGCCTACTCTGCCTCGCCTCAAAGGCAAACCAGCCCTTATACTCCCATCATGAGTGGATCCAGGCTTCCCACAGCCCTGCTGGGAGTCCCAGTGCCCTTCCAACCAAAGGGGTCTGTCTTGCCTGTGTCTGATGGCGGCACTGGGGGCGCCCATTCTGTGTTCAAGCCTCTCACTCCCCAGGGCAGATCTCTGCTCTTGTATTTCCCTTTTTCCTCAGATCTCTGCTTTTGTATTTCCCCTTTTCCTCTGAGTACCTTCTCAGGGGCATAGGTCCTGACCTGATCACATCTTTTCCCTTCCTACCTGACTCCATATGTAGCTTCCTTACAGCTTTGGTTGCACAAGAATCTTTTTGTTAGTTTCTAGTGAGAACCATTCTACATGTTAATGTATTTTTGGTGTGTTCTTTGGGGGAGATGAGTTCCCTGTCCTCCTACTCCATCATCTTGATTGATTCCCTATATTGTCTTTATTAATCTATAGTTGCTAAGTTGCAAAAAGTACTATTGATCACCAATATATCATTGTTCCATTCATTTGAGGCTCAGGATCAACAAAGCAAGACACTGAAAGAAAATTAAATATTCTATAAAAGCAATAGGAATTAAAAATAACTTTTATGAACCTTTTAAAGAGCAAAAGTTACAGAAAACAAAGGAAAGAGTAAAATATAAAGGGTGGTACTTACAGGTACTAAGTGTAAGTAGAGTCATGAAAAAGTAGGTGAGAGAGATTGATGAAAAGGTAATATTTTAAGAGACAATGCATTAGATTTTTCCAAAATTGGCAGACAACCCTAAGCCCCCAGTTTCCATATATTTTCTGGGAAATCCAAGAAGGGAAAAGCAAAATGAAAAACAAAGCACAGGTATATGACTCTGCTAATCATCAAAGACAAAAATAGGAACAAAGAGCAAGGGTAGCAAGTAGAAAGACAGTAACATGGTAGATGTTAATCTAAATATATCAACCATCACTTTAAATGTCAATACACTAAATTAACTAATAAAATACAGATATTATCAAAGCAGATCAGAATATAAGACCCAACTACATTTTACTGACAAGAAACTCACCATAAATATAGAGACTACTATTGATTAAAAGTAAATTGATGAGAAGGATATACCATATTAACACTAATTAAAAGAAATCAGGAGTAGCTACATTAATTTCAGAGAGAGCAAACTTCAATAGAGAAAGAGAAGGATAATACATAATGACACAGAGGGCAATTCACCAAGAAAACATAGCAATGCTTAATAAATATGTGCCTAACAACACAGTGTCAGACTATATGAGACAAAAACTAATAGATAAATCCATTTTCATTTTTGTTGATCTTAACACCCTTTTCTCAGAAACAGAAAGATCCACCTGGCAGAAAAATCAGTAAGGGCATATTTGAATTCAACAACACGATCAACTAACTGAAAATAACTGACATTCACAGACTACTTCATCCAAAAACAACAAAGTACACAGTTTTTCACGAGCTAAAATGGAACATTTGCCAAGATAGATCACATACTGAGTCATTAAACATATCTTAGCAAATGTAAAGGAAAGCATACAACATCTACTCTCAGATTAAGCAACACACTTCTAAACAACATAGGGCTCAAAGAAGAAATCTCAAGATACATTTTTTAAAAATTCAATTAATTGCAAATCAAAGTCCAGGGTGCTTACCATCATTCCATGAAACATTCTCAACTAACCGCAAATCAAAACGCAACATAAAAATTTGTGAGATGCAGCAAAAACATTGCTTAGAGGGAAATTTATGGTATATATATGTATTAGTAAAGACGAAAATTATGCAGTAAATAACAAAAGTTTCTACTTCAAGAAAGTAGGATTAAAAAAATAAATTAAATCCAAAGTAAGTAGAACGAAAGAAATAATAGAAATTAATTTGATAGAAATAAGAAATCAATAAAGCCAACAAAACCAAAAGCAAGTAGTTGGCAAAGATCAGTAAGTTCAATAAGTCTCTAGCCAGACTACCTTATGTAAAACAGAGAAAATATAAATTAATAATATCAGAAATGAAAGAGGATATCATTACAAATTCCATGGAAATTAAATAATGGATTCTGTGAAAATTCTATACCCACAAATTTGATAACATAGATGATAAAGTGGATCAGTTTGTTAAAAAAACATAACTTTCCAAAACTCATAAAGAAATAAGACAATCTGAATAGGTAAATATTTATTAAAGAAATAGAGTAAATTATTAATAGCTTTCTAAAACATCAGAGTCAGACAGGCTCACTGGATCATTCTACCAGTCCTTGAAGGAAGAAATCATATCAATTCTCCATAATCTCTTTCAGAAACTAGAAGCAGAGGGAATACTTCTTCACTCATTTCACGAGGTGACATTACCTTAATGCCAAAACCATAAGTGTAAAAATCCTTAACAAAATATTATAAAATCACATTTAACAATGTAGAAAAAGAACTATATACCATGACCAAATGAGATTTATCCCAGGTATGCCGGCTAGTTGAACTCCAAAAAAAAAAAAAAAATCAATTAATGTAATCAATTAAATCAATAGAGTAAAAAGGAAAAAAATCACATTTTATAGCAGTAGATGCATAAAAAGCATTTCACAAAATTTAATAACTATTTATGATCAAAACTCACGGTATAATAGGGACTGAGGAATAATTTCTCAACTAAATAATGAATATCTACCAAAAACTTGAGACAACATCATATTAATGGTAAGAAACTAGCAGCTTTCCTACCAAAATCAGGTCAAGGAAAGAGTGTCCCATCTCACCACTTTTTTTTCAACATCATCCTAAAAATCCTTGCTAACACAATAAGGCATAAAAAATAAACTTTAAAATAAACAGCTTGGGAAGAAACACATAAAAATGTCTTTCACACCTGTTATGACTGTTTACATACAAATTTTACAGAACAATCCCTATTGTAACAAATAAACAATTATAGCAAGGTTTCAGGATACAAGATTACTATACAAATGTCAGCAATTTTTCTATATGCCAGCAATCAACAAGTACAATTTGATATTAAAAACATATTTATATTTGCACCCTCTCCCAAAATGAAATAAGGTAGAATCTAACATAATAGGTGCAAGATCTGTATGAGAAAAACTACAAACCTTTGATGAACAAAATTAAAGAATTTAATAAACAGATATTCCATGTTCATTGCAAGACTCAATATTATTAAGATGTCAATTCTTTCCTACTCGACCTGTAGATTCAATGCATAATAAACAAAATCCCAATGAGTTATTTGTAGATATTGACAAATTAATTTTAAAGTTTATATGCAGAGGCAAAACACACAGGATAGCCAACACAATACTGAAGAATAAGAACAAATTTGGAGGATTGATACTGCCTAAATTCAAGACTTACAATAAAGCTATAGGAATAAAGACAGTGTGGTATTAGTGAAAGACTAGACAAATAGATCATAGGAAGAAAATAGAAAACCCAGAAATAGAACTCTATAAGTATAATCAAAATTTTATTTTATTTTATTTTAAAAACTTTTGCTCTGCAAAAGACAAAGTCAAGAGTATGAGAAAAGAAGTCACAGACTTGAAGAAATACTTGCAAAAGATAAAGCTGATAAAGGACCATTATCCAATATATACCAAGAATGCTTAAAGCTCAAAAGTAAGGAAAGAACCTGATTGAAAAATGTATCAAAGATCAAACACACACCTTAACCAAAGAAGATACACAGATGGCAAATAAGCATATAAGAAGATCATATATTATCAGGGAAATACAAATTAAATAATAATGTAGCACTCCTATATACCTGTCACAATGGCCAAAATCTGAAATATTGAAAACTATAAAAGCTAGTGAGGAAGTGTAGCAAAAGGAATTTCTATCTATTGCTGGCAAGAATGAAAAATGGTAAATCACTTTGGAAGACATGCATATCCTCACAACACCAAGCATATGCTTAGCATATAATCCAGCAGTTTTACTCCTTGATATATACCAAAGGAGTTGAAAAAGCTATGTCCACACCAAAACTTGCATATGATTGTTATGGGAGTTTTATTCACAGTAGTCAAAACTAGAAAGCAAGCAAGATGTTCTTCAGCAGGCAAATCGATAAATAAGCTGTGGTAGATCTGGACAAGCAAATATTATTTAATACTAAAAAGAAACAAATTATCAAACTATAAAGAGACATGGAGGAAATTTAAATGCTTATTAATAAGTAATAAGCCAGTCTGAAAAGGCTACATTCATTATAATTCAAACTATACAACATTTTGGAAAAGGCACAAGTACGAAAACAATAAAAAGATCAGTAGTTGAAGGAGTTGGGATATAAAGAGTCTATGAACAGTTGGAACACGGAGGATCTTTAGGGCAGTAGAACTAATTTGTATGTTATTATAATGATGGCTACTTGCCATTAAACATTTGTCTAAATCATTAGAATGTAAAACACCAAGAGAGAATCCTAATGTAAACCACAGACTCTGGGTGATAACGATGTCTCAATGTAGGTTTAACCTTGGTAACAAGTGCATCATTTGATGTTGATAATGGGGATGCCATGCATGTGTGGGGGCAGAGGATATATGACAAATCTCTGTACTTCCTTCTGGCTTTACATGAAATAATCATGTCTTGTGAGAAATAAAATTCATGCCAACATTAACTGAAAAGAATTTTTAGGTGGAACTTACACGTCCAAAACCTTACATTTTCTGGTTAGCAATAAAAATGTTATTAATTCATACTAGACCCTAAAGAGGGAAGAATAGACAGTGCAATATCTTAAAAATATATAAAACTTGAGTAAACACATGAACATTTAAGAATCTATTAGGAATAATGAACAGTGAAAATATAGCTTTAACAAATCAAAAAGAATGAAATAAAGAAAAAGGAAAAAGTAAAGGTAGGACTAAAAAAAGATTTAGATGACAGATTGAAGCCAAAATGCATCAATATGTTAAATGCAAATTTATAAATGCTTCAATAAAATAATAAAGACTATCAGATAAGAAAGTATATATTTTTAAATTAGCTTTAGCATGTTCCTTCCCAAAGGCACAATCTAAGTATAATGAGGGAAAAGAATAAGAGAAAAGTGATGGATTTCTGGTTTCTGATCCAAGATGTGAGGAGCTCAGAAGTCATCATTCCTACTGTCACAACAAGGAAAAAGCTGAACAAACTAAGATCACAACTTGCTTAGATTCATAGGAAAATTGAGGTCACATTAGTGAAGACAATTTATTTAACATATTTAGGCATTGTATTTATTTCTCTCTTTTAAAATGAGAGTTTAGGATTAAACAATTTCTAGTGACCCAGTTAAGTACTGAAATACCACATATAAATATATGTATATATTTATATATATACTATATATATATATCAACATATACTGTTGTGGCACATAGTAGCTTCTAGAACATAAACGATCTGTTAAAATTTAAGTCATGGAGGAGTTCCCATCGTGGGACAGCAGTTAACGAATCCAACTAGGAACCATGAGGTTGGGGGTTCGATCCCTGGCCTTGCTCAGTGGGTTAAGGATCTGGCATTGCTGCGAGCTATGGTGTAGGTCGCAGATGCTACTCGGATCCTGTGCGGCTGTGGCTGTGGCACAGGCTGGCAGCAACATCTCCGATTCGACCCCTAGTCTGGGAACCTCCATATGGGTGGTGCAGCCCAAAAATCAAAAAAACCAAAAACAAACAAACAAAAATTTTAAGTCGTGAAAATAGGGAGATTAGTTTCCTAGAGTTCTATAAATATGAAGAAAATAAGAGTAATTCTAAATAGCACCTACATATCTCCCCTCACCAACATGAAGGAGAAAAAAAAAGGAAAATATTTATGTATTGACCTAAGGAAAAGGTTTTCTGTGGGGAGAGTATTCACAGTGACTGCTTTTTGATGCAGGGTATGTTGAAGCTATAATTTTTCCTTTTTTTCTTGTTCTCTTTAAACCATTTCTTAAGAAGCAATGATATTATATACTACATATACTTGCACACATATACACACAGTATCCAAAGTGGAGGAAAAAAATTCTATTCAGGAATCCACAAAGATGTTGAATATTAAAAGTGATTCATTTTCTTTTTTCAAATACACTGGTTTTAAATTATGTTTAGTGATTATTTAAAAAGCTCTGGTACATGAGTTATCAATGACAGCTTGATCGTTTGAGCCATTTTATTTTAATTTAATTTAATTTTATTTTATTTCAGTTGCTATTTTAGAGCCACACCCGCAGCATATGGAGGTTCCCAGGCGAGGGACTGAATAGAGCTGTAGCTCCTGCCCTACACGGCAGCCACAGCAATGAAGGATCTGAGCCACTTCTGCAACCTACACCACAGCTCGAGGCAATGCTGGACCCTTAACCCACTGAGTGAGGCCAAGGATTGAACTTGCATCCTCATGGATCCTAGTTGGGTTCTGTTAACTGCTGAGCCACAAAGGGAATTCCTGAGCCAATTTTATTCTTAAATAAAAGGCTACTCCCATGGCCCACTGGAGTGCCACATCTCCTCTTGAGGGTGATTGCGTTTTGAATCCTTCCTAGTAAACAGAATGCCATATTCTGACTTTTTTTCTTGGTCACAATCTGGCCATGGTGTAAGAAATCAATTCCACAGCAACCATCGAACTCTGGTGCACTGAAAGCCATGTCTAAACTATGCTTCTCTAAATATCTTTAGCACAACTGACCTTTTGTTCTTGCAGAAACAGGCTCAATTGGAACAAGCAGGAACCTGTCATGCCATTTCCCTGCTACAATATTCATTAGTTGGAGGCCATGATCTTCTGTGTCTCTACAGAAGATTCTTGTTCACAAGCCTCAAGTCAGCAGTCTGCTCTTTCTCTGTGCCTCAGGAACAGTTATCAGGATAACTAATTCTTAAATGAGCCTTTTCTCATGGCATAATCTTGTAACGCTTTTGGACACTGTTCCCTTCAACAGTTACTCTTTGATGACAGAAAAGACTATACTCTATAGCGTGGCATTTAAAATGCTCTACAAGCCAGCTCTGCCCCACCTTCACTGCTGAGCCTGCCTTCTGGGTATAGCAATTAGCACAAAGGAGAAGCTTAGTCACCAGGAATCTATGCAGCACTGGATTTGATATGTTTACCCAGGAAAAAGTGAGTCAAAGTCTGGATTCAAATCTTCTGGGAGGAAGATTTTTTTTTTTTAATATACTCACCAAATAATTTCTAAAATGGGCTTTAGGCTTTTGACAAATATGGAAAAGAGGCTATTATATAACACACCTCAGGTCAATATGGGCTTTCGTGAAAATAGTGTTTGCATTTGAGAATTACTATGCATTTGTATCATGCCATATTTTGCATCTATAGGTTTCACGTTATGTTGAAATAGGCTACAATGAGGGAAGGGGTTAGGTACACATATAGCCTGAAAGCAGACAGTTGATTAAGACAAACTGTAAGGTTTTCCACAATGATTCAGCTTACTGAGGAAATATTGACAATGGGGCCAAGGTGTCAGATATACAAGCTTGGTATTTTACTGGAATTAGGCTGCTGAAGACAAATTAAAAGGTTACGCGTTTCCTCAAATTTGTGAGGCTTGGTGTGTCTTACTGTGGCTTTTCGGAAGCAGAGTTTATGTAATTTGAGGTCCTATCAGTTGTACGAGTAGAGCGGGGCCCAGATATGTGTGTGTGTGCGTGTGTGCGTGTGTGTGTGTGTGTGTGTATGACAACATGGAGAGCCTAACATCTTTTCAAGAAGATTTTTATTAGCAACAGTAATGAGAAAGCCAAAGTCAAAATATTTACTGTGGTTTCTGTTGGAAGAGCAAGGCAGGGCAGGGTAAACAGTTTAGGATTGGATAGTTTGAATAATGTAAGTGGACTCTGGGCTTTTATGTGTGATCTCTAACTGTCTAGTCCCTGGCCTTAGTTTGATTTAGGCCTGGAAAAATAATGTTTTGGTATGTGAGAGTTAGGTAAAGGGGGTTTGTAGGGAGTTGAGACTCAGGATTGGTTGGTCTATATATGAAAGACATATTTCATCGAACACTTGCTTTTCCTAAAAAGACTGCCCTGGGAAGAGCATTCTCTCCCTTGTCAGCAAAGGCATAAATGCCAGAGCATCAATAATAGAGAAAATAAGATATTGGAGTCAGTATAACTTACCCTGTGATGGATGGATGTCAAATAGACAAATACAGAATCTAAGAAAACACAAATGGAACACCACACTGCTGGAGGTATGTTCATAGACAAGGTTTGGAATACTGTTTACCTGACTAGTCTTTATTATAATCTGAAATAGAGTTTACTGACATCAGAACTAGATACATTTGTTGTTTATGGGAAACTAATTCCAGTGAATCTGTAATAACTGACCATTTTGGACTATCTACAATACTGGAGACAAGAAGCTTGGGAAATTTCTCCAAAAGGGGAAAGGGTTGTTGAGGAAATGGCAGAGAAGACAGAGAGATGATGGCAGAGAAAAGGAGAGGAGAAAAGGTATCAGAGAAAACTGGGACTCTTAGACGTTCATGGTAAGTAGAGTGAACACATTCAGAGGTGATTCAGGATCTGTACCATCTTGGACTAAGTGCTCATGATAAACTACTTGCAAAAGTTTTCCTCCTGGAGATGAACTGCCCAATGACATTATTCCATATGTTTGATATTCTGGCAGAGTTAAGGAAGCAGTGGCATCTTGGAAAAGTATTAGATTGTTACATGTAGCCATACGGACAGAAGTAAAACCTTTCCAGAAAGTTAGAGGCAGTGTTTCTTTTGTATAGTGGTAGTTTTTAAAGGGAGCACAATTACTTAGTGGAAAAAGGGGCTCTAATACCAACCACTCTAAGTGTTCTGAGAAACTCAGAATTCAACTAAGACACTGGACAGAGTGGCTTGAATTTTCCACTTCTTTACCAGAAATTTGACCTTACTTCAATGCTTTTATATAATAGTATGTGAATCTTTTTTCTTCTTAGGAAAATAAAGACATAAGTAAAATTCTGTGGGCTTCTGGGTCAACAGAATCACAATTACTGCTGAAAATTACCTTACACCAAAGGAAGAATTGCAAAAATGTCATCCTTGGGATTAAAAAAAAAAAAAAAGCAACGATCTCTTTCTTAAGAAAATGTCTTTAATTTCAGTCATCTCTGTTAATTTCCAAAGGCACCTAAATTCCATCAGAATAAGGAATGCCAAGCATCTGGTTAAGGATAAAGTTAAGTGTCTTACTGCATGAAAGATCTCCTTTTATTATGCCTCAGGAAAGCAATATACTTCTAATTTAATCAAAACTAATCAGAATGTGTTCCTCCTCATTAATATTAGCCAGGTCCTTCTGGGGTTATTGGTCTATAAATGAATCTCATCTTTGAGTTTATGTACTAGAATTAGAAATCCTAAAATGGAAGGCAGTATATATATGTATGTATACACACACACACACACACACACATACACACATGCACACACACACACATATATACATACATACTTTTTAAAAAAAGTATATAAGAGCTATTAGCAATTGATATAAATTTTTAGCTGAAAATACTTGGATTTTTCTAATGCTACATAATAACTATAATTTTACCTGATGGAAGGTAGTTTTGTGCTCACAAAATTTCAACCTAGAAGTAAAAACTAGACATGGGATAGAATCCAAAAACCAGCTACCCGCTGTTAAAGAAAAATTATACCTAGGAAGATATTTTATTCAACCCACCAATTACATGCAAAAGATTTAGGTCAGGTACTTCCTGTCTGAATTAAGTACCTGAATATGAAAGGCTGCACTCAGACACAATATTGTTCTTTAAAAAAAAGAATAAAAATGTTACTTAAATTTCTATAGTTTGGTACGTAAGATAGCAATGTCCAAGAAAAAAAATAAGCAAAAGGATGGTTTTCCCAATTTACTATCTGTATTTTTTTTTCATTCTTCATTTTCCAAAATTTTATCCCAGCCTCTACTTATAAAGAACATGGAATGGAATTGTAAGGGAAATAACATGAAATCATTCAATCACTCATTTATCAATGAACACATATTAAGTCTCAGATACTTAGCTTCCACACCTTTCCTTGGTAGTCTTTCCCTCAACTTCCTCTTTTGAAAATGGGAGAAATTAAGAAGTTGAAGCACTATTCAAGATCACAATATTGTGTGGCATAGCAGGGATTTAACTAAGCTTTTTCAGGCTTCAGATTTCTATTATAGCTGCTAATAAGTTGTCACAAATCCCTCTTTGAAAAGAGAAAGGTGAAAACAAAAAAAGAAGTCAGAGAATAGAAAGAATATGAGAGCAGATTACAACCTCGTGACCTTGTAGTCTATTTTTCATCCAGAACAGAATCCCTCAGTAATTCTAAAACAATTATTCTGTACTTAACTATAGTTAATGCCTAAGCTTAAAACCATTCTACTTGTAATTATTTTTATTTTAGTCTCTTCAGTACTCCCTTAAGCATATCTGGAGGACTTTAAGCTACTGTTTACGGAATATCCCCATCTAAATTTTCCTTCAAGCCTGGGACTTTATCATGGTCATTTAAAAAGAAATGTCACTGAAGAGCTAAGTGGATATTCTTTAATGTTTTTTTTCCTCTTCTCATCTGATGGCTGGCTTTACCAGCTGGCCTACATTTGAAGTGTTGGTCTGGTTAAATACATCTCTAGTTTATGACTTTGTCTGCTGTGTGACTTCTCCAAGGATTTGATGTAATATGGACTTATGATCATGCTACTGCCTCTGTATGTTTTCCTGTAGAAGATATAAATGCTATGCCTCTAAGGTGAGAGTCAGGAAGGGCTATATATTTCGGATTTTCACTGCTGAAAATGGTTACAGTGTTGGAGGGTGAGCATCATCTTCTAATTCAGTACAGGTGAATGGACACAACCATTAACATTGTCAGTTCATCATATGTAAAATGATGACGGTATCACTTACCTCATAGGTGGTTGGAGGATCAAATTTCTTAAGGACTGAAAAAATTGACTTTTACATGAGTGCTATAGAAATATTAAACATAATTCCTACATTCAGGGTAAATGAAAGTCTGTGTCTAATTTAGATAAGTACTGAGTACTAAGAAGAGGGCAGTTAAGATTTGAGCTCATCTTGCCATTTACATAATGATTGTTTAGAGGATAAAAGAGTCTAGTTTTAATGATTCAGGCTGAAAATGAAGTCAAACTGAGATGATGAACATCCTATTGGGAATATGAAGGCAGACTTTGTGCTATTTTATGTACATATGGTTTTAAGGCAAAAAGATCTATGCCACCACTGCCCTAACCCAAGGTATTTATAACAATTCCATATTTTATAAACACCACACACCTACCTCTGGAAACCATCTGATAGTCTCCTATTTCTCTTAGAATAAAGATCACAATACTTAGTGCAGTCTACAAGCCCCTACACAGTTAGTTGACTTAACTCCCCAGCTCATCTCTTAATGCTGTCTTGGTTTTCGTGCTTCAGCCTCTGTGCTCTGTTCTATAAGAACTCCATGTGACTTTCCTCTTTAGGGCCTTTGCTTACACTGTTCCGTCAGTGTGAAAATCTTTTCTCCATTTTATCTATTTACTCATTTTCATTATTCATATTTCAGATTAAATATCATTTCATGAGGGAAGACTTCCCTGACACCTGAGATGAAACTAAGGTCCCATGAACCCTTATGCAACTTTGTCATGTTCCTTCAGGGCAGTGACCATTATTAGAATTTAGTCTTTGGGGTGATAATTTAATTAAAATATATCTCCTCAATTAGACTATAAAATCTGTGAAGTTAAAGGGGTCTTCGTCTGTGTTTGTTCAACATTATAATCTCATTAGGTCTTTCCATAGTAGATGCCCAAAAATAAAGGAATACACACACATTCACAAATAAGTATGTATTTATATGCACATATACACATTTGTATGTACATATATGTGTGTGTGTGTATATACACACATACACATTAACTCTTAAGAATATGGAATTTACTATGAATAAATCTATGAATTTATTCAATGGTTACTTAAATATATTAAGCACCTGAGCACACAAAACATGCCTGACACTCCTCTATCTGGAAGGATTATGGACATGAACTAAAGGGAAAAGCTTTCCATTTTCATGGAACTTATTTTTCTTATGAGAGAGAAGGTAATAAACACCATATATAAAATTAAAATTTGTAGATTGCTAATATGAAGAATTCTAAATCATATAAAGGAACGGTTGACAGAGACAAATGGAGAAACCACTTCTGAGGAGATGGCATTTGAGCATAGACCTGAACAAAGTGGCAGAGTCTGCTGGTAGAGATTCCATCCCTAGTAACCTTTACATGCTGGAATATTGTTGTTTCTTCCCTTGATTTCTAGGTGCTCTAATTGGCTCTTGTCTCCCTGAGAACACTTGGGCAGGCAAATTCATCTAAAGGTAGGCATGGCTTCATTGCTGTCTTTCTGACATGGACTAAAGCTCCTTCATGGTTGACTTTTGTCCAAAGATGACCTTTAATATAAAAAAGTAAAATTGACAAGAGTGGAATGGGACTCCCCTGGTAGGTTGTCACTGCTGTTGCTCTGTTATTGCTGTGATGTGGGTTTGACTCCTGGCTCTTGAACTTCCGCTTATCCTAGGTACAGCTAAAAAGGTTAAAAAAATTTAAAAACTTAAGAAAACACACAAAAACCCCCAAAACAAAAACAAACAACAACAAAAAATGAAGAGTGAAATAAATTCAATGGATGGGTCACAATAGCTTTGTTTTTATAGCATCGTATTTTCCACGTAAAAACAAAACAAATATGTAACTACAATAAATATGTGTCTTTTCTGTAATAATCTCTTAGAGCTTTGATTATTAAAAGTGAGTACTGACAGGTTGACTACTACCCATTATTTGTGAAAGTTGAATTACATATTATCACATGGATCAATCACCCCTTTATATAATAAAAGTGAATATCCAACTATAAATTAGAGATTTTCCTCTAGTCTTAAGGGTTATAATCAATCTCCATAATAAAACATATTTAAGGAAAAATTCTTTACAATTATAAATATTTTAAAGTATATATTTGGGACTAATTTTTTGGTTATTATATTCAGTTCTTCTAATTTGATTATTACAAAATCTTGACCTGCAATGTCCAATAACACAGCCATTAACCACATGTGACCATAAAGCACCTGACATGTTCCTAGTATGCCTGAGGATCTTCATTTTTTAATATCAGTTTTAACTAATTTAAATTTACACTTAATAGTGGAGAAGAATAATTTCTTTTTCTATTGAAACATCCACTGGAATATTGAATAAAACCTTATAGGTTTGTCAGGACTGCAAATTATTTAATCTGATGAAACAAATAAGATATATATATAATATTATATACATTATTACATATTTTTTTGCTCATGACTGTGGCATACTGAAGTTTCTAGGTCAGGGATCGAACCCATACCACAGCAATCACACATGGAATCCTTAACTGTCAGGCCACTAGGGAACTCTGGAGCATTTGAATAGGATACTGCTGCATTTGGGTGTGCATATTAAACGTGTGAGTTATTTTGAGAATTACACAAAACATATCACTGATATAGTTGGTATCAACAGATTGATTCAATTCAAATGACTTTTTCTATGTATTGATCTAATGTTCTGTAAGGGTTGTTTACTGGAATGCTTTATGCAGACAGCAGTAGTTACAATGGTACCAATGCAATTCTAACTGGTAATTAAATTGAAACACTTACTATAAATAAATTTTCTCTAGTATAGAAGAAATAGGTGTGGACAAATTTTTTATATTAAAAACCAGAGCATACTAATGATACAGAATTGAGTGCAGATGCAGAAGAGCTGTAATACTATTAAGGATAGATTTTTTTATAAAAAGGAAACTGAACTGTAGGTATATCAAGTATTTCACATTGACTAACAAATGCAATTTACTATGGCAGAGCAAAAATAAAACTCCATTTATTTATTTTGTGAAGTATACTTAAAATAATTAAGTAAACAATATTACAAGATTGGTTTCTTTTCAATAATAAAAAAAAAATTGACAGTGATGTCAGGTTTCCTGTACTGCATTAAGGAGCTTGGAAAATGCCTCTCTGTCCTAACAATAAGGAAATAGCTGAAGAAGCTAAAAAATCAGCAACTCTTCCTGAATCCATAAGAGAGGGGAGGACACAGGGCAAACCACTCCCCCAAGACCTAAAGGCGGTCAAGTGAATACAGGGAGTCACTCCTTAACTGAGAAGAGATTCATGAGTGGGACCCTCCATAGGAATCAGTGCCAAGGTTAGAAAACCTGAACTGTAACTTACTACAGACAATCTGAGAATTAAATACTCCAAGAGGACCCATAAGGAAATGCCACATTTGTGTGAGTTTTACTGGTATTATCAACCAGGCTCTCACAGAAGGAATCAGTGGAAAAAAAAAAAAAAATCTCAACCCCTCAGTAGGGGAATGGTCAAAGGAACCATTTTGAAATATATCATAACACTCCATTCTTCTTTACAAAGACTGTCCTCAGGAGGAGCTAGTTAACCAGAGCTTAACTTGCTAGATTTTTTTTTTTTAAATCATAACCTAATTGCTTGGGGGAAGGGATATACCCAACTCCTGTCAGCGCTAACCTTTTACACAGCAGAAGGGAAATACCCACCTCTAGCTCACTCCACCCGTCCCAACCCACCAACGAGGGGTGGGGACTAAGAAACACTTGCAAAGTTCAGAGTCCGGAGTCACAGGCTCACAAAAACCTAATTATACAAATATAGAAGGCTTCCCTCCCCTCCACCAGATACAATTTACCACTACACTACTAAAGGTATATTTACGGCAGCTCCTTTTATCCACTACATCGTATCCAGCTATTAAGAAAAACATTACAGGAGATACCAACAGGAACAAACAAACAAACAAAACAATCTGAAGAGACAGAGTAAGCATCAGAACCAGAAATGGCAGGGGTGTTGGAATTACTGAACTGGGAATTTAAAAACTCTATGATTAAGTGCTATGGGCATTAATGAATAAAGCAGACTGAATGCAAGCACAAATGGACAAATGTACGCAGAGGGTTGGAATCCAAGAAAGAACCAAATAACGGATAATTCTAAAAGATGTAATATAAGTAAGGAAGACCTTTGAAGGGCTTATTAGACTAGGCATGGCAGAGGAGTTAATATCTAAGCTGGAGAAACTAAAAAGCAAAGAGAATATAGACAGAAAAAAAAAAAGAATATCCATGAAGCATGAGAAAACTACAAAAGATATAATATACACATAATGGGAATACCAGTAGGAGAAAAAATGACAATGGGACGGTAGAAATATCAGAAACAAAAATGACTGAGAATATACACCAAATTAATGTCATACACTAAATCAAAATCCAGGAATCTCAGAGAACATCAAGCAGAATAAACGTCCACCTAAACAACAACAACAACAATAAAAACTAGACTTAGGCATACCATTTTCAAAATACATAAAAATCAAAGGTGAAGAAAAAATCCTGAAAAAAATCAGAAGGGAAACACAACTTATGTACAGAGAAACAAAGATGAGAATTACATACAACATTGTAGGTCAACTATATTCCAATAAAATTAAAAAATAAAGTAAAATAAATAATTAAAAAAGCCCAATTACATCTAATTTCTCATAAACCGTGCAAGTAAGAAGAGGGATGAAAAATAAATATTTAAAGTATTGCTAGAGATAAAAAAGAAAAAAAATGAATCTAGAATTCTTTCTGCAAAATTATCCTTCAGAAGTGTAGAAGAAATAATTTCTCATTCAAAAATTGGAGTAATTTTTTGCTAGTAGACCTGCATTGCAAGAAATACTAAATAAGTTCTCATGGGAGAAGGAACTTAATATATGTCAGAAACTTGGTTCCACATAAAGAAAGAAAGAATATCAAAGAAGGAGTAAGTGAAGGTAAAAACAAAAAACTTTAATCCTAAATTAATCTAACAGATACAAGTTGGCTCAAAATAATGATAATTCAGTTGATTAATATACTTATGTATACATCTTGTAGGTATGTGTGTTACTCACACTAACCACGAAGCAGTATAGTGTTATTTTAGAGCGGATTTGGTTTAGTTGTATGTGTATAATGCAGAAGTTCTCTGGTGGCCTGGCAGGTTAAGGATTCAGCATTGTTACTGATGTGGCTTGAGTCACTTCTATAGCAAGGGGCTGATCCGGGCCTGGGAATTTTCATATGCCATGACTGTGGTAAAAAAAAAACATATACAGTGCAAACTCCATGGCACTCATTTTAAAATTAAAAACAAACAAACAAAAACACATATAACTGATATGCTAAGAAAAATGAAAAAATGAAATCATATAAACGCTCAATTAAAACTGCAAAAGGCAGAATCACTTTGCTATATACCTAAAACTAACACAATACTGTAAGTCCAATTTAAAGTAAAAAAAAAAGACTAAAAAAGGCAGAAAAAAGTGAAAGACACAAACAGCAATAAAGAAAAAGGGAAGCAAAGGACAACGGTAACTAATATGATAGACATTAATGCAACTATATTAATAAATAATCAATTTGAATATCAAGAAAACAAATGCACCAAAGCTCCAGAGTGAATCAAAAAACAAGACCCAATTATATGTTGTAAATGGGTGGATTAAGATATACCACACTGACACAAATAAAAGAAAGTAGGAGTAGATTAGATTAGAGTAGATTCAGCATACTCTAAAGTAAGGAAAATTAGTTGGAATAAACACTAGCATCACATCATGAAAAAAGGGTTAATTCTCCAATAAGACAGGAGAATTATTAAGATGCATGTGCCTAACAATTGTATGGCACCACGTGATGCAAAAACTGACAGAACTGCAAAAAGAAAGAGATTAATCAACCATTATGGCTGGAGACTTCAACACCATTCTGTCAGAAATGGGCAGATGCAGCAGGCAAAAAGTGAATAAGGACATAATTGAATTCAGTGAAGTGGATATAATGATTATCTACAGAGGACTTCATTCAATACTAAAATATACATTCTTGCAAATCTTGCATGGAACATTCACCAAGATAGACCACGTTCTGAGCTATATAACACAACTTAAACTTTTAAAAAGAGAAATTGTGCAGTATCTGCCCTCAGACCACAATAGAATTAAACCAAAAATCAACTATAAAAAGATAGTTGGAAAGCACTAAAAATATATGGAGATTAAGCAACATAGTTTAAATATCACATGGATTAAAGAAAAAAATCTGAGGAGAAATTTTAAAAATTATTTTGAGGAGTTCCCGTCATGGCGCAGAGGAAGCAAATGCGCCTAGGAAATGAGGTTGCAGGTTCAATCCCTGGACTTGCTCAGTGGGTTAAGGATCTGGCATTGCTGTGAGCTCTGGTGCAGGCACAGCTAGGATCTGGCGTTGTTGTGGCTCTGGCGTAGGCTGGCAGCTGTAGCTCTGATTCAGCCCCTAGCCTGGGAACCGCCATATGCCAATGGTGCAGCACTAAAAAGGAAAAAAAAAAAAAAAAAAAAAAAAAAAAAAAAAAAAAAAAAAAAAAAAAAAGAAAAGAAAAAGGGAAAAAAAATGAACTGGGAGTTCCCTAGTTAAGGATCTGGTGTTGTCACTACTGTGCTCAGTTCACTACTGTGGTACAGGCTCAACCCCTGGCCCAGGAATATATATATATATTTGAACTAAGTGAAAATAAAAACCAACATCCAAATCTGGGATGCAGCAAAAGCACTGGTTTAAGGGAAATTCATAGCATCGAATATATACAGTAGAAAAGAAGGAAGAGCTAAAGTCTGTAATCTAAGTTTCCACTTTAGAAAACTAAATTAAGAGGAGAAAATTAAATCCAAAGCAGGCAGAAGAAAGAAATAATAGTAGTACAGCATAAAGCAATGGAATAGAAAACAGAAAATCAACAAAGAAAAACCAACAAACCTAAAAGATGTTTTGGAAAAAAAAAGTCAATGGAATAAATTAGGCTTTAATCAGGCTAAGAAAAAAGAAATGATACAGATTACTGCTTTCAGAAATGAAAGAAAGGACAGCACTTCAGATCCCACGGAAATTAAAAGGATAGTAAAGAAATACTGTGAACAATTCTATGCTAACAAATTTGATAACCTAACAGATCAATTTGCTAAAAAATACAATTTTCTAAAACTTACACAAGAAGAAATAAATGATTCAAACAGGCCTATATCTAGTAAGGAAACTGAATCCACTGTTAATAACCTTCTATAACTGAAAACACCAGGCTCAGACGGGTTTACTAGTGAATGCTACCAAACACTAGGGGAAAAATTAGACCAAGATTCTACAATTTCTTTCAGTGAACAGAAGCATAGGAAGTACTTCTAACTTATGCTATGAGGCCAGAATTACCTTAATAACAAATTTTATAATTTTATTATAAGATAATTTTTTATCGTTTTATTATAAGATAATAAAATTACAGATGAATATCACTCATGAACGTAGATACAAAAGTCCTGAACAAAATCTTAGCAAATTGAATTAAGTGTATAAAAATAATTATATACTATGATTAAGAGGGATTTATCCCCAGTAAGCAAGGCCGATCAGCATTCAGAAATCAATGTACAAATCAAAACTACCATGAGATACCACCTCACACCAGTCAGAATGGCCATCATTAACAAGTCCACAAACAACAAATGCTGGAGAGGGTGTGGAGAAAAGGGAACCCTCCTGCACTGTTGGTGGGAATGTAAGCTGGTACAGCCACTATGGAAGACAGTGTGGAGGTACCTTAGAAAACTCTACATAGAATTACCATATG
>PVHT020000180.1:11164692-11347179 GCA_004024745.2 Catagonus wagneri
TGGAGTCTAAAACACTGCACAAATGAACATCTCAACAGAAAAGAAAATCACGAACTTGCGGAACAGACTTGTGGTTGCCAAGGGGGCAGGGGAGGGGTGGGGGAGGGGTGGGGGAGGGGTGGGAGGGAGTGGGGATAACTAGTGCTTTAATGATGGAATAGCAAGGAGCTCCAACTGTATTGCAGGGGAACTATATCTACTTACATGTGACAAATCCATATATGTACATGTAATCAGGTCACCACATGGTGCAGTTGGAAAATCTGACAGAAACCTGTAAACCAGCTATAATGCAAAAATAAATAAATAAATAAATAAATAAATATCTTTCAACATTAAAAAAAAAAGAACTCAATGTAATCATCACATCAACAGGCTAAAAAAAAAGGAAAATCATACTATCATATCAATATAGGTATAAAAAAATTGGTAAAATCCAAAACCTATTCATGATGAAAAAACACTCTCAGTACAACAAAAACAGAGGAAAACTTCCTAAACTTTATAAAGAATATCTACAAGAAACCAACAGCTAATATCACACTTAATAGTGATAAACTGGAAGCTTTCCCATTAAGTTCAGAAACAAGGCAAGGATGTTACCTTTAAACACTCCTTTTCAACACTGTACTTTGAATCCATCGATGCAATAAGATGAGGAAATCCAATGTACAGAGATTGAGAAGGAAGAAATAAAAGTGTCCTTGTTCACAGGTGACATGATCACCTACTTAGAAAGTCAAGTCACTAAAAACTGGAACTAATAAACCATTGGAGTCGACCCTTGAAGGACACGAAGGTTGGACAAAGACTCTCCTCAAAGTTGAAAATCAATGTATAATGTAGGGCTGGCTCTCTGTATTCATAGTTCCTCCCTATTTGTGGTCTCAACCATGTATAGTACTTTAGTATTAACTACTGAAAAAATTCACATTTTTTGGACCCACATGGTTCAAACTGATACTTTTCAAAGGTCAAGTATATCAGCAAGGTTGCAGGATACAAGGTTAGTAGACAAATATGAATAATTTCCCTCTATAATAGCAATAAATAAATGAAATTTGACACTAGAAACTAAAGATGAGTTATATTAGCTCTCAAAACATGAAAAATTTAGGTATAAACCTAAAAAAATATATACAAAATCTATATGAGGATTGCTATAAAACTTTAATGAACAAAATCAAAGAAAAACTATTAAATAAATAGATATTCCTATTTCATGGACAGGAGGACAATATTGTCGAGACGTAGGTTTTTACCAAAACGATTTATAGATCCAATGCAATCACAATAAAAATCCCAGTAAGTTATTTTGTGCATATTGACAAAGTGATTGTAAAATTTATAGGCAGAGGCCAAAAAGTCCAGAATAATGAGCATAATTACTGAAGGAGAGGAAAAAAGTTGAAAAACAAATGCTATACAACATCAAGATTTACTATAAACCTACAGCAATCAAAATGGTGTTGTATTGGTGTATGCAAAATAATGACTCTAGAGGCAGACAGGATTCATAATGATGACTCTGTCCACAAGCATAAAATGTATAGCACCAAGAGTGAACTGAAATACAAACTATGAATTTTGAATGATGATTATATGTCAACGTTGGTTCAATAGTTGTAACAAATGTACTAATCTGGTGGGAGATGGTGACAGCTGAGGAGGCTAATGCATGTGCTGGGGAAGCAGATACATAGGAACTCTCTGTACTGTTCCCATAATTTTGCTGTGAAACCTCAAACTGCTCTAAAATAACTATCTCTAAATATGAAAAGAAAAGAAGGAGTTCCCTGGTGGCCTAGTGGTTACAACCCAGTGCTTTCACCACTATAGCCCAAGCTCAATCCTTGTCTGGGAAGTGAGACCCCACATCAAGCTGGTACATGCTGTAGCCTAAAAAAGAAAAAGTGATCATATCTGGTTGTCTGAAATCATAAACAAATCCAACAACACACAAAAATAATGATTTGTGAAAGAATCTGTGCTTATAATATTGGCCAACCATAAAAACATTTGGGCTTGTAAACAAAAAGTGGCAATAATTATTTTGGTGGACAGTTAAAGAAATAATTATATTGATGATTTTATTAATGTTATGATAAAAAGACTAAAAATATATTTTACATGAAGTGAAAGATTCTCAGTTAAGCCAGCTAATAATTCCCTGTAAAATGTTTCTAACAATATCAATTATCAATTGACTCAAAACTTGAGTAATTTTAATTACTTCTGCCTAGTTTTAGATTAGTTATGCCATAGGAGAGATACAGCCAGTTAGTACTTGGGTACATTTTAATTTCAAAGGTCCTCCGAATTCACAAAGAAATGTTGTCAATTCATAGTCTAAAATATGAAACCCATGACATATATCCTTCTGAATCTTTTGCTTTTGCAAAAGAGTCAGCTGAATATTTTTCTTAAGGTTTCGATGAAGATGAATAGTGCTCTAGCTATTAGGTTAAAAAATTACTCTACTTTAAATTAAGAGACTGATATTTCCCTTACTGTTTCATTCACCTGTATAATGCATGCTGAAAACATTTGTTCTCACAAAATAAGCTCTGTGAAAAGCTTCACAGGTATAGTTGCTCAAATCTTTCAGTACATACATTCAAATAAAGACGAAAACAAGAATTTGATGGTCTCTTGTTCTTTACCAGAAAAAGCTCACTGGTCTAAATGTCAAAAAGCTTTACAATGAGCTATTGTACTTTTAATTCAAGTTTTTGTTGAAATAATGGAATGTTTGCTAAATATTCAATAATCAAAGACAAAACGTGGCAGCATGAATGCTGTTTTCTCATCAATGTTAAGTTGTATGTGGAAGAACTAAATTTGAAGCTCCAAGGGAAAAAAAAAAAAGGAAGGTAATTTGTGACTTAGCTAGACAGATAAGAGATTTTTCAACAAAATTAAAACTTTTCATAAAACAAATCACTATGAATTATGACATTTTATAAGTCAATATGCAGAAGAATTCAGTTGTAAACTATATAGCATCATATATATATTGATTACAAAATACGGAAAAATATAAACCTTGCATTATTATTTTTATTATTCAGCACTAGTCTAGATGTTATCAAAATATCTGACTGAAATGTGGCAACTGATACCTAAATTATTATATACTAAAAATTCTGTTCATTTATAAAGATTCTTTTCAATTAAAACTGGATTTATCTTCATTTTTATATTATCTACACCAATTTAAGATTGCTATATCACACATTAAATTTATTTTATTATTTTCCCTTTTAAAATATTAATTCTGATGATTTAACTGCTTCATCAACTACAACAGAGAAAACTGAGACATTAAAAATATTAAAAGGGGATGTAGTCAAAACAAATTTCTATTAAAAGAAAACCAATATTAGCAAAGAGTGGCAGATGGAACGTATATCTTATTTATTTCTTCTAATGATACTGCTAGATGGAGCCATTCAGTGATCTTTAAAGTAAATAACCAAAGTGAATTGGACATGCAATTACCACATTGTATGATAATGGATTTAGGAATTGACTAGAATTTGCAAATCATCTTCACAAGAATAGGAGACATGTTGATCATCATCACCATTATTTAACTTTTATTAAGGGATTATTAAGACACTTATGTGTTGGGCTTAGTGCAAGTACTTCAAATGAATTTTCTCACTGAATTTTTACATCAATTCTAGGCGGTAAGTTCTCTTATTACTCACATCACACAGATCAGAAAGCAGACTTTGAAGAAACGTTAAGTTATCTGTATAATGCCTAAGAAGCTGAGCATATTGGTGGTGGTATATGCGGACTTATTAATGGAAAAAAGTGCCACAGATCTACTTTATAGAGTTTCAGGCCCCTGCTCTTGACACTGTTTATTTAAAATAACTATAAATTTTCTTTTATCTGGCACTTGGCAAAATATATTGAAAATAAAATATGCTGAAAAGAATTATCCAATTGTGACTTTAATCTTAGATCAAAACGGCAGATTTCTTGGAGTTCCCATCGTGGCTCAGAGGCAATGAACCCGACTAGGATCCATGAGGTTGTGGGTTTGATCTGGCTTTGCCCATTGGGTTAAGGATCTGGCTTTGCTGTGAGCTGTGGTACAAGTCACAGATACGACTTGAATCCCACATTGCTATAGCTGTGGTATAGACCAACAGCTGCAGCTCCAATTTGACTGCTAGCCCGGGAACCTCCATATGCCACAGGTGCAGCCCTAAAACAGCAAAAACACACACACACACAAAAGAGGCAGATTTCTTTAAGAAAGCTCCGGCCCAATTCTGCCTCTTCGTTACTCACCCAATGCAAAGAAGATGTAGATAATTTTGTTGTCTCGCTCTTCTGAGCGCTGTACCTTAGCTAGAGTGTTTCTCCACATGGTATTCTAGGCACCTGCTGTCAATGGATCAGAGCAAGTACTTAAGTTAGCATATATTTACCATTCTTGAAAATATGGTGTGTCTATTAAAAAAAAAATTCTGGGACCATTTAAAAAAAAACGGTAAAGAAATACTAAGTAGCAGTAGCAGTAGGAGAAATCAACCTGTAGCTTGCAAACCGGGAGACCACTGCAAAGTTACCTAATACTCTTTTCTCTCTGGAGAAACCTGACAAATGAAAATAGACTTGAGAGGGCAAAGCTCAAGAGTCCATTTGCACCACAGACTCTAAAATGCTGACATGTACTAGCAACACAAAAGGAATAATCTTTTTTGTTGTGAGGGTACTGAAGGCTAAGGCTATGCTTGTATGCTGCTTGCCCATTGGCCCATATGTCCTACGTTTACAGCCATGAGAACTGGTGGTCCTGGGTGTAAATCGCACAGCCCCAGTCCTTCTTCAAGGGACTCAACAGTTGGAAGGGTACTCCATCTGCTGTAAATATGTATTTTATGCCAATATAATTTTTGGTTTTGGACCTTTATATTTGCTATTTCCTTTGCCTGAAATCTTTATCCCTATGATCTTTACAGGTTTCAGATTCAATGCCACAGAAAAGGGAATCATGAGCTCCGTAACACAAGAGGCCTTAACTTGCTGTCCTTAATGATAAATCGCCCTCGGGCTAGCCCCAATGTCTGATACATTCTAAAGCCTCAAATATTAAAAAATATGACATTTAGATGATACCTTTTTTTTTTCTTTTTAGGATGCACCCACGGCATATGGAAGTTCCCAGGCTAGGGGTCTAATTGGAGCTCTAGCAGCCTATACCCCAGCTCATGGCAGTGGCAGATCCCTAACCCACTGAGCAAGGCCAAGGACTGAAATGCAGATTAGTTTCTGCCGTGCCAAAACAGGAATTCCCGGATGGTAATTTTTATATTTCAAAGGCTTTTTAACATGTGCAAAATTATCCAAAAACCTTAGGAGATTAATACTTTACTGTTTTTAATTGAGGAAATGAAAGCTCGGATTAGAAGACAACTTGTTCAAAGTAAGTCAACAGGCAGGAGCACAAGATTTCTGATTCCATGTCTTTTACTCTTTCTGCATTAAGGAAGTAGTTATTAGGGGTTTTGTTTAGGTTTACTCTATGGATACAGACTGATAAGAATTTGGAAATTTTATTACCTGTACTCATGTTTTGGTCCTTGCTCTCAAATTTGATAGTCTCATTCCCCCATGAGTCCAGAGAGCCTAAAATATTAAACACCTGTAGTTTCCAAAATGTATTTTATATCTCCAGTGCTTTCATACTTTTACATACATTATACTTTCCTTCCAAAATGTCCTTCCTCCCTTTGCTTGCCATTTGAAGTTCTATCTCATGATATCTTTCTCTAAATAGATTTCACTGAGCCCTGGTACTACCTGTCCTTCATTATCCCTGTCTTCTGTGTCAGGTACCCACTCCTGCTATTGGATTTTCAGGTTTTATTTTTTTCTCATGTATCTGACTGATCTCCTCACTAGACAGAATGCATGCTTTAGATATTTGTGAACACACAGATTGATTTTTGGGAGCATGGCAAAAGCCCAAAATGTGATTATGCCGTATGGAAGAATTTTTTTCTTAAGTATATAGAGAACCAGAATCATTCTCAACAATTGAGGGAGGAAAACTAACATCCCCACTGAGTAACAGAGAAAAGACCTGGATGCTGTAAAATAGAAAAAAATATGCAAGATATAAAGTAGTAATTAACCTCTTTATATGTGTGCCCAACAGCAATCTTCCACAAGGGTCAGGCAATTTACAGTGAAGATGAAGTTTAGGACATAAAAGGAAGAGAGACTGATCTCATGAAAGCTCGGTTTCACAAACACCTTTGGGTATTTCCAATCAACACAGATTGTTAACATACGCATTTTTAATTTTTTATTTCTTCTTTTTCTAAAAATGGAAATGCCCTTAAAAAGTACTTGAAGAAAGTAGAAAATGCTCCCACATCATAAGCAAATTTATAATTGGAATCTTATTTATTATAGTTATGGTTTAAATATATATATGTGTGTATATATATAAATATGTGTGTGTGTATATATACATATGTATATATACACACACACACACATACATACATTTCCAGTGGTGTGTGTGTGTGTGTGTGTGTGTGTGTGTGTGTATACTGTATATAGCAAACGAGAGAGAGATGTGCAAAACTCAATGGCAGAGAAAATATCCTGAGTTCATCTGAATTCGCATCACAGAGAAAAGGGAAAAGAGACAGACATAGAATCATATTTGGTTGAGTGATATATCAAGCAACCCTGGTTCAAAATACTAAACAATACTTACAACTCATACAAACAACCTGATTCTGTAAATTTCTTTCTAAATTGAAGAGCAGATTCCTACAGGCTTTGAAAAGGAATTCTTTTCTAAATTACTGGGTAATTTTCTTCACTCCAATTGAGCTATATAATCAGACATGGTCAAAACATTGTACTCGGAAGCATAATAGAAAATGAATTCAACAAAACCATGACTTCATGGACCCACAGCTGCAGAAAGGGGTCAGAAATGAAATGGCAAATGTATGATCTGGACCTTAGCCTGGTTTTAGCTGAGAAAAATTTGTTGTGGTCCTGTATTCACAGAGTTTTCAAATTGTTTGAGTAATTGAAAATACATTGTATATTGTATATTTTACCATATTATATCCTTAGAAATCTTAACCCAGAGTGAAATGTGCTTCACATGCTCCTATTTCTTACCTCTAATACTAATTAGAGCAACATGAGACCCATAACACTGAGCAAATTAGTACAAGCAAAGTGTCCTTCATTGCAAAAAAATAAATAAATAAATTTTGCTTTCTATTCATGTTTGGAACAGAACTAACACTTCCGTCTGGATGTATTTTGCTTGATATTAGCTGCTTTAAAAATTTAAGTACACAACCCATTTCCCTACCCTCCAAAAACTGACAACTGATTTAAAAAAAAAATGTATGTTTCAATGCAAATCAGGTATATAAACAATTTTTGTTGTTGTTAAAAATGTGTGTTTGTTCGCAACCCTGCTGGCTATGAGACTGGATAGACATTCTTTTTTAGCCTCCAGAAATGGAAGAGAATTCCAAATTAAGCCTCTGTACAGTCTCTTGGCCTGATATGCATATATTCTTGGCCTTGGATAAGGATAGAGAAGCCAAATTCTTGACTAAGTAAAAAAAAAAAAAAAAAAAAACTGACTTACTAAAAGAAAGGCCTTTCCTCCTACCCCTTTCTAATAGAGTAATGAGTCTAGTATTACAGGTATCCGCTTTGGGAAAGCCTCAGGTTGCTGGAATACAACTGGTAAGTGACATTACTCTGGCAACCTTTATTCATTAATTCATGTGGTATATTTTTTGAGCACCACCTATGTGCCAGACAGTATTCTAATCACTGGCAATATGAAGATGAACAAAACAGAAGTCCTCTGCACTCAGGAAACTTGTATTTGTTGTCTGGAAAGCAAACAATAAAGAATTAAGGTAAGAGTTCCTACTGGAAGACTGCCTATTTTTTTTTATCCCTGAATTTATTTTTATTTATTTATTTATTCATTTTACTTAATGGATTTTATTTCAATTATAGGTGTACATAACTCATCACAAGTCAATTTTATAGATTTTGTATCCCAAACCCACAGTGCAACCCCCCACCCCCCAGATTATCTTATTTGAAAAACCAAGGTTTTCCAAGGGACTGTCTATTTTTAAAATTTTTTCCTCCTGAAAATTTATTAGAGTTTGGCAACCTAGGATGAAATAGTTAGAGAAGAATTTCCTGGGAAGGTCAATATTAAGCTAACAACTGAAAGGTGAAACAGAACTGTCTGTATAAAGAGCAAGAATGGAGGTGGGAAGAGTTGCTGAGGGCTCTTTCAGACAGATCAGTATATAAACCAGACATTTCTCCAATCACGAAATTCTTATACATCAAATGCCAGAACACGTTTTATTTCACAGCTATTTGTACATTGGATTTCCTTCAATTTCTTGATTATGCATGTTGTTTTACCTGTAGAACCATGCATGTAGTATTTTGTTGGCTTTCTCTTGCTAGTACATTTTCCCACAGGCTCAGTTCTGGGGTGTGTGTGTGTGTGTGTGTGTGAATACCTACTGTTCTTTTCAGGTTTAAGTTCAAACGTCATGTACTCTGGAAGATTTCTACGACCCTTGAGTATAAGCATAGATGAACTTATTTTCTTAGGTTAACTTCATTTCTATATTTAAACTGTAGATAAATATGTATCATTATGCCAAGTAAGAAGCATTAGTACTCTCACATTCATTGCAGCACTATTCACAATTGCCAAGACACAGAAACAACTTAAATGTTCAACAACAGATAAACTTGTAAAGAAAATATGGTATAAATATGCAATGGAATATTACCCAGCCTTAAAAAAGCAGGAAATGAAATAATGGTATTTGTATCAACATGAATGGACAAAGAAATTGTCATATTAAGTGAAGATGGACAAACAGTGAGACGTAAATATCACAAGTTATCATTTATACGTGGAATCTAAAAAAAGGATACAATGAACTTCTTGGCAGAACAGAAACTGACTCACAGACTTTGAAAAACTTATGGTTATGAAAGGAGATAGGTTAGTAAGGGGGAGGGATGGGTTGGGGGTTTGGGATGGAAATACTGTAAAACTGGGTTGAAATGATGGTTGTACAACTAAAATACAATAAAATTCATTGAAAAATTAAAAAAAAGAGATAACTCTGTACTACGTAGCAATATAATGAACCTTGAGGACATTAAGCTAAATGACATAAACCAGAAAGACAAATATTGCATGATTCCACTTCTATGAAGTATCCAAAAAAATCAAATTCATAGACTCAAAGAGTGGAATCATGGTTGCGAGGCTTTGCAAGTAATGGGTAACGGGGAGTTAGTATTCAATGAACACAAAATTTCAGTGAAGCAAGATGAATACATTCTGGAGATCTACTATACAGCACTGTACCTATAGTCAATGATACTGTATTGTATACTTAAAAATTTGTTTAGAGGGTAGACTGCAAGTTAACTCTTCTTACCACAATGAAATACAATTTAAAAACAAAAGATATAAGGAGACAATGATTAGTTCCAGCAAAAGCAGAAGACCAACCAGGAGCAGAGTTAAACAAGTATTTGTATTCACACAAAATAACCCTATGGAAAATGGTTCACAATGCATTACTGAGGAGCTTTAGGGGAATATATGACAGATCTCTGCTCTCTGTTTCCTGGAATTTGACAACTCTGGACAACCCTAGTAGTGATTAGAATGGGTGAACACTGCCAGCAGCTGCGGCTACAATTCGACCCCTGGCCCAGGAACTTCCATATTCCACAGGTCCAGCCATTAAAAAAATAGGAGAAGAAGAAGAGAAGAAGAAAAGAAAGAAAGGAAGGAAGGAAAGAAAAGAGGGAGGAAGAAAGAAAGGGAGGAAGGAAGAAAGGAAGAATGTGGTGATCACTACAATGAGAAAGCGAGTGATCACGGCATATTATATTGTGTCCAGGCAACATAGTGATGGTATGTTCAGGGAAGTTCTATTAAAGGGTATGCGCACGGGGAAAGCGATTACCAATGTTCTGTCTGAAATGGGGTAACTTTATTGGACTGGTTCCCTGTTCTCTGACATGGGTAGTCAGGTGTAAGAATTTTTTTTAAAAAAGTGGTTTGATGGACAACTTCCAGTCTCTCCACCCTGATCACCATAGGTACAAATTCTGAATCATACTGTTTCTAAGATCTTTACACAGAAACCTTACTTGGTCTTTTTAACACACCTACAAATTATGTGATTATCATGCCCAAATTGAGACAAGGGACCTAAAGCAGAGAGGGTTGAGAACTTGCCCAAAGTCATAAAGCCGATTAACAGTAGAGCTGGGATAGAACTCAGGCAGACAGGCACTAACACTGATGCTGAGGATTCTTGTCCTAGATCTTACATAAATCATCTCAACTTTTCTGAACCTCAGAGCTCCTATTTGTTAAGAGCGGAGAGTCATACCTTCATATATGTTATGACAATAAAAAAAAAAGACAGATTTTGAAAACTATAATAGTGCCTGACACATAGTTAAGAGATTTAACATTTTGGATTTAATCAGGGAAAGTATGTGCTGGTTTTATCTTAAATACTATTTTAGAAAGATCAGTGTTACAATGAATAGATGGATAGGGAAATTTCACAGGGAAAAGCAATTGGAAGATGATTAGTAACCTAAGCAAGAAATAATGCACTTCTGAACCTAGGGTGCAAAGAGGGATCTTAAAATTTAACCAACACTAATGACATCACATTGATTAGAATATGAGGGTTTTTTTGTTTGTTCGTTTTTATTGTCTCTGTTTTTTAGTTTTACTACTTCATTCGTTATTATGAACCTGAGGATGATGTGAATTTAATATTTCTTTGCAAAAAAATGATGTTTCATTTCTTATGTCTAAAAACTTTTTAATCTAAGAAATGAATTATATGTTCACAAATCGGAGTGTCATCTTCAGGTGAACGGTGCATATGCACACACACACACACACACACACACACACACACACACATACACTCATACACACAAAACCAATTTGGAGTTGTGAATTATTATTTGAAAGGTGTAGGTTTCACATGAGAAATTTCATCATCTGAAATTGCCTTATCGTTGAGGATAATAAGAATTAAATTCAGCTGCTGAAAGGAACAAAGACAAATATTGAAAGATGGGAGACTTTTCTAATCCACTGCAGAACTGTAGTCTTCTGTGAGATTAGACTAAGGCACCATTTGCAGAAATCACTAACTGTTTCAGTTTATTAAAAGATTAAGAGTAAATCTATTTGGGTAATATGTGGTTTGCAAGACAAGAAATTTCTTCAAAATCAATGCTTTTGCTTTTCCATTTCCTCTCAACTCACTGAGAGGTAATCAACATGGGAGTAGCTCTGATCACACTAAGAGAACATTCTGATCTTCATTAGTGCAGGGTCGATGCAAGAAACTTTATTTCACATCAAAATCTAGAGATAGTTCACCTAGAATTAAAACCCTCTTCTCTTTCAACACATCGAGCCTCAGGGTTTCATAATCCCCATAATTAATACACTACTGTGCACACAACTTTCAAAATAGGACTCTGGAAGTTGCAAATAGTGGCTGCATGTCTGAAAATCGATAAATAGTTCTCTTCCTTTTATTTCTCATTTTTTTCTCTTCCTTTTGTGGGATTAAGGAGGAGTATGAGTGTGAGATGATGGTAGAAAATGTAAAAAAAATTACATTTCCTTAATATTTAATTTTTAATATTATCTTCTTTGTATGCAACATTGTATGAATGAAATGAAATGTATATTGTGTCCCAGTGATTGCATTTATTGCATTTATTTGGTTATTAATGGCCTGAAGAATTCACTCTTTTGTTTGCTCACTCAGTCAACAAATTGTGTTCTGAGCATATGAGCAGGTCACTGTGCTGGACACAAAATGCCAAATTAGTACAGGGTCTGTTCCCTCCAGGAACTCAAATTCTTAAAGATAAACAGGCATAGAAACACAAAAATGTGATAATAACTGCATGAGAAGTGTCATGATTAAATACACAGCACTACAATAGCATTGAAGAGGGACTCTTAGCCTGTCTTGTGCTAAGTCTCTTGTGTAAGGCTTAGGACAGTAATGACCTGTTTTGAATTGGTTATGGTCAAACTATAAAGGGACAATCCAGTGACTGGGTAACTTTCATCTTTTATATAGGAGGTAGGAAGATTAGTGTGGAACTAGAATTTTCATTATGTTCCTAGACTTTACAGACTTTCATTTCAAGAGATAGTAAGTCAGTTAATCAAAAACACAAGGATATTCAGGGTTTTTTTGTGGTTGCATGGTATCCTTGTTCAGTCTCGCTTTGATGGTGATTTCAGAGTGACCTTATCTCTCACTTGTTCCATCACGGTTACATAGTGGACTGCTTGAGTATTGTTCATATTCTGTGAAAGTTCTTTATGTTCAGTAGGGAATAGTGCTGACCTGTCAACTCCTAGCTGCCAGCAACCAGCTGCCAACTATCAGGACCAGTTTTCAAAATTTATTTTCTCAATATATTACATGTCTTTGAATTATTCCTCTATACAAAGACATTTATATTGTTCTCATCTTTCTGGTTCATTATTATATGCAATGCTACAGTGAATATCCACGTATGGAATTTCTCATTAATAGATACATATATATTAGAACTATTAGATTCTAACAAATTCACATTCAACACGTCAGACCCAATATTCAATATCTAAACTCCCTCTAGTTCTGTGAGAAAGTCCATTTCATTTTATATTTCTCTAAACAATCAATATTTTTAGTCTTTTTGCTTTCCAGTAAAATGCTATATATACATATATTCATGAAATTATATTTATATATTAACATATTCATATAAATACACACATATATAGCACATATATATGTATATGCATATATATGCATATATTTGTGTATATAGGTAAATGTATATGATCATTGCTTTCATTACTATCCGCTTGATTAACATATTTATATGTCAGTGGAGTTTTTCTTCTGTGAATTACCTGTTCCTTTATCTAAATATCCTCTGATTATTTTTTCTATCCTGCTTTTTAAATAGCAATTCTTATATTTTATGGAAGCAAATCAAATGCTGGTAGCTAATAACTCCATTTGGTATTTTATTTACCTCTAATGCTAATTTATATTAATTTCAGAGATTTTTGATGAAGGCATTTGGATAAAAAAAAATCACAAGATCCAGAAAAAAAGTGTAAATTTAAAAAAAAGAGTGCTAAGGAAAAGCATGATGTAATTTAGATAGCTACATAGGCCAACAAATATACTATTAAGTCCTGAGGTTTAATTTCAGTTTCTGTTTTGTACTTCTATGAAGCTTACCAGATAAAATTTACAATGTGACTTTATAATGAACTTTGTCTATGATTCCATGCATATTTCTTTTAATGTTTCCCACTGATTTACCTACTGTAATGGAATGATCTCGAGCTTTAAAAATAATGTATTTCACATCTTCAGAAGAGAAGGAAATACACAGTTGAGTTTTTATTTTTCAGTGATTTGGATATGGAGTAGATGCTGAAGAAACACTTATCAAATACATGATAACTGTTGAAATGTTAATGTACCTTATTTGAAATTCTTTTGACTACTATTTCCTTTTGAAATCACAGCACATTGGACAGAAAGAAGTTTCCTATACATATCTGCTTCATTTAGAGGCAGCTGACCTTAGACTTCAGAATCAGACCATTCTGGTCTTAAAACCTAACTCTATCACAATCAGTTGTATAACCTTGAAAAGCAATTAGCTTTTTAATATTTAATTTCCTCATCTATAAAAATAGGAAGCTATTATCGTAAAATTTCAGTAAACACTCTTTACATGGCAATGCAAAGAGGCCTTAAGTGGAGTAAATATCTTGTCTTAGGAAACAGGTGCAACAGATATCAGTGACTACTGTGATTAAGCAGGTCTGACTTTGTGCATTTTGCTTCAAAGTATTTTTCCTGGTCTTTACTACAAGAGTTTGTTATACAGGAAAACCAGATGGAGAGAAAAAATTATAGTATGGTTTATAAACATTACCCTTGGAATCTACTTTTTAAATAGTTAAACTAAGTAATTTGCTTTTCTGAGAAATTATATTTTAAGAAGTATTAATCTTCTTTCTGATTAAGACATTTTTTAGTGTGATAGATGCCCCTTTCCCTTTACTTCTTATTAACAAAATTCCAGTATTATTCAGACATCCTGTGACTTCCCCTTATCCCAGATAAGGTGAACTAACCTCATCTTTAATTCAGAATTTATCTAATCCTCCTAAACTGATCATGGAAAAACCCCTTCTCTTTGCTAAGGAGGGCTGATTAAATGGCCCAGTGTTGACCAATGAGATTAAGATGAGGCCTAGATGTGAGCTTGTGGTAAAGGATTTCATTTCTCTTAAAAATAGATATAGCATAGAGGAGATTGCTCTTCCATTCTGGTCACTGAAACGCTGGATGTGATTTCCGAAACCACTGCAACCAAGTGGTTACTATAAAGAGAGCTAACCAGAGAAGAAAGTCCCAGTATCAAGGACAGAAAATCATGGGTTCCCAAAAACATAAAAGGCAACACACCTTTCAGCCAGGCTCCCTTTCTTTAAAGTCATTACAGTGTGAGCTAATAACCTTGCACTGTTGACATCTATTGCATTGGTGTTTTCTGATACTTGCAATCAAAGCCATCTCAACTGCTTATAAAATGGATATTCTATAACAATACATGCTTTCATTTACTCATTCAGCCAATAGTTAATCATTGAGTGTCAACTATGTCTCAGGAACTAGGGATTCAAATATATATTAGGCATACAAGGTTATTGCTCTCATGCATGCTGTAGGACTGAGTCTTTTTTTTTTTTTAATGGCTGTACTTGAGGCATATGGAAATTCCTGAGGCCAGGGGTTGAATCTGAGCTGCAGCTGCTGGCCTACACCACAGCCACAGGATCGAAGTCGCATCTGTGACCAAGTCGCAGGATCAAAGTGGCATCTATGACCTATGTTTCAGATCGAGGCAATGCTGGATCCTTAACCCACTGAGTAAGGCCAGAGATCGAATTGCATCCTCTTGGATACTAGTCGGATTCTTAACACGCTGAGCCACAACAGGAATTCCAGTCTAACGTTTCTAAGAGTTGCTCCTATATAACTTAAGAAAAGATTTACTCATGAGCTGCGATAATGATGTGTTAGAAGGAGAATGTGTTCTGTTCCACCTATCAGAAGAACATGGTTCTACCAATAATCACGATAACAATTTCTTTTGAGAATAGAGAATCATAGCAATTCTAAAAGAACAAGATCAGGTCCCAAATATGTCATGGAATTGTGGGCATTACAAAGTGGGCATTCTGGGAGTTTCCATCATGGCTCAGCATTTAATGAACCTGACTAGCATCCACGAAGATGTGGGTCCAATACCCGGCCTCACTCCGTGGGTTAAGGATCTGGCATTGTCGTGAGCTGTGGTTTAAGTTTCAGATGCAGCTTGGATCCCAAGTTGCTGTGGCTATGGCTGTGGCCAGCAGCTACAGCTCTGATTAGACCCCTAGGCTGGAAATCTCCATATGCTGCAGGTGCAGCCCTTAAAAAAAAAAAAAAAAGTGGGCATTCTGCACTCACTCTACAGTCTCCTTTTTTCTTCCTTTCCTCTTTTTTTAAATCGCTGTACCCACAGGATATGGAAATTCCCAGGCCAGGGACTGAATCCAAGCCTAAGCTGTCACCTACGCCACAGCTATGGCAATGCTGAGTCCATTAATCCACTACACCAGGCTGGGGATCAAGCCCACGCCTCTGTAATAACCCAAGCTGAGCTGCTGCAGTCAGATTCTCAACGCACTGTGCCACAGCAGAAACTCCTCACTCTATAATTTCTAGGTCAATTTCTAAAGCCATGTAAATGCATATTATTGTCAGTTCATAGGAAGCTAGCAGTAATTGTTTATATTTGATATTTTTATTTTAGTAATATGAGTTACTTTAGTAATAGGGGTTCTATTTATTAGATCCTCATATAATTAAATAATTTCTCTCATAAATGACATACAGAAATGTTAGTGAGAAAGAATATGTCTGGAAAGGAGGAAATTTGAAAGCATTGGTATAATATGGAGAGAGGGAAAATAAATATTTCCTATCTTTTAAGCGCTTATTATGTCAGACAATTACCTTATCCTCAAAATAATTATGCACTTTTTATCTCCATATTGATTGTGAGAAAACTTAGATACAAGAAAAAGAAATGATAGCCTGTCCGGCTGGGAACTTAAATTCAAATATGTCAAGCTCCAACCCCTCAATTTTGAGGCTAACTCCAAATATCCTTTGTTTGGACTGTGCAATAATACTGTTTCACAGGCTGAACTGGAGCTTTAGTTTTCACTGGCTGTGGGGGAAAAATAAGAAAAATGATTGTGTATATAAGCGAAATCTCAATGGGAAGGTCCAGTTCCAAATCACAAACTAAAATGTCTACAAAGGGCAGGAAGGCATGTGGAATGCCTATTTGTGAAGCACACAGAACAGTAAAGTGGGGACCTAGGCTAACTGGAGAACACATGTGCCAGACAATTGCTGCCATGGAAAAATGAAAGTTCACTGTTGCCAGATGTCAACTTTTTCAAGGGAAGACAAAAAAATAGGTTTTTATATGATATTAGTGGACAAGTAATTCACGTTTACAAGACTAAAGGGGCAAAAATGTTTCTATTGAATTCTGATAGACCGATTTAAGAATATGCATACATAGCCAATACTTTTTGACAAGTATAATTACTACATACAGAAAATTCTTAATGAAGGAAATTATAAAATATTTAAACAATATTTCCAAAAACTTCACTGACTGCGATATTGCAGTATGAAAATTATTTTTGACCTGATTACTGTCACTACTTATAATTAAATTGAATATCATGTATCTTGTTAAAGTGAGGCAAGGCTAAAACTCTTTCCAAACTCAGAATTTTCCATTATCCCCACTCAGAGAAATTTATGAGGTAATACTGCATATTTATTAGAAATATATAAAAGAATTCCTAGCTCTGCTCATGACTGATAGCAAAAGTTAATATTGTGGTTTTTGATGAGCATAATTACTTAAAATTTTCACATTTTATTTGGAAATATTTTAAGATAATTTCACACTTACAGAAATGTTGCAAAAATGATTATAGAGAACTGTATCCTTTTTCTCCAGTTTCTCTTTCGTTCCTCCATCACCTGCTCTCATTTTCTCCCTCTCACTGCACACATTTTTTTTTCTGAATTACTTGAAAATACATTACATATACAATGCCCTTTTATCTCTAAGTAATTCAGAGGTATTTTCTAAAAGTCAGGACACTCTCTTACATAACAACACAATTATCAAAGTCGGGAAATTAATACTGACATAGCATTATTGTCCAATCTACAAGTTTTATTCAGGCTTGGCAACTGTCCAGTTACTGCCTTTATTGCAAAAGTAAAAGAATCGCCCTTGTTATCAGACTGAAGGTCACAAGATACATTTGTCGTATCATTTATGTTCTCAACCTGAAAATTCCATTGGTCTGTCTTTGTTTTTCATGGTCTTGATTTTTTGTTAAGTACAAATATTTATTTTAAGAATATCTCTCACTATGATTTCCTTTCATATTTTCAAATTTCTTAATTTAGTTGAATGCATTAATATTTCACTCTATGATGAAAGGTCTTGGGTCCTATTTAAGGAAACCTTTCTTACCCCAGTATCATAAGATGTTATCCTATGTTTTGTTTGGAAATTTTATTTATTTATTAACTTATTTGATTTTTCATCTTTCAAATTTACATGAACAATTTATATGAAATTGTGTTTTCTGTATGGTACATTGTAACAGTCATGATTCAATTGTTCTCATATATGTATATGCATATCTGAATATGTATGTATAAATACATGTCATATAGAGGTGTGTACACATATTGCACATATATATAGATATACACTAGAATTTTTAGATAAGCAGTAAGTACACATGATATTTGAGTTAACACTATTTATTAAAAAGAACATAGTCAAAAACTCAATGAGATATGAATTCCCTATATGGAATATACCCATTTCATCTATATTTTCAAATTTAACAACACAAAATTGTTATTACATCATAAATTATTCATCAACTACAGATTTGTAGCAATGATTTCTACAAATGGCCTCCTCCCATTTTTAAATTCTTTGGTAAGTTCTATTATAGATTTGTCAATATTATTAGTCTGCCAAAAACTAACCAACAACAAATTCACTTTGGATTTTGTAAATCCTCCATATATTTTGCTTTCTGCTCCATATAATTTTGCTCTCACATTTGTTCTTACCTTATAAATACTCTGGTGTCTTGGCGGGGGAGTTCTGGGTTTTTTTGTTTGTTTGTTTGTTTGTTTTTTAGGGCTACACCTGCAGCATATGGAAGTTCCCAGGCTAGGGGTCAAATCAGAGCTGCAGCTGATGGTCTATCCCACAGCTCACAGCAATGCCAGATCCTTAACCCACTGAGAGAGGCCAGGGATCAAACCTGTATCCTCATGGATACTACTCAGGTTCATTACTGCTGAGCCACAACAGGAACTCCCATACTTTGGAACTATTGTGCTATTCTTTCACATTTTTTTTTAAGCTTAGTTCACTAGTTTTGTTTTTTCTTTCCTTTTTAGAACACACAGGGACGGTTTTAATTTTTGTTACAGGTACTGATTTCAGTGAAACAATTTTTGATATGTTGTTCTCTTTATTATTTAAGTCAAAATATAAACTACATGTATTTGCTGTTTTTACTCTAGATTATTAAACAGTAAATTTCTAAATTACCGACACAAAGCAAACGTCAGTACTATGAACTGTTTGGGAACTACTTTATGAAAAAATACATGGTCAGTTTTCAGTAAGTGATCTCTGAATGCTTCAAAGTAATGTTTTATATTATTTATAATAGTTTTGTCAAGTTTTTGTGTTTATTTTTCAGGTGTTCTATTAAAATTATGTCCATTGGAATTTCCATTTTTTGGCACTTCTACCCATTTCTGTTCAGATATTTTGAGGACATATTACTAAATGGAAAAAAGTAACTAAAACTGTGATTTTTAATTCCATTTATCATTTTCAAATACCAGCTACCTTCATCTCACTAATAGATTTTGCCTTGACTTCCATTTTTCTGATAATTTTATAGATATACAAAGCTCAATTTGATTAGTCTTGGTATACATTTTTTCCCTTTTTTTATGGTCATAAGCCTCGTAATAGTTGCCTGCTTACCATTGCCTGATAATATTAATTTTAGGATTTCCTAGAAACTTAGATTGATATGTCTTTCTCAAGTGAAGTTTTTCTGTTTGTTTCCCGTAAGTACCTAGAGGCACCTAAGGTCCCCTCTGCTTGGTACTGGTTCCAACCCTGTTCAAAGTTGAGGGTCTCAGGAACATCAAGAATATTAATTCTCAGGATGCATAAAAGCACTGTGCCCAAACAATAAGAGGAGTCAATTATAGTTCTGGCTTCCTCTCACTGTGAGAATATAGCCTTCAAGATTCCAGATCCCAATGAGATCATTCTCCCCTAAGCCTTTCTACTACTCAAGCCCTGAATTCCAACCTCTTGCCTAGAACCAAGAAACAAGTGTTTGTGATGAATACTTTAGGTTATGTGGCACTTTGGTGCTTTAGTATTCTGTATGTCTTTCTGATTATAGGCTTTCTTCCCAAAACTGGCCTAGAAATTCTGCAGTATTTTTTCAGATGCTCAGGTTTTTGGTTTTTATTTTGTTATGTTTTCACTCAGTATTTGATAACCATTTTTTCTAGAAATAGTGTTGTTTTGACTTAGCCTTGCCTGCCATTACCACCACCATAGACTGGTAACCATAGACTCCAACAGAGTTTCTATTCCATGTCTTCTTGACTAATTCCTGTGGAAATAAATTATAATTTCATGTAATTCTAGCTCATTAACTTCAATATCTTATTAAATTTACAGCCAAAAAAGTTTCCCTAAAGGAGGCATGAATGATACAAGGACTAGAACTATTGAATTAATATAGAAAAAACCCATAGACATATTATAACTGAATGAGGGTTAGTTATTTCAGTTTGGAAGAGGCTGTTTACTCTTATTTCCTGAGATCTACACATATTCATATTATCACTAGGTATGTTAATCAAATCCCACTTTATCAGATACAGGCTGATACTGTGACTTTCCACCCCCAATCACTAAACCTGTAGAATAACTCCAGAGTATCCGCTCTATTTTTTTCTTTTTTAAGAAATAAACAATACATAGCATGATGCCTGAAACATATTAGACTTTTAATACATATTTGTTAAGTGGATCAGAATGTTTGTATGTAGCAAACGTCAGATAAAAATTAAATGGTCAGCTTGTTAAATTGTAGTTTGAAATTTATAATCCATTTAAGAAAATGGATACCTAAAAAAAAAAAAAAAATCCTAAGAGAAAGATAACTGGGTGCTCCCCTCGTGGCTCGATGGTAACAAACCTGACTAGTATCCATAAGGACACAGGTTTGATCCCTGACCTCGCTCAGTGGGTTAAGGATCCGTCGTTGCTGTGAGCTGTGGTGTAGGTCGCAGACACAGCTCTGATCTGATGTTGCCGTGGCTATGGCTGTTGCCGATGGCTGCAGCTCTGATTCGACTTCTAGCCTGGGAACTTCCATTTGCTGCAGGTACAGCCTTAAAAAGACCAAAAAAAAAATTGTACAAATATGTATCTATGTCTATATAATATATATATGTGTATATATATGTATATATACATATTTCACTCTTTAAATTTTTGGCAATGTTTTGTTATCACATGAGTTCCTAAACACATGAATTAACACTGAATGTGATCTCTGTAAAAGTGAAAATTGAATTCTCTCTAGGGAATACGTTTATCTCTCATAAAAATCCTCAGTTTTTAAAGTGGAATGTTAACATTATTTTGGGGTGAACCAAGGTGTGTGTGCATGTGTGTAATACATTCCAAAATAATGTAAAGACAAATTGAGCAATATATCACTGCTTTAGGCATGGTTTTTAACAAAGAAGTGGTTGCTCTGCTGGATACTATCCATTGATCTTCCATTTCTACTCTCTTTTCTCTCCATCACTCTCTGCCCTGGGAAGGTGAATAAAGGAACTATACCTGCAGAATCACTCATACACTGCTCTAGTTTGTAGTTGGGTGAACGGAAGCACTGGTGGGCATGAAAGGAAAGAAGACAGTAAACTTATGTTTTGTCCAGGTTGTGTCATTCACCCAGAGGTCACTGTTCCTCTCCAAGCAGTGTGCTGTTCACACTTCTGGTTCTAGATTCTTGGTACATATTCCTCCCAGTTATTGAGGCCTCACAGTAGTCACATCTCTGTTTTCACTAATCTGGGGTTTCTGCCCTATTTTTTGGTGCGTTACCCTGCTCTCCATAAATTTATGAATAGTTCTTTTTTAAACTTTCCTTCACTTATACTAGTTTGAATGGTTCATTGGTTTTCTGAGGCCTCCCTGAATGATGCAGGGCAGTGAGTTATCAGTTATCCAGAACTCACTGTAATTGGCCAAAGTCACTCTGTTAGTCCTTAGACACTATGCAAAATAAAGTATTTATGCAAAAAAATTCATTCTCAACACAAATATCTGAGGGCCACTGATTCCCACACATTTAATGTTAAAATAAAACATTACCCCAACATCATGAAAGAGGTCAACAAACAGAGCTTTGACTATTGGCTCTGCTTATTTGATAGCACCTTGCGTAAGTTTATTAACCTTTCTGAGTCTCAGTGTAACCTCCTCAAAGGGAGAATATTAATACGTATCTTTTAGGATTTATCTATTGCAATATAATAATATAAATTCACAATACTTAGCACATGATACATTGTCATTTAACACTGTAGAAAATTCAAACTAATCCATAGTAACATAAAACAGATAAGTAGTCCCCTGAGGACGTGGGGAGAGAGGGATTTCCAAAGGCATTCAAGAAGCTCTTGGAGGTGATGGATATATTCATAATTTTGATTGTGGTGACAGTTTCACAAATGTATATGCATGCCAAAACTTACCAGACTGCACATTTTAAATATGTGTAACTTATCATATGTTAATTACACTTCAATAATGCTTCTAAGCAACTAAAAAGGGAAATAGAGAGGACCCTGTTAATAGAGGAGCAAGAACAATGTTCGATAAGTAATAATAGAGACTTATGTAAGGGCTTTGCTTATAAACAGGGAAAACAATGGTCAAGGGATGGAGAAAAAATAGATATATCACAATTCTTTATCCATTCATCTATCAATAGTCATTTACACTATTTCTGTATCTTGGTTATCGAAAATAGTGCTGCAATGAACAATGGGGGGGAGATATATCTTTTCAAGCTAGTGTTTTCATTCTGTCATTTTAAGAAAGTTTTGGATGGCAAAGGTCTTACAATGTTCACCAGTAAAAAGCCCACTCAGTCCAGACCATGTCCAAGCTTTTTTTTTTTTAACTATTTCAAAGGAAATTTAGTAAAGCAAAATTAATTTCAGAAGGCTGTCTCCAATTTCCAAAAACTGGTATAAATTGATATATTAGTCACAAAAACCTAAATCAAATTTACTTATATACTAGAGAGACTTCATAGATGTATATACCTAAAAATTTCTATGAGCTTCAGAAAGGCCAGCTCCTGCTCATTCAGTCATTAGAACTCGTCTTGTTCCATTTCTCAGTTCTGCTTTTCTCTGCCATTTCTTGACTCACAAAGAAGACTTTCCTCTGAAGAATCAAGAATGTTTCTCACCTCCTAGGTATAGGCCTTTATTATTCCTACCTACTAGTAGAAGAAAGCATCCCTTTCTGAACAGCATGCTCCATAGTTTTAAGGTAGACTATCTTTGGCCAGGCTTAGGCAATCTTTTCTTTGTTGAGCTACACCAGGATTATCTTTGGGCTATGATTAGGAAAATAAGAGAACTCTTAGTTTGCCTACATGTAAGAATAACCCCATAACCAAAAAAATGAAAGGGATACTAAGCTGGCAATATAAACAACAACAACAACAGCAACAAACACACAAGCAAAAGCATGCCCACCACAAAATATTTCTATTAAAGAAACTATTGCCTTTGGAATGGATAAGCAATGGTATCCTGTAGTATAGCACTGGGAACAATATCTAGTCACTTATGATGGAGCATGATAATGTGAGAAAAAAATGTATATGTGTATGGGTGACTGGGCCACCTTGCTGTACAGTAGAAAATTGACAGAACACTATAAACCAGTAATAATGGAAAAAATAACTATCATTAAAATAAAAAATAGATAATGCACTCACATAAATATTTGTTTATCCTTAAAAAAAGACATTTCTATAAAATGTTGATCTATGAAGTAGTTTAATTTTATTCCATTAATTTCATCTTGAGTTGTTTAAATACCACTATAAAGTCTTGGGTTCAGACTCCTTGCTCATTCTTTTGAGCAAGGTATCAATTAAATTTGCAAATAATGCATGAAAATGATTAAGAGATTCCTGAGCCATAAGATAGAGCAAACACAAATGACTCTCTTTATTATCAAATCCAAGTTCTGTTCATGTTACTAAGCCCGAGGTAGACCAATAATACCATTATTTTAAAAGTCAGCAGTCTTTATACTTCTGGTTTCAGTTCCAACATGTAGAGAGCTTAGCAATCATCATGCCTATCCCTAATATAAGAAAAAGCTGAACAAACTGGAAATTAGTGACTTTTCTTAGAATAACCTCAGAAATAAAAATGCAGGGTAACTAGTACTCTGAATTCTGGAGAGACAAATGAATTCAGGACACGGTAGTAGGTATCAGCCTACTTGGAACAAATGCCACTGGAACTAGAAATTAATAGGACCACTTCTCTGGTCAATTTGAGTAATTTAGAGGCAGAGAGTGGACTTGGGTGAGAATGAGAAACTGTCGGGAGAGGCAGTCTTAGGGAGCCCCAAATATTCCTGGTATTTACCTCCAGGAACCATACCAGAGAGTCAGGAAAGATCTCTTGTGATTCTGGCAAGGAGTAGGAGGGGTAACAACTGTAAAAATTCCTTGAGCATTTTCTATAAGATGGGGGGATGCTCTACAGACAAAAGACTATCACAGCCTTATCCCAACGGGGCAAAGGGTATTTCCACCATTACTGCCTACAGTGGCCTTCCTGCTCAACAATGGTGGACAATATACAGAACTACTTGTTAAATTCACAGCCTAAAGTCACAAACCCAACAAAGGTTTAATTTTAATCATAAGATTATTGTAAATCTTTATAAAAATAGTTGTAACATTTATAAGTAAAGACAAAAGACATAGAATAACCTACAAAATACTGAATGAAAAGAAAAAAGGAAAAGGAGGAGGAGAAGGAGAGAAAGGTAGAGGATTCACACTATTCTTTTTCAAGATTTACTATAAAACTACAGGAACATAGACAAGGTAGTTTTGGTGAATCGGTACCAATGAAACAGAACAGAAACCTGAGAAACAGACCCTAATGCTATCAGAAAGTGATCAAACTGAGATACCTTCACTTGAAAACCTGATTTAAATAGCAGGTAACAAACAGATATTTATTTCTAAATGATACGCTTACTGAGAGTAAATTCCCATTAACCTATGTAGATTTAGGCATTAGTTTCTTTTTTTTTTCTTTTTTTGATTTTTAGGGCTGCATCCATGGCATATGGAGGTTCCCAGACTAGGTGTCCAATCAGAGCTACAGCTGCCGGCCTGTAACAGCTACCACAGCCACAGTAACATAGGCTCTGAGCCACATCTGTGACCTATAACACAGCTCATGACAACATAAGATCCTTAACCCACTGAGCGAAGAGAGGGATCGAACCCGCAACCTCATGGTTCCTTGTCAGATTTGTTTCTGACTGGGATATAGTTCCCAGTGCTATGAGATTCCAGGATCTCATTGGTTATCCACTCTAAATGCAATAGTTGCATCTATTAACCCAAGACTCCCTGTCCATCCACTCTCTCCCCTCTCCCTTGGCAACCACAAGTCTGTTTTCCAAGGCCATGAGTTTCTTTTCTGTGAAAGGGTATATTTGTGCCGTATATTAGATTCCAGATATAAGTGATATCATATGGTATTTTTCTTTCTCTTTCTGACTTAACTTCACTTAGTATGAGAGACTCTAGTTCCACCCATGTTGCTGCAAATGGCATTGTTTTGCTCTTATTTATGGCTAAGTAGTATTCCATCATGTGTATATATACCACATCTTCTTAATCCATTTATCTGTTGATGGACATTTAGGCTGTTTTCATATCTTGGCTACCGTGAATAGTGCTGCAATGAACACATGGGTGCATGTATCTTTTTCAAGGAAAATTTTGTCCAGGTATATGCCTAAGAGTGGAATTTCTGGGTCAAATGGTAGTTCTATATTTAGTTTTTTGAGGTATTTCCATACTGTTTTCCATAGTGGTGTACCAATTGACATTCCCACCAACAGTGTAGGAGGGTACCCTTTTCTCCAAGCCCTCTCCAGCATTTATTTGTTGACTTGTTAATGATGGCCATTCTGACAGATGTGAGGTGGTACGTCATAGTAATTTTCATTTTCATTTCTCTAATAATTAGTGATATTGATACTGACCATCTGTGTATCTTCCTTGGAGAAATGTCTTTTTAGGTTTTTTGCCCATTTTTCAATTGCATTATCATTTTTTTCATTGTTAAGTTGTATTTTTAAAGTTTAGTAGGTTAAGACTGAAATTATTATGAGACATGATATTCACTTAATAATGCATAATATGAATTGTAATATGAGTCATTCCATCTTCACCATTGTCATTTCCTTTAAAAATGAAATTTTCTATAATCTAGAAAATACAGCCATGAAGTTAGGAAATAATACTGGGGTGCTACGATGTTACCTTTTAAAATTGAAATAGATTTGTTATAAAAGTTTAATCTATACCTGCCACCTTCAACTAACTTCATACCACAATAGAATCAAAGGAGAACTTAAGCATATTTTATATCTGTTGAGCATACTGAAAAATCATAGAGAAACACTCAGTAAATTTTTAAAATAAAAAAAGAAACATTATTTAGAAAGTGAGTTTTCTCTGAAAAATCTTTGACTTGATGTCTTAGTGCACCAAAAATTCTATAAATTCTATAGTGGAAGACAATGAAGACATATTAGAAAAGTAGTAGGACAACACCTTGGACACAATTAATTAAAAAATGTTAGAATGTCCCTTAGGGCTATTCAAAGAAGAAGAAGACAAAAATTTAAGGATGCTTGCAAACATACCTCCCCCCCAAAAAAAAAGTGTGTGGGGGGGAAAGGATAGAAAAACCCATGAGAAGCAAAGGAAAATTATGAATATGTTTTCTATATTAAAGATTTTAAATCATCAATAAAATTTAATTAAAAAATTAATCTTGAAATCACAATTTCAGAAAATATTTTTGAAAAAAATTGAAATATGAAGTTTTTTTTATAATAGAATTTAATTGAGATGTGAAAATAGGCAACCGTATAGCAACATGAGACTAGTTAGGTAACAAAAACTGGAACAAAGAAGAGAAAAATTCCAAAAAGCTGGCATTTAAACTGTTAAAAACAGTGTAAATAGAGTGTAAAATGGAGAATATACAGAAAAAAGGCAAAGAACAAGAAGGGCTAAGCCGTCCTGTTCTTTCCAAATTCAAACACACTAGCTTCCTCTTTTTCTTTTTTTTTTCATTCCCAGAACAATATATCTCATAAATTTCACACAACTACTGAACAGTGATGTTTACAAATGCATTTTCTTCCTTTCTTCAATGAGCTAGGTTCTTTTCACCCCAGATCTCAGATTGAATATCAGATTACCAGAGAAGTAGTCCCTTATGATCTACAGGTTGTGTCCACTTATTTTACACCTGACACTGTTCTAATACTAAGCACTTATTAAAAAAAAACACACACACACACAAATACACTCACACACATACACACGTATTTGTGGTGGTTATTGTCAATGAGATTGTACATGAATATATTTTATTATTTGACTGATATCCAGTCACCTCTACTACACTATGTATTGCTTGCCATGTATCCACAATATGTCAGGACAAAAAGTAGAAACTCCAAATTCTATTAAAAACTTTCACACGTTAGTATATCTTACGGATCTTCTATAAGGTCCTCATGTATGTATTTTCTGAATCTATTTGACTCAGGAGATATGTTCTGTGTTTCAGATATTTTATACGATCCCTGATGCATATATGCGTGTGTGTGTTTGTGGATGCATCTGTGTGTTTTTCACTAATCTCACAAACAAGTGATGATCTGAAGTGAAAATATCATTGGCCTTGGAATCCAACAAGTTTAAGAGACATTATTTTAATTCACTTCTCACATCTTGTGCTTGGGCAGCAAACTCATCAGCTATTGCTATGGATAACATCTTTATTATCACTACAAAAAACCAATAGTAATATAAAATCTCTTCCACTTATTGAATGTCTACCAAGAGCTGAGCTATGTACTGAGCACTATGAATTCCTGATTTATAAGCCTAATAGCAACCTCCTTACTGCTTCCCTATTACAAATTGTTAAAACCAAGGATCACAGATGTAAATAGCAATATGAATAATACATGAATCAGGATTTGCACTAGGCTGGACAGTCAAAGGCCCTGTGCTTGTTTTAAAAAAATTTTATTATGATTGATTTACAATGTTCTGTCAATTTCTACTGTACAGCAAAGTAGACCCAGTCATACATTCTTTTTCTCATATTATCCTCCATTATATTCCAAGTGTAGTTCCCTGTGCTATACAGCAAGATATCATTGCCCATCCACTCCAAATGCAAGAGTTTTCATCTACTAACCCCAGATTCCCAATCCATCCCACTCCCTCCCCTTCCCCCAGGCAAACACCAGTCTGTCCTACATGTACATGATCTTTTCTGTTTTGTTGATAGATCATTTGTGCCATATTTTACACTCTCATATAAGTGATATCATATGGTGTCTTTCTCTTTCGAACTTACTTCACTTAGTATTAGTCTCTAGCTCCATCCATGTTGCTCCAAATGGCATTATTTTGTCTTTTTTATAGCTGAGTGACATTTCATTGAATATATGAAATGTGTCCTGCAATGTGTCAGGACAAAAAGTAGGAACTCTTTAAATTCTATTAAAAACTTTCCCATGGTAGTATACCTTACGGATCTTCTACATGGGCCTAACGTATGTATTTTCTGAATCTATTTGGCTCAGGAGATACATTCTGTGTTTCAGATATTTTATATTATCCCTGATGCATACATGTGTGCGTTTGTGTGTATGCATCAGGGATATCTTCCTTATCCATTCATCTGTTGATGGGCATTCAGGTTGATGTCTATTTAGGTCTTCCGCTCAGTTTTCAATCGTGTTTTTTTTTGTTGTTGTTGTTTACTTGTATGAGTTGCTGGTGTATTTTGGAAATTAAACCTTTGTTGGTTGAGTTATTTACAAAAATTTTCTCCCACTCTGTGGGTTGTGTTTTCTTTTTTTTAATGGTTTTCTTTGCTGTTTAGGAGCCCTTGAGTTTAATTAGGTCCCACTGGTTTGTGTCTTCATTGTCTTTATTCTAGGAGATGGGTCAAACGAGATGTTGCTGTGATTTATGTCAAAGAGCGTTCTGTCTATGTTTTCCTCTAGGAGTTTTATAGTGTGTGGCCTTGTGCTTTTTACTGATCATTGTTGTCTTTCTGAATGTCTTTGTCCAGCATTAAAAAGAGAAGAGAGAGCCTACCTTCAAGGCATTTCTAAGGATTACCTGCAATACAAGAAGTAGCTACTTCCAGGATCTGGAACATATTAGGGATTCAATAAATATTTATTGATAACAACAGATGTTCTGAGGGACATATCATTAACTTGTTTACTATACGTGTATTAACTGACCTTACCAGGTTGGAAACTACGTGAAGACAGGAATACCTGAGAATTTCCAACATCCTTTCAAATGGAATGGCAGAGAAGTCAATACTTAATATCTAACTGGCAGAGGCAGTAGATACACAGTGCAAATAATTGTTCAACAAATATTCACCAAGCACTATATGCCAGACAATCTCTTAGATCCTGAAGAAATAAAAAAAAAATTATCTTCATCTCAAAAAGAAAAAGACAATTTTGAGGTTCAAATACCATGTTGTAAGGACTAAAACGGTAGAAGATAGATGGCATATTGGCTACATCGACTTAGTTTATATTTTTAATAATAAAACTGCCAAGCTACAATTTAAAACATTATTTTTAAAAGTGTCTTATAATTATTTTCCAAGAGAACAGTTATGTAAATAATCTTTTTCAAATACACTTCCATCTATTAGGTAGATAGTCTATCTGACTATTACACTTAGCTCTCTCAGGTAAATGGATGGTATTTGTTCTTGCCTAATTTGCTTTCATCAATAGTTATTCAATGAAAATAAATAATTCACCTAAATTGTCACAGACTGAAATTCAGGATCTTTGCTCACTCCATACATGAATTTAAGTAGTAACAGTATAATTACTTGCTAATCGTTCTGTGATTACATTTACTTTTAGCTATCACAACTTTAAAAGGTACCCTAATTGCAACTCAAACAATAGTGTTTCTCCATCATGTTATCTTCAGCCTAACTGAAGTGCAGGATAGAGGTATTTAATTCTTTTGAAACACGATCATCTCATTCTGGACATTAAAAAAATTTTAAAGAGAAGCACTTATTAGTGAGGAAAGCTCAGGTTATTTGTGCTTGTCCAAAAGAGACATTTAACAGAAGACACAAGTTAATGTGTTAATGTAAAAAGACACTCTAAAATTACACATCTAATTGCAAGCTGTTTTGATCTTTTCTTTGTATAAAGCCTGACTAGTGACTGAAATCTTTTTAAAGTAATGGTAATTGGGACAGCATGGATCACTGTCAAGCACAACAAGTATTGTTTATAACTGTCAATATACTCATGCCTTCCTAATGAGACAACTTTTAGCCCGAGGGAGGAGGATTTAGTTAACCAAAAGGAGGAACAGAAACTGCCAAGTATTTCCTTAGACTAGTTTAACTGACTCTCTTTATTTTAAATAAGAGTTAGCAGCTACTTTATTCTGGTGGTTAGTGTGTTTATAAGTTCTGACTCTGCTTTAGTCCTACACCCTGCCTAGCTGAGGACAGATATCTTGTTCATTCCAGTCACATAGATAATCCTCAATGGGAAAACTAGTACATTTGAAGATATCCTCGCCCCCTGGGTGGATATAGGCCTGAAATGAAATTTAACCGCCTGCAAATAGCCGTGTCTCACTCCTTCCCTTAGCCCCAGCTTCTTGGGAAGAAAACTGATTTAACTAGTCTTTTTGAAAGATCTCAGCTTTTTTAAACAGAAGGTGGGTGGGTAACTGGTCTATTTTGAGACCAGTGTGTTAAAGTAGTGGTAACACCTTAGGCAGAGTCCACTGTTATAGCCGATATTAGTAATGAATGCTTGATAAATGTGAATATAGGACTAAAATTTGGGACCCTATGATTATTTTGTTGCCTGTGTTTTCCAGGAGGTCCATTTTCCTCTGATAACAACCAGTTGTATATGTGTGTGTGTGAGAGAGAGAGAGTGTGTCTGTGTTATACACACACACACACACACACACACACACACATGCCATATATAGTGGTGTACATTATAAAAGCTATAATTTATGATAGATGGTAATAAGGTAATGAGTTGCTTTAAGGTTATATGAAGGGACTTTGGAGTCAAACAGCTCTAGGTTCATATAACTGTAGATGATTACCCTTCTGAAACTCAATTTCTGAAAATGTAGTATTTGGAGAATAGAATCACTAACATATAATGTTATTGCAAAGACTGAATGAGCTAATGTACATAAAATACTTAAAATAGTATCTGGCACATAGAATACACATTATTATACTATGATAATATTATTATTAAACTTGTGCCATTCTATGAATGCCTAGTGTCAAGACTATTATTCTCTAAGCTCTGAATCTGATCTTTGATACATCTAAATCTTTTGCTAAAATGGGACTAGATTCACTGTATTGTATGTAAAGTGTGTGCGTATGTGTGTGATTTATTTAAAATGGTAAACTTCTCTGACTTCAGGTATTTCCTTTTTCTACAAGTATCCATAGCATTCACAGCCTCTGTATTCTTTTTTTTTCTTTTAGGGCCACAGGTGCAGCATATGGAAGTCCTTAGACTAGGGGTCTAATAGGAGTTACAGCTGCCTGCCTACACCATAGCCACAGCAATACCGGATCCAAGCCACATCCGCAACCTACATCGCAGCTCACAGCAACGCCAGATCTTTAACTCACAGAGCAGTGCCAGGGATCAAACTCACATTCTCATTCATACTAGTCGGGTTCGTTTCCACTAAGCCACAATGGTTTCTCCACATATTCCTTAAATAATGATTTTTGTTTCTCTGTTGTATTGACAGATGTATCTGTTTCTAAAATTTATTAGCCAAAAAATATCAGTGAACCTGTACCTTTGTAATTCGATTACCATATGTAAATGAGGCAATACATTCTGAAGTTCTAATTCTTGCCTTTCCTCATTAACTGCTTGAATTAAGATAAAATTTACATATCTACAATTTATCTATTATTTTTGGACAAATATATGGTAAATTCACATTCTGTAAATTTATACATAGTCACTATCCAGTTCATTACTTCAAAAAAATATTTCATATCTATCTGAATGTCAGTCCCCACTCTTACCACTCTCTCAATCAACCACATATATGCTTTCTATCTTTACAATTCTGCCTCTTTGAAATTGCATATAAATAGAACCATATAGTAAGTAGGTTTTTGTGTCTGATTTATTTTATTTATCATATTTTTGAGGTTTATCCATGTTGTATATACCTGTATTTTTTCCTTTGAATTCTCAAGTATATTATATTGTATAGATAAACTTCAGTTTATTTATCCATTTAAGACAGATATTTGAATTATTTCCATTTTGAAGTTAATCTAAATAATGTTGTATAAATGTTTGCTCCTCTTTACCTTTTTTCTGTAAAAAGATCTTTTAGAATCCAACAAATTTAGCTCCTGTTTTCAGAGAAACATAAATGTATACCTTGCCAGAAAAACATAGATTCAGTTTCAAGTTTCATAGGCTCCTAGAACCCTAGAAGTTACCTATGGTTCCCTGGGTCCCAAATTAAAAGCCTGTTCTTAAGAATACATAGATAATTATTTTAAGGTGCAGAGAAATTTTCTTGTTTCTTTGCAGAAAATTATAATTATACTGTGTTTTAGAGAAAATGGCTTCCAAAGAACTGAAGCAATTTATCAAGCTAATCATGATAAATCACACATAAGCAGAGTGCCCTGGGGACAAGAAAGAGCTGTGAGCTATTGCGACATCTGGTAGGTTGGCAATGTGCAAACAGGCAAGGCACCAGAAATCTATACCCCAGGAAATGCATAATGTGGTAAATAGTAAGATGTGTTAATATAATAACTTGACCTCAAGTCCTGAGTCCTCAAAAGGGGAAGAGGTGACACATATCATTAAGAATCAATGATCAGTGTTTGAGTGCATGTCTATGATGTAAGTGAACAGTTGTAAAGGAGATGGAGAAGTGTCAAGTACAGTGTCTGCCCACAAGGAACCTGGAGTTCACTGGTGCCCATAAATTATGGTGCCCATAAAACTCTTCTTACTGAGTATTCAAGAAAATAGTGTCTAAGTGCCAATTTCAAAGTCCCTGGAGTCATTTCAAATTTACTTCCTGTAAGATTTACATAGTTGAGTCGCTTCTAAAAATACAACATAATTATATGGATATGGTGCCTAACACAGATCAGGCATTTAATTCATTATGACTGTTAGGACTTGTCCTATTCCATTATAATCCTGATATAATAGCTGAGAAATCTAATGTATAAATAAATAACTGTAAATAATTGATTAATGTCATAGTGAAGGCATAAACAGCATCCTTTCCAAGCAAAGGGGAAGCAGTTGTCATAATCCTGGCTGCGTGGAGTCCCGAAAGAACAGCGAAGATGAATTCCGTTTTGGAACATGAGCAGAAGTTGACAGAGTGGGTCAGGAGTAAAGATTAAACAGAGAGGAGTTCCTGTCAGTGGCTCAGTGGAAATGAATCTGATGAGTATCAGTGAGGATGCAGGTTTGATCCTTGTCCTTACTCAGTGGGTTAAGGATCTGACATTGCCATGAGCTGTGGTGTAGGTCACAGAGGCGGCTTGGATCTGGAGTTGCTGTCCCTGTGGCGTAGGCCAGCAGCTACAGCTCTGATTTGACCCCTAACCTGGGAACCTCCATATACCATGGGTGCAGCCCTAAAAATACAAAAAAAAAAAAAAAGATTAAACAGAGAATATTCAGGCAGAGGAAAAGTACCTAAAAAGACACGGACCTATGGAAATATATGGAATATTCAAGGAGTAGAGAGTTTTCAAATGTGGACAGAATGGAAGCAGAAAAACAAATAGGGTGGAGTTTAGGTGTAGCACCCTGGGAAAGCAGGAGAGTCCAGTGAGGCTGATTCCTGGTCATACCTAGGTTATAGTTTGTCAGGGAGATATTACGGTGGCCTATATTTGCATGCTATTTCCTGCTACAGCAAACTTCTCATTTAAAATCATCCCATTTGCTACCCAGCACTGTCCGGAGTTGGAGGTGGAATAGGAACATTTGGACTCATTTTTAATCAGGAAACCTTTCCAGAGAGGTTAATTGATCTTCCTACCTCATGTAGGCAAGTAGTTGTCTGAGTTAAAATTATTAGTACTGAAACCGAGCAGGGCCCTGTGGTGCTCCTGGACACAAAAGCCTTTCTGTGTCCCCCATTTCTTGTTGTTAGGAATGGGCCCCATTCAGCCTCCATGACCTTCCCTGAGTTCCTAGAGACAGGTTCAGACAGTTGCTGATCAGGGAAGGAAAGGGATGAGAAGACAAGGGAGGAACAGTCAAGCAACAATAGAGCCTTAAGCCAGGATCCTGGCTCCCTCTCAAGGGATACACCTAAGAGAGAAGTTTTATTCCTTATGCTTCCTTTAGAAATGAATACTTTGAAACTGAATAGCTTAGAGTCCTTCTTTGTCCTTCTCCCTGGCTTAATTGCACCCTAAACACAATCACCCATAAACTAAAGATTAGGCACTCTGAGCATGATTGCCTGTGGGTTCAAGATTATTAGCACATGATGTTTTTCAGAACTTTCCTAGTTTGCTCTCATCTCTGATCAATATGCCCTTTTCATAAGTACTGTTATTCTAGGCAGTAACCCAGAAGACCACCATCAAGATCATACTGAGATCTCCTGACTCCAGCTTTGATGACTAAGATTCCCCCAAAGAAAGAAGAATGCATGTTTGTCCCAATCCTGATTCCTATCTGAAAACCTGTTTTCCTCCCTTTTACTGTAAAACTCCTCGCAAGTCTTTCCAATGTGGAGGGTGGGCACAATCTTTAGGGCATTAGCCTGCTGTGACCCTCCTTTGCCTGGCAAAGCAATAAAGCTATTTTTTTCCCCTCCTTTACCCAAAACTCTGCCTCTGCATTTCATTTTGGCACCAGCAGACAGAGGCAGAATTCCGGCAATAGTACTACTAACTGTTTTGTAATGGTGTTTTTTCAATTGCCCTTGGTTTTTAAAGTCAGACTGAATATTACTATGGAGAAAATGAAGGTTGTGGAGCAGCCAAAATTAATCTGACTAGTATCCATGAAGATGTGGGTTTGATCCCTGGCCTTGTTCAGGGGGTGGGGAATCCGGTATTGCCTCAAGCTGCAGCACAGTTCGCAGACGTGGCTCAGAGGCAGGGTTGCTGTGACTGTGGCTTAGGCTGGCAGCTTAACTCTGATTTGACCCCTAGCCTGTGAACTTCCATATGCCACAGGCACGGCCCTAAAACGGAAAAAAAAAAAAAAGATTTCCAACAATGTTGAGGATGACGATTACCTTAATTCTTAAGATGGTTTATTCTCTGAGTTATTTATTCTCAAATATATTGGACCCTATGTTGTATTAATCTCTATTCCAGGTTGAACAAATGACTTTGGTCTGAAATCAGAGTGAACCTCATTCCAGACATTTTACTAAACAATAAGAAAAAGAAGATGGGACATCTTGAGCCTTTATTTCAGAAGCTTGCTGGTGGTAGACGGCTCACAATGGCCATACTATTAAATAGGATTATCATGCAAAATTGAATATACTTATATAACATTTCCCCAAATGTGAATTTGAATTGTCAGGGAACACAGAAAATCAAAACTATCAATTAAAATCCCTCTCTTTCTCTCTCTCCCTTTCTCTCTCTCTCTCCCTTTCTCTCTCTCTCTCCCTTTCTCTCTCTCTCTTTCACACACACACACACACACACACACATACACACACACCATTCTAAAGATAACTAAAAGAGAGTATATACCCTTTTTGCTAGAAACTTGCTCTGCAGCTTCTAAAGGTATGCATTACAACATAGTTGAGAGGCAATTACTATGGAAATGTTCAAAGTTGTAGCCTTTTTAGCACAGACATCTTCTTATCAAAAATGGCTAATGCTATGTGATAGACTGCTTCCTGTAAAAGCTGTCCCTGTCTCTCTTCACTCTTTCCTTACAACTATACATGTTCTGGTGCATTTGCCAACCCCCAAAAAAGACAGTATAGTGACAAAGAACCTATGTGGCTTGCTTGCCCCTTCTTTCTTTCTTTCTTTCTTTTTCTTTCTTTCTTTCTTTCTTTCTTTCTTTCTTTCTTTCTTTCTTTCTTTCTTTCTTTCTTTCTGTCTTTCTTTCTGTCTTTCTTTCTGTCTTTTTTCTTCCAAAGGATAGATGCTATTGAAACATTAATGAGGGAACAGGAAAATAAAATAAAATGTTTTATAAACTAAAAAGTTTTTGCAAATTTAAGCATCCCCTTTTACTACCACTCTAAGTAATATTATGACTCAAAGAAAAAAAGAATTCTAAATCTCTTGAGTGCACTTAGAATAGTTTAAGTCATTGTTTCATCCAATCGTCATCTGAAGACAGGTTAAGTGTATTTTGAGGCACTTGCCAACAGTTGCATCTTCTTATATTCATGTAACTCTTCTTTGGACCCAGCATTGTGCTAATGAAACCGAGCAGAACCCTGTGGGGTTCCTGGGCACAAAAGCCTTTCTGTGTCCCCCATATCTTGTTTTTAGGAAATGGGCCTTAATCAGCCTCCATGGCCTTCCCTGAGTTCCAAGGGGCAGGTTCAGACAGTTGCTGATCAGGGAGGCAGGAGATGCAGAGACAAAGGAGGAAGAGTCAAGAAACAACAGTCCAGCCTTGGGGCAGGATCCTGGTTCCCTCTCAAGGGATACACATAGTAACATAGGTATCTTATATACCTAAGAGTTATATTCCTTATGCCACTTTTATAAATAAATAGTTTTTAATTCAATAGCTTAGAGTCCTTCCTTGTGATTTTCCTTCATTTGAACTGTACCCTAAACACAATCATCTGTAAGCTAAAGATTAGGCACCCTGAGCAATATTGCCTGTGGGTTAAAGATTATAAGCACATGATGTTGACCAGGAACTTTTCTAGTTTAATCTAATCTCTAATCAATATGCCCGTTTTGCAAGTATCGTTATTCTAGGAAGAGTCAAGATGCTATAACCCAGAAGAGCATCACCGGGATCACACTGAGCTCTCCAGACACCAGCTTCAGTGACTCAGATTCCCTGAAAGAAAAGAATGCCTCTTTGCCCCAACCCTGATTCTTATATGAAACCCTGTTTTTCTATTAGACTATAAAACTCACTGCAGTTCTTCTCCAAGGGAGGGCACAGTCTTTAAGGCATTAGCCTGCTGTGGCCTCATTTGCCTGGCAAAACAATAAATGTTACCTTTCCTTCTTCACCCAAAAGTCTGTCTCTGTTTTTCTATTCAGTAGTGGTAGACAGAGGCTGAGTTTTGGCAACACTGAGAGTATTTAGAATATTAGATAAGAAAGGGCTCCCTATTATCATGGTTTTCATCATGGAGGAAATAAATGGGTAATTGCCTTAAAGTGTGTTAGAGTCTAGGGTTATCACTGGCTATTAAGACCACAGTCCTGCCAGGTATGTAGGATCACTTCATGTAAATGGAGAAAGTCTGAATATTTAAGAGTCAGTTGAAATCAGAGACCTAGAAATTATGAGCCGAAAAATGAAGTTTCTGGAGTGAATCAACCAACAAAGAAAGTATTTTTTTTTCTGGGTTAAGTTAAATAACTGAGTAAAAGGTCCCCCCAGATTGGATGTAATGACTACTAAAGAGGCTGAAAGGAAGGACTTTGTACCTGCTCATGAACTGGTAACTGTAATTCACTTAGTCATTCAATATATTACTCTTAAAAGTCCTTCTCTACTGGAGGCTGGAGTTGGAGTGAAATTAAAACAGACATAGTCCATGCACAAATAAATACATAATAAATGCTGTTTTACAGGCTTCATGAAGACAATTTTAGTGTTAAGCAAGACTTTTAATCTTTAGTTCCTACTGAGTCATCAAAGGACAGGAGAGTGCTGGTTGAATGTTCTTCAAAACTAGACTTTTTAATACCACAGATGATAAAGTGGAGTCATCAGAACTGGGCTTGGTTCAAGGCATCTTCACCTTAACTGATCTTTCAATATCAGCAGCAAACAGATGAAAAGACACAGACAATTTTAGTAGAACTCTCAGAAGGAAATGCAGTGGACTGTACAGGAGTGACAACTGAGAAGAAGGAATTTACTGTTCTTATACCAATATTGACAGAAGCAGAATGCATCCAGACTTTTCTGGCTCAAAGCCCAAGAGAAGAGAGTAGAATGTTAAAAGTGAAATTGAACTCAGCTTTCTTCCTCAGGATGGAAAAATACAAAAGTGTATCCTTGGATAACTGATATGTTTTACAAGGTTAAGTTCAGTTTTAAACATAGACTAGAAAGCTCTCAACAAAGTTACCATTTTTTTCCAATTTAACGTTTAATTTAAAACTGATCACTTGGGTGATGAGTGAGTCATTCACAATGCTTCTGAAGATCTCCTCTTCTTTTGCTTATCAAAACAGCCAAAGATCAGAGTTCTGGTTGCTGTACAGTGGAAATGAATACAACTAATATCCATGAGGTCCATAAGGATGCAGGTTCTATCCCTGGTCTTGCTCAGTGGGTTAGGAAATCCAGCATTGCTGTAAGCTGTGGTATAAGTCACAGATGTGGCTCAGATCCTGCATTGCTGTGGCTGTGGCTATGGCTGTGGCTGGCAGCTGTAGCTTCTATTTGATCCCTAGCCTGGGAAGTTCCATATGCTACGCATGCAGCCTTAAAAAGCCAAAAGAAAAAAAAGGAAAAAAAGAAAAAAAATCCAGTGAGCAACTCCAATACATCAGGCACTGCAGGAGACATTTAGTAACAATAGAGAAAGGGGAGGAATCCCTGTCCTTACTTGGTATATATAGTCAAGCAGAGAAGCCAAGCATTGACCACATGGTGATGGTGGTGATATAGGCTTTCAAGAACCACAGGATAAGGTAGGGTAGAGGGAAAACATATGTTCAATGAAAGCTTCTATCAGGAAAAAAAGAAAAGTTTGAAGGGTCTACAAAATTAAACATGGGGTATAAATGCTGTCATGCCGACAGGCAAGAATAGCATCAAACAGCACAATGTATTCTAAATTGAGGAGAAAAAGATCCCTGATGGCCACAGACAGCAGAACAATGATCATGAGCAGAAAGTTAAAGTGTGGAAGATTCTTATGAATATAAACTTTTTTTTATCAATTAAAACCATCTGATAATGGAAAAGTCTGAATCTGAATGTAGATATTCTAGTCAATGGAAGCATTCACGCTCAAGCCAGAAGAATTCTTTAAAATAGGGTCTGGGGATATAGATTCAAATAGTCAGGGGCCAGACGGTGCACAGATATGAACTCAGGTGAAAAAAATGGTGGAGCATTCACTTTTATATTGTATTCATTTCTCCACTTATAAAGTGTTTATGCACAAGAAGAACAATTTTAAGGTGTTGGAAGTCTTTTATCTAATGTACCAGCCCACCAACAGTAGGTTAGTGACCCTTATTACGTTATGTGAAATGTGAAAAGGCAGCTAAAATAGAGGATGTGAAGTCACTATTTTTCCTTCACACTCTGATATCCAACAGTTTTGTGATTTTCTAATAAAATTCCCTAATTGTGAGTAGTATATTGTTAAGCACAGGCAATTTCCTGAAGTCCTTCAGATTATATCCTATCTATAACCACTGCTGTGGATAAAAGGGCCTGGAATACTCAGTAGATGTGACACCCCCAAGAGTCTGAGCTCATTATTGAATCTTAGTTTGCCTATCTGCAATTTGGGAAATTCTGCTTTCACAAACTCCTGTAAGTTAGCAGTGTTGCTGAATGAGCCAGAACTCTTGCCTGAACACTGTGCAAGTGTGGGGAACATAAGGCATTTTGTCCTTATATCTCAGTAATCCCTTCACTGCTGTTGCTCCCTTGCTCCTATTGTCAGATACAACTCTTGTGACTTTATTCGTTCAAGTGACCCATCCATATAATTTTCAGCTAGGACTAGACAGTCATGTACATGTTCCCATGCCTTAGTTAATTATTTTATAAATGTTCACCCGATGCAAATTAGGTCAGTCATAACATTCTGACTCCCACTGACCACTTTGCTGTAGAACTGGTCATGGGCTCGACCAATATTTCCCTTCCCTGGGTTAAATGGACATGGGAAAAAGAGACTGAAGTTATACTACTAGGAATTGACAGGACCTGTGTTTTCCATCATATGGGATGGACTGGGAGTCTGGGGTCAATAGATGAAACTATTGCATTTGGAGTGGATAAGCAATGAGATCCTGTTGTATAGCACAGGGAACTATATCTGGTTACTTACGATGGAACATGACAGAGGATAATGTGAGAAAAAGAACGTCTATATGTGTGTGACTGTGTGACCTTGCTGTACAGTAGAAATCGACAGAACACTGTAACCAACTATAACAGAAAAAATAAAAATCATTATAAAAACAAACAAAAAAGAAACAAACACTGGCATGTCCAGAAATTAAGATGTATAAAACTGCCCTGCAGACAGAAGCCAAGGCACAAAACCGAGCGCTCCAAAAATGCCAAATCCCCACCACAGTTGCCCCAGTGGCCTGGCCCATCCCTCCTGACACAAATTGGTGGTTTTAGGAGATTATTCAGTATTTTCTCTGTGAAACTTCCCATTTCATCTAAAGCCCCTCCTTTTACCATCTATTCTACAAAGTCCCAATAAACACATCAACATTATTTTCCTCAGAATGTAACTTTTCTAAAATCTGTATTGGTAAATAAAACAGATTTTTAAAAATGCACTTGTTTCCTTTTTCTTCTTCCCTGTCTTAATGGAGAACTCAAACCAAAAAGGAAAATAGAATGTCCACAATAACTAAATGACATACTGCAATTAGCTCATTTTATTAGAAGCAGTCTATTAAGTGACATATTTAGCCTATTCTCATTCTAGTCTTTGTGAAGCCACTGGCTGCCCATGAGTCATCCACAAGGATGGCTCCTTAGCACTTGGCGGAGTAAAGTCTGTGCTTCTCTAAGGTCATCACCTGGATGAGTCAGAGCCCTGGCAGGATACCTAAGAGATATGGAAAATGTAATTAACAAAGAAATCCAGGACCTCTTGTTCTTATAATCCTTGCACCATGTGGAAAATTGCCACTTAGTAATACCTGGGCAGATGTTATCGGAACAGATGGCAAACTCAGGGGATGTGTGCTGTCGTGGAGAGAGTGCACACTTCAAAAATAGAGAGACCAGGGTTCAAATCTTGACTTTTCCATTCTCATTTGGGCCAGTGATTTAGTTTCTTTGAACTTCAATTACTATAACTATTAAGTGCTGTCATTAACTGAATCATACATAAAGCACCTTGTCCTTAAATGAGATCATACACGGGAAGTGCCTTGCATACAGTAAAGATGTGATTAAAATGTTTCTTCCTTCCTCACTGGATGCCTCTAAGACTTCCTCTGGGACAGCCTAACCAGAAAATTAGATGAAAAGGGCAAGAAGAACGAGATGAAAGTGAGGGTTATATAAACTCATTTTATCTTTTGTCCCAAGTTATCTGGCTAAAAGCCAAAGCAAGGATTATTGCATTTCAAATGCACACAGGTTCTCAGGTGTAATGATTACCCTTTATCTTTCTGTTTCCAAGATAATTTTCCATAGAGGTTTAAGAATATATGACAACTTTCCCGCAATACTTTTATCACTCAAACTGGAGACCCATCCTATAGCCCCTTTAGGGTTGAAGAGGGGACAATCAAGTACCTGGAACCAATTACCTATTTTAATAACACACAAGAAAACGGTACACGAGAGGGAAAGGATTGAGAATGCTAATTACAAATCGTATTTACTGAGTACTTACTGTATGTCCATCACTTTCTGGCCGACTTTCATCAACACCATGTTTAAAAAAAAAGCCTTTCTAATAAAAATATCTGAGGATTCCACCGTACATTTATTGAAATGGCATATATGAGATATTGAAAGATTTTTAAAGGTCATCAGAAATTGTGATAGGCATAGGCAATAGGGAATTGAATAAAACAGTGTTCCTGATGTCAAAAGGGCTAAAATAAGGAGCAAAACATGATCATAAGATAATAAGAGTATCTGCTGTTTATTATGCAAATGTACAACATAACCTATTTGGCATGTTTTTCATATCTCCCTATGGTTACTGGAGAACAAACTGAGAAGCAGAGAGTACATTATACAGACCAACTCATTCTTGTTGAATCCTACAAATGTAAGTAATACCATTTTAGATGTACCACTAGATATACATACCATTTAGATACAAATATAGACACATCACCATAACACCAGACACAGGAATACCAGTAACAATTTAATACCTGTTCTACATTATACCTGTCTACTGGTCAGTTAGTTCTTCAACTTCTTACATTTTTTCTTAGTTTCTTAACAAAAATTTGTTGACTTTCCAATATAAGCTGAGGACAATAATATAAATAAAAGCCTGACAAAGTTTCTGAAGAGTTTACACAGGAATACTCATGGAACAATCTAACTGTTTGAAATGGAGATAACTGGAAAGGTGCAAAACAGGTCCAAACCAAATCCTAAATTATAGGTATTAGGGCCTGTTTCTCACCAAAAAAAGTTACTTTCACTTTGTAAGTTAATTATCCTTCTGAGTTTGGTTTCTTAATGGGTAAAGCTAGGTGATATAGCTCTCTATTTATTTCAAATGCTGAAAAATATTTTACGATTAATTATTTTATTTTGTAAATCCCTTGTAATTGCTCTTTTAGCCAGTAATTTTGGGTTTCACTGGTGTTTTTTGTTAGAACTCAGGGGAATGGGTTAAAGTCTCATTTAGTTTGGAGCAATAGTTCCAGAGCGTCTGGAGAGCCCTGACCTATGTGAGATTTTGTTTTGATTTGATTTGTTGGCCAAACCATGGCATGTGGAAACAGGTGGAATTTCCTGGGCCAGGGATCAAATCCATTCCACAACAACTACCTGAGTCATTGCAGTGACATTGCATGATCCTTAACCCACCATGCCATAAGGGAACTCCTCATGTAAGGTTTTGTTGGATACACTTAGAGTGGTGATGGTGGAAGATGGCAAGGGACAGGATTTTAAAGCGATCAGAAACTATGGGCCAAATAAGAATACTTAAAAATAATAAATGCCTGGGTAACTCATTTTGTAATATAAGACAATGTGAGAACTAGCTATGTTGCCCACCAGAGACTGGTTCTTCTCTCAAAGAGGAAACTGCCTACTGTCAATTTCAAAATTACCTGAGCTACTGGTTCAAATTCAGATTCATAGATTTGGAGGTTATGAAGTTATAACATATGACATCCATGTGAGTAAAATGTTAAGGAGATGAGGCAATACCAAAGTTATTTATTTTGTTTAATATTATATTCCAGTTCCTATCACAACACAGCACATTATAGATGAAGGAAGGAAGGAAAGAAGGAAGGAAGGAAGGAAGGAAGGAAGGAAGGAAAGGAGAAAGGAAGGAAGGAAGAAAGGAAGGAAGGAGAGAGGGAGGGAGGAAGGCAGGAAGGCAGGGAGGAGAAAGAAACAACCAGAGGGCAGAGGGAGGTTAAGGATGGGGAGAGGAGAACTGAGGGCAAAGGAAGAATTCCACATACTAAGAAGCCATATTCTTTTTTCGTTTGTATTTCAAGTTTTTAGATTCAAGTTTTCAAGGAGACATGTGTGAAGCTTGTGTGGGTGTGGATAGGTGTTTATATGGTGATGCTTTGGGAGGATCTGGGAAGGGATTCCTCTGATTAGATATAAATTGTATATAATCATTAATAATTAATTATAAAAGAAAGAAGAAAGTGATTCTCTACCCCAACCCAGCATTCCTGTGTTTTAGTATTTTTGATATGTACACTGGGAAGTAAGTTGGATCTTTACATTCAAGAACCCAGTTCCCACATGTCTGGGCCAAAAGTCAAGTTTCCATAGCACTTTCTATTTCCTCTTTTGTAAAATCAATCATGCTAGTGTTTATCTGTGTAATTTTAATATTTGTTACTAAAATTTAAATGAGCAAGGATCTACTAGATTACTTGGTGATAGTAGGTACTCACTATACAAATAAGCTTTATGTGTTCATGTGAAAGGCTAATGATTGAAAGATCACTACTCTATGTCAATGACTTGGTATCAACTCTATTTTTTATATCACTCTCTTGTGAATCATTCATTCACCAGAATTCTGAATTGCCTGCAGTTCAGAGTGAGCTAGAAGGACTGTCATGAGATCATGAGGGAATGTTTGTGGATTCAAACGTAGAAGGCATATAGTTCACTAAAGAAAGAAACAACTCCATGGAGGGAAAATGATGGATGAGAGGAGGGATTAAAATATTCTCCAGGATATGAAAAATAAAGTTGAAACACGGGATAAAGAAATTAGGGGAAATCATACCTCGGAGACACTGCTTGAAAGCAACGGGTTTTTCAATGGCTGTTGAGGTCTGTATCTTTGTGGGAGATGCTTTTTGTTTTTGTTTTTGTAATTGTGGTACATTTATATTGTGTTTTTCCCTCTATAGGCTTCTCCCTTATATGATGCTATAATTGGCCTTTCCATACATTTTGACAGAGGCTTTCTTGAATTCATACTTAGAACTACTTTGTGTTTTATGTCAACTTGCAGACCCTTCTGTTATCACATGGATATTGTATAATCTTCCTTGTAATTAGAATATAGTTAAATTTGCAACTTGTTATCTAGGTACTGTGTAGTCTTGGCAACCTTATCGTTGATGACTCATGTTGTGCACTGGAAAGTACAATGATGCCAGAATTCTGCAAACATTCTCATAGTAGTAAGAGGTTCAAACTCATTACCAGTGTATACATTGAAACACACTTAATATTCACAAGAGAAAGGTTAAACCACAGCTGAATTTGAGCCCCTTCCAGGTGCTGCATCAGAGCACATGCCAGGATAGCTTCTTGTGATTATCCCAAAAACGGGGCCTTTTTTATTTTGGCTTGAAGCACATATAAATAAAGAGAAGGGAGAAAAGAAAAAAATCAATAGCAATGCAACTGTAAGGCCAGCCTATGTGTTGTAATTGCTAGTTAAGAGAAATGTGCTTTAATGGTGATGGAGAGAGGACTGGCATAGTCCAATATTGAGACAAAATTTAATGACACGTGCAGAATTCTATTCCTATAAATTGACTATCAACTTGATTTTATCTATTTAGTTTTTAGCCACGTTTTCAGTATACCATTCATTTATTCAATACAGATTCATATATCACATTTCTTACTTGGCATCTCTAAGTGTGTAGGTAAAAGAAGACAATATGGACAAATACTCTTCCTGACTCCTAATCTCTCTAGCCCATTCCAATCCTCTCTTTCCCTAATCTTTCCTATCAAAGAAAAACTACTTATTAGTCATTCACCTGGCTAATAAAAATTTTTCCTTTGCATCTTTTATTTCCTTCATACCTCACATCAAAGATATCTACAAGTCCTGTCCACAATTCTATTACCTTCTTTCGATTCAAGATACTATTCTCTCTCTCTCTTCTTTTTTTTTTTTGTTTTTTTTTTTGCATTTTCTAGGGCTACAGCCGTGGCATATGAAGGTACCCAGGCTAGGGGTCTAACAGGAGCTGTACCCACCAACCAACACCACAGCCACAGCAACGCAGGATCTGAGCTGCGTCTGCAACCTACACCACAGCTCACCGCAACACCAGACCCTTAACCCACTGAGCAAGGACAGGGATCGAACCCGCAACATCATGGTTTCTAGTCGGATTCGTTAACCACTGAGCCATGATGGGAACTTCTCAAGATACCATTCTCTTATTTGAAACTTGAACACCTCTTCAATAGTCTCTTATATCCATTCTCATTGCTACTATATTTCATTCTTCATACAGAAGCCCAAATAAACTTATTTTAAAGAAAAAATCACAAATTCTCTTTTAATTAAACTTTCCATAATTTTCCTAACAAAGATAAAATTCAATTTTTTTCAGTTTGTATCTATGGGCTCTACATACTTTTTCCCCTTAATATCATATGCCTTCCTTTCGCTATTACTTTTAAGTTACACTCACATAACTCTTTTTTAATAAACATGCCAACTTATTTTTAACCCAGTATCTTTGCAATAGCTCCTCCTTTTGCTGAAATTCTATTTATTTAAAGTTGGTATGATTATGTTCTTTTAAAGATTTATACTTAGATATTACCTTTTTAGGAAGATTCTCTTGGCTATTCAAATGAAAATAGTCCACTTGGCAATCTTTACCACTTTATTTACCTCATAGCATATTTTTATACTAGAGAACAAAGAAGAAAGTAACACATGTTTATTGCCTGTGTACTCTTTTTAGGTTATAAGTTCCAGGGGAATAGAAATTTTGTCCTATTCATGCTAGATCCATATGATTTAGAATATTTCCTGTGTCCTAATAGGCTCTCATGAAATATATGTTCAATAAATAAGTATTCAAGATATTATTACATGTTGAGTCTTGTCTGTTTCTTCCAGAAGAAAAATCTCAATTTATTTAAATACTAACACAAATAGGTAAGTACCATTGAGTAAGAAAGAAAAACATTGGCAGCACATAGCTAGCTCTGGGACCTGATAGAGCTGTATATAAGACAACTAGAAAAATATTTGGACATGGGAGAAGGTTGATCGTTGTCCTAAGCATGCAAGGGAAATAATAACATGAAACAAAAACAAAACAAAACAAACCATGAAGCAGAGGATATAATGGTCCAGTTGGGGAACAAAGTGAAGGGCTGTGGGGTTTGAACACAAAGGAGAATGGGGAGAGAGAAGTTCTAGATGAGAGCAGAGAGGTGGCTAAGGTACTGGGAGCTGGAGAGAAACTTGATACTTACCTTGAAAGCATCAGCAATATGGGGATTACTGGCCTCTGTCTTTACTACTGGTCTGGTTCTTGAGAAGCAAAGCACTTATATGAACGCGAAATGACAATTAAAAATTGTGCAGAGGATATGATGGCCATAATGTTTTTATAGAGTCATACTTGGAATTTTCAAGCAAGATTTGAGAGGCAAGATGATTCCCAAGCAAGACTTTGATGGACACACAGGAGTGTATTTGAAAGAAAAGGAGAAAGGGGATGCATCTGAGTAAAACAGTTAAAGATGATAGCGCAAGTGCTGGTTACTCTAACCCAAGGTTTAGTGTTATTTGGTGAAAAGTTTGGATTATCTCTTGGCCAATGTTTTTCAAATTCTTTAGTTCAAATATTTCAAAGAGAAAATGATCTAGAATGCATATCCTCTGGGGTCTAGAGACAGAGTCCACTCCAAACACCAATAAAATAATACATTTTACCAAATACCCTGCTTCAGCTTAAAAATTATGTGAATGTTGTATTCCAACCATGATTAGTTGTTTTTATTACTTGACATATTTTATCCAAATATTTGGAAAAATCAATCCTATATCAATCCCTTATCCTATATACTATTGATGCCTTGGCAGACAACTTTGTACCCTTAGTGTGTGGATCCTCTAATTAAAAAGACAGCTAAGAAACAGCCTGTCTTTGGGGTCTTTAAAATATGAATGGCTTGATCAGATTTGTGATTTAAAAAGATCATGCTAGCTGAGAACGTGGTGGTTGGATTACATAGGAGAGGTAAATAGGCACTCAATAAATATTTGTTGAATTGCTCTCTCACCAAAGCCAAGTTTACACAATCATATGCAATTACATTTGTATGGCTTATCCAAGTTCATATGCTTCCTCTTGAGAAATAAACATACGGTTTTGACCTAAGTCATCTGGGATCACAGTCAATGCTAATAAAATCCATTCACTTATTTCCCACTCAACAACTTCTAGCTGCATAAAAAAATATTAGTCACCATATCTTCAACCTAATAATAATAGGAGCCTATCACAGATAGTGTAAACGTTGTCCAGTGAAGCCATTTCTTCAAGCATTGATTTGGGAATAGAATTATGAAATTATTTTGAAGACGGGGAAATTTTTGCCAGTATGCAAGAATTTTCCCAGTATGCAAGATCTCACCTAAGCCAGAGACTAAGACTCTGATAGCATTAGGGGTAACTGTGGGAGGGAGACACCAGCTCAAAGAAGAAATGGATTTTCTCAACCCTGATCTTATTCTCACCCACCAAAAGCCCTTGCCACTTGCAGCTTGGTATTCTTTCTTTCTTTCTTTTTTTAACCTCAGAACTCTTTTCTCCAAAGTGATTTCCTTTTAATCACTTAAAAAGCACTCAGTTGGCTCTGAAGTGAGTTGCCATTTTAGAAAGAATGCTTGATGCAAACCACCTGGAATTGGAAGAGAATAATTTTTCCTGGGTTGGGGAGAAGCAAAGGGAGGCCTAGTCCTTAGAGGAGAGAGGCCCAGGATTAGTTGAGGTGGTTATGGAAAGACTAGGAAGCATTTCTATTCTGCAGGAAATACTGTGGGTACTATGGTCTAGCTGACAAGGCAGACAGTCGAAGGAGCTCTGTGTGGCTCCCCTAGACAGTTTATGAGAAAAAGAAAGAACTCGCACAGGGATCGGTAAGGAGACCTGGCTTTCTTACAGCATCTTAGAGAGAATCTGCCTCCTACCCTTTTTCTCTATTAGGCTGGCTGCTTAACACTTTGAGTGTGTTTTCTTTATATACAATGTATATTATAGTCTTTACTGTCCAGGAATGTTATAAGGTTATTCAAAAGAAAGTACCTAGTGTACAAGAACTTTTATGTGACCTAGACATTTTTAATGTTTCCTTAAAATTGATTAAGCTTTAGACAGGAATCCTGACTATAGACCCCTCACCTCTCTTTTCTTGGAGCATTTACTTTAGAAAAACTTGCAATAGTAAAATCTTTCTCTGTTCCTGTGAGGTGTAAATCTTCTCCCTTGCCCTTGCCAGCTTTACAACCCAGGAATGTCGTTCTCAAGGACCTGGGAGTCCTTCCTTGAAATGTAATCATTAAGGAAGATAGTGTTCCCATTTTCTAGTCTCTGCGGGAGAAAGGTGCCTAACTTCCGTAAGGGCCAATTAGCAAACGTAGATTATTTGACCATATTAATCAACCTCCCCTCCAACGTCCTCCAATATTTTCCCACTAGATCACCCTCCCCACCCCAGTCCTTAAAAACCCTCCGCTTTTTGCTCAGTAGAGTCGGTTTCATTCTCCCTTCCCTAATGCAATAGTCCTAAATGAAGCCTTCTTTCTCTGTGCAATTTTTTCCTTGACAAATACACATTCATTCCTTCTATTTCAAAGATGTTTACAATTCTATGCAGCATTTCCTTTAACAGTGCTACTTGAAAGGTCAATGGTCTATTATTCATTCTTTAACTATGTAAAACACTGAAGGCAACATTAAAATAAAAGTATTGATCAGAATCAGACACACTGTTAGTAAAAGCAAAGTGAGCATTCAAGACATTTGGTCAGTTAGGCAAGCAGCAATTTCATGGGCAATATTTCCTATTATTTATCTGCTATGAGTTTGTTCAGTGATAGAGAACGTAAAATAACTGATTTAATATATACTAATAGAAAAGATAGGGAAAATAAAGAAAATAAAGGGAAGAATAACGTTTGTTTTTTTTTTTTTGGCCGTACCATGGCAGGCAGAAGTTCTCAGGACAGGGATTAAACCAGTCCCACAGCAGTAAGTAGAGCTTATACTAGTGACAATGGATTCTTAGCCCACTGAGACACCAGGGAACACCAAAAACAAACATTTTCTTTAATAATTGCGTACATGGAAGTATGATAAATACAGATGAGGGACTGATATTTTCTCCCTTGCGTCTCAAAGCAAACAATCTGGATATGACATTACTTGCTTCCAGTTAACATAAGATGTACTCTGTGGAAGCTAAAGGTCACAGAATACACAGAATAGGTAGAGGGCAAAGACACTTATTAGCATAATACAGGCAGAGTTAAACAACTAGTTTCTATGAAATTTAGAGCTTTTAGAAGCTACATGGAAATCTCATACAGGCTCAGTAGAGGTTTGGGAAGAACATTGTTATCGTTTTGGCAAGATATGATTTTAGGCACTGGAAAATAAACTGCTACAGCCCTGAGTGGAAGTTCCCCTGTACAACATTCTTCCCCTGGCACATGGCATTCCCACTACCACTCTCTATAGGAAAGCAATTTACCATTTAACCTTCCAATAGCAAGACCTAAATCTATACTTTTATTTGCACAGCAGCAATGACTAGACCGACCCAAACCACTCCATAAGCCCTTAACACCTCTGGCTTTGAAGCTGGGAGAAGAGAGAACATTCTTCCTCAAGAATCAGTTAATCTGATATTCCCAATTTTTTTACCTCCCAAAGGTAGAGGAATACCTTTCCTAGAAGGCAAAAATAGAAAAGTCTACCACCAAAATCACACGTGCATCACCTTTACTTTTGGAACTGATTAATTCATTTACTCTTTTATTGATTGGACCAATATTTTTTTAAATTTTATAATGATTTTTATTTTTACCATTATAGCAGGTTTACAGTGTTCTGCCAATTTTCTACTGTACAGCAAGGTGACACAGTTACACATACATATATACAGTCTTTTTTCTCACATTATCACACTCCATCATAAGTGATGAGATATAGTTCCCAGTGCTATACAGCAGGATCTCATTGCTTATGCACTCCAAATGCTATAGTTTGAATCTATTAACCCCAAATTCCCAATCCTTCCCACTCCCTCCCCTTCCCCATTGGCAACCACAAGTCTGTTCTCCAAGTCCATGAGTTTCTTTTCTGTGGAAAGTTTCATTTGTGGTATATATTAGATTCCAGATATAAGTGATATCATAGGGTATTTGTCTTTCTCTTTCTGACTTACTTCACTTAGTATGAGAGTCTCTAGATGCATCAGTGTTGCTGCAAATGGTATTATTTTGTTCTTTTTATGGCTGAATAGTATTCCATTGTGTATATATACTGTTCTTAATCCAATCATCTGTCGATGGACATTTAGGTTGTTTCCATGTCTTGGTTATTGTGAATAGTGCTACAATGAACATGCAGGTCCATGTGTGTTTTTCAAGGAAAGTTTTGTCCAGATATATGCCCGAGAGTGGGATTCCTGGGTCATATGGTAGTTCTATGTATAGTTTTCTGAGGTATTTCCATACTCAGAAATATGGTGGTTGTACCAGCTTACATTCCCACTAACAGTGCAGGAGAGTTCCCTTTACTTCTCACCCTTTCCAGCATTTGTTAATTATGGACTTATTAATGATGGCCATTCTGACTGGTGTGAGGTGGTAGTTTTAATTTGCATTTCTCTAATAATCAGTGATGTTGGGCATTTTTTCAGGTGCTTGTTGGCCATCTATCTGTATATCTTCTTTGGAGAAATGTCTATTCAGGTCCTTTGCCCATTTTTCAACTGAGTTGTTGGCTTTTTTGCTGTTAAGTTGTATAGGTTGTTTGTATATTTTAGATATTAAGCCCTTGTCAGTTGCATCATTTGAAACTATTCTCTCCCATTCTGTAAGCTGTCTTTTTTTTTTTATGGTTTCTTTTGCTGTGTAAAAGCTTGTCAGTTTGATTAGGTCCCATTGGTTTATTTTTGCTTTTATTTCTGTTGCTTTGGGGGACTTACCTGAAAAAACATTTATAATGTTGATATCAGAGAATGTTTTGCCTATGTACTCTTCTAGGAGTTTAATGGTGTCTTGTCTTATATTTAAGTCTTTAAGCCATTTTGAATTTATTTTCATGCATGGTTTGAGGGTGTGTTCCAGTTTCATTGATCTGCATGCAGCTGTCCAGGTTTCCCAGCACCACTTACTGAAAAGATTGTCTTTTTCCCATTTTATGTTCTTGTCTCCTTTGTTAAAGATTAATTGACCATAGGTGTCTGGGTTTATTTCTGGGTTCCCTGTTCTGTTCCATTGGTCTGTATGTCTGTTTTGGCACCAGTACCACACTCTCTTGGAAGACAAAGATAAAGATGATATGAATTTATGGTGGATTAAATGCAAGGGGAATAGAAAGAGAAGAATCAAGTATGACTTCAAGGGTTATGGCTGAGAAATAGTTATTATGAGCCAAGATAAGAAGACTGGGGAAGAACAGATTTGGAAGGATGAGAAGCCAGCCATTCAGCTTTCAACAGGGGTAGGAAGTTGGAAACGGTTTTTTTGATGTTGGAGAAGGCATCCCAACTGGTAAACATAAAGATATCCATATACATATGATATTTAAAGTCATCATGCTGGGTGCTGGGGGTTGATTTGAGTTGAAATCATCAGCTGACAGTAGGATGAGTCAGGATGTTTAAGGTTTGAGGAAAGAGGAGTATGAAATAATAAATGGAAGAGAAAATGGACAAGGGACATAGAGTAGAATTGCCTGGCAGCACTGAAGCCTGGCTTGAGTTAATAATTGTAGATTTAAAGGAAAACCATTATACATGGCTTTGTAAGCCTCCTCTCCTCCTACATTGACATGAAGTTGCAAGAATGCAGATGAACTGAATGAATGTTGGGGCTTGGTAGAAGAGTATTCAAAAGGTAGAAAGGACTAATGGGGCTGATAGTATAATTATAATGATTGACCATAGTATCTAAACTTGGGAAGATGTGAAGTGAGAATGTGAGGGGGAAATAGACAATTAAACAGTAATAATGTCAAAGCATGAAAAGCCTAGATGGGGTGAAGAATTATTGGAGTTGGTATATTTGAGGGAGTGAATTAGAATGGTCAGAAGTAGAGTTGCTTGAAATTTCTGTTAACGAAGGGATGTATATTTTGGTCATATCAAAGTCAAAGTTATGAGAATAAGTTCCCCCATGTAATGCTGAAGACTAGATTAATGGAGAATGGAAAAGGTGAGACGCCAGAGTCTTGAAAGAATTATCTACAGGAATATTAAAATCATTAATAGTTTTGAGTGCAATTGAATTGGAAAGAAACACAGTGAGCCAGGAGTTAACATCTTCAATCAATGAAGAGGGAATCAAGCAATGAAGTGGAATGATGAGTAACCTGAAAATGACTAAAAGGTAAGAGTGCAGCTTGACATGGTCACATGATGTTTAAGTCCGGGGCTTTGAGAGAGGGGGTGAGATAATTGCTATGAAGCAGCCACAGAGTTCATTGACAACTACTCCATCTCTCTGTCCAATAGTATAAGTGATGTGGAAGAGGTCGTCAGAGAAGATGTTAAAAGCAAACGGCAATGTATAGAGCAGAGGTGGAAGATACAGAGAATGCTACTGAGGAAATGCTATGGGTTTCTGAAGGCAAAATAAATAGGTTCCAGGTTAAAAAAAATGGACTGCAAGACAGGTTTTATCTGTTTCTAATAGAGGTAGAAACTGGAGCTCTAAGAAACTGATCAAAATCATAAAACCTGTACAATTTGAGACAGAATTTAAGTACTACTATCACTCCAAAGCTAAAAACGTCTAAAACCTTTTAAAATCTTGATTCAGAAACTATCTAATGCAGTTAGGGAAAGAGTCATTTTGGTGTGGGAATTACCTCCAACCAGATATACAAATTTATTATGTGTAACATACCAGAAACTAGGACATGTCTTTACCAATTCTAAGATAATTCTTAAAATTATTTTTTCTGAATAGCTTATATCAAATATTTGATTACTTTTATGGATCTGCAACATGCTGCACAATGAAAATGGACAAAAATGGAACTATCTGGGTTCAAATATAAACTCTAACTTCTTTTTTAGATGTGAGATTTAGATTAATCAACTGCAGCAATAACATTCAATCAATTAGCTTGTGTCTGTTTCCATCTTTGTGATATTGTACCAACAATACCTACCTTGTGGTTATACAAAAATGCATTGGGGGGGTTAGGAAAGGAAGTTAAATTCAGTGCTTTTAAGTCTACATTAAAGAAATAATGTAATCCATTATTAATGGGAAGCATTTGTTTTTCTTTATACTCACAAAGACCAGTACAGGAAAGAAAAGATAAATAACATGGCAATGCTGTTTCTAGACCTTCTGTACCTAGATTTGTGTCTTGCATTGCTGGATCTAGAATGGATTTTCTGTCCTTTTTCAAAGCACACAGTAACAAAAGTTCAGATATCCAAAGGTCAGTCTAAGGATGAATAGTAAGTGGAGAGGTAATTTACACTGCCCAATTAAAAAGGACTTCAGGTGTAGGGGAAAGCTTGAAAACGGGAAATAGAAGTTATTGAGAGAAAGAGAGGGAGAGAGAAAGAGGTATGGTGAGGAATATAATGGAGTTTTATAAATGGAGTCTTATGGATGGGATTTTAGTTGTTTGCATTTCTCTAATATAAAATGGCTCACATATATCAAACTTTTATTAAAGTCAGCTATCAACTCATGCCTTATTAGCAGGAGACAGACCCAATTGTTAGGGGAAGGACTAAATCATCTTTTCAAAGACATAGCTTATTTCAAGAAAGAGTACTTAAATTCAACCCATGCTTTTCCTACTGCACCTTATTCCTCCCCCTCCACCACCGCTATAGTCTGAGATATTGACCCTGGCTCTCCTCATTATACATATAGCCCTACCCTTAGGGAGTTAGCAGCTTCTTTGCACTTCAGGAATCAGCTTAGAGACATCACCAAACAGCATTAGAATCCAAGGTTATGATGTAAACTAATTTGATCTTATAATTTCCTACTGAAAAAAAATCCATAGATAAAAGTCTAAATTGAGAGTGGCTCAACTTGGATAAAGAGATCATCTTTCAGAGAAAAGGAAGGGGATGAGCTGTGACATTGTCATGAAAGACAGGGGTCCTAGAATAAATGGTAAGCACCAACAAAGATAGGAAGAGTAGATAATTGCACGGATGACTCTAAGGAGTTAGACGTTAAAGATGGTGACATGGAAGCGGTGAGTAACGTTCTCTGAGGTTGTTAGCTGGCCTCTGGGAAGTGTGTATACATACCCCATCTGTAGAAGGAGTAGTGGGCTGATGGTTATGTAAAAATTAGGAATAGGCAATATATTCCATGCATAAGGATGGAGAAAAATCATCGAGGCCACCAAGACTGAAAGCCAGAATCAGCTTCATGTACCCAGGACCAGATGAATCTTAGGGACACTGCACAAAATAGCCAAAGGGAGAGGGAGCCCTGTAAATGGATACCATTAGAATCAGGAAAACACTGACAAGTAGGGGTTTAATCCAGTTATATCTGGTGGTGCCAAGTAAACATATCTGATACTTATGGAACCCAAGAGTCAGGCACAAAATGAAATGAAATCATAGCATTTCATAACTATATCATCAATAATAAACTAACCATATCATAAACTAATCATATCATAGAATGTTAAGTATCTCATTTAAGTACAAGATGGGGCTATAATTAACTAAAGTAGGTACACTTTTATACCTTTATAGTAAAAGGACAGAATGCAATATGAAATTGACTGAATTAGAGTCCTGATTTACAGTTAGAAGCTACCTCAAAGGGATACTGCAAACATTGAATGAGACCATGTTAAATAGATCATTCTAGCTCAAGGCACAAAGGAGAAATTCAATACGTACTACTTTTATCAGTAAAACCACTCTGAGTGATTTTGCAAAATTTGTCAACCTTGTACAATTTCTCACTATACAACACAGAACCAAAACCACCCAAAGTTAAGAAAAGCATAATTTATTATATTTGGTCCTACCAGATGGAGAATGATTTGAATTTCTCTGGGGATAAACAAATCCCTTGGTTGGGCTTCTTTCCCCCTAATATGGGAGCTGCTTGGAAACATCTGGTGGTGTTGAGCCCAGCCACAGAACTGCCCTCACTGAACCACTTCTTGCACTGATTAATAAACACATTATCTGTTTTTTAAAAAAGCTCAACCTTTTGTATGAACAAAGTTTAGAGACCCACAACATTTAAACTAATTAGATTTTAACAGGAGGTCTTGGTTTTGTAACATTTCACAAGATAGACAGATGTTTCGCTACTGGCGACAGTTGTCTTCTGGGCAATTAGTCAGCAACCAGTTGAGGACTTTCAACACTAGCATTTCTTTTTCAGCATTCAGTATCCACCATTTAAACATGTTATGAGTGTTAATTAATTTACACTTTCAGAAAAAAATGTCAAAGGGTTTCTGAGCACCAGAAAAAGATGTGCATAATTGGTTGTTACACTGGTATTAGGCATTTGCATACTCCCTTACTCTTAGACATATTAACCCATACCCCAAATTGGAATCATAGGCATGAGATGCATATTAAGAACAGTATAGTAATGTTATAAAGTTGGTGAAGCCAAGGGTGTGTGTCATGTAACAACTACTAATATAGCTAGTAATACTAACGTTACTGGGGATACTATTTTTCATGACTCACGTAGATTGTTTTTTCACGCAATATCTTTGGCTCATGCTTTCATTTTGCAACTGAGACATTATTATCCCCATTTGGCAACTGGGAGATTTAAAACTCAGAGCCCAAGTAAGTTGCCTCAGGCATGTATTTATGAAAAGTGTAGCCATGATTTGAATCCCAGACTTCTAATTCCAGTATGATTTCTACTATCTCTGCTCTGACTCACTTCATGAATTTGAATGAATGTTTTTTACTGGTGATAGTTGGAACTGACAGCAACTCAACAGGAAACAGATGCCATGATCAAATCAGGATAATTTGAGGAAAGTTTCTCTAAAAAGGAACTATAGATTGAAGTGTGGGTGGTAGGATAACCACAGTGAATGTTGCAAAAACCCTGGGCTAGTAATAGAAATGCTGTTACTATCCCTGAACCTGAAGGGACAAAGGCAGCAAGCAGTTACTAAAACAGAGAATTGCATTAAATAGGCCACCTTGAAAAAAATCAATGGCCTTGAGCAGAGGACACAGCAAGTCCAAAAGGACCCTGAAAAAATGAAGTTGGGGGCCTAAATACCTTAACCTCAGTTTCCTTTCTCTCGCTGATCTCCTACCAGGCTACCTAATGTCCTAATCCAGCCCCAGAACCAAAGTCAGCGGAGCTCATTGATGTACTTCATACAGGTCTTCGCAACAGAGAGCAGTTTCAATGTGAAGATAACAAGACATGAAAAGGTTGTTTACGCTGAGCTGAGTCTCGCTAGAAGACAAGCTGCCTATTTCAAAAGCATTTTTTAAATAGCATCCCTGATCTTCAGTCTCAAAACTCATTTTCAAAGATAATTCTTGGTTAAATAATTTGGTAGTTGTTAAATAAATATATAATAATACAGTGTAATATAGTGTATATCTATATATGTATATATAGATATATATACTAATAGTAAATAATAAAGTGTATATATACACTTTATTTTGTTTTTAAGTCCTTTGAAACTTCAGAGCAACTATCTGTTATAACAAGAAGAGTGTTTTCTCTCCACTTATGATTCAATATGGCACCTTCTTCTCTGCCAACAGCTATTCCCAAGAGTGAAACAATGGTTTGTTGCCTAATAAAGGCCAGGAAGAGCCCTTGAAGCTGTGAGATATCAGTATGAGAGTTGAAGTCAGGACTGTGTGAAAGAATCAGGCACAGTTGGGAGGGTCAGCAGCATGCAGCCAGACTGTAGCATTGCCTCAATACAATCCTCTTCTAAAATTAAAGAAAAAAATTTAGAAACCAGCTATCTACAAGTGATAATAATAGATTTCTCGGAGGTCTTCCTTATGTGTATTATTGGTTATATCTCTCAATCACTGAAGTGTAAGCTTCAAGAGAGTAATGACCTTGTGTGTCTCTTTAAAAATGATCCCTCTTTGTGGACTCCTCTGAGAATTCTCCAGATGAGTCTACTTAGAAGCATGGATTCAATGTAAGCTCTCAACAAATATTTGTCAAATTGACCAACAAATTTAGTCATTACTTGAGCATCTGGGGAAAAACAATGTATAGTTTGTTTGCAGAACTTCTTACATGTTGTAGTTATGAATGAATCCTAAAAAATGGAGATTCTCAATACTGGATTATATTTTAATTAAGTTCACATTGCAAGAACAGTTTCAGTATTCGCATTTCACAGAAAAATCATCTGAATCTTAGAGAATTTAAGTGGTTCTCGTAAGGTCATTTTGCTTATAAGTGACCATAACCCAGCTGAAATTCAAACACAGTTCCACTGGCCAGAAAATAACATGCAGTTTCTACTACTGTACTCTGGCCTTGTGTGGCAAAAGTTTTCCCAATAAAATTGCTAATAAGCTTGGGTTTGAAAACTAAGTTATAATTCCACTAGAAGCGGTAATACTTTCAAAGACAAGAGAAAAATTTCCAGAGACAAAGGTAGGTAACTAGCATTTCATGATTCCAAGGTTGATCACTTTCACTCAATTTGAAATGACTCTTACCAACTTCAATAACTTCATCACTTTCTTGTTATTCTACCCTAATTCTGTGTCCATACCTAAGTCAGAGTGCCTATCATATTAGTTCTGAGTCTTTTCTGTTGATTGAGAAGGAAGAACACCACAGGCTAATAACAATTTCACGAAGTTCCTGCTTGTAGAATGGGAGCCCAATACAAAGACTCCACCGTACACCCAAGGTCTCTGTCATCTTTCATACATTCAAAGTGCAAAGATCAACTTCTTGAAGATCTAATCAATTTTTCATGCAGACAGAATCACGTTAGCATAAATTAATCTTTTTAAAATTTTCTGTTTTGGGGGCAAAAATTCTTTAAAATTTCATAACCTGACTGTAGGTCACACTTCTTAGACTGAAGCTTGAAATAGTTCAAGCAAAGAAGAAACCACAGTGTAAGTTTCATACAGAAACCATCGCCACCACCTCCCCCATCCCCACACCACATAGTGCCTCCACCCACTGTTCCCAGGTTCCAGATACGTTGCCCAGGACCTCAAAGGCTCATACCGGTGAGTAACTAAGATGTAATATCAAAAGACTAAAGAGAAGATCAAAGTTGTTTCTTAAACGTGGGCCAACAGCCTACCTAAATCAAAAGCACGGATATTTCTGGGACCCACTCAGACTTGCTAAACCTCTAGGATTGAATACTAGAATTTAAATCTTTAATATACTAATGTTTGAAATCTAACCATTCCTTGTATCCCAACTGTACTTTCATGGGCAGTCCTATGCTCACTGGGAGCTCACTACTTCCAAAACCACAAATTTCCCTTTATGTACAGCTCTATTAGGATGTCTATTTATTATTATTATTATTATTATTATTATTATTATTATTGTATGTGTCTTAATTTCTGTTCCTCTTGTCTTAATTACAGGTTTGGCTCTTTTTTTATTTTTTATTTTTATTTCATTTTTTTGCTTTTTAGGGCCACACTTGCAGCATATGGAGGTTCCCAGGCTAGGGGTCAAATTGGAGCCACAGGTACCAGCCTATGCCACAGCCACAGCAAAGCCAGATCCGAGTTGCATCTGCAACCTGCACCACAGCTCACGGCAACACCAGATCCCCAATCCACTGAGCTAGGCCAGGGACTAAACCTGCATCTCCATGGACACTAGTTGGATATGTTTCTGCTGCGCCATGATGGGTACTTCCCAACTTTTTAGTTTTTTTAAGGTTTTATTTACATATACTTAGTCTACAGTGTTGTGATAATTTCCGCTGTACAACAAAGTGACTCAGTCATACATACATATACTTTCTTTTTTAAATATTATTTTTCATTTTGTTTTATCCCAGGAGATCAGACATAATCCCCTTTGCTATACAGTAAGACCTTTTGTCTATCCATTCCAGATGTAATAGTTTGCATCTATTAACCCCAATTCCCAGTCCATGCTACTCCCTCTCCTTTACTGCTTGGCAAACACAAGTCTATTTTCCCCCGTAAGTATGTTTCTGTTCTGTACATAGGTTCACTGGTGCCATATTTAGATTCCACATGTAAGTGATATCATATAGTATTTGTTCTCTTAGTTTTTCAAACTAAGTTGTACTTCAGCTTAGTTTGAAAAATCCAGTTGTATCCATGTTGCTGCAAATGGCATTGATTCGTTCTTTTTATGGCTGAGTAGTCTTCCATTGTATATACATAACACATCTTCTTAATCCAGTCATCTGTCGATGGACATTTAGGTTGTTTTTATGTATTGTCTATTATGAATAGTGCTGCTATGAACATAGGGGTGGATGTGTCTTTGCGAATTATAGTTTTTTCCAAATATATACCCAAGAGTGGGATTGCCGAATCACATGGTAATTCTATTTTTAGTTTTCTGAGGAACCTCCATGTTTTCCATAGTGATTGTACCAATTTACATAGGAGTGTTCCCTTTTCTTCATACCCTCTCCAGCATTTGTTATTTATAAACTTATTAATGATGGCCATTCTGGCTGCTGTGAAGTGATACCTCATTGCAGTTTTGATTTTCATTTGTCTAATAATTAGTGATGTTGAGCATCTTTTCATGCGGTTACTGGCCATCTGTATGTCTTTGGAGAAAAATCTATTTAGGTCTTCTGCCCATTTTTCAATTGGGTCATTTTGTTGTTGTTGTTGAATTGTGTGAAATTTTTTGTATATTTTGGAGATTAAGCTCTCATCAGTTGTATTGTTTGAAACTATTTTATCCCATTCTGTAGGTCTTTTCATTATTTTTTTATGGTTTCATTTGCTGTGCAAAAGCTTATAAGTTTGATTTGTTTATTTTTGTTTTTATTTCTACTGCCTTGAGAGACTGACTTAAGAAAACATTTGTATAGTTTATGTCAGTGAATGTTTTGCCTATGTTCTCTTCCAGGACTTTCATAGTGTCATGTCTTACGTTTAAGTTCTTTAAGTCATTTTCAGTTTGTTTTTGTTCATGGTGTGAGGGTGTGTTCTAGTTTCACTGATTCACATGCAGCTGTAGGACATCTTTTGTACCAGCTGATAATGTCTTTTCTGAAGCTGCCACAAATTAGGTCGTAACAAAATCATTTTTGACAGTTTTATAATGAGCGTAGAACATGGTGTTCTGAAATATTTCTTTAAACTGTACACTGCTGAGAAAATCTAGAAGAAATGCTGCAACTGGGAGATCTTACAGGCAACAGAGATTCCCACTGGCAGGAAATATAGAGCTGCATGATTTTATAGGAGAGCCAAATGGAAGTAGAAATCCTGTTCCTGTTTGGTTCCCCTTGCCAACAGAATCTCTTCCCTCTAGTCTGACTAGGTAAGACTAGTCAGACTTCCCTCTAGTGTGACTAGTCTGACTTCCATACTAGTCTGACAATTATGAACCAGTCTGTTCACACTGGTTTTCTGAAAAGTATAAAAACCATGGAAGTCTAAAAAATGTAAGAAGGTTTTGTCATTTCCTCATTTCTATTTTCCCTCTTGCAATTTAAAAGTTTCTTATCCATTGGATTATTGATGGCAAAGTTCCAGTGGTTCTGATTGTAATACTTCATTATCTGGTGTCAAATTATCATATAGCCTCCTTTTTTTGCACACCACAACATGATGCTCTAGAATCTGCTAGAGTGAGTTTCTCAAACTTCTAGACCTATCAGTCTTTTTCTGACTCTATACCTTTGAAACAACCATTCCCTTAATAAAAAAAAAAAATCTACTTCCTTTCACCATCCAACAAACATACCTGTCTATTATGGACTGAGTGTTTGTGTCCCTCCAAAATCCATACTTTGAAATTCTAACCCCCAGTGAGATAGTATTAGGAAGTGGGGTCCTTGGCAAGTAATCGGGCCATGAGTCTGAAACCCTTGTGTATAGGATTAAAGCCCTTACAAAAAAGACACCAGGGAATTTTTTTTTACTTTTTCCACTATGTGAGGACACAGCGAAAAGTCTGTTTATGAACCAGGAATTAGGTCTCACTAGACACTGAATGTGCTGGCATCTTAATCTTGAACTTCTCAGACTCTATAATGATAAGAAGTAGGTTTCTGTTATTTACAAGCCACCCGACCAATGAAATTCTGATATAGCAACCCAAATTGACTATGAAAACATCCCTCTTCACCTTCGAAATGTATGTACTTTCCAAGGGTATGCTCAAAAGTCTTTTCTTAGTGAAATCTTTCCTAACCATGCATAACGATTTTATGTTTCAGTAAAATTTCTGTTTTATGATAGACTAGACTCTTGCCAACTATGGTAACAATGTTCATCATCTTCCTAGATAATAGCAGTTATAGTTACAATTGCAATTCCCTCTTCTAAATATACTCTTTGTAGGAGAGGTTGTATAGTTGCAATAGTTAAGATGGTAGGATTCTGTAAGTATCTTAATCTCATTGTGCTTTGGTATCCCCTCTTCTACAAAGGAAGACAATGATCAAATCTACCTTGAATACTGGGTAATTTATGTATAATAAGCTTATACTTAATATGCTAATATTTATATACACTTATATTTAAGTGTTAATTAAATAAATCACATGAGGTTTAACCTGCTTATCATCTGAGTAGTTCTTGGAACACCATAAGCACTTGATTAATTTTAATCATTTTAACATTAATATTATTGTTAATAAATTTTAATATTATTTCAATTTTATTATTTTTTTATTACTCCACTTCACAGATAAGAAACTGAGACTCGAGGAGAAAAGCTGTCTTGATCTGTATCTTATAAATAGTGAAACTTGGTGTTATAACAAATACTTTAACATACACGTAAATGTTCTTTTCATATGCACATTTCTCATCATGAATCCAACACTAAGTTTATTTTCCACCTGAGGATCCTGAATATTACTTCCAAGAACCTGCAATTACCATCTTTGTCTAACCCTGCAGAATGTCTCTGCCAACCAGCTCTGATTTCATCATGCATGCAAATGGTAAAATAGTTTAGGAATAAGTATAGCATTCTGTCATCTGGCACCTAATTTAGGGTATTAGTATATTAACAACACTAAATATTATCTATTCCTCTGTTACTCTTTATATTTTATTTCACTGAATCATCAGGAATATTGCACTGTTAAGAGATGCTCTATAAATTGAATATGCTTTTCTTAAACTTATGACAGACCATGATTTGATTAAATCATAATATGCCAAAAATATAAGTAAGAAATGTATATATTTTTAGGTAATTAACAGTTGGAATTAGGGATGAATAGCACTTCCTCCCCCTTACCAGTTGGCTGGTGATTATAACTGGTATTTTTGTCCAGGCCAATTTTTGTCATCAGTCTTTCTCACAGAAACTAACAACCACTTCATCTTTTCAGCTGCTGCAATTCATTCCAATTTCATATAAAGACTATAAAAGATGAAGTTGAAATCAGAGAAGAAATATACCACTTTCCAGAGTTTCAGGCCCTACTCATATTGATCAATGGTTGTATTCAGATTATTTTCACAGTAATTTATGTAAAGAGTTAAATAAAATTCTTTTCCTTCTCTTGGTATAGGAATTCTCCAAAATTTGTTGTTTTTCCTGGTTATCATATGTCTTTTTTCAATTATGACAATAAGAAAGTTATTTCTCACTTTTATATCCTCAAAAGCAAGGACCATACGATTGGTCTGGAAGCTGCAATATAGCTTGAAATTCTCCTTTCTCCAAGTCAGGTAAGACAGACCTTTGAATCTGTACTGGAATTATTATGATAAAAATATTCACCCTCATTCAAGGGGCAACTTTATCTCAAAAGGAGAGAAGACCCCATTTGTAGGAATATGTATTCTTCTAGAAGTATTTGCTTTATGAGGCATGGTACAGAGCACTTAGTGCATGTCATCATGAATCCTGACAAAACCTTCATAATTAGGTAGTATTGTACCTATTTCATAGAGGGGAAAACTGAGTATATGAGTAGTTAGGCTACTTCTCAGTTTCATAAAGTGGGACAAAACAGAGGTAGGAATTAATCCTGGCTGATCTTACTTGACTCAAAAATTTATGTTCTTTTAAACTTTTTACCTATATTGAGTTCTATGCCAAGGATGAAAAAGAGAAAACTTAACAGTGAAGTCAGAAGGAAGCCTGTAAGGACCTAAACTAAGGGAGCAATAATAGAAACAGAAAACCTGAGATGGATGGGACAGGGACCTATGAGTTGTTCACATTTAATTAACACCTCCTTTGGACTATGGACTGTTTTACACACTGTCCATCACTAACTCATGAGATATGGATTAACTACACATCTGAATCCTGAGTTATCAGAAGCATGCACATTTGAATCCAAGTTATCAGGAGCATGATGATTTACAGACAGGAAACAGCAAACAGAAATAGGAAGAAAAGAAGAAGTATTTTTGTTCAGTCAACTAAGATATGGTTATAAGCTATGTGTTCAATTATAGAGGCTGAGGTCAGTTTAAGATTTTTAGGGTGTTCCAATAAGTTAAATAACAACATAAGACATACCTAAAATTAATGTAAGTTAATCAATGGAATAAAAAACCCATATATGACATAATATAAACTAGATTTTCTTGTTGATCTAATATAAACTGTTTGGATATAAATTTTAAATTGTCCCACAAATAAAACCAGGGGCTGATGCTGGTTTTTTATTTTACTTTAAAATAAATAAATAACTTTCATTTTATATGAGAGTAATGCGATTATGTGTTATATTTGGTCTACTCTTTTAAAAGTTTTTTTAGCATAGTTATGTTACTATTAAGATGAAAGAACAATTATTATAACTTAAAAATCCCACATGGTTAAGTGTTTCCCTTGTTTTCTTAAAACAAGTGATTCCCTTGTTTTAGGAAAATGTTTGTGTACTATTGTGTAATTATTGTGGGTGAATTTATTCCTTAACCTCTATCTCTGTAGCTGCTCTTAGTTCAAATCAAACTCCCCGAGGAAAGGGTTCACTGTGCATTAGAGCTGAGCTGTTACAAACTCCCTGGGTTTCCTATGATAAATTTCCCCAAAAGGTAACATCCACAAGGTCCAGCTCATTGAGAAGCTTGTACAATCAGTCTCCAAAGATGGAAGTCAGGGCTGCCTTGTGCTAATCTTACTGATATTCCAGACAGTCACAGAGACTTTTCCCTTTTCTTTCAAGAGGCAGCAATGCAGAACCCGTGTGTGAATGTTGTCACCTTCAATTGTTTTTAATACGCCTAGTGTGTTTTCATCTTAACACTGTGTAAAAATGTATTAATTTGTGAAACAAATTTAAAATTAAAGCTACAATTTTCGGGAAAATCTCACCTGCCTAAAAAAATACGTAAACACTATAAAAAGCTATATTCTCCATTTATAGACAACAACAATGCGCAGTTGACAAATCATGTCCTTTAGAGAAAGCTAGATTTGAAACCCAACTGCATGAAATAGCAATTGGGTGTCTTAAATTTAGGGCGCTTCGGAAATGGGAGTCTGTGATATATATTAAACTGTATGTTGTTAATTTGGGAAGTAATGACAGAGAACATCTTAGGGTGGGGAAATTACATAGGAGAAGGAAGGAAATTAAGAGAGCGTATAGAAACAGGCACTATTACAGGCAACTGGGGCCCAATCTCATTGGAAAAAATGGAACCAGCAGAGACGGTGCCTCAGATTTATCCTACCTAAAGAGAAAGAAAGCTGGGATGTTAAACACCTACTCCTGTTAGTCATTGGTGAAGAGCTGTTGAGAGGAGGTATTAAGCAGCGCGTGTGAACGCTACCTGGCACAAAGTTTGTGCTCTGCAGAGATTTTCTTTCTTCACTCATACAAGCTGTTGACTTTGTACATTTTTTGTAGGATGGAACTGGGGGATATTCCCCTTTTTCTTCTTTATTTAACTCATCTTGGCCTAGTGAGTTCCTTAAAAGCCCTGAATAAGCACATCAAAGACGGTATTTCAAGATTTTCCTAAGTAGTACATAAATAACAAGTCTGTGTTTATGTTTATGTCAATAGGATTGTTTAAGATGATCTAGGCAAGTAAAACTGTAATAGTATCAGAATACTCCAAATTATTCCTAATATTCTAATCATATTGGACAAATGGATTCCTTGCTTAGAGATCTGGAGTTTTCATCTAAAACAGACAAGCAAGCAAAAATGAGACCGTTAACCTAGTATTGGTGTCAGCAGTTATGAATTCCACCCTCTTTTAGGTTTGATGGCTGATTTACCACACTAACACTTCAGTATCTTCAATACAGCACTCCCAAAAGTCAGCAGCAAAATGAAAGTTTTGATCCTGCAGTAGGTCACAATTTCCATTCAATGTTTAAGTTACAACTAAGTCATTGTAGGATCTTATAGTCTACAAACTTGGGCTTTTATGTCCTATTTTAAATCCAATAATAACAAAACTGACCAATTCTTTGTTCAGATAAAATTCTAACTGAATTGCAACTGCATACAGTCAGAAAACTCAAGTTGGTCCACTTTAGTAAGGCAGGGATGTGGATCCATAACTCTATGTTTAAGGTACCTGAGACAACCTACATAGCAACCCTTATGCACTTCTGAAGAACTCTAGTGTCATAGAAATATATTCAATTAGCCCTAATGAGTGCAGGTGGCTGGATCTGCCTGGCTAAGGCCACAGGTAAAGCCAGGAGTGAGAGTGGGCATCATGACTCCTGAATGACATTTTTTCCAGGACTCATGGTCCAGTGCACACAATTAGCCTGGACACAGCTCTCTGGTGAAGAAGGTCGCATGAATCTCCTTGGTGGGCTTTCACAACACACATCACTCTTGCTTAGAACTGCTCCAGCAGGATTTAGAGGCAGGGAATAGCACCTTCTCTATCATTACTGTGAAGATGGATTATTCCAAAAAGATATGTGCTGTCTTAGATATATAATTTCAGAGTATATAGCCTCCAAACACAGATACTACAAAATTCGGACCACCCAAGAGCACCCAGGAAAAGTGGGCAGGGAGAACACTGAGCAGTCTGCACTCTACACCTCTAGGTTCCGCATCTGCAGATTGAAGCATTCAAGCAACCACGGATGGATTTTTTTTTTTTTTTAATTCTAGGAAGTTCTAAAAAACAAAATTTGAATTTGCCATTCACTAGCAACTTTTTACATAGTATTTACATTGCATTAGGTATCATATGTAGAGATGATTTAAAGTACACAGGAGAATGAGTATAGGTTATATGCGAGTACTACATTTTACATAAGAGATTTTGTGGCTTTTGGAATCCATGCAAGTTCCTAAAACCAGCCCCCCTAGATACTGAAGGACAAGAATATATAGAAAAGAAAGACACCGAGGCTAAATAGATAGTGTGAAATATGGTAAAAGGAGAAAAGGACATTACTGTATTATGCCAGCTATTATTAATGTCCAAGTTGTAATAAAAAAATTCTAATATTTTAGATAACTATGTTACTAATTCTGATTATAACAACACATTGATTTTGATCTTTATACTCCTTAACCCTGAAAAAGTATAAGATTTTTTGGGATATACTAAAATTACTGAAAGGCAATTGATTTATCAAGATGGAAAGACATTGTATAGACAATGTTAAACCATTTGCATTTATTTTTCTTTCTCCTCAATGTCAGCTTCACCTATACTTCAGTAAAGGCCTGACTGAAATACAGTGTTTCGTCAATAGGAGGCCAAGAATTTTTGTGTTAACCAGAGGTCATCAAGATGAAAGCTATTTTTTTTGTTGGTGGGTTGCTCCCTTTTGATTTTCCACCAGTTGTATACACTTCAGTTTTCTGTAATTATATAGAAAACATATTTTATTTTCCAAGTTTTTAAATAAGATTTCTATACATCACCAATATTCAATACACTACTCTTGAAATCTGCTAAAAGTTTTAATTTGTTTGATACCACGTTTTTATAGACTTGCCTGCAGTAGAGAAATATTGATATTCTGATTATGTATTTTTCAATTTCTTCATTAAATCAATTATATCCAACATTTTGCTGTTAATTTAATTACTCTTATTTAATATTTGTTTTCCTAATAAATATTTATTGAGCCTTGACTATGAGTATCAGACACTGAAAATACAATGGTAACTAAGGTAAACTGGGTGCGTTAATGGAACTTACATTTGATTGAACCAATTTGCTTTGTTTTGTTGGTAACATTGCTCTCTTTCATTTTATGGGGTGACTATCTTGTGTCATCTGCCTTGCCAACTCCAATTATCCAAGAATCTTTACAAAGTTGGCATTATTATACTTATTTTAATGGTTATGGAAACTGTGGGCTCAGAGAGGTGAAAATATATATATATAATAAAACTGCCAAATTAATTACTAAGCTCTATATGGAAATAAAGTCTTTTTGGCTGGCTAAAAAAATATGTTGCTTATCATATTACATTAATCTTAGAGGTTTCCAAGGGCAGCATATGATGGATAGTTATCTCACAAACTGAAATAGTAGGTAACTGCTGCTTAGCTTGGGACAGAAATACTTACAAATGACTACTATAGTTCTAAGTTATGAAATGGCATTAATGAAACCATTCCTCCACTTTTTTCTTTTTTTTTTTTTTGACTTTTTAGGGCCGCACCTATAGTATGTGGAAGTTCCCAGGCTAGGGGTCTAATTGGAGCTACAGCTGCTGGCCTACACCACAGCCACAGCAAAGCAGGATCTGAGCCCTGTCTGTGACCTGTACCACAGCTTGTGGCAATGCCAGATCCCTAACCCACTGAGTGAGGCCAGGGATTGAACCCTAATCCTCTTGGATCCTAGTTGGGCTCATTTCCGCTGAGCCACAATGGGAACTACCCTCCAATTTTTATTTAGCATATTATAGCTTTACAAAGTCAAACAAACTCTTCTGTGGCCACCTCTGGGATTGTATGCTGTTCCTCTCATCCAAATGTGAGTGCAGCATCACCTTGTCACCCCCACATCACATTTGACTTATCCATCCAGAGCTGGGTCCCTAGTCAAAGGACTTTTTTAAAAAACAAAACCAGAGAAACTGCTGGGTCAGTAACACATATAAAATTAAAATTTGTCAACGGTCATATTTTCCAAAATGTGAAACTGCAGGGAAAAAAAGAAAACATACAAAGAAAAATCTGCAGAGAAAACAATAAAATGTATCTGTAGATAAAAAAAAATACATGGCTCAAAGTGAAAAAAAGGGACTGATCTAATAGTATTCAAGATCATCCTTCAAATGATTCTGGATGTCTGGCTTGACTTTGTCTTCAGTTTTATGAACCTCTTTGTAATTTGTAGTTTTGAATTATCTCATTGACTTTTTTTTTTTTTTTTTTGCCTTATCTAGGGCTGCACTCATGGCATGTGTAGGTTCCAGGCTAGGGGTCTAACAGGAGCTGTAGCTGCCGGCCTTTGCCACAGCCACAGCAACGTGGGATCCAAGCTGCATCTGCAACCTACACCACAGCTCGTGGCAACGCCAGATCCTTAACCCACTGAACAAGGCCAGGGATTGAACCCGCAACCTCATGGTTCCTAGTCGGATTTGTTAACCACTGAGCCACGATGGGAACTCCTCTCATTGGACTTTTTACTTTCACTCGCATCTAGGAAATTAAATAATCCTCACTTCTGCTAAAACTATATATTAACATACCCAGATATTATTCTTAGATCTGCCACATATCTGCGTGAAATTATTCAAGTAATTTCGTTCTCTGGATACCTCCTTCCCAACCTGCAAAATTCCTAGCCATGGCTACTTTACAGCAATCTGAGAATCAAATCGGACATTGCATCTAAAATCCCTTGATAACCATATACTACTTGCCTATACATACATAAAGAATAATAAAAAGTTAAGGAGGCAAGTGTGTGGACATCTTGAATGGCTCTCAATGCCATCATCTGGAAGACCCTTGGAAAGTATGTTTTCTTGCCTTTCCAGGCAATTCTGCACCGATACATACTTCAGCCATACTGAATTACTCATAACTCCTTTTGCCGTTACAAGGACTATTCCCTCATCCTAGAATATTATTTTCCCTTGATCCTATGCAGATGAAATTAATGTTTTCTCATTCTTTAAGATCAAATTGTTACCCCTTTTGTAAAGCCTTCTTTCTGTGACTCACTCCCTTATAGGAAGAATGAACAGGGCCCTCCTTACACTGTTCTTTGGAAATAACTCTTCTGTAGAAGTCAAGGAACTGTTAATTATTGATTTATTTCTAATTCTGTCAACTTCACTAGAATCTTTGGAGACAGAGACCATGTCTTCCTCATCTTTACTGAACCATTTACTATCTTTAATTCCTTATCTTTATATCACCTACAAAAAATAGGCATTAAATATAGATTCTAAGATGACAATGTCTCTCCTGAGTCGCCCTTTCCATTTTTACCCCATCAAGAAATTCCCTATAAAGTGGTGATACCATCATATTTAATTTCCTCAAATACTTTCTTCTGCAGGACATTAATATCTTTTGAGAATTCACACCTTCTGTTTCATTTTAAAAAGAACTATATCCCTCCTCAGGGATGAATGGTAAAGGGTCAGTAGAAAGCAAACATCCTTCCTATTTGTATTCAAGAGCCCGATGTTTTCTTTGGTTATATTTTAACAATTCTAAGTCAGTTTGCTTTGTGTGCCTTAGAAGATCATGAGTGATTTGATCCGGAGTTCTCTTTGTGACCCAACTAGGATCCATGAAGATGCGGGTTCAACACCTGGCCTTGCTCAGTGAGTTAAGGATCCGACATTCCCGTGAACTGTGGGTGTAGGCTGCACACGTGGTTCAAACCCCACATTGCTGTGGCTGTGGCATAGACTGTCAACTAAAGCTCTGATTTGACCCCTAGCCTGGGAACTTCCATATGCCTCAGGTATGGCCCTACAAAGCTAAATAAATAAATAAATAAATAAATAAATAAATAGGGGAGGAGTTGTGGCTCGGCCGTTAATGAATCCAACTAGCATCCATGAGGATGTGGGTTCAACCGCTAACCTCTCTCAGTGGGTTAGGGATCTGGCATTGCCATGAGCTGTGGTGTACTTCGCAGATGCGGCTCAGATCCCGCATTGCTGTGGCTGTGGTGTAGGCCAGAGGCTACAGCTCTGACTTGACCCCTAGCCTAGGAACCTCCGTATGCCACAGGTGCGCCCCTAAAAAAGACAAAAAAAAAAAAACTCATTTGATCCATATTATCTCAAAAAATTGTTATCACTTATTAGTGAGATTAAATAAGTTTTTAATCTTCTGAAATAATTGTGACCACACCATCAGACTGTTCACTCTGTTCACTTTTTCAGTGGAATTGCTTTCCTATACACAAACGTTATGCTAGATAATTTGGGAAATTCTATGCTAGATAATTTGAGATACTGGTAAATAACTATTTATATAAATTGTTTTATTATGCCCTCACAATAACAAATGTGATAATTTTATTAGCAGCTCATCTAACAGATCATATACAGCATGCTTGAAGTCATATAGCTTTGTGGTTTCTAGAAAGGATAGATAAAAAGCAGCATCACTGGTACACATTCCCAACAAAACCAAGGAGAACAACTCTTTTGCTATTTATCATTCTTACTAAAGTCTACATTACTTACGTGCCCCTTTTCAGCTTGTTACCTTCCACTTGCCTCATGAGTCAGGTTAAGAATCATGTCCTTGACCATTAGGCTAGGTGTGACACTGTTCAACTTCCATGTCTACTTGTGCTCCATTGGCTACAATCTTCTTAAAACATTAAAAAATATATATTCTATTGATTTTCCCCCCTTTTTGGCAGCATGCATGGCATGTGAAAGTTCCCAGGCTGGAATAAAACCCACTCCACAGCAGCAACCTGAGCCACTGTAGTGACAATGTTGAATTCTTAACTCAATGAACCACAAGAAAACTCCACTATGGATTTTTTTATATTATGGTCTTATCCCAAACTATTGAGGTACTAGAGACTAAGAAACAATCCTTAAATATATCTTTTTCTCTCCCAATACTTGGTACAATGTGTAGCACATTGATTGCATTGAATAAATATTTTTGAATGAATGAAATGATGCATCTTTAATTTTCAAATAGTTTCATCCTCAAGTTTTCAATACTCAGTCATATTTTCTTACATGACTCTATTACAAAATATGACCATGTGAGCAAAAATTCTTTAAGACAAAAATGTTTGCTTGCCCATCTGCTTTCCTAGTATATAATGTCTAGTACCTAATACTTCAGAATGTCTTCTAATATTCTATTATAATGACTGGGATAGAATTAGGCCTGCTTAACCTTTTCCATTAAATCTATCCCCAGGGTAGCCTTCCTAAGCAGAGGTTCTCCAAAGAAAATGGAAAACTCCTACCTAAATATATATTCAGCCATTAGAGAAGGAGAAGATACAGTATTCTCTTTTCTCTGCCACTTAAAATTCCAATGAAGTGATCCTATCATGTGACTTTGACAAAGAATAAAATGAAGAAGCAGCAAAGGGCTCCTTTTTTGAGGTTAGCATTGGGGTGGGCTGCAGGGCTAACATAAATACTGCTACAATATTTTGAAACTCATGGAGTTCTTATTAAAAAACAAAACAAACAAACAAACAAAAACTTGGGGAGTAGATAATAGTATCATTCCCAGAACTAAAGGTAAAAGCATGGACTTCCCCTGGGCTCCGCAGGTTAAGGATCTGGCATTGTTGCTGCTATGGCTCATTGCTGATTTTGCGACTCAGTTTGATCCCTGGCCCAGGAATTTCTACATGCCCCAAGTGTGGCCAAAAAAGAATAAATTTTTAAAAAATGGTAAAAACTTAACTGAGCTTCACTGAGGATAAACAGATGCTCTGAAAAGACTGGAAATGGTTATCCTCAAGATTTCGAGGTCTGATCTGTGTCCTGAAGCACATAGTAATATTACTTTGCCCAAATGCCATCCATATGGCTGCAGACAAGAAAGATGAATGAAAATAACCAGGATTTGTTCAAATTACAAATTCCTGGCTTCCTTCTTACTGAATCAGCATTTGAGACGGCTCAGGAATCTACATTTATAACAATTTACTAGATGAACCTAATATTTATCCAAGCTTGGTGAAACAAAATTGTATTAATGATGTTCCCTAAAATATACTTACCTTCAGGCAGGTCATTTTAGTGTCGTTAATTTAAATTGGTTCCACAAGCATTACTGGATAACCAATATGTACCTGGAATTTTGCTGGGTTGTGGCAACACAAAAACTAAGAGACATTAAAACTGAACCCAAGGTACAACACAGGCATGGTAGGAAACTGGCACAGAAACAAATAAATTAAAACGCACCCTGATAAACCAGTAGTAAAAGGACTTGAGAGTGAAAGTGTGAGAAGAGAGAATGATCATTTCTACCTGATGAGGAAAATATGTACACAGGAGAGGGTATATTTATTAAAAATAACTTCTTTTATATTATTTATAAGATGATATCTACATGGTTAATTTCCAGACCAAAATTTCATTTAATTTTTAAACTTTGAATAGCTCTGTCTTTCTCTCTCTCTCCATACAAACATACACATATATGGAAAGAGAGAGACAGATGTTTATGTGTTTGCTATTATATATATATATATATATTAATATTATATATGTGTGCCATTATCTGTTTTTTATTAACTGTTTTCTTGTTTATTTTAAGACCCAGCATATTCAGGGGATCTTGTGGTAACTCATAAGATAGCATACTGAGGCACTTACAGGTGAATTTATTCTTGTTATTTCTTCTGTTTGGTCTTTTATTTTATTAGATAGCTTTTATTTCATCAAGTACAATATACAATATTGTAGGATAACATTTATATTTTATTCTATGTATTTTCTTGGTGTATTTCTTGTCTTCCAAAGTCTCAATATAACTTGTGAAAAAACAAGATGAAATCCTGGAAATTTCCCTTTTCCTGATATTATCTACCCAAACTACCTTTACTGTTTCCTCTGGAATATTGTGGGACGTGAAGTTTAATGATTCCAACTTAAAACTGGTCTGGAACAAACTGCAAATGCGATACATGAGAACATTTATCTGAATTAAGTTTCTTCTATTTCTCTCTGACTGTATCTTTGTTGAGGTTTTTATAAACGTAAGTGGATTTCCAAATATAACGGGATCTTTGATAACACTTACTGAATCTTCCACATTTACTGACTATACCAATGAGTCTCATAGATGGCAAGGGTACACACCTCCTCTAGCTCTCAAATTTGTCTTTCTAGTCCCAGACCATAATCTTTCCATTCCACCACACTATCTCTTTAAAATAATATATTGGAGGTAGAGGAGATTCTTGCAAATAAGTTTTTAGACCTTCCAAGAAGATATATACACGAACAAGGGGATTCAGACACAGAGGGCTGGGCTTCTGGCTATGAAAATATTCTGCCATTTATTATTATTAGATTTTTTAAGAAGTGCCACAGTATATCTTCCTGGATCTAGAGCACACATCCAGGAAGACGCTGGCTTTTGAGTTTTACTTTTTGTTTTCTCTTTGAGCATGTTTAATAAGAAGATTAGCACTATTACTCTCACACTCTCAACCACACCCTCCCCCAAATAAACATTTATGAATACGTTTGTTTATATATTATAACATATTTCTTTATGTTATGGTCCTGATATATCCTCTACATTGTTTCTTGGGGAAAGTGATTACTATTCCTCTGTGCCTGGTATTTACTCTTTACCTGGAAGAGTAAGTTGTATCTTTAAGTCAAACCAGGCACATCACTGAAGCTCTAAGTCATAAACAGAAGACAAGTCAACTCTATGGAAAACTAGAAGAAGAAAATATATATATATATGTATGCACATGTATATACATATATATATATATACACATATACATATCTATCTATCTACTATCTATCTATCTAATCTCATAAATTGTGGAAGAAACCTCTTTTAGCCTCTGATTTTTCATGGAAACAAAGGCAGTGGTGAGAGATAAGGGACTGATATCATACACCTCTTTGAAGAGGAATAGAAAGAGGTGGCGCTTACACCTGAGGCCTAGACTTTCATTCTAACATGTCAACAGGACATGTGTGGCCAATGTATTTCACAGGCTCTACACAGAAGACTGGTAAAGTGAAGAACACTACCTAGGCAAAGCTCAAGAGGTGAGCCCAGTTAAGTTCACTTTAATTAACTTAGGGGACTACTAACTTCTCTCTTATGGATTGTCATTGTTGGTTTTCATTTTTAATGTCTACATTAATATGTAGCTCCCCAAGGCTATGCTTCACTAGTTTATGAATAATGCTAAATGTCTTTATATTTACAGGGAATGCCTCGGGATACTGCTGCATTATGTAAAACCACCTTTATTCTTAGAAGGCCCAGTGTTGTCCGGTTTGAAGACAAACAAATATATAAGAACAAATGGCAGTCATGTGCAGGAAGATGGATTAAAGGGAGAAAAGGTATCAACTCGGAGTAAATCACATTTCCAAGTAACTCAGAAAAGGGAATGAGTTAAGCTGTTAACAAAAAAAAAATCACTTCATATATGGAGAAATTTACCAGTGAGGTATGATTATTCCTTCAATTAACAAACAGAAAAAGGAGGGCTTTACAAGCTAACTTCCAAGCTCCCATAAGCCAGTATGAGTGGGAAGTGAGATTCCGGCCCTATGTTCTTTTCACTACATCATGCTAATAGCCAGACTGCAATGAAATTTAAATGTCACGTCTCCTCTATGACTCATAAGATGTCCCGTGCCATGATAGGTTGACTTATTGTACATGGCCAGAGAGGAATCTATAGCATAATAGACTATAAAAAGGCAACTATTAAAAATTACCATATGTTCTCATTTTATAGATGAGGAAATGGAAACAGAGAAGGGGAAATGACTGTCAATTGATCATTAATAGAATTTATTAAACTTAGTTCTGATTATATCACTCTCCTTTCAAATATCATTCAATGAATTCTTGTTGAATTTCAAATAAAATCCAAATTCCTCACCATGACTTATGAGATTCTTTGAAATTGTTTTCTGCCTCTTTTTCTGTGCCAGCTATTTTAAGTCCTCCATTAGTAGCCTGCTATATCAACTATAATTTTTCTGGGATTAAGGGTTTTAAACATTCTGACTGAACTTATTTCCCATTGTTGCCACTGTGGTGCAGCGGGTTAAGGATCCAGCATTGTCTCTGTGGAGGCCTGGGTCACTGCTGAGGCACGGGTTCAGTACCCAGCCTGGAGCAGTGAGTTAACGACCCAGCATTGCTGCATCTGTACATAGGTCACATCTGCAGGTCAGATTTGAACCCTGGACCGGGAACTTCCATATGCAGCAGGTGTGGTCAAAAAAGAGAAAGAAAAACAAAAGCAAACAAAAATACACACAGTTCTTAAGCAACACCTATACTTCCAAGTTCACCTGAAATGACTTTCTCAGGTTGAAAAGGATTACCTGCCTGGGATGTTTTCTAATATTGCCTGTACTACTTTTTTTGCATTCATCAAAATCAACATGAGGTAATTATATCTTTTAAATTTCTGTTTTAAAGTCTTTATTCCCTTCTAGAATATAAACTCTATAAGAAAATGGATTGTAATAACATTTTGAATGAATGAATGTTAAATGGAGACTATTAAGAGTGAAACATATTTGAAATGCAACTTAAATTCCTCATGGAACGCTTAAATTCTTTCTGCAGATGACTTTTCTAAATGGCTCTTTTTCTGTTTTAAACTCAGTATCATCTTTTACAATGGAGACTTTTTCACAGTTACTTATCACAACTTTTCCACCTATGTTTAATTAATGTTAGAATGTTTGAGCACATTGGTAAGATGTCTGAGCCTGAAAAGGATACAAAGAAAAATTTTTTAAATATCAAAATAATCATTTACAGAAAATATTCAGTGGTGGTTAAATCAAATATATTATTTATTATATATCATTAAAATAAAAGGCTATTATAATATTGAACTAGATAATGACTATGAAATATAATGAAAATAAACACAGAGACCTATAACACGGTCAATGCAGCAATAAAATTTCATAGATGAGGAAGGCCCGAGATTTCACATAATACCAAGTAAGCGTGATGGTCATAAGGCTAAACATTCTCCTTCTTCTACTTATCTCTTTTCTTTTGGTTCAGTGAGAACGTTAAAAACCTCTAAGTCAAACCTAGCTCTTCTTTTCATAAAAATATTGATGTTATTCTTATTATTTCAGTGGATCTCTATCCTCTGCTGACTATCAAATAGGAGTTTAAATATTTTCTTCTACATTCTTTCATTCACAGCATTCATAAGACAATAGCATTATGCCTAGCAAAATAGTGTCAGAGAATTTCATCTTTTGACCTTCATTTTCAGAATTTTATATCCAGGGAATGAAATCATGTACAAGCCTCTGTGTCTCCGCCCTTTGAAGTAAATGGCTTTTGCCTCAGTCTCTAAAGGCTTGCTCAAGAGTTAATGATTAGGAAATAAGAAGATGTAGAAACAAAGAATAGCTGCTGGGCAAGGAAACTGGTAACAACTTAGACTTTAAATCCACCACATGGCAGAATCACTGAACTCACAGTCCCCTGAAAGATATGGATAAGGCCTGGCACCCATTCCTAAGTTACTCTTACAGGAAGAACACCCTGACTAGATGAAAACTGCTGACTACAAGAACATAGGCCCTAGACTGGTTGAAACCAGAGCGTTAATGATGCTTGAAATTTCACCTTGGTGCCAATGAATCTGAGAATTGTGCATGAGCTGACCACACCTGCAGCCCTCCTCCTCCCAGTGCCTTTAAAACTCCATCCCTGAAAGCCATTGAGGCATTCAAGTCTTTTGAGCATGATCTATAGATTCTCCTTGCCTGGTACACTCCAAAACACTGTACCTTCCTCACCACAACCTGGTGTCAGTGACTGGCTTTATTGAGTGTGGTAAGCAAACCCAATTTTAGTTTGGTAGTAAAAACAATGTAAGTTGCTATCAAAAATCTATTCAAACCTATTTCATCTGCTTAAGAATATTAATTTGCATGACTGCCATCTTAGGACTCTGATCAGAAGCATTTCCTGTTTGTTTGTTTGTTTGTTTATTTATTTATTTATTTATTTATTTATTTTGCCTTTTAGGGCCACACTTGTGGTATATGGAAGTTCCCAGGCTAGAGGTCTAATGGAAGATGCAGCTGCTGGCCTATACCACAGCTACAGCAAACTAGGATCTGAGCTGCGTCTGTGACCTCAACCACAGCTCACAGCAACACCAGAACATTAACCCACTGAGTAAGGCCAGGGATTTAACCCAAATCTTCATGGATACTAGTTGAGTTCCCCATTGAGCCACAACAGGAACATTCCAGGAGTACTTTAAATTTTAAAAAATGTTAAAAATGAAAATGTTTAAATTCCAATATTTTTTAACGCATATATATATGCATTAAGTAATTCTAATTCTTTTACATCAGACTTTCCACAAAGCAAATAACTTTTTCTCGACTTTAGAACCTTCCACTTGAAATCCACCTTGTTATCCCTGTCTCACATCTCTGCAGAACAACACTGACCAACTCTCCTTTAAATAGAAGCGCCTGACCCCTGAATGTTACATGACAAAGCAAGGTAATCATGAAAAAGAGGAGGACTGATAACAACATGATTAATAAAATTAAGTACCAATAGGATAATATTTTAAATTCTTACTGATAACCAAATTACATTTGTTGTTTGTGCACTTATGCAAGTGTGTGTGTTCAGGTGTGTTTTTTATGCGTATATGTTTCTTTTAACAACACCCCAAAACATCCACATCATCCTTTCAGAAAAGGAAAAATAAATGTTTTAGTCCATGTAATGATTATCTCATTTCACCCTCCCAATAATCCCGTGAAGTAGTCTCAGAAGCATAAGATGGAGAAATCATGGTTTAGAGAGATTAAAAAATGACCCAAGGTCACATGTCAAATGAATGATTAAATTCAAATTTGAAAGGAGGATTATAGAAATGGAGAGTCTGTATTGTTTCCAGTCACCTCTGTGTCCTTTAAGCAGCAAAGAGCCATATGTGTAGACATTCATATTCTCTCTCTTTGACACAATGCAATCAAATGTAAAAACACTCCAGAGCTCTATGTAGAATTTTCCAAAGGAAATTGCATTGATTTTCAAAAAGAGGAACAAGTTATTATCATACCATATGAAGAAAAAATGGAGAGGTATATATCACTATTGAAAGCCATTTGTTTCCACAACAGATATTTCCCAGGAATAAAGTCAGAAAAACAAATTAATAAAAAGCTGTATCATTAAATTGTTTCATGTACGGTGCTCTGCACTGCATTATATTCTAAAGCTTAAAATATTCCATGGCTCAAGCCAAAGTTTAGCAAATGAAGAGTTATAGAAACCTTGATATTGTTGCATCAAATAAAAATGATCCAGGAACAATGTAGGGGGAAAAAAAAAGAAAAGAAAAGAACAAAGAAAGAGGAAGGAAGAAAGAGAAAAGAAATTGGAAAAGTAAAGTCTTGTATTCAAGAGTTTGGTTTTATTTTATTGCTTGATTATCAGGAAATGAAGGAGAAACATGACTAAATTTCCTTCTATCATTTATCATTTCTAGCTTCAAGATGGTTGGAACCAATGGAGGAGGCAATGACAGACAGCTGTCAGAAGGGATGATAACAACTGATAACTTTCAGAGTCACACCTAGTAGATATGAGAAAGTGTTATCATGCTGAACAATGGACAAATTTTAATGTATCTGAAGTATCTACTAGATGCCTATTTTGGATGAACATTCTTGAAAGACATTTCATCTTTGGTATCTTTTATCTTGTTCCCCTACTCTAAAATTAAGCAAATAGCAACAGGGGATTTGAAAATTACTCTGCAATGCTTATGTATCCTATGAAAACACTCAGAACTTCCTCAGTGAAGCATACATGCAGCTTTCCAGAACAGACACAGTTATCCTTCTTCTTATCTGTTTCTGAACACACTGAGTTTTATTTTCCATATAAGACATTAACATTCATTATTTCTTTCATCTATATATTTATTGTGTGCTTACTCTATAGCAGACTCTGTTTTTATTCTAGGATTATATCTGCAAATAAAAAAATTACCCTGACTCAATCAATGTTTTAGTGAGGGAGACAAATAACAAACAAATAAGAAAGATTATTTGAGATGTTCAAGAGTACTATGAAAAGGCACAGAATAAATCAATACCAGACAATTGGGAGAGAGGTGTCATTTAGTAAGGGAGAAAAGTTTCCAGTGACAAGGTGACATTTGTGTGGGGGCCTAAATGTCACACAGGAGGCTTCTGCTGAACTGAGTCCAGAGTTTTTCAGAAAGAGAGCAATGACCCTCAAAAGTATTGAGTTGAAAAAGAGCGTGGTTCATGTTCTCATAACAGAAGGGAAGCTATTGTGGCTGAAATTCACTCAACACAAAGGGTTGTTAGAGTAACTCACAGGTTAGATCCAGTAGCGATATGATACATATTTATTTCTGTGTAATCCACTCTGAATTCTTTGAATTCTTATCACCTAACATTTATTCCATGGATCTCAAAAGCAATACATTTTATATTGAACTGAGGCATCAATATTCACTTGGAATAAGTCCTAGCATTAAATTGCCTAGTATTGTCAGGGGCATATCTATATGCATCCTTTTTCACATGAGCATCTGTCAAGTGAAAATGTGCCAGGCACCATGCAGTTTTGAAAGCAGTATGGGGAAAGTGAAATAGACTAAGATAGAAGTGAGAGACCCATTTTCTAACCCCTTTCTTCCACTATCTCCTCAGTTTTGGTCAAGATATCTACCTTCTTATCACCCAAAGTTTTCTCAACTATCAAATGGGGATAACAGAAGTGGATCTAGCTGAATAGATCATCATTTGGATATATGAAGGACCTTGAATAATAATAGGTTAGGCCCTGAGAAAGCAGACTTAGATAAAGGAGAATATAGGAAAGACAAGAGCCAGCAAGGAAATAATGTATAGGACTAGGTTGGGAGAGCAGGGATAAGCTCAAAATTTGTAGTCATGTCAAAAGAACATTGAGGGGGAAACTGCTATACCCTTGATAGGATAAATTAAGAATGGTGAGTAGCTGTGATTTAGTTTGGTTGTTGTTTCGTGTGTGTGTGTGTGTGTGTGTGTGTGTGTGTGTGTGTGTGTGCTTGCATGTGCATGCATTAAGTAAATACATTTTGTTAGACGAATAAACAAATACAAATGGATGGACAGGTAGATGTATACACCCATATAGACAGTAAGGTCTTAGTGCTGGGTGTAGTCTTCTTAAATCTTTCTGTGCCCAGTGATACAGCAGAAATTGACTGAGCTAGATTCATTCTACTGTCCTAGAAGAACCTAGAAGTTTCTTCCACAATATCTATTTGGCAGGGTCTTCGATGAAAACTAAAGAATGATCTAAGGAATTCACGTAAGTAGTGACTGACAACAGCTCAGTAAATAGAAGTTCTCTTAGGTTAGAATTTTCATAGTGTGTTCCAGCATCACCTGCTTCAGAACCACCTTGGGAGTGTCTTCAAAAGCAAGTCACAGGAATCCACATCTATCAAACCTATAAGAACATTTTGGACTGGAGCCTAAAAAAAAAAATCTCTAGTTTTTGAAAGTGACTTAGTTGATGAGTGTGTTCCCTAAAGCTCTGTTTTAGTGGCTTAAAGACATTTTTTTCTGTTTAAATTATATTTGTGGGGGATATAAACTAAGGCATATTATTTACTACACTGGGAAACAGAATAATAGATATATGTATGGTTTTCAAATTATATGCAAGAGAATTATTCTTATAAAATAAAATACGAGAGTAGGGAAAAGCAGAGAAGCAATACAAGTATAAAGATGTAAGGCTTCTAAGATGGTAGCAAACCCAGTGCTAGTCAATCATATGATGTGGCTAGTTCTAAAGCTAAATAATCTTTAGCTATAGTAATAGAAACTGTATACATATCAGAACTAGGACAATGATAGTCCCATATTTATCAGACTACCATAAGAATGCTATGATCACTTTTAGGTGCTTTTAAAAGAATATTAAACAAAATGAAATTGCCCAGGTTAAAAGACTATGTCCTAGGAGGAAAAACAAAACTCAGAGCATTTGACTTAGATGAAGAAAAAATATATAGACCATAACGAAATGCAACTTCAAATTATTAGAAGGCTGACCTGAATGAATAAGTAGATTCTCTCTGGGGGAGGAAGTAAAGGAGGAGGAGAGCTGTAGGGTAATTATTTTGCTTCAGTATAAACATCCGCCTATTTTGCTGTCTGTTTAAAAATCTATATATAAATTATAGAAATGTTATTTAAAATGTAAGAAAATAGTATTATTTATTCTTTCTTCTAGTATACATGTTCATAATTACATAATCTCTCCTGGTTTCAGACATAAGCAGGTCTATATAAAAATAGTTATATCATGGTACATGCTGTTGCTTGTCTTATTTCACATTATATTCTGATATTTGTATGTAGATTTGTTTTTAGTCATTTTGATGGCTGCACAACAGTCTCCCAAGTGATATACTAAATTAATTCATTTTTCTGCTAGTAAACTAAGTATATACGAAGAGTTCCAGATAACAAAACATAAAAAATGAAATGGACCATCTCAATAAAATGGAATCTCAGGACTCGATGTATATTTTGAGATAATTCCTATAGAGATCATGTTTTATGAAGAAAAGATTCTAAGTAATAAAGAGGGCTATTTTAGGACTGTGATAAGGAGAAAAAATGTTTCTGCCTCCTGGATCAGTACGCTTTTTCCATCACTAGACTGGAAGGGACTGGTCTTTCTTCTTTAAAAGTACTCAAGTAGGTCACAGTGACAACTTGCAAGGATATCGTAAAGGAGATTCAAAGTATCAAAGAGAAGACACACAGTGCAACCATTAAGAGCCATTCCAATAGAAAGATAATATGGCCTTGCACCATAAGGGCTAGTCCCGATAAAGGAAAGATCACTATTTCATAGATTGGGCTCAGAATATTCCCTAGAAGAGACGCCTGAACTGAAAAAAAGAAAGAAAAAAGAGAAAGCAACAACATACAAAAATCCCTCAGGTACAATCTGTGCTGAGCTGTATACATTACTATGGTATTCAAAACTGTGCATGCTTATGGATCTGGTTGAAAGGCATTATAATTAGGGTATTCTAAATGCCTAAATATTTATTATCTCATTGACACCTTAAGATAAAGCTGTAGCTATTTCTTGTGATTATTCCCATTTTGAAAATGTGAAGAAAAAAAAAGACAGGTAATCTGAATGACCCACCAACATGCAATCTGAGAATGAGAGACAAAGTTTCTCTGTATCTACTGATCTTGCATGCTTTTGTCCAACTATCTCAAGAAAACATATATAGTATGAAAAATGATCTTTCTAGAAAGACTTCATAATATGACCAATGAGTGTCTGAGGTATCTCCCTGAGCCTAACACCAGGTGTACTGGTAGGTGTGGCACTATGCACGCCAGATGGATGTTTTTATATTTGTCTTTTTTTAATCCTATTTTTATAAAAGTCCCTACATTCAAAGCTAATTAAATACAGATTTCTACTTAATTTGCAGAAGATATCTACTGCCGGATTTGGTCGGCTATGTATGGCTGTCTATAATTTCTCACTTAAGAAGGTAATTTATTCATGACAGTAATTGATGATGAAGTGATTATTAAAGCTACGTGGTGTGTCATTCCTTTCAGTTTCTGTGTCACTTTACACGGAGTTTGGATCTGTCTTTTCTGAATCTCTGTGCCAGGATAATTATATGGCCATATGTAAATCACCCCATCCCACCTCTCTGATTTTTTAATGAAAACCAGAGATGGAATTATTCTAGACCCATAACCATTTTATACACTTCATAAATGAATTTTCAGAGTTTAATATAAGTTTAGTATAAGGTGAAGATCAATTTGAAAGAGTAGTTTTAGGACATGTTATCAGAAATTAGCTTTAATGATAACTTTTCAGGGTTTTAAACTTAAGCCAATTGAAAGCTGCACTATTATGCATTTATTATCTTTACTAACTTCTTGTTAAGACACTCTGTGACTTGTCCTTTATTTTATGACAAGATACTTGAAAGGTTGATTTGTATGAGTCATAGTCATAATTATTAGGCAGTATAAAAAGATAATAGATTTCGGAACTTCTTTTTTATTTTTTAAGCTCTTAAAATACTACCATGAACTCTTGCACTATGGAATCTAAAATAGGGTTTCTTAATTGTCTGACTTTCGGCATCAACTTAAACTTCAAAAGTGTACTAAAATGAAACCCTACGTTGACAAATTTAAGTCATTTCTATAATGTATAGAGTATTGCCCTCATATGTAATGAAAGAACTCAGGAATACAAATTGCATCCTTTTTACAGTCATAGCAATGGTCTAGATCTTCAGGAAGGATTATCACCCAATGTGGTACAGAAACAAAAATGTGGCTTTCAGGAGAGGGACCAAATAATGAATATATGACCCCTCTCTTTTCCTTACAACAACATCTAATCAGAAACTTACGGATTTATGCTTCACATCATATATACAGAAGAGAATGTCTTCCTACAACCTTAACAGCTGCATCCTTACCTAAGTCACCAGAGTCTCTTGCCTAGAATACTCAAGAGCATCATTGGTTTTTCTGGTTCTACCTTTGTTACTACTCTACAAAACAGCCTCCATTCAGCAGCTGAGGTAAACTCCTTAATATGAATAAAATAATGCCTCTTACCTGGTCAGAAACCTCCAATGGGTTCTTACCAAACCCAAAATAAAATTAAAATTCCCTAATAGCCAAGTATAATATAGTTCCTGACTACCATTCTGACCATAACCCTTAAAACTCTCCTGCTTTTCCATTCATCTCTAGTCATATTCGTTTTTATTTGCAGTTCTGGAAATGCAAAGCTCTTATCTACATCATGGCCGTTGTACTTGCTATTTCCTGTCTGGAACATTTCCCTGCCAGATGACTGTCCTTCTTTCCACTAGATATCCAATGAAATGCCACCTTCTCCAAAGAGATGCACTTTGGCAGTCAAACTAAAATAGTCACCTTAAATTACCTTTATTATTCTCTCTGGGCACATTTTATCTTCAAAGTTTTTATCTCTGCATTAGCCATATATTTAATGTTATTCTCCCTCATGAAAAGATAATCTCAATAAGGTATCTTTCTCCCTAGAGTCCAAAGGAGTGCTTTTCTATAGGGCAAGCCAATTTAGTGAATGGTTGAACAAGTTACTGAAGAAATTGATAGGTTATAGAAATATATTAAAAAGCAACATGTATCATTTTTTCAAACCCACCAGAGTTCCATATAACTGTGACTTCATTCCACCTGATTCCTTTCTCAGGCTTAATTGGTTGAAGACTCTTTTATCCCAAATTCCCAAATACATTCTCTAACATCCAGAAGTTCTTCAAAGAGCCAACTCTCCCCCTATTGTGACCACCATTTACCAAGTGAAATGGACTGGTGAGAATCTAGAATACAGCTCTAATTCTCATTGGTTTAAATGATACGAGAGGTCTCTCAAATGATTAAAGTACACCAGACAAAAACTCTTAAAGGAAAATACATAAAATGGGAAAAATCATATTCATTTATGATGAATACCAATTTACAGGGTATGCTGTTTACAACTGGGTACTAGAAGTTCCCTGATGGCCTAGCACTTAAGGATCCAGTGTTGTCACTACTGTGCTTCAGGTCCGATGCCTGGCTCAGGAATTTCTGCATGCTGCAGGCAGAGACAAAAAAAATTATAAAATAAAATAAAACTGGGTACCATATCTCCTTCTATTACCATAGTGACAAGTTACAACATGAACAAAAAGATCAGAAGACCAGTAATGGGCTCTAAGAATGAATCAACAGTACTACCTTGGCCTTCTTATATAAATCATCATCATTGTCATTATCCGCATCAGCATCATCATTACCCTCATCATTATCCTCATGAATTATGTTGGAAATACAGACATTAAGTTTATTTCTTTAGCAGAAATAAGTCTCATTGATTCCTATGTAATCTCATATAGCCTCTAACTAATTGCCTCCTATAGGTCATCTATAATTTTTTCTTCAGTGAGTCCAGTGGTCATTTTCTTGGTCCCCACTTTGGAACCTTAGATAGTTAACCTTACTTCTTATCATAACATTACTCCTCCTTTTGTATTTCTGACACTATGTCTTGAGGCCTTTGGTTTTCAATCCCTTTCTCTTTCCTTGTTGTATTTATATGAGGTTCTACCTCAGTGGGGCTCAAACAGGATTGTTTTATTCTTTGCAGTTAAATCTAGGCCTTGAACTCCACGATGACGAGCTACTACTCCCCAAGTTTCTGTCTGAACAATCTGTCTTCTTTTCAGAATCTCCCTTGTTCCTTGTATTGACATCAGTTCTCTGAACCTTATGACTATATGTGCAAACATGAATGCTTAAAGGCAAGGCCTGAAAGTTACAATGCAGAAACAAATATGGAGGTTGCATTAGGTAAATGGGTTTAATACTCAGTGCCCTAATGATGAACAAACAGAAGACAAGCAAACCAAAAAAGGTCCAAGGAAACATATTATAAGAGAGGAAAACAACTGAGTATTTGCATTGTTCCAAGTGATACTGAGTGTTTTAATTTTGTTTTCTTATCTTATTTCTGTTACAATACTAGAGATAATTATAGCAATTTTCTATCTTCAAATCAGAAAATTGAGTCTTGCTACCTATAACTAAAAGCAACATGTTTTTATTTGCGTATCCAAGATTTTTGGGTAATGATTTCAAAAATAACTCTGAGCGAATCTGTCCTCATAAAGAAAGTGTCAACATTTCCCAAAGTCTATAATGTATGTCACTTTCTCCGCTCGTTCCTCTAGGTCCAATCTTATACTTCTCCAAGGGGCTCACTTGCTTTATTTACTGTTTCCTCTCTTCCACACTGTCCAGGTTCTAATGAGACATCCTAACCCTACTTTCGAGGACGGTTTCTGTGAAGCTACATAGGGAGCAGGGACCTCATCCCCATCTGATTTAAGGGAGACCACACTTACTTACCATGGTGGCATGTCACAAGAGCCTAGTGGTGAGTGGGTATGGGCTTCCTAAATACAGGTGGAGATAAAAGCCTCCACTGCCCATGTGGCATTTCCAACACCACCCTGGCAATGGGGTAATGGTGTCTCATTACAGTTAGATGAGGGTGGAAGCCTAAGTTTCTCATTGGCAACCTTCTTGTATGGACTGGAGTGGGCCACAGTTTTTTCCTAGTGTTGGGCTGAAGTAGAATTGTTATTGTCTAAACATTTTCTGTTTTGCTAAGCTTCCCTTTTCCTGGTTCTTTGGCTAGAAGAACAGGCTTTTAAGGAAGCTTTTTAAAAATCTGCCCATTGGCATTTCTGGCTTGCTGACCTCTACTCCATGTCTAAGATATTTGAGACAAGAAGAAAACCAACAAAACGTTCCAGTGTATGTTCCTTGAGTTATATATCTGTAGTTAGTGTGTCTTCTTCTTTCACCTTGTGAGGGCTTCCTTGTTTATTTTATATATAATTTGCACAGTTTTTAGTTACACCTAGAAAGAATAAAAGGGAAATGACTATCTACCGTCATCTTTCTGGAAGCAGAAGTCCCTGCCACATCAATTTAAATGACCATTCATAAACTTTTTTTCAATTTTCTGGTCTGTGTGTACCATCTATTTTCTGTTGGAACCCTAACTGATACACCTCATTTATTTATACTGGTATTTTATCTCTCCTAAAGAATGATTCTCGGTACAAGAAATACTGTCAGGTTAACACTTATTTTTGATAAATACCCTGGACAATAAATGATTTCAAAGTCACAAAATGTTAATAATTTCATTCATCTTTGCCATTTTATTTATTTTTGGTCTTTATAGCAATTTATAATGAAAGCTTTAAAACTAACTAATCAAAATGACCTGTGCTTTCAACTGACTCAAACTAGAAAGGTTCTGGCCTTAAAAACCTCCTGCCTCAGAATATGGGTGGGAAGGAATAAGGGTGCACAGCAGTATTTTGAAGACTGAAAAAAAGAGGAAATGGAAGCACCTTAAGACTGGAAGTTGTTGGAGTTGTGGCCAGTGGATTAAAAACCCGACTGGTACCCATGAGTCTGGGGGCCTCCAATTAGACTTCTAGCCTGGAAGCCTCCATGTGCCACAGGTGTGGCCCTTAAAAAAATATTGGGAATTATCCTAATTGCAAACAATGATTACCTCTGTATCACCATTCAAAGCATGCTATGAAAATTTTTTCTCATCCTGAACTTTGTATTTTTAAGAGTACAAACCTGGTCTCTGTTTTTACATTGCCTAGACTAGTCCCTTACAAAGAGAAGGTGACTGGTAAAACGTTTAGGCTATACTTCCTACATACCCACATAATGGCTTGTACCATAATACATTTCAAAAATGCCTGATGAAAGAATGATTGCATGGTATACTGTTTCTTGAAAGAAATATCTTTTAAAAAAACATCTTTAGAGGAATAATTGTATTTCCTTGCAAAAGACTTAACAGAGTCAACAAAATAAATATTATATTACATTTTTCAAGCATACATCAGCATTGTCCAACGATAATAAAGTAGACTCAGTAGACATAAAGCCACATAATTAAAGTGGCTGAATTAATGTCAATTTTGGAAGATTACACATTGTTTCTCTATAATTCTATCACATTTTGAAGCTTAATTTTGACTAGACTCCAGAGAACCTTTTTCTTCCTTGGCCAATGAAAAATAATCTTACTAATGCATTATAACATAGAACTTTCTGAAATCATGTTTCCGAATTATCAGTTAATAAAGGTCAGTCATCCAGGAATTTGATTGGCTGAACCTGATTTCATTAGGTATGATATGGTAATACAGGAGATAAAGAAAGCCTATCTTATTAAGATCAGCAATTTAAAAGCCAATAATAATTTTGGGATAATAGCATGCAGAATTCTTCAAACTACCGAAGTGTACAGAAGATGTTAAAATAAACTATGGTGCTCTAAATGGAGAATCCGTCCTATGCAAGAAAGATGAATTTATGCTAATTGTTCATTTGGAGTGGATAAAATTGCCTTCTACTAAAGTAGAAAGCACTGACCTCATCAGGGATTTGTGAAGCTGGAAGCAGAAGAAAGTGACTCTTATTTTTAAAGAGCAGAAAATAATAAGGCAAGTAAATTAGTGCCCCAACATGCAAGAATCAGTTGCTACCATGAATACACTCTAAAAATATTGGGAACATATATAAAGGAATTCTAACTAAATACCAATGATAACACTCATGAATTGTTTTCACATTTCATGTTAAGTATTTTAGTTCTATTATATGTTTATTTTTGAAAATACTATAGATTTTCAACAGAAAACACAGACAGCATAATCAAATTAAAAGCAGTATGGCCATTGCTGAACTGAACTGAAGAGAAACAAGAACAGGATCTTTGAAAAAAATGAGAACATGTATCAGAATTGTAAAGTTCCATTATTTCAAACACTTTTACACTATTGTGCAAGAATAATAACACTTTTCCACAAATGTTTAAGGGGAAAATATATATGTAAGTAACTTTTGAAGAAGAAAAATCACACACACTTATTTATTAGACAGCCATCATGAAGACAAGGATCTGTCAATCCAGCACATATGTGAAGGAAGCATTGCATGTAATTGGAAGAAATATGTGCAGATGTGTTCAGTGAGGGGTCTTGAACATGTTTATTTCTAAACTGGGTCCCAATATCTCATTTACCACCATCATGTCTAGATAGAAGGTATTACACTTCTTTTATGCAAGAAAATGGGTAAATTACTTCATCCATTCCCCACCCATTTTATAGATGATAAAACTAACAGAAAAGTGTCATTTTGCAAAAACATTAACGTTTTTTTCTTTTCACTCCATGCTGTCTCCCCTCCAAAAAAAAAAAAAATGGACTTAAGCTACAGATTATTTCTTGTGAACTTTCACAAGAAAGTGACAATTGAAAATTAAATTGCTTATCAATCTTCACCAGCCCCTCCTCTCGCAGATCCAAAGGAAATACACTTAAACTGTAGATTATCAGTGTAGAGTTGAAAGGGGTGGGAGGGATGCGTCATCTCATCGCCTCATATGTCTGTGCTGCCCTACCATCAAATCATAAACAGAATGAAATGGCAAGAAAGGCATCATATAAGATTACATTTTAAAAAGTCTATTTCAGAAAAAAATTTATGATGTTTTCGCTATTGCTGGGCAAATAGAAGTGTGGCATATTTCCATAGGCAAGGAAATTATTTAGCTGCTTAACCTTTTCTTATTGGTATGTATTAAGATGTTAAATTCCAGAGGTGAGGGCACGAATGTGCACTGTAATCATATCCATCTCCCAGAGCTATATTCCTACACTATAATCCTGCAATTGGGAGTCAGCTTTGTCTCTGCATGAAAAACATATATTTAAATTTATCTGAGGAAAAGAGGGAATAAAAATTAGAAACACATTACCTCTGGAAACTATTAGGTCACATTACTCCCAAATGTGTTTAGATTCAAATATGAAATAAAATCTTTATAAACATACTACACATTTAATTCAGGTGCTATATACAGTATGCTATATATATATATATATATAGTATACTATATAGCATAACCATTAGGTTATGCTAGTGTAACAACATGTAGAAGAAAGAGGATTCTATAATCTCCAGCTTCCCAACTTTTTAAAATTCTCTTTAAGAGAAAATAATGATTTGATGTGAATTACAGAGTGATAAGGGTAAAGCAATCATTCTCAAAGTGCAGTCCCTAGACCACATTAGCATTCCCCTGGGAATTCGTTAGAAATGTTATCTTAGGCTCCCACCCTAGACCCTAGACATATGAATCAGAAGTTCTCGTGTTGGGGCACAGGAATTTGTCTTTCAACAGTGGTGTTTTGGATGCGGGTTGGAACTTGAAGACATTTGTTTACAACCATATAGAGCACTCTACTATTAAAGTTACTCTCTCGGATAATTTCTTAAAATATATGGTGAATATATGCTATAGTAAAGATCTGAGTTTTCCTAAGCATACACAAAAGAAGAAAATTAACTAGAAACTGATCAAAATGATTTGCTTCCACACATTGTTAATTTCTTTCCAGTTTCAAAGGTTAAATTCAAACAATTATAGTAAAAGAGCAGAAGGACCCAAATTTTGCTTCACCATATATAATTGCCAACATGTTTCCCTAATCTAGAAGGATAAACCTGGTCATATAAGTGGAAATGGGCATTTGTTTATATAGTGTGTTTTCATTTTGCAAATTAACTCTTTTGTTCCTATGTCTCCAAGTGATAGCTGAAATAACAAGTCTTTGTGCTTATTAAATGTCAGTAATGGTTAAAATAGAAATAGTTAAAGAAAAGCCAGCAACCTTTCATGCTACCATTCATAGTCTGAAAAAATAAGATAGGAGTGCACCCCTTATCTTACACCATTTACAAAAATCAACTTAAAATGGATTAAAGACTTAAATGTAAAACCTGAAACCATACAAATACTAAAGAAAGCAAAGAAAAAAAGCCCTTTGACAATAATCTTGTCAGTGATTTTTTTGGATATAACACCAAAAAGCTCAAGAAACAAGGCAAAAATAAAAAAAGTGGGACTACATCAAAGTACAAAGTTTCTGCACAGCAAAGAATACCATCTACAAAATGAAAAAAATAACCTATGAATTGGGAGAAAATATCTGCAAACCATACATCTTATAAGAGTTAATATCCAAACTATATATGGAACTCTTACAACTCAGTAGCAAGAAACAAACAAATAACCTCATTTAAAATAGGCAAAGAACCTGAGTAGACATTTTTCCAAAGAAGACATACACATGATCAACAGGTATACACAAAATATTACTCAAATCACTAATCCTCAGGGTAATGAAAATCAAAAACCATAATGCTATATCACCCCACAGATATTAGGATGACTGTTTACAGAAAAAAAAAAATAGAAGGTAAGTTTTAGCAACAATGTTGAGAAAAAAAGAACACTATATATCTTATACATTGTTGGTAAGAGTGTAAATTGGTACAGACACTATGGAAAACAGAAGAAAGATTCCTCCAAAAACTAAAAATAGAATGAATATGATGCAGGAATCACTTTTTTGGTTACACACTAGAACTTAATGAAATTAGTACCTCATGCAAAAAAGGGAAACAGTGTGAGGAGATGCTAAGTTAATTAGCTTGACTGTAATCACTTCACTATGTATATGAATATCAAATCACTATAGTGTACACCTTAAATACATACAATTTTTGTTTAAAAAAGAATTGAATATGTCTTCAAAAGGTATATTAGATAGCACTCCCTTTTTACAGTAACAACCCTTGACTCTTGAGTGAATAGTACAAATGAAGGCTGAAAAGTTAAGCATTAAGAAATAATGTTTTTGAATATGTTATTATTAAATACCATACTGGGAAACTGGCACATTATCTAACAAATTCATCAGAAACTGTGTTTCATAGGTCCAGCATTAGCAAGGAGAAACTTTCTTTTTCATTTGGTTTAATATTTTCTACATTAATTTATTCAAAATTAATGAGTTATTTGGGAAACAAAAAAAAAAAAGAGCTAATGCACATTTTCCAGTCTATCAATAATTGCAAGAAAAAAATGGAAAATTTAATCACATAAGTAACTGTTTTATGCTACCATATTAGCCTGAATTATTATTTTAATTGTAAGTACAATTGGCAATTAGAGAACTATTTTTTGTGAACTTGGAGAGTCACATTGCTTCTCTGGGTCTCAGTACTCTGTCTAAAATACGAGGAAATAAAACTAGATACTTAGTTTCTATATGTGATGTAAGGAGCCCTCACTAATTACCATGAGAATGTTAGAAGTCACAGTGGGTTAAGAGGGAAGGGACTGGGCACAGGGGGTCTCTACCCAAACCTTAACTCAAGTTAACACATTAATATTAATTTAATGGCTACAAAAAACCATTTCTATTTGTCCTATCATTTTCATTTCTAAAGTTCTGTACTTTTGGATACTACTTTGGTTGTTAGGGATATTTCTTCCAAATGGCATTAAGCAAAGCTTGATCATGCTACTGAACAGATTTGGTTCATGGCTTGGAAACTAGGCTATTTTTTTCCCCAAATTGAAGGCAAATTATAGTGTTATGGGTTTATGTGCAGACTCTAATAAATCTGATTTCCCACAAGAATAGATACTGGAAATTAGCACAAAGTTTTAAATTTTCTCCTAAGGAAGGTATATTAAAAAAAAACTATAAATGAATGATGTATCATAAATTATCCCTAATGTTTTTAAAAAGTGAAGTGCAGCATCAAAACATACAAAATAATTTTATATACTCATCAGGTAGATGCTATAATTATCATTTTACTATATTTCTAACACTATTGATATATCTATCCAATTATATATTGCTTTATTTATCCAGTGAATAAAGGAATTTCAAGGTAAATTCTTATAGTAGTACACTTAAATAGTTCAGCATTCACATTATAGACTAGTGTGTGATATTTATCTACCATATTTTTCCTTCAGAGGCAAACCTTACAAAACTGAAAACATTAAAAGAACATGTACTGACCTTTGACAAATGCACACACCTATATCAAATTATAGAACACTATCATCACTCAAGAAAATTCTCTCAACTTCTGCTACAAGAGCCAGCATTACGATTTTTTTCCACCAAATAAATAGCTTTATTTCTCCCTGACCGAAAATTCAGATAAACAGAAACAAACCTTATATACTTGTGTAAGTCTGCTTTCTGTCAGCATAACATTTTGAGATTCGCCCATGTTGTTAAGTGTATCAATAATGTGTTCCCTTTGATCAATGATAATATTTCACCGTATCAATATAACATCTAGTCTTTTACTAATGGATACTTAGGCAGTATCTTATTTAAACCTAGTACGGATAAAGTTGTTACATACACTTTTGAATAACAATTTTTGTAACCAGTCCTGGATCACAGTAGCATCCAAAATACTTTAATTACCCTAAATATCCCCATGCTCCACATATTCAACCCTCTCCCTTTCCTCCACCTCTGAACTACTGGCAAACACTATCTTTTTGCTTTTGCTCTAACTTTGATTTTTCAGAATGTCATATAGTTCAGATCATATAGAATGCATCCTTTTAAGACTGTCTTCCTTCTCTAAGCAGTATATCTGTTAAGGCTCTTCCATATTCTTTTATGTCTTGATGGTTTTTTCTTTTTATCTCTGAATAGCATTCTATTGTACCGATACACCACAGTGTTTTTAATTTTCACCTACTGAACAATCTTGATTACTTCCAAATTTTGGCAACTATTATAAAGCTGCTATTAAAATGCTAATACCATTTTTGTATGTACAAAAGTTTTCAACTTATTTGGGTAAATACTTAGGAGTGGAATCATGGATCACATGCCAAGATTGTTAGCTTTGCAAATGTGGATTGTTATTTTACCTTTTTAATAGTGTTCCCTGAAGCACAAAGCTTTTCAGTTTTTATGAAATTCAAGTTTTTTTGTTGTTGTTGTTGCTTGTACTTCTGGTGTCATATTGAAGAAATATATACCCCTACATCATGAAGATTTATACCTATATTTTCTTAGACTGACAATTTTGGCTCTTACATTTATGTCTTAAATTGATTTATGGGTAATTTTTTGGTGAGTAATCAGTTCGTCAAAAATTTGTCAATGCAGGCTTTGAATTTGTGAATGTTATGTTATGGAGACTCTAGATTCTACTATATTCCTCCAAAAAGGGTTGTGTGTTTTGTTTTTCTTGTTTTTGCTTGTTTTAACAGGTAAATAATTTGGTTGTACAAGAACTGCACAATCTCTTGGGAGTCATTTCAAGTATTAGGTCAGTTCCTTCATCTTTAGCTGTACCGCTTGGAATCCCCCTCACATACGTGGGCTTCAGAGATTAACCAGATATTTGGTTGGAGTAGTTCACACACAAATTTGTTCCCCAACTGTGGCTGTGTCCTTTCACGGTTTCCCTTCCCCTAACTTCAGCTGTTGTGATTGCTTAGGTCTCTCCAGTTTTTCAGCAATAAAGACAGGTGGTTTTTATCTTTTAGCCTATCCATTTAGGACTGAGTTCAGTCTGCCCTGAGCTGAATCTCATTGGAAAAGGAAACTCTTTCCTTTTACTTGCTATTTCAAGTGTTGGGTGCCCTCTGAAATGGGCCTGTACAGTTTTTGCTCACAAGTACTGTCATTTGTTTTGGTATTTTTGTTCAGTTTATAGTCATTAAGTGTGGAGCGCTGATTTAGCAGGAGCTTACAAACCATATCAGAGATCCTTCAAACCCAAATATCAGTTCTCGATGAAGTTACTTATTAAGCTCCTCAAACTGGCTCTGCCTTTTCTTCTTGGATTTTATTCTTAAGTCTCTTTAGTCCCCAGTCTTGAGTTCAGCTTGTATATAGCTTATTTAAATTCATCAGCAACATGCTCTTACATACACTTTCCTCCAAGTGATTCATTCACTGAACACACTAACTCATTCATTCACTCATTCACTCAAGTTTATATTAAATATATCTTCTTTTAGAATGGAACTTTTGAGTTGTGCTGCATATTTAATTGGGTCATTTAATTAATTAATTAATTTTTGGCCACTACCATGGCAAGCAGAAGTTTCTGGGCCAGAGACCAAATCCTCACCACAGCAGGGACCCAAGCCACATTAATAACAATGTTGGATCCTTAGCCTCCTGAGCCATCTGGGAATTCCCTAACTTGGCTTATTTTATTTGAGAGAGAGGAGTGTTAACTTCTTTGGATTTCAAACTTTGATCTATCTTTGCTGTCTAAATTACTACAACTTTTTATTTGCATTATATTTATATTTCGCTTTAAGTACCTAAAGCACTTGTTTCATTTTATGTGGCTTTTGCAAGCCACAAGGCTACCTACCCATCTGCCCACCACCAACTGAACAATCACTTAAATATGAAGCGTCCTAATTTGATAACTGTCTAGCTGTATTTCAGATAGTCAATGAGTCAACACAAGAATAGCTGTGAATTCTTTAGGAATTGCCTGAATTAGCTGGAAGGAAATAATGCATAATGATATACAGTCTATAATGGTGCAATGAAAGAACATCTATCATATTGCACTCTTGCTAGGAAATTGATCTTATTTCTTGACAAAACATAGAAGAGAATTCCATTCTTTCAAATGGCTAGACTTAGAGCAAAACTGTTACCTGTAGTGCTGAGATAAAAGCAGCAGTATACATTTCATAGAACAGAAGAAGGGGAGATGTTCACAGATAAAAAACAGTAGAAGAAAGACTTTAGTTCACTGGATGTGACACCAACGCAAAGACCTTTGTAAATTCAAACAAAAGCAAACAAAGCTAATGCTTTTAAGGTCTGAAATTTAGAAATGAGGGGAAAGATAGACAGGCTTCTCCACTTGGAAATAAAAACAAATTCAGGTGAAAAAGGAAGAAAAAATATGTTTGTAAAATTAATTTCCTCTAGTGACTGGCTTTGAGACTCATAAGGAATCTGTGCATATTATTTATTTTATTTTATTTTTTCATTTTTTTAATTGAAGGGTAGTTGCTTTACAGTGCTGTATTAAGTTTCAGAAGTACACTAAAATGATTCAGTTATTTATATACAGATGTGTATGTTTATATAGAATATAAAATATATATTCTTTTTCATTATAGGTTATTATAAAGTATAGAATATAGTTCCCTGTGCTATAGAGTAGGTCCTTATGTATCTATGTGACATATAGTAGTGTGTATCTCTTAATCCCCAAATCCTGCCTTTCTCCATGGTAACCATAAATTAGTTTTCTACGCTGGTGAGTCTGTTTCTGCTTCATAAATAAGTTCATTTGTATCTTTTTAGATTCCACATATAGGCACTACATACCATATTTGTCTTTCTCTGTCTGAATTACTTCACTTAGTGTGATAATTTCTAGGTCCATCCTGACTATACTATTGACTTCAGTGACTAAAGAAAGTGATTCTGACCACTAGAGAACAATTTCAGTTAGCCACGTTTGCTATGAATCTCACAAAATTCTTTATCTATTGTTTAAAAATGATATCAGAACTGTATAATACATTACTTGCAATTGTTCTTCTATGTATGTTTTTGCACAGATATATAAACTTTTCATGTTTTCTGTTGAGTTACCAAATATAGCTTGTATTTGAGTATGAATTTGGTCTTTCTCAAAAAAAAAAGACTTCCTGATGATTTAGGAAATCCTGAGTTAAACCCTAATAAAGCTCAAGTTACTAAGTACATTTCACACAATGCTATGTGTGACACTTCACATACCAATACATACACATATTGCTTTGATAATTGATAATTATCTTTGAGTTGTTGCTGCATATTTCATTTTCATCTCAGGGATTTGCAATGTTGAAGAACACTGGAAAAGCTCTGAGAGTTCTTGCATCAAAAAAAGTTGTTCAAGTTTTCCTGTCTTTCCCTTCCTTTTTTCCTCCCTACTTCCTTTCTTCTCTCCCTCCTTCTCTCACTTTCTTTCTTTTATACTTTCCCCTTCCCTCCCATATAGCATTTATCAGCAAAGAAACAATCCTGGAGACACTTTTAAGAAACATAGGTGCAAAAATACTGAAATAGATATTTATCTGGCTGATTCCTGCATCCATGACTCCAGTGTGCGAAGATAAGCCAAGTAAAGATGCAGTAATGATTGGCTTATTGCTCTACAGACTCAAAAGTCTGTTTCAAAATAAGGACCTTTCTTGACAATTCTGAATAAGTTAAAAAAGCAAAAAAAAAGAATCAGAATATTCAACGGTCCCCTTAAAAAAGGCATCTAGGGAAATCTTTTTGAGGCAAAATTAATGTCATCAAAAATCCCCTCCATTCATCTAGATCTGCAAGTCCAATTCACAAATCAAGGCAGCTATCCTTAATCTTTTTTACCAGTACCCAGTCACATCCCTATTTCTACCTGCTTTTGCAAAATTTCCATACATTTCCCTAAAAATCTAGTGTGTGCTGACTGTGTGTTCATTCCACTAGCCTTTTCCACCTTTCCTGGATACATTTCTTTCTATCCTCTTGCTGTAAATACATAGCAATTGGTTTTGGTAGTCTATTACTGGCTGTTGTACCCATTTCCATTTTTATCCCCTTCCACATATATAAATAAGAATTTTAAAGCCATTTGTCTGGGGCCGGAAAAGCAGCGATGTGGTATATAAGGGTAGGCAGAAGCTTTAACAATTCAGATATTTTCCCCCAATCCAAACAAGCTTTAAACTATTTTTTTTTTAATTTTCTGAATTATGACTTAGGATGCTGTTTCAATTAGTGATAGAATGAGTAAAGCATGCAAATTCTTTTTAAAAGAAAAATAGTTGGGGAGTAACTGTCGTGGTCCAGGCGGAAAATGAATCTGACTGGTATCCATGAGGATGGAGGTTCGATCCCTGGGCTTGCTCAGTGGGTTAAGGATCCAGTGTTGCCTGCCAAGAGCTATGGTGTAGGTCACAGACACAGCTCGGATCTGGCGTGGCTGTGGCTGTGGCTGTGGAGTAGGCCAGCCGTTACAGCTCTGATTTGACTTTTAGCCTGGGAATCTCCATGTGCCACGGGTGCAGCTCTAAAAAGAAAGAAAAAAAGAAAGAAAGAAAATAGTGGTAAAAGACAAAAAAAAAAGGAATCCAAATAACTAGTGTTATAGATCTAATTTGAAAGGTAAAATCCTCTCTGAAGTGAGGAAACATGAAAACCAGCCATATGAAACAAACATTAGCTAAGCATCAACTTCATAGAGAAGAGATTGCACTGAATATTTTAAATGCACTCTTTTTTTTTTTTTTCAACAGTTGATCTCATGCTGGTTGTGGTGAGTTCCAAACCACAGACCATCCTGATCTCTAATTGATTTGATACTCAAACAATGGTTGAAAGTCAAGAGTTAATAAGGTATAGGTTGCCTTTATTGGATATTGTGAATTTCCCTTGAACTCTTTTATAATAAATCCATATTTTTCCCCAAGGTGAAAATATCTTTTGATTACATCTGATTGTGCTGTATTTTAGGTTTGAGAAGTCAAACAAAAATTGTTTCCAAATGGAATTTTTAAAAGTATGTTTAAAATACAGTTGGTTTCACTGCCTTGTGTCAACTGATTTCATGGGAGTTCCCCTTGCTGTAGGTCTTTGTATTAGATAGCAGCAAAGGGATAATTATGATCCATATTATCAAAACTTGGCCCACCTTTAAATTATCTTTCTCCTTGCTAAGTGTCAGTGTAATTTCAAATTAAGAAATTTAAAAGAATTTTGTGATGGTACTTTAGTTACATTTATTGTGATGCAATTAATAAAGAAGTTTTATTCATCTCTGGAGACACTTTAAAAAAATTTTTCCTTATCATGAAAACAAAAAAATTGAAATCACGAATTACTAGTATCATGTGGAATTATCTAGCAGAAATATATCATATCATGTCCATTCACCTCTAATATCCACTCTGCTTCTTATTATCTTTATGGGCCTCCAGAGACCATCAAGATTGTATAAGAGAATAAAAGTCACGAAAGAATGAGGCTGTTATGCTGTGTTTGGAGGGCAGGGAACCACAAACTAGTAAGTTGTCCGAAACTGATGATCATTCTCTGTGAGAAATGTATGCGAGTAAATACATAAATCCATATTTCAAGGGGAAGTCTATCACATTTTTGATTATGCCAGGTTTTGAGGCCAATGTACCTGGTTTAAAAACCCTCTTACTAGGCATGTGACCTCAGGCAATTTATATATCCTGTCTGTGCCTGAGATTCTTTGTCTATGACATGAAGATAAAATGAAAATCATTTGTGTGTGTGTGTGTGTGTGTGTGTGTGTGTGTGTGTGTGTGTGTATGAAGATGAAAGGAATACAGATATGTGAATACACTATAAACATGGCCCAAACACAGGAGGCACAAAGCATTAACTACTGCTGTTGTTCTTGTATTACTAATGTAAGGGGATTTTTGTTTGTATTGTAGAGCCTATTACAGGATTTTTACAGGTTAAAAAAAAATCATCACCACATATACAAAAATCCCTGATGTTACATGGGTGAAATCCGTGTGTGGACGTGAAAAAAAATCTGTTTTTGGATACTGACTGACTTATATGTACTGACTTATGCTCTTTCCTTTCACGTACAATCTAGATGATACAAATAACTCTGAATCAATAAAATGCATTAAATTTCATATGTTCAAATAGCCTTTTATCCTCTTTAGTCTTTAACCATCTTTGAATCCATTTTTGTCAAAAATGTTCACAACTGTATGTGCTGAAACACATACACTTTATCACTTAAATTTCCACTAAATCTTGACCTTCAATACTTGCATAATATTAACCTTTGAATAGCAAATTACAGAGACATCTGGAAACATAAAACACTCAAAAGTATGAATATGTAGAATACAACATATCTTGGAAGAACGAAAATTGCTAAAAGGTACATATTTAATTATGCATGACCTGAATACTTTTGGAACAAATTTAATGTGTTCAAATAAGCACTGTTTCAAAGAGTACTTTGGAAAAGAAATGTAAACTGACATCCCCTTTTGTGACTTATTTTCTTACTCAATAGAACTTTACTTTTAAAAAGGAACATGAAAAAGATCCACTTAGTAGGTCACTGTTATTAGAAAAAAATGCAAATGAACAACTAAACTTCATTGCACAAATCAAGCTGCCTACTCTCCTGGGCATTATTCAGTGCTTGGTTTAATATTTTCCTAACATTTTAAGAGTTTTTCCAATTAAATATTAATACTTTTCTCAAAGAGAAAGAGAGATTTATTATCCTAAGGAGAGGGTAGAAGGGAGGGATGGTGATCTGTGTCAGCAGTTAGAATGAGGAACTGAAGAGAAAGGTTCATTAAGGAAAACATGCTGAGCCTACTTTCTCTAATACTCCAAAAAGTCACATGTAGAAAATCGTGTTTAACTGTATGATAGAATTAAATTAAAAGTCAATATGGTTTCCAAATGACTGGCTGTAGTGGGCAAGTAGTCTCCATGCATAATATCAAGTCACTAGACAGTAATGGAGGCACTGTAACATCTAAATGTTCCTTATATGAACATTTATATACTGACTTATTGGGCATCTGCGCATCTCAACTTAGCCAGCTATATAGAATGTCTACATGAGAAGCCTACTGACCTCACATTAATGCTTGCTGTGTTAGATCCCACGGTTCAACCCTGGGGAACCAGATGTGGAAAGATTCTTGAAGCCACAAAAAGGAGAGTGTTGATGGACTGAAAAATCTCAGCTAAATCATTTTGGGGCATGTGACATCAGTTGAAATGAGCTGCCTTGACCAAGGGCATGTTCCCTTCCTGAGGAACCCCTCCATCTCCATCGATTTATTGGTCCACAGAGAAAGACCTGGCCCCTTTGCCCTGATTCAAGACAACTCTAAAAATCTACTTCTGCTCCAGAGTGCCCTGTTAAAAAATGGCAAAAAAAAAAAAAAAAAAAAAGAATGCTGTGACTACATTGCAGTGCAACAGCTCCCTCTGTTCAACTCCTTGTTATTTATTTCTTCAACAGTGTTAATCCTGAGAACACACTCCAAGGGATTTACTGCTTTAAAATAGCCACCTAAGAGTTGGCTTCCTAGAGAACCCAGTGTATAATATCTGCCATTCCTATCGCCTAACTCTGAATTTGAATATGAGGCTCTTATTTGAAACAGTTGTAACCTTCTCTGCCCATCCTGTCTGAAATCCTGTCTGCATACCTCTCTTCACTGCCACTCTCTAAGGATTCCTCAAGCATCTCAAGCTGAGTTGCTTGTGTCTTACAGTTTATGTCGAGATAGGATAGGCTACTCTGCTAACAAAATCTTTGTGGATTAAAAGGAGAGGATTAAAAGTGTAAAATTTAATCATGCAATTACTTTTTTTTTTTTCAGAATGGGAATATGTTTTCCTGTCACTCCCCTAAAACTGTTCATTCAGGTATCTAGACTATCTCTGTCTTTTGGTTACACATTCTGTAATGCAGAACTTCCAAATTTGCTGAGAGAGAGGAAGAAAAGAGATTGTGCTGTTTCTGCTTACAGTGTATAACCAAGAACTGGTCACAAAGCCCCAACTCAACTGCATGGGAAGTTAGAAAATGCATATAGATAATGGGTGACCTATAAGCAAATATAAAATCTTTATCCAGCAGCTACACAATTTCTTCCAGCCACACTTGCCCAAGTAAATTTAGGATCTGTCACTCAGTCACATATTTAGGTGAGGCATCCCAAATATAACCCCTAAAACAGATAATTTTTTCTTACTTTTTTCTTTTTAAATGATATTCATAAATAAATAAAATACTTTATATTCTAGAATACATACACTCAATTATATCTCTGAATTTCAATATCCTCAACTGTCAAATAGTAAATTATAAGACTGGTCAATCAGCCAGTACTTTGACTGTCTAATCAAAAGCTTTCCATAAAAATTAGTATTCATTATTTTAGTTAGAATTTCTACCTTTTTTAATATAGGGATGTGTTGTTTCTCTTATTTACTATTGTTAATACACCAACACCAACCTTGGTAAAGATGTCAGAAGGCAACCATTAGCAAAAATACATAGAATGAGACTCAAAAACATGATTTGGATTGACATCTTAGGGCATCTGTTTTCTCAACTGTTAATATCTCATGAAACAGCCAAAATCACTAGCATATAATAGCCACATAAAGGCAAGTTCCTTGATAAAGACCTACCCTCTCCCATAACCAGCCTTCTCCAATCTAAATTCACTAAACTCTCAATCTGATAGTGTCTTTAGTAATTTATAAAATTTTAAATCATACTGACAGGATTTGTATGTCTACTAATAATCATATTCAAAGGATTAATAGATCCCACACATAAAGATTAGTACATTTCTTCAAATTTGAACTGTAGTGAAAAAATAAGCAATTGTTCAGATCCCTACCAAACTGTTAGCCAAGCATCTTTCTTGGGCAAACCATTTCAGGTTGCACAATTAATCCTGTAACCCCCAGTGTATGTTTCTTCACTTTCTTTCCATGTGTTAGATAGACCCATAGGATTAGCTTTCTGCCAGATTTGCTATTATTTCCCTTCCTATTTTGTAACATTCCTCTCTGTAACTAAAGCCAGCCCTATGCTTTCTCCAAAAGGCTAACATCCTTGACATCAGTTTTCTCTGTGGGAAAACAGAACCTTAATCCTGTCTGGTTCTAAGACATCTGGTTAACTCCCACAGTGCTGGTCTTAATCTTGACTTGTGACCTGCTTTATTAGTGTCCCCCATTTCTGGAAGAAAATAGGCACATTTTCCCACTCCATACTTATTTACCGAATGCTCATCAGAGATACGTGTCCACTGGACATACTTCATTACTTTAAATTTAACTCATCCAAACATAAATTAGCAGTGATTTTCTCCATACTTGTCATTATTTGTCCCAGGGAACAGATCCACTATGCAATGATTTACTCAATGCAGAGATCTGCAGTCTTTGCCCATATATATAATCCACATAAAACTATTAATCTCTCCTGCTAAGGTCTTTCAAATGCTCTTTTTCTCCAGCCTAGTCTCTTGGCCCAGATGATCAAACTCTATCAGCAACATCCTTTGGCAGGCATGTATTTGATTAGCTCACCCCAGTCTCTATGCTGTCCTAACTTCATCCACTGGGCATACTATACCTAGTCTGAACCTTAAATTTCTAATCATTTGATTTCCTCTTCAATAGCATCCTATGATGCCGAGTCTAACCTTTTAACATGACTTATATTGTGCTTGGTACTGAATTAGTTTACTGCTCTAATAACCTTACGGTTTTCTTTCCCACTGACTTTCCAGCCACAGTGTACTCATTCATTATCTAAAACACGACCTATTTTCTCTCATGTGAAAGCCTTTGAAAACATTCTCCTTTCACCTCCCTCATCTTGGCTTGACTTTTGGTTGTCCTGCTAGTGTCTAAAACTAAAACTTACATTTTTTTAAATTTCTCCCCAAAGGACTAGGATATCAGTACTACTACAAATTTCTAGGGCACACTGTCCTTTCATTTTAATCACCTTTATTATATTTTATTATTAATCCTTATTCATTTTTCTGTCTTTCCTTCTTGTCTGCAAGTTGTAGAATGGCAGATGTTATGGCAGTTACACTCACTAAAAATCCCCTCCCCCAATAACATAGTAACAATAGTTCCTGTCCAATGAATGAAGGCTACAAATACAAAGTATATGTGCCCACTCATGGAAAGATTACTTTCTTTTTTTTTCTTTTGTCTTTTAGGGCCGCACCCATAGCATATGGAGATTCCCAGGGTAGGGGTCTAATCAGAACTGTAGCCACTGGCCCACGCCACAGCCACAGCAAGGCAGGATCTGAGCCACGTTTGTAACCTACACCACAGCTCACTGGCAACATCGGATCCTTAACCCACTGAGCGAGGCCAGGGATTGGACCCTCGTCCTCATGGATACTAGTTGGGTTCGTTAACCACTGAGCCACGACAGGAACTCCAAAATGCCCACTTTCATGTGAACACTTTCCAAAAACTCATGAACCACATAGTATGAAAAAGTATTGCATAAATGTGAAAATATGTATCTTAAGAGTTATCCCTTATTTAAATACTGGCTTTGTCACTTAGAAACTTTTTGATCTTAGGCAAATCATTTAACTACTTTCTTCTTTAACTGAAAAAAAAAATCAGATTTGAAAAATTACCTCACTAGACTGTTCTGAGCATTAAATTAAAATAATGTATGTAAAGACATTACTCCAGCGTCTGGCATAGAGCAAACGATTGTTACATGTCAGCAATTATTATTATTTGGGGAAGAGGCTGTAATATGTTATCAGTCGGGAAGGGAGTGAAAAATAAACTTCCATTCCATTCTAAAGTGCTTATAAAACTCTGTAGTCGTCTCTTTTCTGTGTTCCATTGTTTTAACCAACTATAGGAAAAATTCAATTATAGTTTCCAGTCAAGGTAACTTATTTTTGTGCTTTTAAAATTCCATTCAAATTAAGCCTGTTGGAGCAGTGAGGGAGGAAGTGACAGTCTTTCTTGCTGTTGACAGAACCTGACATGTGGCATGCCTGATTCATCAACTACAGTCAGCACTAACTTATTTATGTGGTTCACACTGCAAAACTTTATGTTTATGAGTCTGCAGATTCTCAATGATTTTCAAGGTTTCCAGGGGTTTTCAAGAGCTTCAGGAGTTTTCAAGGTCTAGGGCCAATTCAGAAACAAACCAACAAGCCAACAAAAAATATTATTTGTAGTAACCCTCTGATTGGTAAATTTGTGCATGGCATCAGCTATTCTGGGTTCACAGATATAATTATCATCCCAAAGGGGTCTTCCTAGTTCTTTAAAATATACTTAATAATCTAAATTTATATTTACTTTTGCCATTTCTCCTATTTCTCTTGTCACCAACTTAGTCCGACCGAAGATTCTTTCCTGGATCCGCATTATCCATCTACCTCACCTCCCTACATTTCTATTCCCCCACCACACTCCACCTGCACTATGGATTTCTATTTAAAATTTAAAGCCCAGTATTCCACTACCACGCACAGAACTTTCTACTGCTTCCCACTGCTCTTTAGACAAAGCTCTAACTTCTTGACACAGTCTATTAATCCTTTCATTATCCCTCAGTACCCTTAGTACTCGAGTTTCACCAGCCTACTCATCCATGACTTTTGGTTCTAATAACATGCACAAGATCTCTCAGATGCCTCAGAAGCTTTATTCAACAGTTTTTCTCACTACATTTCTTTGTACTTTGCAACCCATCTTAGTTTATTTAACTCCTCCTCATCTTTCAGATGCCAGACAAAAATATTGCTTTCTCAAGGGAACCTTCCCCAAATCATCATCTTACGTCCCATTCTTTTATACATTCTCATAGAACAATGGACCGTATGTTTACTTCACAATATTCATCTTAGTGATTATTCACTGACTTGTATACTTATTACTTAGAATATAAACTGTCAAGAATGCAGGGACTTGTTTGTCATTACATTCTCACCTTCTCCCCAGCACCTGGGATACAGCCTAAATTAATGTTGGAAAGACTATAAATTTAAGGTATTAAAGGGGAAGAGAATTTGTCACTCCCAATATGCCTCTTTGGTATAAAGATTATTTTAGGTTGATTATTCTTAAGAAAGAGCAGATACAGGAGAAGCAACTCTGAAAAACCAAGTAGAAGTTAACTTTTTGCAAGAGACATTTATATAACACGGGGAAGCTCTGTTTTGTAGGTATGTCTCCCTTTCTATACCTGGAAGAGAAGGATGACTAAATCTCTAGAACCTCTTATGAATGGAGATGGCAGAGACTTAAGTATGTATTACAGTCATATCCTCCTTTGCTTTATTTTCCTTGAAAACCTCCCATAAGTGGCTTCCTACCTCTAACTTCTTTTGTCTTTAACTGGAAATGGTATTTAAGGTAATGGTTTAGGCCATTTCAGAAAGCTACTTAGTTTTCCTGGATATCTCCCATGTATCCAGGAGGATACATGTTATTACGCTTCTGTTTGTTTGTCTTCTACTAATCGGCCTTTTAATGTAGAGAAGTCTCAGCCAGAAGAGTAGAGTGTTCAGAATCAGGAAGAGTAGAGGGAAAATTATTGTTCCACAGCATCAAGAAATCTAACTTAAGATGTAACTGTTCTTGGGTGGCTGTGGGGTGAGAATGCTGAACCCTAACCATTTGATGAACGTCCTCAGTACTTGTCCCTTTGGAGAAAATATTTTGCAAAAAGACAGAGAGTAGTGAGGCAAATAAAGTGTTTGTTAAGAGAGAAGAGACAGAAGATAGGAGAAAGCACAGACAGACTCCAATGGTGGGGTGGGGTGGGGGGAGACAGAGACAGACATAAAAAGCAAGAGAGGAAGAGGGTAGTTTAAATCTCTTGTATGGGGGCAGGCTTTCTGGGCTTCCTCTGGCCAATTGTCTTATTTCGTCTGGCCTTGAGCCCACATCTGGCCAGCCTTTAGGGCCATACTCTGTGTGCATGCACATCTCTTAGTCAGGATGGGTTCCAGCTCAAGGGTTTCTGGGAAGCTGACAAGATGTACTATGGTCTGGTGACCCTCCCTTCTCTGACCCCTGAGGAATGTTTCTACAAATGTGTAGTTGCCCAGGTCTCCTTGATTGCAAGCATGAGAAATACGTGGTCTTTATCTTTTATCCAAGCAGGACATAGCCATATCTTTATCATGAAGTATCTGTCCACAGGGGACAGATTCCAGCTGCTCAGCCTGGGAATCATCTATCTCCTGACTCATCATGGGAATTTAGAGAAAATGAGTACCAACATTAATGGTAATAGTTATCACTCTGTCAACTTGAAAAAACATGAGGAACTTAAACATTGAGAGTTAAGTTGTATTTGGGGCAAAATGAGGACTATAACCTAGGAGGCAACATTTCAGATAGTTCTGAAATACCACTCCAAAGAGATGGGGGAAGGTCAGTATATATGTGATTTTGGTGAAGGAGGGAGGTGCATGTAACCAAGCACACATTTTTACAGAAGCTTGCTGCTAGTCATGAGGAGCAGATGTCACCACGAAGGATTTTAGTGCTTTTCTAGATATAAGGAAATATAAGAATTGGGTTCATAAAATCTTCTCCTGACAATTTCTAACTATGTGAAGACCTGTTCTGCCAGGTTTCCCAAAGCACAGAGTGCCTCACTCCAGATCTCCACCCTGAGCTCCTTTCTGGGAGTGCTGAAGGTCAGCAAATGCAATGGGCTCATGATTCAACCTGTGTAGAGGAAGATGGCAAGTGCCCATCTCTGATACACGGATGGAGCAGGCACAGGCAGTTGTAGAAGTCCTGACAAAGGACCATAGTTAAAGAGGGAAACTTAGGGAACACTGGGAGATCACTGTAAGTTAATAACTGCTCAAGAAAGGCATCAGCACAAGGCAGGCTTGTTTGAATAGTGGAGGCATGAGAATTGCCTCAGGCTATTGGGTGGGGGATGGGATGAGGCCTGCATTCAGATTCAGACCAAAGACAGGAGTTTGAGGACCACCCTTCTGCTGATTTGAATACACATCTTACTGGATACTAAGGAAGAGCTGGTACTTCCAGAAAGCAAGAGGTGGTCTTTTCCGACCCCTACTCCCTCTGGATGATGAAACTGTAGCCCACCAGATCCTCGGAGCAGAGCTTTCTTGCCTGCCTGTTGGCATCTCTCACAAGCCTCCTATCCTAATAAATCTATTTCTTGCCTATCACTTTGTCTCTCTCTCGCGGAATTCCTTCTGCACAGAGGCATGAAGAACCCGAACCCCAGTAAGTACAGACATCAGGTGAGTGCTAATTTAAAGTGTGGGTTCAAGTCCCAATCTGGGTTTTGGCTAGATTCAGGCTGTTAGTGCTGTCAGTTTCATCTCCAGTTCACAACTCACTGAAAGTGTTAGGAAGGAAGAAACTGTCCTCTGCCTTTATAGATTCTTCTGCCTCATCTAAGAATTACATTGGCATGAGAGAGATTAACAGGAGAAAAGCAAACAAAAATTAATAACATGTACACACGAGAGAGATTCAGAAAAACTGAAAGACTCACTAAAAAGGTCAAAGCCCTTACCTCAAATACCATCCTCATTCATAGACAAAATAGAATTTTGAGGGTGGGAAGTATCAGTTATGGAAGGTTACCAGAAAAATGACCAGAAACAAGTGTGATTGTTATGCAGATTAAAGGCATTGCTCTCTTCACTGATAAGGATCTCTAGAGATTTGATCACTTTCCTCTTCTGGTTACAGACAGGGAGAATCTTTGCAAATGGAGATTTCCCTTAAAAATGTAAATACTTCTTAGAAAAGGGTAATTCCTACTTTGTGTTCTGAGTTTTCCACATGTCTGCTGTTTGTTAGAAAATAAATTATTTTTAAAAAAAATAATTTTCCAAAGAGACACATGTTAGGATGGCAAATTCTGTTCTCCTATTAAAGTCTCTTATATCTTCACTGAGTGCTAAAAGAATCTAGAGATTGAGTCAAGAACACTGACCCAAATTTAATAAATGCAGAAGTCTCACTTATGATTATATCTGAAGTGAGATAAACTATAATATAATCACATGCATAGTTCTGATGAAACAGTAGAAAAAATGATAATTGATGATATGGAAGTCTGACAACAGTGGGCAGCATTTATACCCCTAGGCTGGTGATACATTAATGACTCAAATTTTAATAGTTATCAAACTTTAGGAGAATCGACTGCACTAAGAGCCATGTTCCACTGGATGTTGAAGAAAGGAGGGAGCAGCTGCAAAGTAGGGATAATTTCAAACAAGAGACATCTGAGATCATGGGTATAACTATCACCAGTGATTCATAGTGGGGGTGATGGATTCTTGATTTGGAATTTAACTTATTTTAAGACTAAATATATTATATGATTCAATTGTCACTTGCTTCATTCATTCCAGTTGGTTCAGGAAAGGACAGAGGAGATGAACACCAAAAAACGAATGACTATCGGTGTCTAATGTGGAAAAGACAGAATAGCACTAAATGAAGTGAGAGATATTTACAACTGACAATGTTTCAGACACTGTATTGAGGGTGATTGTGTGTGTGTGTGTGTGTGTGTGTGTGTATACATACATATGTATATGTATGCATATGTATATATACACTTCTGACAGCATTAGTCTAATTATATACTTCTGACAGCATTAGTCTCTAATATCTTCTGTTTCAATTTAATTATGGGAAAATAGAATCTCATTAAAAAATATGTTGTCTTTCTTTAAGGCTGTCTTTCTATTCTACATCAGGCTAACCTGTAAGAGAAAAAAAATTAATGACAAAAGTCTAATCTCTCTCTTTCTCTGTCGCTCCATCATATTCTAATTCTCACTCTTTTTTAAAATATAAATAATATAGATGTAGATATCACTATAGACAAATATGTCAATATAATATTGGTTCATCATCAATTTCTCTGTTATGTCTATTTTTCTTCTTTATAGTTCAGTGATTACTGGAGGAGTTACTAGTCAATAATGAACTTAAATTCCTTCTTATTATACTCTAGGACCATGACTGGACATTTAATATGAAGATTATCCATTTGGGGTTCAATATGATTCTGACGCTATCAATGGTATATTAATTCCTGGTGCCACCTTTTTTTTTTTTTTTTTTGGCTTTTGAGGGCCACACTCGCGGCATATGGAAGGTCCCAGGCTAGGGGTCGAATCTGAGCTGTAGCTGCTAGCCTACGCCTCAATCACAGCAATGTGGGATCCAAGCCACAGCCACGTCTGCGAACTACACCACAGCCTGTGGCAACACCAGGTCCTTAGTCCACTGGGCGGGGCCAGGGATTGAACCTGCATCCTCATGGATACTAGAGGGGTCCATTATCACTGAGTCACAATGGGAACACTCTGGTGCTACTTTTATATCTGAGACTTGCTGATATAAATTATCTGACATCCATATATAACTTAAAGGTGTTAAACCTGCCATCTGAGTAAAATACATAAGACAATAGCATAATTTTGATCATTTAGAAATATTTCAATGCTTTAGGCATAGTCAGATTTAGACAGTATACAACAGTTAACTCATGAAAAGAAACATCAGAATTAAAGAGCCCATATGTGAAGATGGGCTACATAAACCAAGAAATAAAGATGTAAATATCTACTTTTAATTTGCTATATAACCAAGGTAATATATAATAAAGGAGATAATGAGGCAAAAGGGAAAATGGGATAAATGCTAATTCCTATACCATATCTAAACTTATATATAAGAATTACATATATATCTATATATTTATTTAAAAGTATGTGTATCTGTTTGAAGCAGATAGTTATGGCACTATTGAGGAGAGAGACCTTACTGTTGTTATGGAAAAGGATAAAAGGTAGAGAAAATATTGAATACATGAAGAAAATAATATAATTCCCACAATGCTGGACATGGGGCCCCATTCGTCTTTATGACAATCTAACAGATTTCAGCTGGTAGGCAGAGGCTATTTCTGTGAATTACTTTTTAAGAGAAATATAACTAAGTGAAAGCATATTCACATTAAAATGATAACAATTGTAAATGAAGTAGAAATCAGAAACCCATGAATCTTTACCCTGGGAAAGAGATGGAGGTAACAAAATTACCTCACCTTTGGTATATTTAAGGCTATTATACAGAATAAAGCCTCAACATGATATGACGTTGGATATATTATTCAATGTTAGAAATACTATTTATCAGCATAAGCTACACGCCAGGTTTGGCTTAATAAAACACAAGACTCTTACTACAATAGTTATCCAAAAATAGAGGAAACATCTCTGCAGTGTTTCAAAATGAACTACCTAAGCTGAGACTGAACTGTCAATTGAAAGATCTTCAAAACAGAAATGATACTTCGATGACTAGCTTGAACAAATGAATAAATGAAAAACAAATAGCTATTTTTTCCTATCAAAATAAAATTTACAGAGGACAAATGTTTCAAACACCATGCTTTGAATATTATATGAACTGTACCTGATTTTATTAATTTCAAAATCAAGTGCAATACTATATACATTAATGAATTCTTACTAGTGGGATTTCAAATCTGTGGCTCAACAGTTGAATGCTTCTCTATCTATAAAATCATCATTTCCCAACATTTAAGTTACATTTACCCCAAACTTCTGTGTATATGAAATGACCTTTGATGTCATTAAGAGAAAATGGTACACCATTTACTTGAAAATAATTAGCAAAGGAGAAGCTGAAGCTGGAAACTGGGAAATGAAGTAAACAGGGAAAATGACTTGGAACAAATAGATCTGCAATACAATTTTGGGGGGAAAATGACCCTCCAAATTGCCCTCCTGTCTCTGTTTGGAGAGAGAAGACTGAAGTATGAATGTCTGCTTTTTTTTTTTTTGTCATTGTTCACTTTCCCAGGAAGATGTTCCCCACGCAACATGTTTTGTTGCATGTTGGCTAAAATCAGGATTTTCCTTAGTCAATAAAACAAATTATTCCCAGACCTGGACTAGCACAGATAAAAGCAGAGTCACTGTTAGGGAGGAAGAAAACTTCCTTCTACCCTTCCAGGTTCTTCTGACTGACCTAAGAATTAAATCAACAAGAAACAGATTAATGGGGAAATAAAATTTAATTTCATACATACAGGAACCCTACACACATGAAAGGGTCAGAGACCCTACATGTATGTGAAGTTCTGAGACACAAAGGTAAAATGAGGTCTACATGCCATTCAGAGCTAAGGGCCTGGGGCTTAAAGACAAGAGAAGATGTATGGTAGTTAGATGTTTGTCCTGCCATATAGATGAGGCCACTTAAATGCATCTATGGTAGTAACTTTCTTCCGGGAAAAATTTAAACTCTTATAGGTAGGTGAGGGAGGGTCAGTAGCTCCTCTTGAAACTGCAGGGTCTCTGATGCCTTATAAGAAAATCCTCAAATATTCCTCTTGCAAAAATGACATTTTAAGGCATCTCATTCTGAAATCCTACATCGGTGTACACGTAGATATGGGTCAATATCCTTATTTCAGTACTGGCTTTTTTTCTTGCAACCTTGAGCATGTTATCATCTCTCAATTTTATTCCATCTGCTAACAAAGTTCGTATAAAACCTCCTCCACTGAGGTGTTCTGAGAACTTAGGCACAAATTATGATGCCTGATAGAAGAAAATACTTAGTGAACATTTTTTTTTCCACATTAAGGAAGTGCTGTACATAGAGTAAAATATTCCTAAAATGTTTCTACTCATTAATCTCTGAAGTTGTCTGCAAATGTTCTCCCAGATATACAGGTTTGCTGCAAATTGTTTTTGTTTTACTCACTTTGATTGTAATCAGATAAACCATATAAACTTATCCTGAGTCCAGTGAATGAACACCATGTAACAGGGATGTCTCCGGAATTCAGTGCCTGTATTTGTATATGGATTTATGACAGCATTCATACCGATAGTACTATTTGGTTAATGCACAAAGGATAAAAGTCAACTTAGTCCATAAATGATGAAATTATGCTAAGTAAAGCTGGAACCAGAGCATAGTGTGCTGAACAAAAGAAGTTTCCTCAGCATTGCAAAAAAGAAAATTTCAAGAAGCACTAAGTCTTGACATGGCATAAACAGTAATATATGCTATGCAAATTCCAAGGAAACTTAATTCTTAGCAGTCGGTGCTATTTTCACATGCTGAGCAATAATTTAGTTCCTGAAAGTGATAATCTTATTTTTCAAACTTTAAATTGCATTGGACACATGGGGGTCTTTTTACCATTTTAGTATTTTATGCACAATTTTTTTTGTTTTTTTGTTTTGTTTTTTTGCCTTTATCTAGAGTCGCACCCGCGGCATATGGAGGTTCCCAGGCTAGGGGTCTAACAGGAGCTGTAGCTGCCAGCCTTCGCCACAGCCACAGCAACGCAGGATCCTAGCCGCTTCTGCAACCTACACCACAGCTCACGGCAATGCCGGATCCTTAACCCGCTGAGCAAGGCCAGGGATTGAACCCGCAACCTCATGGTTCTTAGTCGGATTCGTTAACCACTGAGCCATGAAGGGAACTCCTATGCACAATTTTTGATTTTGTAATTTTATGTGAGCTAAAAGTTTAAGGAGTTTATAACCAGTTTATGAGTATGCATATTTTAATTGTATGGGAATAATGACAGATCATAGTTTTTCCCTTTGATAAAGGTACGTAGTATGAGAGATATTATTGTAGTAGAAAAAAAGAAGGGGAGTGGGCTACTGTTCTGGAATTTAGAGTCCAGGATTATGTATCAACCCCTCCAGTTTCTGTGAAATTTTTGGCATTAGCGTAACCTCACTGAACTTCAATTTTCTTCCAGATAAAATAAGGATAATTAAATTCATCCCACCTCCTTTACAAGGTGTTGGAGAGAATTAAATGATATCGAAGATGCTAGAATGCCTTGTAATCTGTAAAGCACTGTACTAATGTAAGGGATTATTCATTTCATCATTATTAATAAACACTTGAACTCACAACATTATGCGAGGCATCTTCAGAGGAAAATATCTAATGCTTTAGAATGCAAATCAATTAATGAATCCATTGTTCCCTCTCAGAATGTGAAAGGATTATCTTGCAAAAACCCTACATTTTCTGCCACAAATGAAAGCCTGCATTTTTGGGTCTACAAAAACTGAGGTCTGAAGAGAGAGCTTGATTATAGACAAAAGGTTGAGCTCTGCTGGGGACCTTGAGAGAGTTACTTAATTTCTCTCTGATTTTTAATTATATCATATGTAGGATATAGCCTGCCCCTTTAGCATCTTGTGCAAAGTTGACAAAAATTATTATCTGCATAATCATTTATATAAAATATCCATAATTTGTATGCAACAAGAGAAAGAAGGGAACATATATTTATAACAGTAAATGAAAAGCTAGATATATAAACAGCTCCTATAGGAAGTGACACTATAATTTTTATCTATATTTATACCTAGCATTTCATAAAGAATTTCTGGCTGTTATATAAAAATATACATCAGGATAAAATTCAAATAAAAGCAGAAATAGAGTATCAAGTTCAGGGAAAAAAGATAAATTTTCTCATATATTATTTCCCAGTTGCTTCAAACATATAATTTCTATTTTAACATTTTGATAATGATCTGACCAGTGAATATATTATATAACCATTAATGGGAATTTATCATTAATAAATTTTGTATGATAAATAAGAGTATGTTTCATATATATGCATTTTGTGTGTGTGTGAACATGTGTGTATAGGTTTTTTTGTTTGTCTTGTTTTCTCATCATTGAGCAAAAAAAAATCTAAATTGTTTGAGCTTTTCTTTTTTTAAAATGGCTGCACCCATAGCCTATGGAAGTTCTCAGGCCAGGATCAAGCCATGGCTGGGACCTATGCCGTAGTTGCAGCAACACTGGATCCTTTAATCCTCTGTGTCAGACTGGGGATTGAACCCATGCCTCAGTAACAACCTAAGCCACTGCAGTCGGATTCTTAACCCACTGTACCACAGCAGGAACTCTATGTTTGAGCTTCTCTTGATTTGAACTTTCATATTGCTTTCCAGAAAAGTCTACATATATTTTTTCAAATAATCTGATCGATTGAAAATAATAACTCTAATAACAATCACTGAGAATTATTTATCCCCAGTCGCTATTTCAACGGCTCAACAAATTTACAATGCCATCTACAGCATATATATTTGCTTATTTTGATACTACCCAGCTTGTATGAGAAATTCATTAAATTCAATAAAAAAATTAACTCTCAAGTTTAAGAATATTTCCCATTTTTGTTTTAATATTCTTTTCTGTTAGTTGATTACATTGTTCTTATCTTTACAGTGAGAATAAAAGTTGCTTGAGAGCAGAGTATAACCTTTTTTTTTTTTACTTTTCAAAAATATTTAGCACAATGTTTAGCAACCAGCAGGTAGGTGCCAAAGACACGTTTGCTATGTATGCAGCAAGTCAAAAACAGAAACAATCAAAAACTAAAAGTGGTTGAGAACTGGGAAAGATGGTTTTTGAGAGAGCATGCCTGAGTTTAAGGTCACGAGTAGACAAGATCTAAATACTTGCTAAATTAAGTAAAATGAGAATTTAATAGCAATCCTTGTAACAGACTATTTAGTCTGGGGCTCTGGCTTTTCTCTTGCACCTTCCATTTTGTCCTTCATACCTGGAGCTGTACCCTTTGATGACAGCCAGTAATTTTTCTCTGTAGTGTACATGGAAGAGATGGAATCAATACTATTACATAATCCTTTTTAAATACGTATGTGTTATCCGCTCATGCATTATTCCATTTAATTGTTAACTCATATTAAGTAGACATCACCCCTGTTTTACAAATAAAGGTAATGATGCGAAGAGGGGTAAAACTAGCCATAATGTCACAAGAAGAGTAAATAGATTTGAATCTGATGGTATATTAATTTAACATCCATGCTTCCGCTAATCAATACACTTCCCTTCCATAATAAGGGCATGTCTTTTGGAATTATCAGCACTGTTCTGCCAAATTCTTATTTTCTGGCTATTGCTAGGACATGCTATAGGCGTGTCCTTGGCACCATCATTTATTTGAACAATATACCAACCACTAGGATTTAAATTCTGGGCACTCCCTTTGTGACTGATAAATTGATCTAATCTCTAAAACAAGTCCATTTTTCCAGATTTCCACTCTTTCTCATCTTGAATTTCTCTGTGCTCTCTCGCTACATGCTGAACATTGTTGAAACTGCAGATTACGCCAGCCTTTCACCACACGGTCATAAAATTATCATACATTTAAAATAAAGGAGTTAGGGAAGACTTCATACAATTAGCTGGATTTTAGCTGAACTTGTGGACTGAATAGGAGTTGAATTGGAGAAAAGAATGATACAGTGCACTTTTAGAAAAATCATTCCCATATGAAACCTCTGTGTTTGAAATCTGAACGATGTGCTCAAGAAGGAAAAGTTTATCTAAATTTGAAACAAAGAGGATGTGTGTGAGTAGCGTAGGGGGGCAGATAAGCTGGTGTAGGCCTCTAAACAATTGTTGTGACAAGTGTAAAATTCTATACACTTTGGCTAGAGAAGTTTATTTACAAAATGTCAAAAGTCTGTAAGTACTAAAACTAAAAATATATACCTAGAACAGTGTATATATGTCTCTTTTTCTGTGAGTGAAATCATTGAAGCCTCAAACATCACCTTCATGTAGTTAGGGAAGTTTTAATACTGGCTTTGCCCACAGGAAAAAAAACCCAACTCAGATATAGAGTTTAAAAAGATAAAACAAAAATACAAGAACTCATTCAAGTTTTTTAATTTATCCTAAAAATATAAACAGAGTTCCATCTGCCCCATTTTATTGACTGACTCTTTGTGCGTGTGTGTGTGTGCGTGTGTGTGTGTGCACGCATAGGTGTGTGTATTTGTAGAAGGAAAAGTCACTTTTCTACCCATTGTCTGATTAAGGTCCCTAAATAATTATTTGTTTGTTCCTACTATTTTACACAATGTGCTATGGTATTACACTAGAATATGTTAACTATGACACTTTTTCCTCTTGATTTTGTATATATTGTAAAATCTAATAACGACATTCTGAAGAAAGAAAGGAAAATAAAGCTATAGAAATCAAATTGGAAAAAAAAAACCTCATAAAGATCACATGTAATTCAGCTCCATATACCTTGATAAATCACATAATAAAATGTGATTTTATGATTAAGCATGTTAAACTGAACATTAATGTTGTGATTTTAGTCCTAACATTTTAAGTGTCTCAGTACTGAGTCAGTGCAATGGCTGAATCACTTTGTACAAACTGCTTAAATCACCCAAGAAGGAAAACATTATCTAAACTTGAAATGATGATGTGTGTGGTAGGGTAGGGGGTAGATCAGCTGGTGTGGGCCTCTAAACAATTGTGACATGCCAGGGGTGAGATTTCTTGCAGCACATCAACATAAATATTCAAGAAATTCGAGATGTATTTTTTTTTCACCAGATATTGACAGTACAGCTTAAATTAGCATATTAACTTTTAAGATTATGTGGTGATATGAATAGATTAGCTACAGTGTCATTGTGGGATCTGACTTACATGCCACCACATTCAAAGGATAATTGCGTAGCTTTGCCAACATTATATTTCACTGGCTACTTCAGTAAAATTTTTGAAACTGATGAAACTTCCCAGAATGTGTAGATCTTCATGTAAAAGCCATTGTGCTGATTCGTTGAGTTGGCTGGCTGAGGACATATTTATATGCTTTGAGGATTCCGCCTTGGAGAAGTGCCTCTTTTCTCCATTTGTTTAAGGTCTCTGTAGGAAAGGCAATCAAAATGTCTAGATCTTCCTTGGTTAAATTAGCCCATATGACACACGACTGGGAAATCTGAGTTTCCTTCCATTAATGTGAATCTTGAGCAGAAAAAAGCAACACATGAGTTGAAACTGCTTCATTGCCAAGTGGTCCAAAATAAGACTGCCTCTGATATCTTCACCCTAAACCCCAAAGCTATCCTTCCTGACTCCTGCCTGACTCCTGTCCTTTCCCAGGTCTGATTCTTCAACTTTGCTTTGACTTTTTGAACTTTCCCATAAAACCATGTTTATTTTATTTTCCTTTTTAGGCTTATCTTTTCTTTTCCTTCCCTTTCTTCCTGAATCAACCATGATTTTCACTGCTTGCAAACAAAACAAAACAAAATGAACACACAAACAAAAGTAAACACTTCACATATAGAGCTAATTTGGTTGAGAAGCCTTATAACTGGACTTTATATTTTTATACCACATACCCTTTAGCCCCAGGTGGATTCAGAGGCTTTATTCCAACCATTTGATTCCTCATATTAATTGTGGAGAGAGATGTGGAGCTTTGCAATGAAAAAAAAATGAAATGAAAAGTGAAAAAAGAGAATACCTGCTTATATGGAATTGCATATGCCTCCCTTCCCTTTACATATAAAGTGAACACCTCAGGTCATCACTTCTGACCTAATATGATTGTCTGAGTGCTCCCTCAGTGGCACCACAACTTGAAGAAATGTCAACAATCCAAAGAAGTCTGTATTAAAGTCTTTTTTTTTTTCCTAGTCAACATTATTCAAAGATCTTCCATAAACCTATGATAGTCTATGTATTATTTTCGGGTTTCAGCTGAGGGCCATGTTTACTTAGGAAAGGAATTTTACAATGGAATCCATGATTAAACATTATGACATATGAATTGCTAGATATGAGTTCTATAATATGCAGTAAGCAAAAAGGAGTAATGATTGGATAATAACTGTGATTAAATCAATATTATAATCATTAAAAATAGCTGATATATATTGTCATTTTTTATGCTGATGTAAATGAGCAGATCAGCTACAATGTCTCTTCGATTAGTAATTATCATGTATGTTCCTATACCTTTAAAATGCATATTTCACCGGTGAATAAACCTAGCTTTTATGACTAAAACCACCTGCTCAGGAACACACCATTGCAGGTACACCTGACAGTCAGAAGATCACCTGACTCTAGGGCACAAACTCTTCATCACAGGTTTAGGCTGCCTTCCAGATAAGCTCTAGCAGTGAACACTAGAAAAAAATAAGTGGGTCAACTCCTAGGAGTAGTTCTAGATGGAGAGAGAGGTAGAAGCAAAGTTAGAAACTTATATATGTTTCTGAAAATATGTATGTGCACGTGTATGCATGAAGATGGAGGGGTAAGGTGCGGGTCATTGTGAAGATTTTAATAGAATCAAGTGAAAATAAAAAACAAGCAACATTTGAGTCAGGGAGAAAGAGACAAAGGACAGGGAAGGAAAGAGAGAAACAGAAAGACAAAGAGAACAAGCATTATGGTCTGTAAAGCAAATTCTTATTTCTCAAAGTCATACAAGATTTGGGCTAACTATGGAGGTTCTGCTTGGATCTACCATTTACCTGAACTCAGTCTTGGCAAAGGCTCTTTTCTTTACCTTTGTTCTCCGATAAGGAAGATAGGCCTGCCTTTGACAGTTCAAATATATTCATCCAATTATATGCTAAATTCTGAGCAATACCAAACCCCTTATTGTGAAAATGCTCTGTAATACAGATTTGCAAACTTTTAGAAACATGATGTTTATAGAAATTGAATTTCCTGTCAAGTTCAACAAACTAAAGAGGAAGGAACAATCCTTCTCCAGTATTAGGTTCTTAAAGAAGTTACCAAATCTTCCTCCTTGCTCACTTCCTTCCCTCCCTACCACCTTCCTTCCTCCCTCCCGTCCTTCCTCCTTCCTTCCCTCCCTCCCTCCTTTCTACAGTATGAATGTTTTTTCTGTGTTCTATTTGCTAGAGAATCAGGTTGCTTGATTTGGGATGTTGAAAATGCATGGGTAGCTCAGCAATTCATGCTTCCTCCCTCTTACCAACTGTTATCCCCATGGAACACTGACCAGGTAATAAAGAGAAGGGAGCTAGTGGTGTGGGTTGGAAATGGCATCAGACTGACAGTCAGGAGACCAGGATTATCTTCCTGACTTTACTACTGACCAACAGAATGATCTGGGTCATGCCCACAAACCTGTCTGAGCCAAGTGCTTGTATATAAAATAAGGAGGTTGAGCTCTCTAACAGGTTATCTCTAGAATATAGTTCATTCTAGATTGATGGATACATTACTCAAAAAATAAATTTTATTTTAGATGAAATTTAAAAAAAATAAAATATACAGTTTTCTGTTCACATATCTATTTCATGACCCACCAATGGAAGTCATAAGATTATTTTTGTAAACATTTAGAATGTCAATATTTTTTTTTCAAATAAAAGTTATTTTTAAATCTCATAAACCATGTTTCAGTTTTCATAGGGCTCTGCGCTCTCCTTCTCAATAGCAGTGAAATATCTCATGGACAGTGTAATTGTAACAGCACATTTAGGCTGAAAGAATGAGTCCCTTGATCCTGTCTTTCACACATGGGTTTTAATACCTAGTATTTAGCAGACTTGGCTCAGGGATTTCAAGTTCAGTATGTCAGTTTATTTAATATTTTCAAAAGATGCTTTGGAAAACTCCCTGATAGGCAATAGCATTTTATTAATTTTTTCTTTAGGAAAAAGTGCATATTTTAGTAAAATAACAATAATACACATGCCTCTATGCACCATTTAATTTTCTCCACAAACTTTCAGATGTCCAAGTCAGTAAAGTTGTCAAGAACCTTGAAAAGAAATAAGAGACTTCTATGTGAAAACATATAAAGTGTTAGATGATATTAAGTTGTAGAAGGACCTGGACAAGGGACACAAAGTAAACCAGGCAAAAGATGAGCAAAGAGGCACAAATGAACCTAGCTACAAAACAGAAACAGACTCACAGACATAGAAAACAGACTTGTGGTTGCCAAGGGGGAGAGGGGAGGGAGTGGGATGGACGGGGAGTTTGGGGTTAGTACATGCAAACTATTACATTTAGAATAGATAAGCAATGAGGTCCCTGTTGTATAGAACAGGGAACTGTATCCAGTCTCCTGGGATAAACCGTTATAGAAGATAATATAAGAAAGGGAATGCGTGTGTGCATATATATATTTTATATATATATATATATATACACACACATACATACATACACACAACTGGGTCACTTTGCTCTACAGCAGAAACTGGCACAACATAGTAAATCAATTATACTTTAATAAAAAATTCAACTTAAAAAGAAGATGAACATAGATACGAGAGAATATTTTTAGGGAGGATTTTCAACACTGTGTGTTTGAAGCAATGCAAATTTTTTTCAGTTTTTAAAAATTTTTTTGATAATAAAATAAACTATCTCTCATTGCATATTGGCCTCAAATACAGCATTCATTTTGTTGCAGTGCAAGCATTTGTACAAATATCTGTGCTTACAGTAGATTTTTAGGCCTTAGCTTTGAACTCTGGGTCTTGAAAAATGCCTCTTGATTAGCAGGTGTTTTAAAAGTTCCTCCGCTGCCTTTTGTGCTCTTCTTAAATGTCACTGTCTCAAGGAAGACTTCCCTGATTTCCTGAGGGTAAAGCCAAGCCCTTCTATCATATACACTTATAGCCCTAGATGCTTTCCTTTTATTGAATGTTTGGCAATTATATATTTATTTGTGCTTTTTCCCTCCTCTAGGTTGTAAACTCCAGGGAGACAGGACATTTATTTAGTGGGTTTTTGGTTCAGTTCTCTAAACTCAGTTCTGATACTGACATAATTAGGTTTATGAAGTGGAGCAAAACATGCCTCCCACCCCCAAAATGTGCCACTTTAACATGTGGGTGTTTTTGAGCTGGAGACAATCAAGACCAGGCAGACATACGAAAAACATTTTTTCCTTCTTTCTCTTTTTTTTTTTTTTTGGCTGCACCCCAGGCATGAGGAAATTCCCAGGCCAGCAGTAACCAGAGCCACAGCAGTGACAATGGTGGATCCTTAACCTGTGTTACCATAAGGGAACTCCAAGAAAAACTTTTACCTCTCCTTAGTTGCCTAAAAAAATTTAGACAGGTGTCCAGGCCCAGAAAGAGAGCTATTACCAGAGACAAATTTTTATCTGAAAGACATACCTACATGGCAGGGCAAACATCTGATATCTCCAAATCTGTTCTTTTTATGGTGCCATGAATTTCCCTGCTCTTTGAGGGCCCAGGCCTCTATTCCCTTCCTGCTCAAGATGGAATTTTCCCTGTGGAATACTAATACTAATGGCTACTGTGTACAGTTGAGATACCCTCAACTGCTTGATTGCCTTTAGGTCTCTTTTATTTTTGCCTCACATACATACAAAATTAGATTTATTTTTCTCATGTTAACCTGCTTTATGCCAATTAATTATTAGAGTAACCCAAAAAACTGAAAGAGTAGAAGGAATATTCTAAACGTACATATACATGAAACATTTCTTGAAAGAATGAAAGAACAAGTAAATCAATAATGTTGGAATCAGGTTTGCATCTCCACATGTTTTAGAAGTGGGTTAAAAAGTATAGTATTGGAGTTCCCGTTGTGGCTCAGTGGTTAATGAATCCAAATAGGAACCATGAGGTTGCAGGTTCGATCCCTGGCCTCGCTCAGTGGGTTAAGGATCTGGCGTTGCCGTGAGCTGTGGTGTAGGTTGCAGACATGGCTCAGATCCCGTGTTGCTGTGGCTGTGGTGTAGGCCGGTGGCTACAGCTACTGTTAGACCCCTAGCCTAGGAACCTCCAAATGCCATGGGTGTGGCCCTAGATAAGGGAAAAAGACAAAAAAAAAAAAGTATAGTATTGAGCTCAGCAGAGAGGTATTTATAAAATTTTACAGTTTCCCAAACATCACTGAAGAAGCTGTTTTGCACTTTCCCCTCCTATGGAAGTGCATTTCCTGGTAATCTATTGGTTCAGAAGGGACAATTCTCTTCAATTTATTTATTTATTAAAATTCTGCTTTATTTCCTTCCCATGGAAATGAAGGGTTTCTATCACACTTTAACAATATATAGCACAGTAACTTTAACGCATTACTGTTAGTTTAGGATTCCTGGTTAATGATACAGGGCAATGCAGACTTGTGACAGCAGTGGCTAACTACAGTTGATATTTCAACAGTAGTAGCTCATCAGCCCATTTTAACCATTTTTCCACTGAAAGTTAAATGTAATGGCTTTTTTCAAATGAGAGTAATGCACAGCAGGGATCTATCTATCAATCTTATAGCTTAAATCTTTATGAAGAAAAGTGATTCTTACATTTGAGCAAATTTAAAATAATAAAATGAATTAGATCATTACAAATGATTGCGTTATGCCAAACGACAATGGAAAGCTTTGGTGAAGGTGCGTGTGTGTTAGATAAAACTTCCTTTACGTGATCTTTGTAATTTACTCCCATCTAAGTCAGATTAACATATTTTGAAAAAGTGACCCCTAAGGCCATCTCACTAGTAATTCTTATCCAATAGATCTTGTATGAGAATTCCCTTGAAAGGAACGAAACAGGTCATTTAAATTAAATGAAAGGAACAGATGTAGATTAAGAGTGATGTACATTCTGAGCTTCAACTTTTAATTTCACTAAATATTATTTTCCATCTTCATGAATGCTGGAACTTCAATTTCCTCTACTATTTCATTTAATAAAAGCTTTGTCTCCTCAGAACTCTTAAGGAGATGTTAGCTTTAAATCACAATGAATTCACCCTTTGCAATTTACATATGTTGAAGAAATAAAAGCCTTTTCAAGAGTTACCATGGGGCCTGGGAGGACTCAAAGGAGTGTTAAGATCTTGAATTTAATGTGAACTGCCTAAAACACAAAACACAAATCTTCCCTGTGGAATACTAATGGCCATTGTGTACAGTTACATTTTCTTGAGTTTTTTTTTTCTTAAAGTGAAGGAGGAGTCCACATATAAAACAGCCTTTGTGCTGGTGATTGTGAAATTCAACTCCAGCTCAAAGGTGAAAAGGCAGCTTTCCATAGGTCATCATTACATAGTCACATTTACACTGTAATAATTAAGGGAAGCTTTGAAAAACTAAAAAGCAATAATACTGAAAGTGCAATTCATGGATTATGCATCACATGCCTTGAGTTGAGAATCAGACTTCTATGAAGATTTATTCAAAAGGGCACTTTCGATATCTAAACTATAGTTATGCATTTGCTCTTTTATATCTAACAGTGGGTCCTTTTTTTCCTCAAAGCCACAGTTTTACTTTATTTTCTGGAAACATGACTGGTTTTAAATATCAACAGGATTCATCTGAGAGCTTTAAAAGTTTAGAGAATGCTTACTTCCTAAAATGACCTCTGTCCAACCCTCCTAATAGGTAGGTTTACATGTCATTGAATAGGAAGGTTTTAAACATGACAGAAAGCCAATGATGTGCTAAGACATTAGTGCTAAGGTTTTCTTTGGAGTCACTTGGGGGTTTAGGAAAACCCAAAACTTCCTGAAAGTAATGATAAAGGGTGCACCATAGAAAAAACAAGCCCTTACATTCTTGTTCTCAAACTTGACTGCACAATTGCATTATTTCAGGAGTTAAAACTAAAACAAAAAAAAACAAACAAAGAAAAAAAATAGGGATGCCTGGGACCTGTCCTAGATACACTGAATCATAGACTCTAGAACTGCACTGTTCCACTACCTACAAGATGGTACTGAAACTAAAAAGTGGCTGGTCTGAGTGGAGAGGTGCTGTGAGTGAGGAATACACACTGGATTTTCAAATATTAAATATAAAATCAACACACATACTGACAAAGACTCTCTTTGACTAGACTTTAGACAGGCTCTACTGAAATAGGCCTCATCCTTGGCCTGAGGAATCCAGTTTTAGTAAAAATTCTGCTATGTTAGGTTTACTGAGAATCCCCCTACCATGGTCAAGTTTCTCACTTTTGACGTATGTGCTTGGACTCCTTCAGTAAGAATCCTCTTAGGCCAGTTTAGCAGAGGTCTCCCTCCCCACTTCATTCTTCTCCTAGGCTGTAAATCCTCAGCTGTTTTTGTTTATTTAGATTGAGGTCAGTGTCTCCCCCCTATTGCAAAACTCTTGAACAATACCTGTCTTGCCATTTTTAACAACTGTTTGGTGAATAATTTATCTTAGCCATACAAATGAATATGAAATATATCAATAATTTTATGCGGACTCTATGTTGAAATGACAAAATATGTTGGGTTAAATAAAATATTTATTTAAATCAGTTTTGCCTGTTCCTTTTTATTTTTCTAAGGTGGCTATGAGAAATTTTTAAAGTACATATTTTATTTGCAATGTTTTTATTAGATAGCAGTGTTCCAGGGCTATGGCCAAGGCATCAGTAATTTGGAAAACATTCTAGGTGATTATTGCGCAGAGAGGATTGTGAACCTTAATCTTTAAACAAACTAACATAGGAAAAAATAAGATAACATATATATTATAAAAATATTTTATAGGTCTTACAGAGGGACAGGTGTGATTATGTGAGCTTTACACTTATTGACTTAGCATAGTGACACTACATGGTAAGCGCTATTATTATTCCAGCTTTATGCATGATAAAGTGAGGTGAAGAAAGACAAACTGCCTTGCATGATGAGCTAAGAAGGTGACCTGAGTTCATGTCTTCCACTATCAACCCCTACTATTGGAAATGTTTAAGCAAATGCCATATTAATTTTGTTTTTGAAATAGCGACATTAATGAGACCATTAGGAGTAATCACAGATTTGATGCTTTTTATATGCCAGCAATTTTTATAGGCATGTTATAGGCATGACAATCCTGAGAGAAATGTATGTGAGTGGTGTTGTCTGTATTTTACCAATTAGGAGACAGATGCTCAGATAAATCAAACTTTCCCCATCATGTAAGTCTATAAGGACTGCCTTGGTAGTCCTGTTTTCCAATTTTCTGTCCTCATTACAGAAAATGAAGATTTTAAGTAGCCTCCTGATTTACAGATACATGAGGTAAAAACCCATATTTTCATCTGATTTAGATCATATGACTCATTGATAAGGGGTTACTGAGTAACCTTATTCATAAAATCTTTGCCCTGGTGCTAAGGCGAGTATGACTCTAGCCTAGGAAGGTGAGAGAAGGTGACGCGACTGTCAAATTCAGAGACCAACCTGTAAGAGATCAGTTACTAAGACAAAAACCACAACACCCTCCTCAAATAATTAGGCCACTGTCTTAATTCTTTAAAAAGGAAACTGATATGTAGTATTATATCCATGAAATTTGAACTCAGAATTAGGGGATATGGCACTATTTCTCACCCTTCCTCTACTACACACTTCATCATTATTCCAAATGTCTCAGAAGTATTGAGAACAGAAATGAGATTATACATAAATAGAGCGTAGTAGTAGTCATGTGTAGATTATCATTTTGAGAATATCTTGAGATGCTGACAGATTTTAAAATACATTTTAGGCTACAGTACACATTCAGTAAGAACCAAGATTCACAATTCTGGTGAGATTGAGAGGTATGCTCTTTGTTTTGTTTTTAAATGCAGACATACCTCTGGGATAGTTCAGATTTGGTTTCAAATGGCCTCAATACAGTGAATATTGCAATAAAGGGAGACACATGATCCTTAATTTTGTTTTGTTTTCCAGTGAATATGAAAGCTATATTTACACTATACTGTAGTCTATTAAGTGTGCGATAGCATTATGTCTAAAAAAATGCACATATGTTAATTAAAAATACTTCACTGCAAAAAAGCACTATTATCTGGGCTTTCAGGAACATAATCCTTTGGTTTGAAATGTTGCAAGAATTACCAATTTGTAACAAAGAGACAAGTGAGCAAGTGGTATCCAGAAATTGGCGCCCATAGACTTGCTCAACAAGTGGTTGCCACAAAGCTTCAATCTGTAAAAAATGGACTATCTTTGAAGTTCAGTAAAAAGAGATTTGCCTGCGAAGCTCTTCTCTGCTTTTGTTCTCAGTGCTCTGTTTTATCTCCCTTATCGATGATGCCCACAGCATTCTCATTACAATGTCCCTAGATGTCCCTGCTTGAAAGCTCAGTTACGGGACTGAACAGTCCAAGCATGAGACTATGTCTAGAATTGAAGATACTTCAGGTTTAGCCCATAAAAACCATGTTTATTGACTTCTGAGTGAACTGGAAAATATAATTCGATTCCTATGCACTTTAATTTTTTCATCTAAGAAATAAACTATACTATTTTTCCATTTGGAAGAATTAAGATTCGTATAAAAATTATTGAACATGGTGTCAGAGTATCTAATAAGATTAGAAATTTCATTTGCCCTTTTTTTCCCCTTCAATCCCCATAAGAAAGGAGGTACTTTAAGAGATCCACAAGACACATAAATATACACATATGCATGCATGCATGACCCCCCTGCTCCCCCCATAAAACTTCAATTAATTGAGCATTTCCCTGATATGCTATGGACTAACATGGACCAAGTGGTCTCTACAACATTTCCATAGGGACAGTTTCAGTACCCACAATATAATCTAAACTCCTCCTCCTTTTCGATATGTCTTTTTCACACTCTGCCCACAAATGATCCATACTCCAAGTTCCTTGGTGAAGACTAAATCACCCTCACTTTCACTTGTGCACCTTGTCTGGCTCTACCAGATCTCCCCAAACCATGGTTCCCATCCTTAAAAAATAGTCCTGTGGCAAAGACTTTTTAACCCATGACCACTCAGAATGTAGACTGAAGACTACATTTTGCTATGCATCTCAGCTTTCTTTTTTATCTAAATTCCCCTTGTGTTTATATCAGCCAACTTAACATCGAATCTTTCCTTAAACATTTCACTCTATGCCAAATCCTGAACCAACAGATTGAAAGAAATAGAACCTTCTCTACAAACTAGCACTCAGAGGAGGGAACCCATCAGTCTGGCAAATCAGAAAATATTTTTTTTCCTTCAGCCTAATGCCGGAAATACCCTTACTACCACCTTACTCTGCTATGGAAGATATGGTAGAGACTATTAGTTTTCTATGAATACACACATCTTTCATAGACAAAGAATTTTAGTCAGGCATATGGACCTTTTTTCCAAAAAGCCTCTCTGAAATTTAGTCAGAACTCTGCTGGATGGGGGTTCTGATGGTAACCTCTGAGGAGGTCAGTGATGTTCCTGGGATGATCTGGAGATTCAGCTGGGGTTAGGTGATCCAAAGTGACCTTACTTATATGTATGGCTATTGGTATTTGCAGTTGCCAGAACTATGTTCCCTGTCTTGTCCCTGTCTGTGTGTTCTTTCGTCATCCAGTAATCCAGCCCAGGTTTTCTCACATGATCATGGGGTATCCAAAGACTCTCTCAACAGGGTTTGGTTAGAAGTAATGTGTGTCAGTTCTAGGCTTGTACATCAAGACAACAGACATATCTTTTCCACGGTTTCTTTCCATTTACCACCTGCTAGAAAATAAACACGGTGGTGACTCAGCTTTAATCATGTAAATAATGCTAGTGGCTCATGTGTGACTTATCAATAACACAAAGGAACCTGGGCCCTCCAGCGATTGTGAGGAGTACAACGAACCCACTGAACTGGCCTCTTTCTTTCAAGACAATTACATGAGAGAGATTATTAACTCCTTCGTTCTTTAAGCTGCTGTATTGCTAAGTCTAAACCTACCACCCCCAAAAATAGGTGGAAGACAAATACAGTGCAAATCTTTACGGTAGATAACGTGAAAGTGAGGATGATGAATTTCAACTTTAATGTCTGTAACTTAAAATCAGAATGTAAAATAGATACAATCCAGCTAATGGAATCAGAATAGGAAATACTTTTTCCCCCAATAACCCCATAAAAGTTCAAGGAGTTTATTATAAAAATTAAAAAAAATAATGAGATTATTTTGATATTAAGAGAAAACAAACATGGGGGTTAACTTTGGACTTGATATAAAACACCAATATCTATGAATATTGAAGTGAAAAAGGAAAGCATAATGACAAGCTATAAATTCATCTAATGGCAACTGCTAAACCACCATGCTGCCGCTGAAACCTGAACAAGAATATTGACCATTAAGTAAATTTTACCATTTTCTCTACACTGAGTTGTATGTACTGTGCAGGCAAAGCAACTGTAATTTCTAAGTTTTATGGGATAGTTGAAGGAGAAGAGTTAAGAGCATTTGAATAGCCCATAAAACTTCAGTTCTTTTTTCTCTGGGGGATAATTACCTGTGGTTATTGAGTAAGCTTCACTAGAATGTTATTAGTATTTTGAGTGTTTTTAGGAATAGTCTCATAGCTGCTGCTAGGAGGGTGGGAAACAGGAAAGAGATGAGAAATTTCTCTTTTCTCTCACAGGGAAAACAACCTCCAAAAATCCAGAGGTCAAATATATTAAATTTAGCCAAACTAACCTATGAACCAGGAGAAACTGTCCTAGAGGGAAGAAAAAGAATCCTGGAAAGAAAGAGTGAGTTTGTGTTTTCATAGTGAACTTAGAAATGGATGCAACTTGTTTGGTGGTTTCTTATTCAGTGCTGACTACCAACAGAGAGGAACAATGTCTTTCTCAATGTCCTAAAAGCTGTCCTGAAAATATTCGGTTATTTATTTATTTGTTTGTTTATTTATTTATTTATTTATTTATTTATTTTTTTTTCATTTGGAAACAATTTTTAAATTCCAGTTTCCTGACTCATGGTGTTTCCTATTAACACTTTCCCATTGTACTTATTTAACTATATGTTCCATTTTCTCCTAGGTTTCCTTTTCACAGCTGACTGGACAATTGAAGAGTTCCTGGAAGGGGAAGAGCTGGGTTTATACTACAAGTGTACTTAAACTGGAGATTATGAATTGCAACCACCTCATTCCCTGAGGCTTAAAGAGGGAAAGATCTTTGTTCAAAATCATTAAATTGGGGTGACAAAGGGAGGGACAGAGTCCTGGGCCAATCCAAGACTGTCAGCAGTTAAGTTATCACCATGCAGCCTCCAGTGACCTATTCCTACTGAGTTCTTTCTTTAGTGGACATGGTCATGAGCATAATATTTGGCAAGATTTCTCAAGTACTAAAATTCAAGAGAAACAAACACCTTCAAATCATTTTGAAGAAAAGTTGTTGCTTTTTCTTTTCAACAGATAAAAATTATTGAAAGATCAAGGCTATAAACAAAAACAGAGGCTGAATGTGCCAACGCATGACTTCAGGTGTCACTTATTTTTACCTACCCAATTTGCATCCATTTACTAAACCCTTTCTCCAATGGGCCACCTTAAACTATTCTAGATCTGTGTCTCCTTCCATTTAATTTAAACATTTACTACTCAATTGACAATGAAATAAGATTCTTTTTCCCCCTCCGAACAGTTTTTCAGTTCCCTCTGAGTCTCCCTTGACTTTTGTATTAGTAGAATGTATATTTCTCTGAGCCAGAAGTCATGTCTTATATATTCTACTGATCACCCCATAACTCATGAATGAAGTAAACTTAACATTTGTTGTTTTTATAATGTCCCATTTATTCTGCCAAGTATTTTACAGATATCATTTCATTTAATCCTGGTGTAAAACCCCTTGAGGTAGGGTTTATTAACTCCCATTTCACATAGGAGGACAGCTTAAGTACAGATTCTAGCTAAAGAACTTCTTCAAGAACTAAAATTTAGGAACAGTAAAACAGGCAATTAAACTAAAATCATCTATGTCCTGACAGTACTCTTTTCACGAAATAATATTGGCTATATTTATGACTTGGCATACAATACAATAGAATCTTAATAAACTTCTAACTCTAAGAAGTTTGGTATTCTTAGAATTTAGAATATGAAAGAATATATGTATATAATAAGCATAAATATGTGTGTGTGTATTTATTTATGACTATGAACTTGTAATAATGATTCTGTCTTTATACATGACTTGCTTTCTGTCTCTCTGGATGTTCAAGATTTTTAAAATATTAATTATAATTATCAGCATGAGCAGTGTCTAAATCTGCCTTTTATATCTAATTTTTCCATTGCAAGAGAAGAACGTATTCAGGTAAGAATGCTAGCCAGTTCTCAGGGAATCATTTGCAGTCCCTTAATGCATAGCCTAAAAATAGTTTGCAATGCATGATTTAACACAGAGTCTATAACATAGACAGTACATATGGAAAACTCTTCTTAATTAAGAGGAAACTATTTAAACAGGAAACTATTTTAACGATGGAAATGCATCTAATGATTTTGAGAAGTAACTTCTAGAAGAATATTTTCTTGCAGCAGATATTGGTGACTGACAATTCTGTACGAGCAGACACCAAAAATGAAACTTGCATACAGAAATGGTTCTCTCAAATAGAATTATTTAAAAATTGTCATTATAGTCTACCCATCCAATGCATATATTCAAGCATGTTCAAGCATATGCATTAGTTAATCTGAAAAACTGTTCCACTTTTATGGGCAATTTTATTTAATGTTAATATGTTTTGCACTTGAAATCTGGAATACAATAGACAGAGTTAGTGGTCTTTTTCTGGGAGGAGAGATGAAGTCAAGTAGAACATTTACTGTGGAAATTTGGAAGTTTTAAAATGCAACGCAGAGCTTAGTTTAATCAGATACTGTCCCAATCCAGGGACAATGACTTCCCTTGAAAAATTTTTCAAACCATTCAAGTGACCATGAATAATCTTACTTCATAGCTAATTTGGTGCAGATGAGAATTAGAGATGTTGTATAGGTGGATGAATAGAATAAACACTCATTCTTTATCAGGCAACATTTAGAGAGATGGATTGAGAAAGTATTGAAAATATATATATAATATATATATATATATTATATATATATATATTTTGTCTTTTTGCCTTTTTTTATTTAGAGCCGCACCCGCGGCATATGGAGGTTCCCAGGCTAGGGGTCTAACAGGAGCTGTAGCCACCGGCCTTCACCACAGCCACAGCAATGTGGGATCCTAGCCGCGTCTGCAACCTACACCACAGCTCACGGCAACGCCGGATCCTAAACCCACTGAGAAAGGCCAGGGATCGAACTCGCAACCTCATGGTTCTTAGTAGGATTCGTTAACCACTGAGCCATGAAGGGAACTCCCTGAAAATATATATCTCTTTAAACATAACATCATGTCACAGATTATGTAGTATTATCTAGATGATGTATAATGTATGCATGTTTTACATGTATATATCAATTAATCATGTATATACATGTATATACATTATTTCATATGTAATCATTTAATATTTAATAACAATCATTTGAAAATAACATATTATGTAATAATGATTTATTCAAAGTGATTTCCCCCCTCTATTTCATTAAGAGTATTTTAAGAATAAATTTATTAATATGATCCCATGTAAGCAATATGCAGGGAACAGATCTAACGGTATGCAACTGAACTGTAATTGCCTTTGGATGGTAGGCTCTGTGCCTGTATCAGGACCTGGGAAAGATGGGAACTTAAAAGTGGGGCATCAATCTCCTAACCTTCAAGAAGCTAGAGAGGGGTGGGGTTGCGGAGGTGGTGTTTTAATACACATTGATTTGACTGTCCTTTCTTTTGTTTGTTTTGCTACTTTGCAGGCATACAAATTAGATTCAAATGGGAATGTCTTCCTGATCTCTTATACATACCATTAACCTCCTACAGTTGGATATCTTCCATTAAAAATATGTCATTGTTAACATTCCCTGTTTCACTGCACTGTCCTCGGCACCCATCTCACATGAAGGATTCATTCAGCAGTCATCATTCAACACATACATGTGAAGTCTGAACCAGCCTCTGTACTAAAAACTGACAGTATAATGGTCAACAAAACAGAGACCCTGCCTCTGACTCACAGCCTGGTGCATAGCCTGCTGCACATTCATTAAATAAAGGGAGAATTGTGCCAACACTGAGTTAAAAAATAGAGAAGGAGCATCTTACTCAGGTTTTGAGGGTAGTGGTTGTGGAGGGCTGCCAAGCAAGTCTCCAAGGAGAAACTGTGTCTAAGATACATCTTATGGCCACTGTGACAGTGCCTTCCCCACAGCATTCACCACTTCCAGCGGTGATGTCCACTAGAAGCATAAACACTCTTATCCTTTTGCTCATTTTCAGTTCTGGTTTCCTGACGCTACAGAATTCTTTTCTCTCTCTCATTCTCTCTATCTCTCTGTCCCTCTCTTCCCTCCCATTTCTTTTTCTGTTTTAAACCAGAGAATTAAGGATAAATGTAAAATTGAGGCCTAGAAACTCAGCTTTCTAGTGCTGACATACAAGGACTCAAAATAATGCTGTACCTGAAAAGACTCATAAAGTGTGAGCAATATACTGAGTGTGAAACAGAAAAGGTGGGAAGATCACATAACCAGATGGCTATTGGCTTTACAAACATATAATATATTATTTTTAAATGGACATCATTTCATTTTGTAAGCTCTCATCTGATATATCAAGGGGAAAAAAACTGCCTATTTGAAAAATAAGTTAATACTTCCACTATCCAATTCAGAATAAGTTGCAACATCATTTTCGATAACAGTGAATAGTATAGATTTCTGGAATTGTTTGAGAGAGTTGTTTTAAAAAAAAATACAAGCAAAATATCTTTTGCCCATGAAAGGCTAGTACATCATTGGAATAATTCTTGTGTAAACCATTTCTATGATTAAACATTACCTATACTGTAAATTAATTGATTATAATAATAGTAGCTACCAGGAATTTTTTATAATAACTATTTGGAAGGATTATAATAACTATTTGGAAGGAAAATGGAGGATAGATCTTAATAATAGATTGTTTTAAAGCCATAAAGTTCTAAAAATAAATTATTCTCATTTTATCATACACACAGACCTTTTAGGCATAAATCAGTTTGCTTTATCTTCTGGATGAATAATTCTGTTGCCAGAAACTCATATGATTTCCACAAAAGGAAATCATTTAAAGAAACATTAAGGTCTGAATATTATATACTAAAAGTAATTCTCTCTGAATTTGCATGTATCACATATAATTTTGTGTTTAAAAGTTTGAAAAATCTATAGGACAAGACATATCACACATGTATTTTGTAGAGGCAATGTGTCTTATACCTGTGCATTAAATTGTTAACTACTATATTTCCAAAAAATAAGTTTTAAATGGACCCTAAGGCTTGCTTTGATTATAGAAAATTGCAATTAGAACTTCATTGAAGAGTACTGAATTTTAGGATACTGTGGTCTAATTCAGATTATGGTTGGTTACGCTATGTTCATCAGTTATAAGTTGTTTAGTTTTTTACATTCAATGAAGTGTAGCAAAGAAACCTATCAAGTCCATAAACACAGAAAACTCTAAGAAGAAAACATAGGGAAAAATCTTAATGACCTTGGATTTGGCAGAAGATTTCTAGATATTATACTACAATTATAAGGAATAAAAGGAAAATTAAACAAACTTAATTAAAATTGAAAACTACTATGATTCAAGGGACACCATCAGAAAGCAAAAAGATAACCCACAGAATGGAAGAAAATATTTGCAAATGTTCTTTCTGGTAAGGGACATATGATCCATATAATTTAAAGAACTCCTACTGTGGTGATGGTTGCACATATGGGCAAATATACTAAAAATGATTGAATTGCACACCTTAAAAAGGAGAACTGTATAGTAGTGAATTATCTCAATTAAGTTGTTTTTAAAAGTTTAAAAATAATATTCATCTGTTAGCTGCCTAGTGAAGTGAGTTATATTGATGAAACTATGGCAACACTGAGGGGAAAAAAATTAAGAATTCCAGTTTAAAAGACCATGGGGATTAATAAATAGAGTAGCTACAAGTCAAATTCCCCATCTCTGGCACTACTGACAAACTCAGATAACTTTAAAGATATATCCCAAAATCAGTTTGGTATTCATCATATTTTTAAAATGCCTCATTTTTATTTTAAGATTAAAATCTCTGAAACAGCTTTATGCAACCACAAGTACACTGCAACAAAACACAAACCAGATGTAATCTGAATGTCTGAAAATAGAATAATAAGTAAATAAATAAGTATATATTCATTCTACAGAAAGCTAAAAGATAATTTAAAATTATTATAATTACTATAATGCCTATTATAACACAGAAATATTCAAATATTCTGTCAAAAAGCAGAGCAAAAAAATGTATATTTACAATTAGTTCAACTAGGAAAGGGCTTAATAAATGTAGCAGCTACCATTAATTAAGTGCCAATTCTGTGTTTGAAGTTGTACTACAGCTTTAAAGATGTTATCAAATTAATCTCTATAAGATACGCAATGCCATAAATTTTAAGATGCACCATCAAATTAATATCAACTCTTATTAGAGCTGGTGGTAGAAAACAAAGCAACACAGCCTGTAAAATTTATGCATAGATCATAAAGTTCATTAGATTTTATACATATAGTTTCCAGTCAAAATTAAAAAAATGCATTTCCCAAAAGTTTGCATTTCCCAAACTTCTGTCCACAGGGAAGTTATTATAGTATGTATATGTTATGGACTGACCTGGCAACCTCCAAGATTCACATGTTGCAGCATTAGTCCTTCATCCCATTCTGGCAATGTGGATGTATGTGGAAATAAGGCTTTTAGGAGGTAATTAAGGTTAAAGTCATGAGAGTGGGGGTCCTAAACTGATATGATTAGTGTATTTTTAAGAGGAACAAGATCTCTTAGTGTACATATGCCAAGGAAAGTCATTTGAGGAAATAATAAGAGTGCCTTCCTCAAGCTGGAAAGAGAGTTTTTACCAGAAACCAAATAAGCTGGTACCTTGCTTGACCTTCAACTTCCCAGACTCCAGAATTGTGAGAAATAAATTTCAACTATTTAAGTCATATAGTCTATGGCATTTTGTTTATGACAGCCCAAGCAGACTAATATAATCTGTAATAGTTTTTGGTTTTTTTTTTTTTGGGGGGGAGGGTAGGGAAACATCAGTCTTCATTCAATTTTAGGACTCCTGACATCCTGTTGATTATTTTAATTGAATTTGCATAAACTAAAGTTTATCTTTGTGATGTATGGTTCTATTGATTTAATCAAATGAATTTACTACCCCAATGTCATATATAATAGTTCCTTCATCTTAAAAAGTACTCTGTTAGTCTTCTTTCTCATCAACAGCACTTTTCTAGCCCAACTTGAACATCTAGCAACCAAAAATCTGTTTTCTTTTTGCCTGTCCTAGAATGTCATGTGAGTGGAATTTTACCAACATACTGACATTTGGATTTTGTTTCCTTCTCTTAGTAAAATGAATTTCAGGTTCATCCAGGTAATAGTAAAAATCAATAGTTCAGTCATTTTTATTGCTCAGGAGTATTATACTACAAGGATACAGTAGTTTGTTTTGTTTTCACCGGTTGAAGAACATTTCAGTTGTTTTTCAGATTTGGAGGACTATAAATAAAGTTGTTGAAAAAAAACCTGCACAAAGGATTTTGTGTGCATGTAAGTTTTCATATAACAACTTAAGGGGAGTATTCCATTGTGTATACATACCACATCTTCTAAATCCATTCATCTGTTGATGGACATTAAGGTTGTTTCCATGTCTTGGCTATTGTGAATAGTGCTGCAATGAACATACAGGTGCATGTGCCTTTTTCAAGAAAGTTTTGTCTGGATGTATGACCAAGAATGGGAGTGCTGGGTCACATGGTAGTTTCATTATTTAGTTTTCTGAGATAACTCCATACTGTTTTTCATAGTGGTTGTACCAATTTACATTCCCACCAACAGTGCAGGAAGGTTCCCTTTTCTCTACACCTTCTCCAGCATTTGTTATTTGTGGACTTATTAATGACGGCCATTCTGACTGGTGTGAGGTGGCACCTCACAGGAGTTTTGATTTGCATTTCTCTAATAATCAGTGATGTTGAGCATTTTTTTCATGTGCTTGTTGGCCATCTATATATCTTCTATGGAGAAATGTCTATTCAGGGCTTTTGCCCATTTTTCCATTGGGTTGTTGGCTTTTTTGCTGTTGAGTTGTATAAGCTGTTTGTGTATTTTAGAGATTAAGCTCTTGTCAGTTGTATCGTTTGAAACTATTTTCTCCAATTCTGTAAGTTGTCTTTTTATTTTTTTGTATGGTTTCCTTTGCTGTGCAAAATCTTGTCAGTTTGATTAGGTCACAATGGTTTATTTTTGCTTTTATTTCTATTGCTTTGGGAGACTGACCTGAGAAAATATTTGTAAGGTTGATGTCAGAGAATGTTTTGCCTATGTTTTCTTCTAGGAGTCTGATGATGGTGTCTTGTCTTATGTTTAAGTCTTTAAGCCATTTGGGAAATTTGGGTTTAATAGATGTAAACTATTGCCTTTGGAATGGATAAGCAATGAGATCCTGTTGTAAGCACTGGGAACTGTATCTAATCATTTATGATGGAGTATGATGGAGGATAATGTGAGAAAAAAGAATGTATATATGTATGTGTGACTGGGTCACCTTGCTGTACAATGGAAAATTGAAAACAAATCATTTAAAATATAATAAAAGAATAAATTCAAATTAAAAAAAAAACTTAAGGGGAAAGGAACTGTATATATACACGGGACCCTCGTTGGCTTTTTTTTTTTTCATGTGGACATGTTTCAACAATTCTATGCTGTATTACATTGGTACTGGGCTTTAATATACAAATTAACAAATGGTAGATGGTAGAACCCAGTTTCGTAGTATAAAAATGCAAGGGAAAAAGTTAAACTTAATCCCTGTGTTACTGGATTAAAGCTGGAGACAGTATGCACTCATGTTTAGGATGATGGATAGAGAGATAGGTAGATAGATAGATACATAACAGATAGATAGTAGATATGTGTATATGCTTGGGTTAATGTGCATACCTATATATTTTACCTCTGAGACAGTCCACTATATGGGCCCTGATAGGGCCTAGAAACACTGACACTCAGAAAGCCACAGGTATACCCAAAACTTTGGTTTCTAAGTGCTATTCTCCAGTGAAAGAAACCAAGCCTTACTGGACAAAAGGGTGTTTCTAGGCTGGGGCAGAAAAAAATGCATAATGAATTTGGAATATCTTATAGTGCCAAAAGAAAGAAAACACTAAAAAAACAAAGAATGGCGACATGCCAATAAGACAGAAGCAAACCAAAAGAATTCTTAATGGTCAAAGCTGAAAAATTTTAGCATAATAAAAATAATAAATAATACATACATTTGGATTATAACCTAAATATCAAATAATATCACTATATTAACCCAGTGATCAAGGTTAAAATCACTAGGGATGTTAGTGTGATATCATAATATTATACGATGGGTAGTAATACTTCATTCTTCCCCTAAACCAATAACACTCATCTATCTTGAAAAAATAAGAATAATTAAACTCAAATTGAGGGACAAAAGACAAAACATCTGGCCATCAATTTTCAAAACTATCAAGGTAGAAACAATTAAGCAAACAGTGAGAAAATATTACAGGAGACATGATAAACTACTACATTGCTCTACCCTGTTTAGAACTCAGGAAGAAAAAAAGAAAATTAGTATAAAAACTAGTTAAATACAAATAAAGTCTGGAGTTTAGATAATAATAGCATACAAAAGCTGGTTCTTTAATTTTGACAAATGTATAATGGTAATGCAATATGTTAACATTAAGAAAATCGGTGTAAGGTATAAAGAAAGTTTCTGCATTATCTTTTGACCTTAAGTAATCCTGAAATTAATTGTTAAATGTTATTAAAAACGCATTTTGATTCCTGGAAATTAAAAATATGCTAAAATACATTTTAGAATCTCAAAAAGATAGATGGTTAATCTCATTTTTGGAAAATCGATGCTCAAGTTTTGAGAAATTTCATGAGGTTAAATAGCTAACAAATACGGTAAACATTTAACGATCATTCTTTCATTCTTCAAATTAACAATTTATTACAATAAAAAATTGTTTCTTCCAAAAAAAAAAGACAAAAAGAGACCAAAAACAAGAAAAATAAAAAGTAAAGAAGTTTAAGTTTGTGGGTTGTATGTGATTTGTCTGTTTTAGTCTAAAAAATGCTTCACTTAATTGGTGTATCAATTTTTCAAGTAACAAGGAAGAAAGGCTACCATAATGTACCAAAATGTGTTAATTTTGAAAAACAAATAATGACTGAGATTTATTTTCAGAATGAATCAGTGGTTTCCTTTTCACATGCAATCATCTCCCCATGATTTTTTTGGCAGTTTAGAAGCCAAAAATCTATCCAGAGACACAGCGGTGACAAATTCAAGTCCTTAACCACTATGCCACTGGGAACTCTTCCCCATTATTTTTAATTGAATAAATTTATAGTCCTTGGAAACTCTCTGACAGCTTGAAAAATCTAAATGAAATGTATCTATCAGTACATAAAAATCTTCAGAAGCCGAGTAAACTCAAATTTATCAATAAACATCAAGTTCATTCTTTGAAGACTCATAAATGTAACCAAACTCTGTCCAGAGGTCAAAAGTTCAGTCCAGTTGGACTGTTTGCTAGTCATTCACATTCCAGCTTATAAAGAAATTGAAATTTTGCCTTCTCCATCTCCAAATCAATGTGGGATTTTCAAGAAAAATAGTTAATTAAAAAGTAGAAATGTTAAATATATGTTGGCAAACTTTTAATTTTATATTTTGAAAATCACCTTCTGTAAATGTATTGACAAACTTTAAACTATCTTCATTGGAATGTTTCCTGATTTTTTTATTAAACATTTAATTATTTATTCCTATAATTAACTAATTGTATTCAGTTAGGGATATTTGAAGTACTTTTCTATCACAATAGCTTATGTATAGGAAAAAGGAGCTTCCAAATTACAAACATTTTATTATCCTCAATTTACAGAGAAGGTAACTGAGGTCTATAGAGGTTAATTACCTGGCATCAGAATGTAAATAGTAATGCTAAGAATTTTCATTTAGTCATTTTATTACTGATTATAAACTATTTTTTCATAATTTATATGGGATAGCATACACAGGTCTTAAATATTCAGTTTAATAAATTTTGAGAATTGTAGGTACTGATGTAAAAACATCACAAGCAAGATATAGAACATTTTCCTCATCTCTAAGTTACCTTCCAGTACATCCCCATGCTTGCCCTGAGGTAATTACTTTTCAATAACCAACACCAAAATAAACATTGCCTGACTTTTGACTTCACAGGATATATAGAATATACACTCATTCATGTATGATTTCTTTCATGAATATGTGTGTTAATATATGCGCTTTACGATCCATTTCTGTTGTATGTTTCAGTACTGTTTTTTGTTTTGCTTTTGTTTTGATGAGTGGCATTCAACTGTATTAATATGCCAGAATTTGTTTATTCTTATTTTCTTGATGAGTATCTGGGATAAGTCTAATACACACATATGGCTGCTATAAAAATTCATGTAATTTTGCTCCTTTTTTCTGACACAGTTTTTTCACTCTTTTTGGTTAAATACTTATGAGTGACCTTGTGGGTACAGACAATTATATGCTGTATACATATACGGTAAATTCAGTTATATATTGAACTGTAATAGAATCTTCCATTGAACTGTAACAGAATCAACCAAAATCGTCATTTTGCTTTTTTTATTTTTTATTTTTTATTTTTTGTCTTTTTGCCTTTTTCTAGGGCTGCACTCGCAGAATATGGAGGTTCCCAGGCTAGGGGTCAAATTGGAGCTGTAGCTGCAGGCCTATCCACAGCCACAGCAACGTGTGATCCGAGCTGCGACCGCAACCTACACCACAGCTCACAGCAACGCTGGATCCCCAAAACCCACTGAGCAAGGTCAGGGATTGAGCACACAATCCCATTGTTCCTAGTCGGACTCGTTAACCACTGAACCACAACGGGAACTCCTCATTTTGCTTTAAAATTCCATCAGCAGCGTATAAGATTACAACTGCTATCTTTGCAGATATTTTATATCTATATCTGTATCCTAATTTAAAAAAATTTTTCTACATTGTCCATTCTAGTAGGTACGAATTTTTAAATTTCATTTTACTGATAGTTATTCGTGACAACTACCTTTTCATGTTATATTTGGCTATTAATATTAATACTGTTGGAAGTTTCTGGTTAATTCTTTTGACCATTTTATTGGAAAGTTTGTATTTTGTTACTTTATAAGAGTTTTTGGATGTTTCAGATAGCAGGCTTTTTTTCACATATATGCATTGCAATGATCATTTTGTCCTATCTATGACTTAGCTTTATTTTTCTCATTTGCTGAACAGTTAAACATTCATCTGCAAATCTTGGAATTTTTTTCTACTTATGTTTGATTTGGGGTATTTTCTGTCACCTTGAAGTTGACTATTATACACAGGCTTTAAAGTGGCCCATGGCCCTTTTTCCCGATATTTACACCTTCCTGTAACTACTTTCCCTTCAGTATGGGTAGAATCTGTGACTTCTTTCTAACCAATTTTCTGTGGTTACATAAGACTTTAATATTCATTGTGCTAGAGTCTATCTCTCTCTTTCTCTCATTCCTCTTATTTCCGATTCCTGGTTTTAAAGAAACGCTTTTGCCATTCAGCTTCCAAGAAATGAATCATTCCAACAACCCAAGGAACCATAAAGCAGAACTTTTCCTCAGTAAGCTTCTGACAGCCTTATGAGACCCTAAGGAGAGCACTCATCTAGGCTAAGAGAGGAAAAGAGAACTGATAAAAGATTCTCTCTGAGACACAGTTCTCTTTTCCTCCCTTGGACTTTTTATGCTACCCTAGTCCATTCAGTGAAAGAACCTGGGGGGGAACTGATGGCTCTTTGCAGGTTTGCTCCTCAGCTGGAATTTTTAAAGGTTCTAATTGGTCATGCAAGAACACATATAGCCATTAAAGGTTGATAAAACTTTGTCATTTTTCTCCTAACCATTATTTATGGAAGATTCCTCTTCCTTCCAACACTCCAAAATAGCTACAGATCCATTCTTTCCTATGAAATGTCATCATTTTATGTTTATATGCTTGGCTCTCTGAGTCTTTTTTTAAACTATGATTTTGTACTTGCTTATCAGATTTATGCTAATGATTAAGGTGGACATAATGGGCACTTACGATTTTTTTATATCTTAAATAGAACCACTAATGCAGTACAGAAATTTGAATATATATGAATGTGCTTCCAAAATTTTCTCTTTGTAGTACACTGGCTTGCTCTCCCCATTTCCTAAATTCACACCACTAAAAACCAAAACAGTGAGGAAGTGGAGTTTGCCCTACAAATTCCATTTGAAAAATTAGTAGGTGGACTATTTTTTCATTCCATTAAGTTGAATGGCCATTAACTTAGATGTCTCATTTAGGAGCATGCAGGCTTTTTGAAAATTCACTTTCTTTTCATTTTGTTATTAAAAAAGAGAATTCCAGTATATACAAAGAGCAAAAGGAAAATATAGCAAGAAAAGAAGAAAAACAAGCTTGAGATCATAATAAACCAAGGTGAAGAAAACTTATTTCACTCTAAAAACCAGCAACATTTAATGAGAGTGAAGCAAACAGCAGGGTGTTAGATAAATGAAAGCAGACAGAAAAAATAAATACGTAAAACAACTTGATCAAAGAATAAAATATAGGACTGTGATCAAAGAAAATAACTTTATAAAGAAAACAATACTTGATTTTCTATAGAGACACTTAGAAGGCACAGAATATATTAAAAAATTCAGTCAAGCTGTAGTCCTAGGTATATGTTTTACGAATATGCATCTCACAATAAATACCCTCTTTTATTCCCTACAAATTGAAAATGGAGTGGCAAGTAAAAAACTATGTTTTCACTTCTTATGTAAAGAATAGCCTCAAAAGAAGACAAATAATAGTTACTTTTTGAAACTCACATTTATAAATAATATAGATAAAAGCTAATTTTAAGATAGACAAAAGAAAATTCAAAGTAGTAATTGTGATGCAGACTCTATATAATTGGACTAAGTAGTCTTAATGATTTCAGAACTCTTGAATTACCCCCCAAATTACCCAATTTGAGAAATGTATTGAAAATCAGCATTTCTCCCTTAGGATTTTATAGACCTAGCTAATGGACTTCACTGAAAAAGTCTTATGCATGCCATGGCACTTTGGAAAGAAGGGCAGGGTTTGAGGTATCATTGTGCATTTTCATAAACACCAAATTCTATACCCAGCTTAATTCTGGTAAGTATCATACTCATCTCTATTCTATTTTCTCAAGTGCTTTCTATGCATTTGACATTGATAATCATCTTTATCTTAGGGAGCTAAAACATGAGTATATAATCTCACTTATACTTCAAAACTATTCATTATATAGCACAATAATGTATCCTGGGGAATAAAAGATAGCTGGAGATGTTTTCTTATATAATGATATTCTCTGCATTTTGCTGGTTCTTAGTAGTACTCATTACTTTCTCATTGTACAAAAACAATAGTTAAAGTGAAAATAAAATTTAAGAATTAATTAAATCTAAAATTTTCTTGTTTGGGTTGCAGAATTTAATACTCCATTATCACAGTTCCATGCTTATCACTTTTTTTTTTTTGTTTATATCTGCATCAGTAGCATTAGATACATAGCCTGGATCAGGTAGACAGTCAAGAAATCCTTCTAAAATAAATAAGCGAAGGCTTATTTTAATAAAAAATAAGTGTTCAGCACTAAATATGTATATAGCTCTATGCTAACTTTAGCTCTCTCATATACATACATACTTTAGAATTAATGTATAAAACTATATAACTGCACACAAAAATAATACATATAATAATCACTGTTCTTATTATATGTCAAAACTATCCGTTGCTCTTCATCTATATTTATTCATTAACTTTAACACAGCCTCTAGGTTTTTCCTTTAGGACTACTGAGACAGAGGGGCTAAATAAATTGCCAAGGTCATAGAGCTGCTAACAAGAGCACTGGGATTCAGAAAGGGATCATTTTACACAAGTCTAGTCTATGAAGCATTCCAGTTGGCTGTTTCTTCAAACACCGAAGCATAAATGAGATATTTGTATATTTGAATATGAAGACATAATAGTATCCTTGTTGTTAGATTATTATAAATTGCCCTATTCTTTTTTCTTTCTCCCTTTTTTTTTTTTTTTTTCAGTGCCACAGGTATGGCATATGGAAGGTCCCAGGCTGGGACTCAAATCAGAGTGCTGCTGACCTACATCAAAGCTACAGCAATGCCAGATCTGAGCCGGGTCTGCAACCTGCACCAGAGCTCACAGCAATGCTGCATCCTTAGGCCACTTAGCGAGGCCAAGGACTGAACCCACATCTTCATGTACACTAGTATACTAGTCGGGTTCATTTCCACTGAGCCACGGCAGGAATTTTTAACACAGAGATACAAACTATGTTCAGAAATATGCATGAGATATATACATACATTATAAGGACTACGAATTTAGGCTAGAAGTCTGTAAGAGGGCGGTAGAGGACATGCAAGAACTATAATCCTTTTTTTAAGAAATGCTAGAATTGCACTATGACGAATTACGTTTCCAAGCTATTTTGGAGAGTGAATGAGAAACTTTGGAGGTGGATATGGGGATACCTTGTTAATTTTGCTCAGGATCTAGTGCATAGTAGTGCTGAATTACTGTGTAAGTGGGAGTAGGGGAAGAAAGGAGGGAGATAGAGAGCTGTGCCTTTCCAAACTAGAATTAAGACTTGGTGGGCAGGGGCTGATATCTACAGTTCTTTTCAATACTGTTATGCTAGATATAACTGAATACAAAAAATCCACACGAAGATATTCTTCTCCTAAAGAGAATATTTATAATCTGCTTATTCTTTTACAGTTATGCACATTATCTGCTCTAAGATAACTGAGGTGGCATTATTACTCACATTATTTAGATTAAAAAAAATCAAGACTTGAGATAGTTAAGTGAATTATCGGAGGCCACATAGGTTAGTTTTACAACTAGGACTTTGTACTTGGTGTTTTGGTTCTGAAATAGATCATCCTTACTAGCCTATGCTAAACTCACCACATTCTATGACTTAACAGCAAGTAATTAAACACTGGTTTGTAAAAGTCTTAATTTTCACCAACCTTGGGTCTGATATTTAAAAAAATATATTTTTAATAAAACCTAAAATCTCCAACCTTTCCTATACTCTCTGGACATATCTGAGTTTCATGAACCAATACAGTTAATCTTTCTATAAAATCCCTTATGATGTGTTGTCAGAATTTCTTCCCACTTAGAGTATCAGTTCAAACAGCTTTTCAGAGATAACTGTAATTCTGAGGAAAGCCTAAGTCCTTTATGGCTAATCCTTCATGTGGCACCACCATTCACTTTATTTTTAGCATCATTCAGTTCAAACTCACTGTCTCACTCTGACATCCACAGTGGTTTCCAGCTGCCTCTGGTCTCCCAAAGGGACCCTGAGGGGAAATTGGGAATGAGTACAGGGTTTTAACGAGTTTTTTTCAAAGTCTTACTAAATATGAAACTTGCACATTACATTTTTGGGAACGTACTGATTTCAATCTAGTGATAAGCACTGACATTTAGAGGTAGTAAAACAACTATTGTAGGTCCTCCCTATTTTTGGTAGAGCTGTACAATATCAAGTGTTCATGCAATAAATGATTTTATATGCAATTTGCATTTTCAGAGAAAGGCAGTTTAAACTGGAAATTGAACATTTGATGCATCAGTCACTCTTTCATTGTGCATGCATGCATTCTTTCATTCAATTACTAATTCATATACATCATTCATTCAACAAACAAAAATTTAACTCCTATCATAAGTTACATGCTACATTCTCGAAATGCACAATGTGAAGTAGCCTCTAACTTCTAGGACTCATGAGCGTGTGGAGAAAACTCTGTGGATCAAACCTAGTGCATTATTATTTACAAAGCCATCCCATCACCATTTATAAGTTTTTGTCCCCTAATCTCTGGGACTTCTTCATCCCTCTTCAATCCATACTCTTTAATATTCTCAAATATTTTCTCAAGTGTTTATTGGGAAAAAAGTAAGGTTCTATACCAAGAAATGTGTGGTATTTTTAGTTATTGCTATTGTAATTGGGATTATGTTATATTTCTTAACCAGGTATTTGAGAATATATAAAAATATTGTTGATCTTATGCTAATTTCATTACCAACTCTGTTATTTGACTTACCAGTTATTTTCACATTTTGGCGGGGGGAGGGTAGGGGCACGTCTGAAGCATGAGAAGTTTCTGGGGCAGAGACTGAACTCGTGCCACAGCTGTGATCTGAGCCACAGCAGTGACAATGCCAGATTCTTAACCTGTTGCACCACCAAGGAACTCCTTTCTGTTTGTTTTGCAGCTACTTTTGTTGGGTTTCTGAAGTTTGCCATATAATTGGTAAATGGTGAAAACTGTACTCGCCTTTCAAAAATGTTCATTATTTTATCTTTTTTGATGTTATTAAAGACCATTTTTAGAATGCAGTTCAAAAATAAAGATGGTACTATCCATTCTGAAACTTATTGTTAAAATTAAGGAGGATGTTTCCATCTAATGTTTTACCATTATTGGTATTTTTCTACATATTTTTCTAATATCCATTTTTATTATATCAAGGAAAATTCTACAATTCTTACTCTATTAACAGTTTCTAGTAGGTATAAATTTTGAATTTTAGAAGTGTCTTTTGAGATCCCATGTGTCTCTGTGGAAACAAGCCCTACTAGCATCCATGAGGACACAGCTTCGATCCCTGGCCTCGCTCAGCAGGTTAAGGATCTGGCATTGCTGTGTACTGCGCTATAGGTTGCAGATGCAGCTCAGATCCTGCATTGCTGTGGCTGAGGCATAGGCCCGTGGCTACAGCTCCAATTCGACCCCTAGCCTGGGAACCTCCATATGCTGCAGGTGCGGCCTTAAAAAGACAAAAAAAAAGTGTCTTTTATGTCTATTCATATGATTCATTTTCACTGACCCGTTTTTTGATGAATTGTAATAATTTACATTCTAATATTAAACTGCCATGTAATTCCCCATCTATATTTTACCTGTTCATATTATAAGATAGCTACAGGCTCAAACTGGATAGTTGGGGGGAGATTAACATAGAGTAGTTACAAATTGTGGTCAGGTTAAGGAGATCAACAGGAAAAGGTATAGTACCTTGAGACAAGAAATAGTAGGTAAAATGGTGAAATTCCTCCAAGGCTTGCATGTGCAAGAAGATAGGAAAAAAGGTAGTTAAGAGGAGAAGTGACTAAATTAGAGAGATGTAGCCAAACTACAGTGACACTGTATAAAGGGAATCAGTGGAATAAACATCCCGCCTCAATTACCTGCTACCTACTTTCTTCTCACCATGAAATTTGAATCCTTTTATGCCTTCTTGTGAGGGTTTGCTTTCTGGGGTACAGAGCTGGGTAGAGAAGAATTAGGATAAGCAAGCAAAATTTTCTATCTTTATTCCTAAAAAAGAGATTCTAATAATTTAATATGGTCCAATCCCTGAGCTGTATATGGCCATTCTCATTATACGTATCAAAATCAGCAAGACAGAACTTTGAATGGATTAAGAGGTGTGGTATACATACACAATGGAATACTACTCAGCCATACAAAAGAACAAAATAATGCCATTTGCAGCAACATGGATGGAACTAGAGACTCTCATACGTGGAATAAGTCAGAAAGAAAGATAAATACCTTATGATATCACATATCTGGAATCTAATATATGGCACAAATGAACCATTCCACAGAAAAGAAAATCGTGGATGTGGTGAACAGACTTGTGATTGCCAAGGGGGAGAGGGAGCGAGTGAGATGGACTGGGAGTCTGGGGTTAATAGAGGTAAACTATTGCCTTTGGAATGGATAAGCAATGAGATCCTGCTGTATAGCGCTGAGAACTATATCTAGTCACTTGTGATGGAAGATAATGTGAGGGTCACTTTGCTGTATAGTAGAAAACTGACAGAATACTGTAATTCAGCTATAACGGGAAAATAATTTTAAAAAAAGAATAATAAAGGAATAATGAAAAGTCTATGTCAAAAAGATAGAAGTAGCAACTGACCTAATAAAGGTATCAAAGGGCTAGAGCTTTGTAAGCAAGAATAGACTTCAGGAAGAATAGACTTTAAGAAGAGGGTAGAAAGGAAGACAAAATAAAAAAACATTCAGGGCCTGCAGTTCATTTTAAGATTTTAGGTTTTATTCTAAGTACAATGGAAGCCCCTTGAAAGGAAGATTATAAGCAGGTCATCTGAGGTATTTATTCCTTAAAAGGATTCCTTCAAAATCCCTGTACCAGAAGATTGATACACACATGGGCATGCATGTAGGTAAATAATATTCCTTCTGAGTATGCGTGGTGGAAAGTTACAGGTTGGTGGGTGGGGACATATTTTTAACTATTTTGTTGTTTTCTTTCTTCATCACAATTTTTTTTTCATTTTCCAGATGTAGCTTTGATGGCTTACATTTTGTTAAATGTGAGAAACAAATTTGAGATGTTATAATTTTTTTTAAACAAGCTATGCAATGTTTTCTTAAACAGTTTTAAAATGTCTTCTATATTTATATTAGTATTTCTGTATCTTTTCTTTATGACTTACACTTATTTCTTTGACAGTTTTAGTAGAAAATTGTCTAGGTTATGATTATCATTTTTTGAGGAGCAACAATTTTATTATTTCTAATACATGTTTGTTTTCTGGACTTTCTATTTTAGTTACACTGTCTTTATTTTGCTCTGTGTTTTTGTTCATTCGTAGAACTGAATACTGTCTTTACTATGTTTTTGAGTATATTTGAATAATCTATTTTTATTCTTTTGCTTTTGGTAGTATGACAAATATTTGAGTTTTATTATGATTACAAAATTAGTTGTATCGCAAATTTTGGACATGTAGTTAAAAAGATAACCACATGTTAACAATGTGAAATGAGTTTCAGTTTTCTCTAGACTTATGAGCTACGATAAGAACAGAATTTTTCTTAAGTTGTTTTTTCTTCAATTTAAAAAGGCATATGTTGTGATACAATGACATCCTTTTCCAATATAATTTCCAGTTTTTTTAAAAAAGTGAGTTGTGAGTTTTCCTACACGGCTTTCCTATGATTATTTTATGATCTATTTCAGTAAAATTTGCAAACCAAGGAGGTCCAATATAAATATTTACTTATTACATCGAAATTATAATATATATTTTCCCTCTATATCCTTTTTTAACTTTTATACCGTTTAAGTGCCAAGGTTTGAGAGAAGTGTTCAAAAGTAGGCTTCCATTATTGGTCTAAAGTTGGATTCCATTATTGCAATTCTGTCAACTTCTTTTTGAAAAATTCACAGCTTCTTTCACCTTTTTTTTTTTTTTTTTTTTGGCCACATCATCTACAACTTGTGGAAGATCCCAGACCCAGGATCAAACCTGTACCACGACAATGACCCAAGCCACTGCAGTGACAATGCCAGATCCTTAACTCTGCACCACAAAAGAACTTCTCCTCACAGTTTTTTCTTTCCTTTTTTTTTTAAATGTGATTTTTGTTAAATGGTAAACAAATATTAGTGACATACCTTAATTTTGTTTAATATAGTTCATTAATACTTTGTATTCTATTTTATCTTCAATGTTTTCACTTTGAAATTTATATTATTTAATAATATTGGTATCTGACATGTCATGTTATAGAAATATGCACATTTATTTAGAAGAGCATGTTAGTAATTGCAATGTACTTCTACTGGGTTATGATTCACAAACAATAAAATACATTTTAAGTGTAAAGTTAAATGTGCTTCAGGTATAAAGTTGAATGTGTTTTGGAGTTCCCATGTGTTAAGAATTCTACTGTAGCAGCTCAGGTCCCTGCAGGGCATCAGGTTTGATCCCCAGCCCAGTGCAAGGGAATAAAGGATCTGGTGTTGCCACAGCTGTAGCACAGGCGGCAGATGCTGCTCAGATTCACTCTCTGGCCTGAGAAATTCCATGTGCCATGAATGTGGCCATGAAAAAAGTTGAATGTGTTTTGTAAAAACATTTTAAGTGTAAAGTTGAATGCCTTCTGGAAAATAAAAATATAGACATATAAAAACATCTCCTTAATCAAAATCTGAAATATTATGATAACCTAAGATAATTTTTTGAGCCTCCTTGCAGTCAATCACCCCAATCCCTGCCTTTGGTAACTATTAATTTGATTTCTATCACAAAGATAATATACACAAAATTTTAATGTTCTTAAACTTTAAGCAAATAGAATTATATAGTTCGTACATTTTTTTGTCTGGCTTCTTTCGTTCACTACAATGGTTTTGAGATTCATCAATACTGTCATATGGATCAATGCATTACTCTTTCTACTGCTGAGTAGTGTTCCATTACACAAATGTACCATAATGTTTATAAAATTCCTTGTTGATAGAAATTTCCTTTCATTTTTGCTATTATGAATTAAAATTCTCTTAAAACTCATCTATAAATATATTTTCACATTTTTTAACTTCTATATTTCTATAGAGATTCTGTTCAATATTTTTCTTTTTGAAAAATGGAATTATAATTGAATTCTCCGAGCTCTTTATATATTTCAAATATGAGTCCTTTTTCAGATGCACAGGAAAACAGTTATCTACCAATTAGGATCTGTTTTTTTTTTTCCAATTTCTTCTATTTATTTGTTTTTTTTTTTTTTATAGCCACATCTGTGGCATATGGAAGTTCCCATGCTAGGGGTCAAATCAGAGCTGGAGTTGCTTGCCTATTCAGCAAGGTCTGGACTTCCTGTGTGGCTCACAACGTAAATACTCAGCAAGGTCGGATCTGAGCTGCATATGCGACCTGTGCTGCAGCTCACAGCAATACCAGATCCTTAACCCACTGAATGAGGCTACAGATCCCATCAACATTCTCTTAGATCCTAGTCAGATTCTTAATCCACTGGATCACAGTGGGAACTCCTTTTTTCCCATTTCTTAAGGGTATCTTTTGAAGAAAAGAAGGTTATAATTTTAAAGTTCAATTTGCTGATTTTGATTTCCTTTTAGGTTTCACATTCGTGGGTATCTTACTGTATTATGTTTGCCTACTCTAAGATTATAAAGATTTTTCATGTTTTCTTTCGTAAGTTTAATGTTTTTATTTTTATATTTAGGCCATTGCCTATTTAAATTAATTGTTTGTGTATGGTTTTAGTAGGAGTTCACAAGTCTACCTAAATAAGTGAGTGATGTGCTTGAAGGATTCACAAAACAGAAAAGTGATTATATTCACAGTTACAAATATAATTAAAAGATTCAGATTTGAGTAAGTCAAGGAAAAGTATATAGTGTAAAGTGAAAGAGAGACAAGGTAGGAGCTTCTAGTTGTCCTCTCCCATTGTAGTCACAGGAATAGCTTTTAATTCTCCCAGCAAAATTTTAACATGCAGGAGATAATTGCCAACCAGGGAAGCTCATCTAAGCCTTAATGTGCAGGGAGTTTATTGGGGACACTCCTACAGATATGGAGCACCTGCATGGCTGACCTTAGTTACTCAGTCTCTAGCCCTTCTAGAGGTCAAACTGAAATATCACAGACTAGGGTACTCCTCATAAATCACATTGTTAGTATAAGCTATCTGCATGGCTGTTAAGAGGCTGTTAATCTAAGGGCTTAGCAGTTATATCTTAGGAGCTGATTAAGGGCCAGTACTTTCTTTGGAATGTGCAGGGTTCTAAGTCTGCTGAGTTAACACATTACTGCACAGATCTGAAGTATGGGTAGAGGATCATTTTGTTTTCTATAGGATAGCCACTTTTTTTTAGCACCATTTATTGAAATGACCATCCTTTCCACACTGAATTATATTAGTTCTTTTGTCAAAAATCAATTAAATATAAGCCTTACAACTTAGGAAAAACCATCCAAATCATTCTTTCCTTTTTAAGAATATATTGGCTATTCTATGTTTTTAAAATTTTCATATAAATTTTAGAATCAGCTTGGAAATTTCTACAAAATTTGATTGAAATTGTTTTGAATTTATACATCATTTTGTGAAGAATTAACATTTTAAAAATATTAACACTATCATCCATTAACAGAGTATATGTCTCCATTTACTTAATATTCTTAATTTTTATCATACATGTTTTGTATTTTTTCATGTAGAGGTTTTATACATCTTCAGTTAATTTGATTCATAAATTTTCCCTATGTTTTCATGTTAATTCATTAGCTAGCATAACTCTAGATAATTATCACTGATAAACTGATAAGACCTAAGTAAATGAGAAGAAGTGGTATCACTCTGTCATTTAATAGATAAATAAAATTAAAATGAATTTCTATTTTATAGTTAAATTCTCAAATAGAGTATGGTTGACAAGAAAGTTTCTAAGTACATGTTATTAAGAATAATATACTCAGGAAGTAACTTCATCCCTCTCCTATTAAAGGCATACCTCATTGTATTGGACTTCAGTTTAATGCAATGTGCACATACTGGGTTTTTTTAGAAACTGAAGGTTTGTGGCAATCCTGTATCAAGCAAGACTACAGGTACCATTTTTCCAACAGCATTTGTGCATTTGTATGCTCATTCTGTGTGCCACATTTTGGTAATTATCACAATATCTCAAACTACTTTATTACTATTGTATTTGTCACAGTGTTTTGTGATCAGTGATCTTTTTTAAATTTCATTGAAGTGTAGTTGATTTAAGAAGTTGTCAATTTTTGCTGTACATCAAAGTGATTCAGTTATACATATACACACATCCATTCCCTCTCAGATTCTTTTCTCTCATAAGCTATCATGGAATATTGGGTAGAGTTCTTTGGGATGAAAAGCAGGTTGTGATCAGTGATCTTCGATGCTACTACTGTAATTGTTTTGGTGCCCTATGAACCGCACCCATCTAAGACTACAAACTTAAATGAGAAATGTGTCTGTGACTGTTCCACCAACTGGTCATTCCCCATCTTTCTTGCTATCTTCAGAGTTCCCTCTTCCTTGATACACCAATATTGAAATTGGGCTAACTAATAATACATTCAGGTTCCTCTAAGCGTTCAGGTGAAAGGAAGAGTCACATATCTCTCACTTGAAATCAAAAGCTTAAAATGATTAAGCTTAGTGACAAAGGTATGCCAAAAGCCAAAACAGGTCCAAAGCTAGACTTCTTGTTCCAAACAGTTAGGCAAATTGTGAGTACAAGAAAAATTTGTTGAGGAAAATTAAAAGTGCTACTCCAGTGAAAGCACAGATGATAAGAAAGCACAACAGCCTTACTGCTGATCTGGAGAAAATCAGTGGTACGAATAGATCATATCAACATTTCCATAAGCCAAGGCTAAGTCCAGAGCAAAGCCTTAACTTTATTTGATTCCATAAAAGCTAAAAGAGATGAGTACAATACAGAAGAAAAGTCTGAAGCTAGTAGGGGTTAGTTCATGAGGTTTAAGGAAAGAAGCCACCTCTACAGCATAATAGTGTGAGGTAAAGCTGCAAACACTGATGTAGAAGCTGCAGAAAGTTATTCAGAAGATCGTTAAGATAATTAACAAAGGTGGCTGCACTAAGCAACAGATTTTCAGAGCAATTGAAAATAACAATCCTATATTGGAAGACAATGCCATCCAGGACTTTTAGAGCTAGAGAGAAGAAGTCAATAATTGGCTTCAAAACTTCAAAGGATAGGCTGACTCTTGCTAGAGACTGATGCAGCAAGTTACTTTGAGTTGAATCCAGTGCTCATTTACTACTCAAAAATCCTAGGGCCCTTAAGAATTATGCTAAATCTACTCTCCCTGTGCTCTGTAAGTAGAACAGCAAAGCCTGGATGACAGTACATTTATTCACAATACGATTTATTTCATATTTTAAGCCTACTGTTGAGACTTATGTTCAGGAAAAAATAAGTTTCCTGTCAAGATATTACAGCTCGCTGACAATGCACCTGGCTACGCTATAGCTCTGATGGAGTTCTACTATGAAATTCATGTTTTGGGTTTTTTTTTTTAATGTTTGCTATCACAACATCTATACCACAGCCCACTGATCATAGAGTAATTTTGACTTTCAAGGAATGCCTGTATATTCTTTAAACCATTCTTCCAATGTATCCCATGAACTCTCTCCATTTGTAGATTCATGTTTTCCTATTTTTTGTAATGTTTTCTTAGAATATAGTTTTAAATATTAATGTTATTAGATTGTTCTTTTCTTTTTCAGGGACTAACAATAATGAAATGCTGTCATAATTATATATGCCTTCAATTTCCAATATATTCTCTGTGAAGCTTTTACTACTTTCCTTAATTTCACTCACTTAGTTGTTTATCAGTCTCAGTCTTTATTCTCTTTCTCATCATTAAATGTTTAGTTGAGTCTCTTCGATCTTAGGCACTTTTGTAGCTTCGTCTTCATTCTGAGGTAATTTTGTCTTTTTCTTCCATTGCATTTGAGTTCAATCTGTTTTATTTATTCCTTTCTGCGTTTAAAAATATTTTCACATCAAGGGTTTTTTATGTTAGTTTATTTTAATTCTCAAATGTTTCCATGATGGCAATTCTGTATGGTGTGTTCTCTTAAAGTTACCTATGTTTCGGAGTTCTTGGTTTTTATTTTTGATTCCCCGCCCCCCCTCCAAAGGAATCTTCCTTAGTTTATAGGCTTTGGATTTTTTTCTGAGTTTTTAAAATAAATAATGTGTGCATTTATTAATCTTCTTGCTGTTCATATATGTGACATTTTTGCATTTTACAAAATTCATAGTTAAATATCACCCTCTTCTGTTTGTATTGCAAAAGTCCAGCTGCCTTAGTGGATTTGTTTGTTTTAGGAAAATGAGAAGTAAGCGGTTCTTCCAATTTTATTGCTCTGTTTTGTTTTTCAGGAACCTAAATTTTCCTCTTTTTCCCTTTAACATTCAATTGCCAAAGGGCACTTCTGTATTTTGAACTTGTCCACTGGAATTTTACTTGTTTTGTAAATATAATTTTATTGTCAGTAAACCTCAGTCCACAATAATTGGGACGTACTACAGACAGGATCCAGTTCAAGAAAAACCCAGCAGCAGGAAATAGTATAAAATATTTAATGTTTCTAACTAGTTACCTAACAATATTACTGAGTCTATCTTAGGTGGAACTGCAGGAATCATCTCTCTTTTTGTTAATGGTCACAAGAGGATCTTTTGACTTATCTATTTGCTTTCTACCATCCCTAACAGCCCCTAGGGACAAAGCAAAATCTTTATTTATGCTTATTCTTTTTTTTATCAAACATGTTTTTCTTTTTTTCTTTTTTTCAGATAGGGTCAGAAGGAAATAAGACTAAAGTGGTAGAAGATAGGTAAAGTCTTCTCTCACTTAAATACATATTCTGAAGAGATATATATTCTCAAAATATCCTTAGCAAATTACCAAACTAGCTAAGCAACTTCACATTCTTTGTATTTCTCAGAATTTTAAGAATCTAGTTGATGATATCAGTGGGGGGTTAATACAAATACTCTTCTTGAAGGGATGCAGACATTACTTAATACTAAGAAACATTTTTTTTTCAGGGAACAATGAAGGAAAACCAGAAATGCTTATCCTTTTAATAGCACCAAATTGCACATTTTACAAGCTCTCCTTGTGACTATGATTCACAGGGATCTGAGGGACCAATACATAAAATCTAGAACTAAAAGGAACAGTCCAGAGAGAGAGAGAGAGAGAGAACAGGCGTTCTGGGTATGGATAAAAGTCTTATTCTGCTTTTATTTATTCTTTCAGTAAGCAGTATGGGACTAGATAACATTCAATGAGATGGGAAAAAACTTCCCAGTTTGTACATTCCCTATGTTATTGGCTCTTGTATCTGTTTGTTTTTGGGGATTGTTTTTCCTGTTCTTTGGTTTGTTCTGGTTTGTAATTCCCTGATGGGTTTCCCATAGTGATCAACAAAATAACAATTCAGATGGAAAGAAACTTGATGCTTGTCTCCAGAGACAGTCAAGAGGGGACACCTGGGAAATTTTGGTTCTACAGCAAATCTGGGCTTTGGGGGAAGATACCCACTGGAGAGGGTAGGTGGTGGCAGCTTCTGAGAGGAGTAGGAAGACATGCTATGTCCAGAATGCCTTAAAGCAAGGGAAGAAAACTGAAGCAGCAATGGGGAGATGGCCTTTATTTCTTACAGTCAGTTTGGGATTATTGAGCAAATATTGTTCCCCATTCACTGATAGATGCAAACAAGTGCAATTTAATGGCTCTATTCCACTGATCCAATAACTAAATAAAGAGAAAATTTCACAGACTGTTGGGCCAAGACTGTATTTCTGAGTTAAGCATAGAAAAGAAGGGAATCTCACACATCCCATAGTGTGCTAGTATTCCCAGAGAGTGAGAAATATTCATATTTCTATACTTTCTATAATTTCCTACACTTTCTAAATAGCACTGCTTGAATGAATTTGTTGATGGGTTTATCTCAGCCTAAAGTTAAACCCACACATAAACATCTCTCAAACATTATTTCCTACAAACAGATTTCTTAATGAAATTTTGTGATCTTATGCATAATGGGTAAAAAATTATTATAGCTTAATTTTCCCTTATCAAATTATATCTGACATTAAGCTATACTTTTACTCGATGCTTGGCATATTATCAAAGCATTTTCACATACATTATGGCATGTGATTGATCATGTGTGTCCCGATCATGGGGAACATGACTCTATATTCTATCATGGATGGTTTCCAAACCCTCACACCAAGGCAGCAACTTTGGGAGTTAGGAAAAGAGTTAAAAATCATGTTTCAGGGAGTCCCCATTTGGCGCAGTGGAAATAAATCTGACTAGTATCCAGGAGGACGCAGGTTCAATCCCTGGCCTTGATCTGGCCTTGCCATGAGCTATAGTGTACAGGACAGACATGGCTCAGATCCCGTGTTGCTGTAGTTGTATGGCATAGGCTGGCACACAATTCGATTCGACCCCTAGCCTGGGAACTTCCATATTCTATATGCTGCTGATGTGGCCCTAAAAAGAAAAAAAAAAAAACATGTTTCATGAAGGGCATTGTGATATTGTGACACATAAGGAATTTCTATCCTTAAGAATAATTTATGTATTTTCTTCTCTGTTCATGTATACAAAATCTCAGTTTTCAGGAAATCCCAAGACAAAACCTTGGATTGATTATTGAGGTTTAAATCCCCTAAGAAGTCATGAGAGAATAGTTCTGCAAAGGCTTTATCTTTGGCTGCCTTGGTATCAATCTTCATACAGCCCATTTGAGGTCACACAATATGTACCTTCTGAATCTGCTCTTTCCCTGGAGTAAATGCTCTCATGGTCACTGACTCAATTACCCAGGAGGTTGTAAGCTCACCTCCATGTCTTCTTTCAAGGAACTAAGCCAGTTATGGAGGAAGAAGAACAATTCAAAATGATACCTGTAGGAGACCAACAGTGTCTTTAGTGAACTCCATTGAAGAGAAATCTGGGAACATAACCTGTGTCCGCCTTAAACGATTCCTTGCTTCCTATAGGACGTATGTCTGACTGCTAAAGAAATTAAAGTCCAGCCAGGATAAATCTGAAATTCCTAAGGAGGACCAATTAGAAGCATAGTTGGGATTCTTTTCCTGGCAAAAGTCTTCAATGCAAGTGATTTTCATTATAGACTGAATAGTGACAACTTAATTATCCAATACTCTGGAGAGAATTCAATAACATTAATGTAACTTGACACATAATCATCATTTTTCCAATAGAATTACCAAATAGTTAAAGCTCAGTCCTTGCTATGATAAGGTTTCTGAAATGTTCTTATCCCCCTATGAAGCTGGATTTACCATCCTTTTCTATCCTCACCCCTAAATATGTTTTCTAAAAAAAAGGGCAGTCAGAAAATTTAAAAAGAATACATAATTATATATTCAGGAAATTAAATGTACATCTTTTTTTGTTCCTGGACTTTTGCAGTGGATGTTACCCGGACTCCTAAAGAACAATAAAGGAATGGGCATAGGTATTTACCATCTAGATCTGCATCTATTATGTGTAGACACTAAAGTCTCTCACACATATTATATTTAATCATCTCTAAAACTCTGAAAGGTAGTTATTTTATTTTTATTTATTCATGAGAGAACTAAGGTTCATATAAATTAAGCAAATTCCCCATGACCAGGAGGGTTGTGTTAACAACTGGTGTTATAATTATTGCCTGTGTGTTTCTGAGGCAGTTGTTCTTAACCTTGCTTATATATTAGAATCACCTGAGGAGTTCAGTAATTGTTAATACCTGGGTCCTATCACTAGAGTCTGGAGTACAGCCTTGACATTTGGATTTTTAAAAACTTTCCAGGTGTTTCTGAAGTAGCTACAGTTGAGTAACACTGACCTAAATCCCGTCAACACAATCTCCCAAATTGCCAAAAAATTACGCTTACTTGTCTTATATTTTAAAGCAAAAAAAACAGGAAGGGAATGACAGAGTGAGGAAAAGTCCCATTTACACAATGAGTTTGATTTCAGTTTGGAAGAAATTGAGTAAATACATGATTTTGTCAAAAACGGTGTGCTATAGTTGGGGGAAATGGTCTTTGGAATAAAGATATAACTGGGTTTAAATTATCTAGGGGAATCATTTAGGCTGGAAATCTAAGAATCTTGCTTGCCCCCCACGCCCCCCACGACTGCCATCCAATTCATCATTAATACTGTTAGTATTAACACTTATCTGACTATTCTTTAAGCAATTCCCCATGCACATATGAAAATATCTCTACCGTCAAGGATATAAATTCTAGTAGGAAAACCACAACATAGGGCTACGATTAATTTAAAACCAAGTACTTCTGGTAGCCTAAGATAGAGCATCATTCTGGAAATTTGAGGAGCTTTTTTACAGGAAGAGACAGCTGAGTGGAGGATTAAGTAAAAAAAGTTAGCCAGGGAAATGGCTCAAAGAAAAGAAGTGGAAGTGCTAAGGGAAACTCTTCTCAGAGAGATCAGCATGACCTACAGGTATCAAAAGAGAGTACTGCGCACAGCACACTTGGGGACTTAAAATAATTGAGCATCATCTGAATATGGGGTACTTTTAAGCAATGACAAAATATTTTAAACAGAGGATCTATTTAATAGATCCATAAGACCTTTCCATTACAAAGGACCTGCTAAAGCATGCTGTTTTATCTAATTGCTGAAGTGCAATATCCCTCATCTTCTGAGGTCCAACAATGTGAGCTGGGTACACAAGAAAGTGCATACTGCTCTGAAGCAGAATTGGTCTCCTTCATTCTGTATTCATTTCCTCAAGCCACAAATCAATCTCAGGATCTAAACATGCAAACTGTAGACAGGTCTGACCTCTCTTTGGTAATACAAGTGTTTGTTTTCTGGAAAACCAACATTGGCAAGCAAAGATATTACCCTTTTCTGGGATGGGTAAAATTGACCTTGACTAGCTCTCTCATTACATGTTTCCATTTCCTATCTGTTGTCATATTAATTAACAAGTATGTACCATACCATACCATGGGAAATGCAAGACATTTCCTTCAATTATACAAAAAAATGCACTTAATATAATAGAAGATGTTCTTAGAGGTAGAAAACAGAGGGCAAGAACAATGGCCAAGTTTCTACTCCATGTTTGACACTATATTTTCTTTTGTTTCTCCTAGTTCTTTTACAAGTGTCATATGCACTATGTTCCTACACACTTTTATGCTACAGGCCCATAAAGTATGTGGACTGTAATCAGGATGAGAGGGGTTTCCATCACGATACCCTAATCATATCACATACTAGTCCTCTTATATTTAAGAGAGTGGGTTAGTTCATTGGCTCTTTAGAAAATATCCTTGCTATGTCTTACCTAAATATTTCTGCAGTTTCTCAAGTTGACTCATTGGCTTCTACACTTTTGTTTCAAAACACGCTGTTTACTTTTGTCTAACAAATCTTCCTGAGATTTTAAGATAGAAAGTTTTATCTTCTTCAGAGGTTTCCTCAGCTCTTAAAGGCAGTTATTATTCCAAAATCTGCTTTCCCAAATCAAGGCCACATTTTCCCTTTATTATCAGACACCCTACTAGTTCTGTGGCTCCCACACACTTTCTTCATTAATTTAATATTGTTCACAAAATTTTTTTTTTCCTTACCCGGAATTCTCTTCACTCACATCTTCACCTTTCAGAGCTTACCCTACCTAGGATTCTCATATCTATCTCGTTCAAGTCAAAATTTCCTATTTCCTTCTTGATCTCTCATCAAAAATTATAATATGTGCCTTTATTGATACACTTAGACCATGCCTTATATCTTGATTTATCTTTCTGAATTGAGAGTTAGTGGCAAAGAACTCATCTCTCGGACCTTCTCACAAATCACATAGCACACTGCCTATTTTATTTTAACAGGGCCAATGTTTAGTGATACTTATTCTTAGGTATTCCCTGGGGAATTATTAAACAGTAAGAGTCTTTAGTTTTAAAGACTAAATCTTTTTTCAGTTTATTAAGACGCTTGGTTGTCTTTAGGAGTAAGATTGGTAGGTATATCACTGTCATAAGATTAATCAAGGAAAAGCAGATTGGAGGAAACCACTTGAATATATTTACTCTCAGTCTACTTCTGTCTTCTCATCTTCATTTACTTTTTTCTTTGCCATTTTCCTTTAATATTTTATCTTCTTTTACATTTGCATGCTTTATACAGTTTTGTACAGTTTTATACATTGTCTTAAAAGTAGCCTATAAATGTTTTCAAATGTGAAAAAAAAAAACCTCTAAAACTTCCCAGAACATAAAATATTTAATCATTGTATTCCGGTCTTAGGCTTAACCATGATATATCATCATCATTATTACTATTCATTTGAAATTATTATTTTCATAATAATTAATTGCAAGTTATTCTGAGTCCTGTGGCTGCTGTGGTTCCTTTAGGAACTCTCTAGACATGGGTTGTAGGAAATAAAATCTAGGTTAACATGAAGGATTTTTCTATAAGAAAAATTTATGCTTATGTCTTTTTTTCTTCCTTTCACCCCTCCCCAGTTATGATTTGGTATAATTTCGTACCTAACCTCATTCCCTGAGGTATATATGTGGTCTATAGCTTAACTCTCTGAACAAGAAAAATGTCAATATGGGCTTAAGAATGTTTACCTTTTCTGGCTTCTTAAATACATGCCTTTTCTCTTCATTCCACCCCAACCAAACTTATTATCAGGAGGAAATCCTGGAGATTTATGTTTTATGTAGCAGAAACTTAAGGAAGTGTAACTTCCACTGACACTCCTACTTCCACCGAGCATAGAAAAAGGCAAAGGAGCATAGATTTCTCTATGATCTCTGTGTAAGCTCTAAATCTTGAGGCACTCTGGTCTTAACACATTTATTTTCTGGCCGCAACCGTGGTATATTGAAACTCCTGGGCCAGGAAGTGAACATGTGCCGTAGCAGTAACCCAAGTTGCTGCAGTGGCAATGCCAGATTCTTAACCTGCTGTGCCACAAGGGAACTCATGGCCCTACACATTTTTACATAGCATCTGTGACAGCACTGTTTGCAAACAAGTCTTTGCTTTCTTATTTGTAAAACAGGGCATAGTATGAAAGAGATACTCTGAAGGGAAGATTGTAATTGTTACATGAATTGAAATATGGTTTGTGCTACCCATAGAGTGGGTGCTGAGAATGCACATTTTTGCTCTATCAAGAATACATACATAGAGAAGAAGGGCCATAGATTTTGGCACCAGATAACCCCAACAGACTGCAAAATCCCTGGGATCAGGAAACACTACTTACATAATCTACAATGTGTGCGCTGAATAAATGAACAAAGAGATTAACTTTGAGTGGTCTAAATTTTGGGTCTAGTGTATCCCAGCTGTCCACTTAGGGATTAAGTTCTTTGAACAATACTTTCTTCATCATCAAGATGAGGATCGTATTACCTGTTTTCCTAAATTCCTGCCATGTTCAAAGGAAGCTATCTGGGAGGTTTTCAAAATGCAATGGGTACTAAATAGCTGCTTATGAAATGGATAGATGGATGAACCGATGGAGGAATGGGTGAATTGGGGCAAATCAAACAAGAAGTAAATGTATGGATGTGTGAGGATACATTCAGAGGTCAATCTTTGCCATAATTTTTTTGGGAAGATAAGGAACTTATTATTGACTTTAACCTATGATTTAATACTGAAGTTATCAGAATTTTATAAAAGCCTTAGACACACAGCTCAAATAAGAGTCTCATTCTAGCCCATTATTCCTGGCTCCCTCTCTCACTCCCTTCTTAGCAAAGAAGGATATTTTCAATGCAATCATCAGGCATTGGTTCCAACAGGTACCACTTTTGTGTCTGTGATTCATTCTTCATTTCCTTTTCTATTTGTACTCAATAGGTTTGTGAATGGGAAGCAAAGGGAAGGCTACAGAAGGGTTTGGGATGACACTCTAGTCTCATATATTAGACTTTTTTATTTCATATTATGAAAGTTATGAAAGAATATACTTTTTTCCCATTAAAAGTTAAACATGTATTAACTTGCAGATTGACAAAGTAAATCCCCACTTGTTTTTTTCTTGATTTTCATATTTGATATTAACTTCAGAATATACTAATAATTTACTGATCCCTTTTAACACAGTATTTAATTTTCATCTCCTTATTTTATATGCTAATTGATTTTAATATGCCATTATAAGATCATTTTTAATAGGCAGGCTTGCATTAAATGTATGCATGTATTTTCTGCATAACTGGGTGAAGTGTGTGTATGTGGATGTGCACACTCACAGATAAAATAAACTGTATCTTTTTTAAAGGGACAAAACATGAGCCATCTTATGTTTTAGACTATACAGGGAATTACTTACTGGCTAAGTTCGTTAGCATTTCAGTGATGTAACACTCTGTGCTATGAAATTGCTTTAATCTTCCTTTCCTCAGTAATGAGAAATACCTCACCCTGTTGTAAAACTTTTGAAGTATTGTGTGCAATTTTGGATCTCTGTGACCTATTAAAACAGCATCTCTGGAAGGAGAATTTGTAGAACTCTTAAGCATGGCTTCCCAATCCTTCCACAAACTGGATCAGCTTATGCTCCTGGTCCATCTGGCCCCATTTTACCATTTCTAGGATTTAGCTGTCTGTAGGGGTTTACCTAGGTATACATACACTTTTATTCTGTTATCTACATGGTATATCCTTTCATAAAATATTATTATAGGTTTCTGTTCATGAAGAAGTCAATTATTTACCAGTATACGTTTCATTCATTGAGACTTAAAGCTTACAAGGCAGAAATCGTTTCTGTCTTTTCAAACTATTGTATCTTCACTGCCTTGCACTCATAACCTGTGCTCATATAAACAAATACTTGAAATAATTAAATTCAAAATCATATGTAAATATTTAAAAATTCCTGATAAATAGGAAGTGCCTCATTAGACTATCTGAATTTTCAAGACTCCAGCCTAAAAGAAACACAGAGTTTCCCATTATATAAGACTATGGATGAAGGATGGTAAACATATTAATTGGGTACCTACGTAAGTCCATTTGGGGCTGTTCAATTGATAATGTTTCATGAATTCTGAAAAAAGTCTCAAGAAACAAGTCAAATTCCCTTGTCCCCTTTGGCCCTTTGATTTTGCAGAGGAAGTACTTAAAGCCATATTTCCAAGTGTGTGGTTATCACTCAGCTATTTTATTCTATGTTCACTGTAGTCATTGGGATAGCTTGTGTTTCGTGGCTCTGTACCCCACCTGAGAATTTTATGTTCACCCCAAGTTCTTCTGGGATGATCCTATTACAGGCTTTGCTATACTGGTTTTACAGGTTAATAGCTGTATGTCCTGCATGAGTAACTTAACCTCTTGAGCCTTAAATTCCTCAACTAGGATATAGGAAGAGTGATTTATAATCAAAACTGTTAATATGAGGACTGTATTGAGAAGAAAACCAAAATAGAATATGAATTATAAATGAATAATTTATATCCTACATTTGATTAAGTATCTTACCTTCCACTTTAAAAACAAAAATCTAAAGAGAATAAGAAAATGGAATGAAAAAAGAACAAAAGTTTTATCTGCATAGAGAGACAAAGGAAAACACACAACAGTTAAACTTGTATATTAAATGCTACTTGATGGATAAAAGAGCAAGATGTGTCTTTTTTGGTAGCTTTAACTCAGCAGTCTTCGAAAGAAAAGCATAATTTCTCATTTTAGAGCAACTCCTAAAACAGATGATTTGCATAAGTATTTAATGTAGTTACAAGAAAAATGGATAACAAATAATTTATTGAATTTTATTCATCTTAACACATTGACCTTTCTCTACAAAGATAACTGCAGTTGCTTCCAGTTATGTGAATCATATTCGTTTTTAATTTTTTTAATTTTTTTTTTATTATTGAGAATAGTTTTGGCAACTCTATTCTTGAGATGAGATGTCAACCAAATGCTCAAATATTTACGAATTGACATTTTGTGTCTTTAAAATATGCAAGTCTTTCTAGGTGCATTCGTTCTCCCTAGTGTGTAACTATGAAGAATCAGTTGCAAGAAAAAAAAAAAAAGAGTCATGGAATAAAAAGGAGATTTTATAATACACGGCTTGAAATCTTAATGTGGTGCCTCAGATCAATCAAACCAATGAGCAGCAAAATTCGGTTTCAGCTTCAGTATTTTTTTGATAAATTTTTCTTTTTCTTTTTTTCTATTTTCTCCTGTGGCTGGGTTATAGAAGACTGCAGGTAATGTTTGCGTTGTAAAATTGAGGCCAGTAATTTAATCCCCCCATAAAACTCACTCACAATTACAATAGCATTGAAATGGTACATAAATGAGTTCTTCATAAAGAAGAAAAGAAAAATGGTTCAACAGTTAAGATTTTTAATGATGGGCACTAAAGCAATGCTGCTGATTAGATTCTTTGCTAATTACCTTCTGTTACTTAGATTGAATGTATTTCAGCAGAATAGAAACATCTATTCATAAACAGTTTTTTTTTCCTTGGTAGCAATATGGAAACACTTGATTCTAAAGTTGGAAAGTGCCTCTCAGGGTCATACCAACCAGTCTTCAGTGTATAGACAAATTTGATTATGTACCCCTGGAAGCATAGCTCCAATGGCTTCCATTTAGTTGCAGGGTATCTACTTCATATAAAGTGGTGAAAAAGGCTGCAGCAGTGATATCTGAGTTGAGACTTAAAAACCAAAGTTCTAGGTAAAAAGCTCTCTAAGAGGGGGAACAATGAAAGCAAAAGTATTGAAGCAAGGATGAGCTAGGAATGTAAATAAAGGAGAAAGTAGTACAAGATAAGTTTAGAGAGTTAGAGAGGAGTCAGATGAAACGGACTTTTCAGACCAGGGCAAGATACTGGAAATTTATTTTAAGTGTTAGTGAAAAGATTAGAGGGTTTAATCAGAGGAATGCTATCATGCATGCTAAGTTTCAAGAAAATCATCTGTCTACTAAGTGCAAAATGGGTTGTAGGAGTGTAAAGTTGTTATGGATTGAATTACAAACTCATCAAATTCACATACATGGAAGCCATAAACCCCAATGTGTCTATATTTTGAGATAGGGTCTTTAAGAAGTTAAATAGGATCACAAGTGTAGGGCCCTACTTCAATGGAACTGGTGGCCTTATAAGAAAAGGAAGAGAAATTAGGAGCATGCGCATACAGGAAAGGCCATGTGAGGACATAATGAAAAGGCAGCCATCTGCAAGCCAGGAAGAGAGGTCTCATCAGAAACCAACCCCATCAGCATATTGATCTTGGACTTCCATGCTCCAGAGTTGCAAGAAAATTAGTTCCTGTTGTTTAAGTCACCCAATCTGTGGTATTCTTTTGTTGCAGCCTGAGCAGATTAATGCGAGGTTACCGAGTAAGCATGGTAAGTGTTAAAGGTAGTTTGTGTTGATTAAAATAGAAAAGGAGAGAGGTAGACAGATGTAAGATCTATTTTAAAAGTAGAGCTTTCTACCTCTAATGAATTAAGCATAGTGTTAAGGAAAAGAGAAATGGCAATAATAGGTATATGGTAGTACTAGTGCTTGATTCAGACACAGATGGAAAGAGCACATTATGGAGTAAAAGGAATTGGTTCTTTTTCTAAGATGCTAATTTTAAGATCCAAATGGAGATACAAAAAAGCTGGATGCATGATCAGTAATTCAGAAAAGATATATATTTGGAAGTCATCATCACCTCCTATAAAATCAGTAGTATTCGACCTATTAATTCCCAGTTACCCAAACTTAATTACTTTCAGGATAAATCCAAATATGTGCACATGCACACAAACACACTCACACACACACACACACACACACACACACACACACACACACACACACATTTGTTGAAGCGCAACCAATATTTATTAAAAGGCAGCTACAGTCCGGGACTGCCATTTCCTGTAATATTATTTTCTGGGGAAATAGAAGGTCTAATATTTATTCTCTTAAAAGCTTGCAGTCTAGAGGAAATAAAGACGGAATATGTAGTGTGTGAAATATAGACAAGGAAACAGACAATTAAAATAGAATGTGTCTAAATCCTGTCAGGGCATTGTACATGGATTAGAATGGGAATTCACTGTAGGGACAGTACAATAGGCAGAATAAAGGCCTCCCAAAAACGCACAGAGTCTAATTTTCAGAACCCATGTATATAATACATTACATATGCAAATTAAGGTTACTAAGCATTTAACCTTAAAATAGGGAGAGTACCCTAGATTTTCCAACTTGTCCCCTCTAACAGCATGAATCCTTAAAAGTGAAAGAAAAGAGAGAAAAAAGTCAGACAGATACAACATGAAAAGATTCAGTTCTCAACTGTCCTCTTTGAAGTTAGTGTTAAAGAGGCCAGGAGCCAACAAGGCGGGTGGTCTTTTCAAGCTGAAAAAGGCAAGGGGTTGAATCCTTCCCTAGAATTTACAGAAAGAAGTGTAACCCTGTCAATATTTCAATTTTATTCAAATGAGACCATGTCAGATTTCTGACCTATGTAACTCTAAGATAATAAATCTGTATTGTTTTAAGCCGCTAAATTTATGGTAATTTGTTATAGAAGCAGTGAAAAATAAACACACGAACTTAATGCAGGCTTCGGGATCAAGGAGGGATTTCTTTAAGAAATATCATCCAAATTCAAAACTGTGATAAATAGAGGTTATATGCTAAGTAGGGGTTATGTGATAGAGGTTGTGTGATAAATAGAGGTGGGAGAAAGGGGAAGTACAGTAGTTGATTCAAAGAGAAGGGATAGCTAAAACAAATCTGCATCCAAGAGAAAGAGATATTGGATAATCATATTTGCATTGCTATTTAGCAAATCCTCCAAATAAATAGATGGAAATCAGATTTATAATATAAGCTTTTTCAACATCAGGAATATTATTATATATGCAAATATTGTGAGGTTAGATTAAATAATGATAAGCCCTGATTCCACATTAAATAATCACTTTCTAGACTAGTCCTAGTCCTAGACAACTATATAAATTTATAAAAAGAAAAATAAAGAATGTACTTATCTGTGTTAAAAGGGAGAGTGAAATCCTCCACTACCCAGGCTTGAAGAAGTCTATGTACAGTTTGAAGATAAATACTTGAGGGTATTTGGGATGAAGTGCCATTGTGAGAGATATAGAAAACCCTAGAGGTATGTGAAAGGGGATGAGTTCTTCGACCTGAACAATTGAAGAAGTGAGCTTGAAATAACAAATATTCAAAACATTAACATATGAATTACTAAAATGAAAAAAGTGGGGCTGAGGAATACAGAATACTTTATGGTATTTTAAACAAAAAGCAAATACTCTGATACAAAAGAATCCCATTATAACAGAGTTTTATTTTAGTGTTTCCAATCTACCAAAAGTTAAATCCTGTAATTTGAAATATAACTCCGTTTGTTGAAAGATACATTAGCATAAATGAAGGTCCTTCTTATCGGACATCAGCATTGTAAAAGAGGCTCATTGTTGCTGCTGATGTAGCCATGGGCAGAGTACAGGCACTAATGTTTAATCCTAATAAGAACACTTAGCTTTTAAATGGCCATACACTTACAGACAGGATAAGCATAGAAAATATTAGAGTATGTGTTAATGCTCAGTTACTATAATAGAGATCACGATTACTGTGTTGTATCTCAATGGGGGCTTTTCAATGTCCTAGGTAATTCTCAATGAGGGAGGAGGGTTACGGACTAAAGATATTTGTAAAATGCTGCACCAATTCCCAAAGTCACTTCCACCTTACTGGAAAATCAATGATGCTCATATCAAAGATTTTTCCCAGTAAGGAAAACAGTTCAAATTTGTTTACCATTGGGTTCCACAAATATGACACACTCTGAATATGAGTATAGGATACTGGACTATTACTGCCTAAGGACTGACATTACCTCTTTTACAAACTGGTGGAATACAATAATTATTATTTCTCCCTCTACTGTGCTTGATATTTCTACATACTGAGTGTGTGTGGCTAAACCTATTTGGTAAATGAGGAAACTCAGAAAATGTACTTCTATTTTCTCTTTCTTCCTTCTTTCTTTCCTCCCTCTGCCTCCTTCTATCTCCTTCCTTCCTACCTACCTTCTTTCACTCTTTCCTAATTTCTTTGTATACAGTATAATATTTCATGAACAAAGTTCACATATTGGGCTCTGGAGGAAAATGTTAGTCTAGTAATGGAGGCATCTAGATTTCAAACACTTCAACTTTCAGGAATTCAAATAACCTGAATCATCTATTACATCTTGTTAGAGTCAACCTAACTTCTTCTCATTCTAAATACAAATTAAGGCAATTGCTGCTGCCTGTTTGAGACCTTTTGATTATCATCTGAGAACAAATACAAAGTGTGTTAAAAAATGAAATTGTCTAAGGCTACACAAAAGTGGATATCCACACCCCATTTCCTAGTGAATGCAACACTACACCAAGTGGATGGAGTCTTTCATGTATTCACTCAGAAAGATGTTTTAAGCACCACTAATAATGTCTAAGGATAGTAAGCCAAGATTTATCTAAAGAGACGACATTTTAACTGAGAAGTAAAAAAGAGCCAGTTATGCCAACAGTCAATAAAATGGCATTTGAAACAGAGGGAAGAACTCTTACAAATATTCTGAAATCAACTGAGTTTGCGCTATTCAAGCATGAGGCTGAAGCAAGTGTGGTGGACAAACAGCCCCGCAAAACACTGTCATGTGGTATTTAGGCCCTTGGGTAAGCCTCTCGGTTTGAGTGTGGTTTGCTTCCAATTAACAGAATACGGAAAATGTGATGTGTATTTTCAGTGATCATATTCTATACAAATGGCAGATTTGGGAATTCCCATTGTGATCCAGTGGGTTAAAAACCCGACTAGTATCCATGAGGATGTGGGTTCAATCCCTGACCTTGCTCAGTGGGTTAAGTATTGCTGTACTGCTGCAAGTTGTGGCATAGGTCTTAGATACAGCTCAGATGTGGCGTTGCTGTGGCTGAGGAACAGGTCAGCAGCTGCAGCTCTGATTTGACCCATGGCCTGGGAACTTCCATATACCACAGGTGTGGCCCTAGGGGGGAAAAAATAAAAAGACAGAAAAAAAAAAAAAAGGAAGATTCTCACTACTGCCTCTTGATATGGCTGACTTTGATGATTCAAGAGGCCATTTGTAGAGGCCTACATGGCAATCAACTGAGAGCAATAAATAGTCAGATAAGAACTGAGGATGACCACTGGCCAACAGCCAGCAAGGGAGTAAGCCATTTTGTCAGATGACTGCAAGGAACTCAATCCTGCCAATAGCCCCATAATCTTTGAAATACATCCTTCCCTAGTTGAGCTTTCAGATGAGTTCCCAATTTTAGTCAATCTTGATGGCAGGCTCATGAGGAACACCAAAGCAGAGCACTCAGCTAAACTCTGCCTTGACTCCTGACCCTCATAAACTCTGAAACAATAAAATATGGTTATTTTAAGCTAACTCTATGCAGGAAGAGATAATTGATAGAGGAGTTGTGGCTGGAATGTACTGAGAGTCGCAGAGATGAAATGAGGTTATAAGCATATCTGATAGGCTCTTTTAGGCTATGATGAGAAGTTTAGCTTTTATTCCCAATTCAGTGGGCAGCCACTGAAGAATGTAAGTAAGAATGGTCACCTAATCTGATTTAAAATTTTAAAAGATCATGCTGGTTACTGCATGGCGACAATATTGTGTGTGATTAAAGATATAAGAAACCATGAAACTAATAAATCGTAGAAGAGACAATATCTCTATGATCAAAGGTAAATTTGCAGAGAAAGAATTCAAATAAAGTTTGAAAATTGTGTAGGATATGGTTGGGCCCAAGAGAACTGGGGAAGACTCCACAGTAGAAAAGAAAATTTCAGTAGTTATGGCTGTGGGGATGAATGGGCCTTACATAAAAAGACGGTTATGTTTTGATTTAAGTTGGCTTTCCACATCAAGAAGTAAAAATAATCAAGATTAAGAAGTAATTGATTGACTTTCACCATGATATCAGGAAAAAGCAATGACACTGAAATTGGAGAGCCTGAGAATCATGCTCAAACATTCATAAGTTATTAATAATGAGCCTCCCAGAGAGTTTCCTTATGGAAGCTCTTCCAACTGTAGCAATGTGATCAAAGTAAATACTTTTATCATTCATATGCAGAGAGAAAATACTGAATCTATTAAAGGAATAAATTAGTTGCAAAAATAGATTATGTGCATCATATGATAAAACATCCGTATGGAGTAAATTACCACAGAGCACTGGTGGGGCTTTAAACATGTGAATGATAAAAAGTAAAAGTATAACACTCCTCAATTACCAACAATTTCAATGGGTTGAAAACTCAGGTTCAGGACATGTTATTTCTAAACTGAATGCAAAAATAGAAGGATGGGAAGGCAATAGAAATTTCACAGAAGTTGCTGATTGAGGACCTCAGTGAAGAAATGACTTTCTTTGGTGACAACAAAAACAAAATCAAATGAATAAACACAAAATGATATTTCAGACTTGAGACATGATTGTATTCCTAAATCTGTACCACTGCTTGTGGAAAATAATATCCTCTCCTGCTTTTATCTTCTATTTAGCAGAGACTTGAGGGAAAAACTCCTTTCAAACCTTATCATAGATTTTGGAAAACAATATCTAAAAAAGTCAGCCACTTGAAATTGGCAAAATACATCATCAGAGCTCAGGTACTTGACAGCCTTTATTCTTGGAAAAACCAGTAGGTGCATGAAAGGCCTCAGGTGAAAAGCCTCTGGTTTTGATTACTGAGACATTCTACCGACCTTGTAACACTACGCGTTACCAAATTATGGAGAACACAAGTTAAAAAACTATAGGTCATTGAACAATAAATGTGCTTCAGTCTGTGCTCTAAGGATTATGGACTCTAGACTTGAGCTCTTTTTTTCCTGATGTGATTTAATGAAAGTTTAACAAAAGACTTAGAAGCAGAATAGCTAAGGTTAACATGAAGACCTAACTTGGGGACTGTAGCTAAGAACTTATTACAATAAATTTTTATATATTTGAGACAATAATCTCTTCTTACAGAATTATAGTGTAATTATATGTGAGCACACATTTAAATACTTTGCCCATCACAAGGTGTATTCAGTAATGTTTACCTACTTTACATGCCATTTAATGTTTCCATCATCACTGTCTAAATAATACGGTCTTTATTAGATGAGGAAGCACCTAATATCTTCAACCTTGAAGCTATCTAAATTTACATTTATTATTTTATACAATCTATCTTCAGTAATTAAAAAAATGGAACCTAATCAAACTTACAAGTTTTGCATAGCAAAGGAAACCATAAAAAAAAAAAGACAACCTATGGAATTGGAGAAAATAGTAGCAAGCAATGCAACTGACAGGGATTAATCTAAAAATATACAAACAACTCCTACAACTCAAGAGTAACAAAAAGCCCAGTTGAAAAATGGGCAGAAAACCTGAATAGAAATTTCTCCAAAGAAGACATACAGATACCAACAGGCATGTGAAAAAAAAATGTTCAACATCACTGATTATTAGAGAAATGCAAATCAAAACTACAATGTACCACCTCACATGGATCAGAATGGCTATTGTTAACAAGTCTATAAATAACAAACACTGTAGAGGGTGTGGAAAAAAGGGAACCCTCCTGCACTGTTCCGAATGTAAATTGGTACAACCACTATGGAAAACAGTATGGACGTTCTTCAGAAAACTAAACATAGAACTACCATATGATCTAGCAATCCCACTGCTGGGCATATATCTGGACAAAACTTTCATTCAAAAAAATACGTTCATTGCAGCACTATTCACAATAGCCAGACATGGAAACAACCTAAATGTCTATCAACAGATGAATGGATTAAGAAGATGTGGTGTATATATACAATGGAATACTACTCAGCCATCAAAAAGAACAGAATAATGTCATTTGCAGCAACATGGATAGAATTAGAGATTCTCAAGTGAAGTAAGTCAGAAAGAGAAAGACAAATATCATATAACTGGGTCACTTTGCTGTATAGCAGAAATTGACAGAACATTGTAAATCAACTATAACATTTTTTTTAAATGCTGAAAAAAATGGAAAATATAGATAAGAAAAAAAATTCAGCCGTAATTTACCATCAAGGATCATTGTTGTTTATATCTTGGTGCATTCAATATAAGCTTCATATTTAGCTATAAAAGTGATACACATGATATATTTACAATTTGTTACCAGTCACGACATATTTTTATAAATGTAAATATGTTTGTGTCTATTTTATTATTAGTTTTTCACTGATATATCCCAAGCGCTCAATACAGATCCCTGACATATTGGACACACAATAATATTTTTGTGAAAAAATTAATATTCTTTGTTATTTCGTTGTTAGAACTGGCCACAGTTTATTTAATAAAATATACTCTTTAAGGACAATAGCAGTGGGATGATTGTGAACCTACATTTATCTGATTATTTTCTCCAATTCATCTATTTCCAGGGGCATATTTGCTAGACTTTGATTAAAGAGAAAAAATTTTAAGGGCCAAGAATTTTTTTTTTCCTTCCCAATACTATATGGTGCTGCCATCCTAGCCAAACTTAATACAGCCTAATTAAAGCATTTACATTCTCATTACCGTTAAAGGAGGGAAACTCCATTTATAAATACCACTGGATTCTGCTTTATATGTAAATATAGTTTCCTCTCTATCCTCAAGTAATAAATTCTCTTTATCTGTGTCTGAAACATTGCCCATAGCATATAAATGTTTTGAAATATTAAAAACATGGTTGCAGAAGACCAGAAGATGTACAGCATATGATACTTGGAATGCCTGATACACAGTAGGTGCTCAACAAGCAGGATGCCTTACTGTTGCTTATTTTGATTAGGTGATTTTTTTGTTCTTATGCTTCATTATCAACATTATTATTCATGGTATCATTCTTACATAAATGTCAGGTCACAACAAACACAAGGTGATGAGGAAGAATATTCATTAAGTTATGTTTTATACAAAAATATTATCATGGATGTCCAATTCAATGTGTGAAGAGGTAAACTGATCAAACTTTGCCACAAGTAATTAAATTAAAAATTGCCTTTAAAGCCAATGTTCTCAAAGAGGGAATGCAATTGGCCAATAAGTATGTAAAAAGATACTCGCTATCATTAGTCATTAGGGAAATGTATATCAAAACCAAAATGAGGTGCTACTATACAATGGCAAGATGGCTAAAATGAAAAGACAATCAGAAGTGTCTTAAGAATGTGGAAATACTGTAACAACCTTGATAGTGGAACTGTAAAATAGTTCAGACACTCAAGAAAACAGTCTGGAAGCTCCTCAAATGTGTTAAAGAGAAAGCTACTATATGCTTTAGCAATTCCACTTCTAGTTATATACTGATCAAAATATAATGAATACATTCATACAACAAATCTGTACATGGATATTCACAGCAGCATTATTTACAACAGCCAAAAACAAAAAGAAGCTGAATGTCTATAAATTGATAAGTGGATAAACAAAGAGTGGTATATCCATATAAGAAAATGACCGTACAAAGGAATAAAGTAGTGATTCATTATACAATATTGATGAATCTTCAAAATGTTACACTAAGTGAAAGAAGCCAGACCTATCAGATCACATGTTTTATCATTTCATTTTTATGAAATATGTAGAATATGCAAATCCATATAGACAGAAAATGTATGTGATTGCTAGGGAAAAGAAGAAGGAATCATGGGGGTTCCCTGCTAATAGGCGTGCATGGAGATCCTTTTTGGGGTGACGCAATGTTCTGGAATCAGACAGTGGTCATGATTGTACAACTTTGTGAAGACACTCCAATCCATTGAATTACATATTTGTAATGAGTAAGCTTCATGTTAAATGAATTATATCTAAATAACACTGCCATAAAATATCCAAAACACTTAGTCTGCCTCTAAAAATGGGCTAGTCAATATCACACTTCACCTAATAAATTTTTAATGAAGGTCTTATGAAGTAGGAAATAATATGTTCTTTGTTATGACTCCTAAAGATAAGATGTTTAAAAAGCTAGGAGTGTAGGGGTTCTGTGGTGGCACAGTAGGTTAAGGACCAAGCACTGTCACTGTAGCACCTTGGATTGCTGCTGTGGAGCAGATTCAGTCCCTGGTCCAGGAATTTCCACATGCCATGGGTGCAGCCAAAAAAAAAAAAAAAAAAATGTAACAAATGTAAAGTCATGTTTCAAACTCCCATCCTCTAATTTTAAGACCATCACATACCTCTGGAATAGACTATTATATCTATGAACCCACAGAAGACAATTTGAACAATCCAGAAGTACTTGGGTTTTCTTTTTAATTTATGTTATAATGTCTGATTGTGAAAAGCATAAGTCCATTTAGCCTCATCAAGCAATGAATTGGAGGGACAAGAGTACATACAACAGGATAGTGTGTAATTTTCCCTCTTTATGTTCTCTCTTTCAAAGTATGAATTCTAATCCCCAGAATCATATCCCCATCCCCCACCTATTCATTTTTCTTAACCTGGCTACCATATGTTAATCCTTAGATGGCAGCCTAGGGATTATTTTTAGTAATTCTCTCCCTACATCATCAGCCCCAGAGTACACTCTTTCTCTGGGTCAGTACTCTGCTCAAGATTTCTTCCTTACTACTGATTACATACTCTGCTCTCCAAGTGTGTGCTCACCAAACTTTCCACTTGGTTGTGCAATCTAAGAGAGATGCCACTCACAATATTTTATTGACCAGACCATTCTTAGACCCAAGCACAGAGCTTGGAACTTAGTAAATATTCAATAAAAATTTGTCAATGAAATAAAAACATTTAATGTTTGCAATAGAAGTATATATGTATTAGAGTACATACACTGTTGACTACTGTCTTGAGTTGATCGTGGTAGTATACAGCAAGAGGTAAGAGTCAACTTAATCTATTTTAACCCCCTAAAATAAGTTTCAAATATCAAAATATGAGTCGTTCATACATGACATTTCCCAATGCACTATTAATCTTTCAATAATTGAGCTTTATTAGTACACATGTGTCAAGCCAACTTTTGGAGAAATGTCAAATATTTCAAATAAACAGGTACCATCCCAATGGTGTGACAATGTCAAAAGGGGAGGAAAATGAATAGACAGGCATGTCCTAAAGAAGAAATATAAATTAACAATGACTTTATCAAGATTCCACAAGGAAAACAGATTTAATAATCACCTTCAGCCATTTCTCTGTATACTGAAATGCTATCTCTTCCCGGTATCTATTTAATTAAATAGTCCTTACACAAAATCAATAATTAGTCACTCTGAAGACAGTTGAGGGATTTTAAGGTCAGCTTAAGATATGAACAGTCATCTTCACCAAGTCAAACCAAATCACTGAATAAATTACAAGGGAAATTCAGGCTTGGGAAGGGTAGCTGTATGGAACTGAAACATACTTTTAATTTTTATTGTTCATAGGACAATTTTATCAATCCAAAATCTACTTCTTTAGTGAAGAATACATTGAAGACAAGTTATTTAAAGAAAACACTGCTGCAGGAGTTCCCATCGTGGCTCAGTGGCTAATGAACCCAACTAGTATCCATGAGGACTTGGGTTCAATCTTTGGCCTTGCTCAGTGGGTTAAGGATCCAGCATTACTGTGGCTGTAGAATAGGCCGGCAGCTACAGCTCTCATTCCACTCCTAGCCTGGGAACCTCCATATGCCATGGGCGCAACCTTAAAAAAACAAGAAAGACTGAAAAAAAAAAAACACATTTCTGTAAAGCTAGTAAGTATATTGACTTTTTTCCTTCTTGAAAAGTTAATAGGGATGACAGTGGCAACTATTCATTACATACCTATTTTATACCAAGCATTAGGCTAGGCACCTTTTTTTTTTTTTTAAATCTTTTTTAGGGTTGCACTCGCAGTGTATGGAAGTTCCCAGACTAGAGGTCTAAGTGGAGCTGTAGCTGTTGGCTTACACCACAGTTACAGCAACACGGGATCTGAGCCGCATCTGCAACCTACACCATATCTCACAGCAATGCCAGATCCTTAACCCACTAGGTGAAGCCAGGGGTTGAATTCTGCATCCTCAAGGATACGAGTCGGGTTCATTACTGCTGAGCCATGATGGGAACTCCCTCCTATGCTAGGCGCTTTTTCACTTATTATCTCCAATATAACAGTAATTAACATTAGATCTTTGACCCCACATTTTGGAACTGAGTAAAATGATGATGACAGGAATGAGAGAACTATGGTAATGGCATAAACTTATTAACTGGAAGAACTGGAATTTAAATCCAAGGGTGTTTGACACAAAACCCAGTATTTTCATCTAGTAAATCAGATCAAAACAATATATAAATAAATAAATGCATAAACTAATAGATGAATTATTTTCTAGATTTGTACTACTTTAGAAAATGTTGAGTAAGCTCTTTATTTTGATAATTCTTAAAAATATTCTTAGAGGAATTTCAAATGCCACATACTTTAAAGACCCCCTAGGTAACCATCGTCCAGCATCAACAATTATGAACTCATGGGTCATTTTATTTATGTTTCCACTCAATATATTTCTCTCTCATTTCTGGATTTTTTTGAGGCAAATTCCAGACATATTATTTTACCTTTAAAAATTTCTGCATCATCTTTACAACATAAGGACTTACATATATTTAAACATTCACAATATCATTATCATGCATCAAATAATTTGTTAGTCATGGTCCAAATTCCCAATTTACGCCATTAATATAGTATTTTTTTTCTTTTTATGGCTGCAGCAGTGGCGTATGGAAGTTTCTGAGCTAGGGGTCGAATCAGAATGTACCTGCAGGCCTAAGCCACAGCCACAGCAACATGGAATCCTAGATGCATCTACAACCCTGTGACCTATGCTGCAGCTTGAGGCAATGCCAGATCCTTAGCCCAAGGAGCAAGGCTAGCATCCCACAGACACTATGTTGAGTTCTTAAAACACTGAGCCTCAATGGGGACTCTGCATTATCTGAAGTGTGTTTATATAACTATACATTACGGTTGAGTGATAAATACTTTAACGTTATTAATCATTAGGTCATCTCTGTTCTATCTTACCATGTGTGTGTTTTTTCTTCTCTTTCATTTATCTCTTTGTGATTTATTTTTGAAGAATCAGGACTTCAGCCCTGCAGGGTTTTCCTCAGTCCAGATTTCACTAGAGGTCATTCACTCTGTACTGTTTAACATAATACTCTATATTCTGTCTCATTGTAAACTGATAGGTCTATATCAGAGTTTTTCAACCTCAGCACTGTTGACATTTTTCATTAAGCAATTTGGAAAATTCTTCATTGTGGGAGTCTTCCTGTACATTGTAAGATGTTTAACAGCATCCCTGGCCTCCACCCACTAGATGCCACTAGCACCGCTCCACATAATAACAATTAAAAAAAATGTTTCCAGACTCTGTAAAATATTTCTAGGTATGAGGATAGAATTGTACCTGGTTAGAAACCATGAATTTATATCAGCATTTTTGTTGGTGCTTTATTTACCTTTACGATTTTTTAAAAATAAATTCATAGGCGATGTGCTCTTTTGTCAGTTTTCTCTGTTAGTACAGAAGCAGCCATCCATGATTACTTTCTATATTCACAAAACCATTAAGGATTGCAAGATGGTGACTTCCTAATTCTATCACTCCTTCCATTTTTGGTTTTGTTTCTTTTTTTTTTTTAAGCTAGAATACTTCCATTAAGGTAATTTCCCTCACTGATTTTTTGATCAGTCTGAGTATGAAGGGTTTAATAAGCTCAGAATAATATTAATTTTTTTCGTGTTACCAGTTTATGAAAGAGTAAGCTCTAGCATTTTCCAAAGGTGATCAGAACTAAGTGATGATTTTTGTTTTGTTTTCGTAATAATGACTAGATCAAATCATACTTTATGAATTTTCATCGACTGTAGTTATTGTCCCTATCAACTATCAGATTATCTTATCTTTGAGCAATAAGACCTCTTCCTGACTCCTAAGTCCTTTAGTTTTGATACAATCATGGCAAACTTTGACTATATTCTTGGCTTTTTGTATAAAGAGATATTCCTAACTCATCATCTACATTGCCTGCCTAGGTCTAGAATCAGGTATTTTCCAAGAAGCACTTATTCTTTTTATGAAAATCTATTTTAATGATAACAACTATATTTTATTTCCTTGAATTCCTACAGAATATCATTTAACTGTTTTGTGGGAATACGAGACGATGAAAAAATGGTCATTTTGCAAATCTGATTTAGCAATTCCTATAGACTGTGAAGACTGAAGACATAACGCTATTCATATTTGTACTGTCAGCATTTGGCAAAGTACATTGTGAATAGTTTGTGTCTTAAAAATGGTTGCTATGCAAAGGAATAAATGATTTCTAATTGAGTAGTATCGGTGACACTGTACTGCAATATTAAATGGACACATTTTTTCTAACTTCCTTTTTCCTTCCCCCATTTTCAAAATTGGATACATAGAAAGTCACTATTTTGAAAAAGATAGATTTTCTTTGCTAAAGGAACCAAAAACACATTAAGCAGAGCAGCTATGATTTTAAGTTAAAATAAAGCTATCTGTCCACATTAAAAAAGAATGAGTCAAAGAAAATCACATTAATTTGCACTACCTGTAGAACAAATTAGCAAACATTGTGACCATCTGTGAAAGACACCAGGGCCACATAAGACATGAAATTATTTAATGTGTTAAATCCATTTAAAATGTTTGTATCCTGTTAGTTCTAACATAATTACTATGTTAATTTCTGTGTGTTTTGCATATTAAACAGAGTGCACTCTGGGAAGCTAATGACCGCTATGTCAGCTTTTTATTAAATCACAAAATAAACATGCACAATCCTGCTTCCAAAGAAAATTAGTTTACTATTTCTGCCAGAGTTCAAATATTGGATAGGCTTTGAAGAGTTGACTTCCATTTGCGGTGACTCTGGGCATGTGGTAGCTTCTTGATTCCTCAGATCATACTCAAGGCAAGAGCATTTTCAAGGGGAGAGAAAGCTTTTTTTTTCCATTTTACCCTTTATTTTTAGCATTTCACAGTTATTATAAAAATAACCAACAGACACTTATAGCCTAGTTTTACCTAGAACTATTAGGTGGCAGAGAAATATAAAACCAAATTTCTGGGTATAAAACACTTCAATCAAGTTGGAAATATAAGATTCGAGACAGTTTAGATTACACTTCTTTTAAGCAATCCCAAAAAGGCAATCACATAGTCCTGGCCTATTCCAGCGCCGTACTAAATATGCATGTCCATCAGATGAAATGATGACAGATCACATCAAAACACACCAAAGACAGTACTTCCCGTCATGGCACAGCAAAAACACATCCGACTAGGAACCATGAGGTTGCGGATTTGATCCCTGGCCTCTCTCAGTGGGTTAAGGATCTGGCATTGCCGTGAGCTGTGGTGTGGGTTGCAGACGTGGCTCAGATCTGGTGTGCTGTGGCTCTGGCGCAGGCCCACAGCTGTAGCTCCTATTGGACCTCCAGCCTGGAAACCTCTGAATGTTGTTATGCTGTGGGTGTGGCCCTAAAAATACAAAAGGCAACAAAAAACAAAAAAAAGCAAATAACCCCCACCAAAAACAAGAACAAATGAGCCTGCAGACAGTAGGAGGCTCTCTGGGGAACCTCATATTCTCCATATAGCCTTATAACCAGCTTGATCTACACAGAACTTGGCATTGCAGGCATTTAACTTAGCATTGCTTTCAAAACTACAGAGTATGTAGCACGTTTCCTCATTCATTTCTTACTCCTCTGAGTGATAAACTGGGCAGGCGTTTTAGTACAATGGAAAAGTTCTGTCATGGGATTTCTGATGTACTTACTTTAACCTCAGCTCTATTCAATACAGACATACTTCATTTTATTGTGCTTTGCTTTATTTTGTTTCACAGATATTGCAATTTTTTTTAAATTGAAGGTTTTATGACAAACTCTGCATTGAGCAATTCTGTTAGCACCATTTTTCCAATAACATTTGCTCACCTTGTGTCTCTGTCACATTTTGGTAATTCTCACAATATCTCAAATTTTTAAATTATTATATTTTTGTGGTGATCTGGGGTCTAAGATCTTTGCGTAGTAACAAACAAGGAACCGATCAGTCAGTGATCTTTGTTACTATGCAAAGATCATAGATGACTCAGATGATGGTTATCATCCTTAGTAATAAAGTATTTTTTAATTAAGGTCTGTACTTATTTAGCTATAATGCTATTGCACATTTAATGAACTATAGTATAGTGCAAACATTTAAATGCACTGGGAAACAAAACAAAACAAAAATATGTGACTTGCTTTATTACGATATTTGCTTTGTTGCAGTGTTCTGGAACAAAACCCACAGTGTCTCTGAGGGATGCCTGTAAATCTACTATAATCTCAGGTATGTCTCTGAGTCTTAGTTTCTACTTCTATGAAATGGAACCAATACTAAATCTGTCATATTGCAAATGCAAAATCAGGTGAGGCAATTTTGGAAAGAACAAAGCCCTGTTTCTCTATGTCTGGTATATGGAACATGCTTTATATATACATAATGTATATATACTTAAGTCAAAATTACTATATATAATTAGTGGAAACCTTTTTTTTTTTCTTAATGGATTTTATTTCAATTATAGGTGTGCATAAATCATCACAAGTCAATTTTACAGATTTTGTATCCCAAACCCCCAGTGCATCCCCCCACCCCCCCAGATTGTCTTATTTGAAAAACCAAGGTTTTCCTAAGTCTGTGAGTCATTGTCTGTTCTGCCAATAAGTTCATGGTGTCTTTTTAGCTTCCACATGTAAGCGGTAGCATTGGGTGTTGCTGTCTAATTGTCTGACTGGTTTCACATCACATGATAATTTCTAAGTCCATCCATGTTGCTATAAATGTTGGTAATTTATTCGTTTTAATGGCTGAGTAACATTCCATTGTGTGTATGTACCATATCTTCCCTATCCACTCTTCTGTTGATGGGCATTTAGGTAGTTTCCATGACCTGGCTATTGCATAGAGTGCTGCAATGAACACTGGAGTACATGTGTCTTTTCGAGTCATGGTTTCTGCTGGATAGATGCCCAGGAGTGGAATTGCTGGATCAAATGGTAATTCTATTTTGAGTTTTCTGAGGAATCTCCATACTGTTTTCCACAGTGGCTGCACCAATTTGCATTCCCACCAACAGTGTAATAGGGTTCCTTTTTCTCCACACCCTCTCCAGCACTTATTGTTTGTAGACTTTTTGATTATGGCCACTCTGGCTGGTGTAAGGTGGTACTGCATAGTGGTTTTGATTTGCATTTCTCTAATGAGGAGCGATGCTGAACATCTTTTCATGTGTTTATTTGCCATCTGCATGTCTTCTTTGGAGAACTGTCTGCCTAGATCCTCTGCCCATTTGTGGATGGGGTTGTTTGTTTCTTTGGTGTTGAGCTGTAGGAGCTGTTTGTAAATTTTGGAGACTAATGCCTTGTCAGTTGAATCATCTGCAAATATTTTCTCCCATTCTGTGGGATGTCTTTTCATTTTGTTTAGGGTTTCCTTAGCTGTGAAGAAACTTTGAAGTTTAATGAAGTCCCATTTGTTTATTTCCCTTTTTATTGTCCTTACTCTGACACACGGATTTGAGAAGATGTTGCTATCATTTATGTCAGAGAGTGTTTGGCCTATGTTTTCCTCTAAGAGTTGTATAGTATCTGGTCTTATATCTAGATCTTTAATCCATTTTGAGTTTATTTTTGTGCATGGTGTTAGGAAGTGTTCTAGTTTCATTTTTTTACATGTAGCTGTCCAGTTTTCCCAGCACCACTTATTGAAGAGACTGTCTTTTGTCCAATGTATATTCTTGCCTCCTTTGTCATAGATTAGTTGACTATAGATGCGTGGATTTAATTCTGGGCTTTCTATACTGTTCCACTGATCTATATTTCTGTCTCTGTGCCAGTACCATATGGTTTTGATGACTGTAGCTTTGTAGTAGAGTCTGAAGTCAGGGAGCCTGATTCCTCCAGCTCCATTTTTCTTTTTCAGGATGTCTTTGGCTATTCTGGGTTTTTTGTGTTTCCAGACAAACTTTAAACTATTTTGTTCTAGTTCT
>PVHT020000180.1:11348179-11360715 GCA_004024745.2 Catagonus wagneri
TAGAATGAGTTTGGGAGTGTCCCCTCTTCTGCAATTTTTTGGAAGAGTTTCAGAAGGATAGGCGTTAGCTCTTCTCTAAATGTTTGATAGAATTCACCTGTGAAACCATCTGGTCCTGGACTTTTGTTTGTTGGAAGTTTTTTAATCACAGTTTCAATTTCAGAACTTGTGATTGGTCTATTCATATTTTCTATTTCGTCTTGGTTTAGTCTTGGGAGATTGTAGTTTTCTAAGAATTTGTCCATTTCTTCTAGTTTTTCCATTTTATTGCCATAGAGTTGCATATAGTAGTCTCTTATGATCCTCTGTATTTCTGTGATGTCTGTTGTTACTTCTCCTTTTTCATTTCTAATTTTATTGATTTGTGTCTAATTAGTGGAAACCTTTTAGGGGGACAATTGCCAGCTTTTTGCTTGTGTTTTAAATTTTTAATTACAGCCATGCAAGCCATGGGCGCATCTTGGTTTCTAACACTAAAGAAAAAGTAGTAACTATTACATTATAATAAAGATATATTAAATTCCAATGGAGTTCTATAGTATATAAATTAAATCATTAGTTATAGTTTATTTTATTATATATTAATATTTTAATTATTTGAATACCATAAACTCTCATCTGCTGTAATGTTTTACTTTTCATAAAAACTAGAATATATATATGTGTGTGTGTGTGTGTGTGTGTGTGTGTGTGTGTGTGTGTGTTTGTGTATGTGTGTATATATATATGTGTGTGTATATATATATATATATATATGTTTTCTCTTTTGGTCTTAAAAACAAATACTGAATTATGAAGTGAGAACACATACTTATATATGTATCCTGAAATCCAAAGTGGTTAAAGGAATAGCCTAAAGACCAAAGTTACCAAAACCCAGAACTCCTTTCTGCTGGTTCAAGACTTATTTCACCCTCTAGGTGGTGACTTTCTTAAGGATTGTTGAGTGTAAGTATTTCTTTTTCCTTTCTGATTCCTCCATTCCTCCCTTTTGTTTGGTTGCTTGCCCTTGAAAACTCTCAAAGATTTAGCAGGTTAAAGGAAAGCTTTCAAACTGATATGCATCTCTAGTGCCCATGATCAACTTAATTTTTTTCATAAAATTTTTACATAAAATTATCCTAAAGCTTTTGCATTCATAAAGAAGTGCTTATTAATTCTTGTTGACTGAGGAGCATTATTATTTTCATCAGTGATTACCCTCAGCTATTAATAAAGTGATGCCTGAAAGCAGCATTCCCCAAAGTAGATTCTTAAGATGTATTATGAAGCCTTTCTGGAGGATCTCATGCAAAATCAGCCACACATTCTCCAATGTTTTCAGAGTATTCAGTTCATACCCGCTAGCACAATTTTCATAGCATGTTTGTTACACAAGTTTTCCTACTGAAATTCTATTGAAGCATTCATTAGTTGTATGATCTTTGGCCAAATCAAACTATGTTCTTAACACTCAGTCTTCTGATCTATGAAATGGGGAAAACAATAACTTATCTTATAAATCCTCAAAGCATCTGTTGAAGATTCAGAAGATAAATCATGTGAATTATCTGGCCCAAGACCTGGAATTTAGTAAATACTTAGCACATCTGAGCATATTTTACCTATGTATACAAAATTAATTCTTTGAAAGCTGTTTTTTTTTTAATGAGTAAGTACACCAATATTGTTTATTGGTTATTAAAATTGCTGGATAAGTAAGGTCTGAACAAATACTGACTACATTATTCTAATCAACACATGCTTGTGTGTATTAACATAGCAGTAATTAATATCACAAGTTTTGTTACTTTTTCCCGACCCTTTGTCTTACTGTTCTAGATCTCTTAAGTTTACTTTGCCCCTCTTCTCCACCGCTTTATCAAATACCTCTGTCTCCAGAGCTGTTCTCATTTATGTTTCCCTAAGGAGTTATGGAGGTGTTCCTTTCCAGAAGTACAGAGCTAAAACTACAGATCAATCTTAGCAGACACTCATCTCTTACATCTATCTACATCTGCTCTGCTACCATGAATGTAATGTTGAGACCAAATTATTTCTGACCTCTGGAAAAATTTCTCCGTAGGCTTTTTGATACCTCACAAAGCTTTCCTACTGGTAGTTTAGATAGAACAGTATCTTGAGTAAATGCAGTTTAGGCTTAAGCTGTGAATATCTTTTTCAAGTCCCACTTTATTCACAGGTGATGCTCAATATTCATAAAACAACATTCTCATGGAATTTGTAGTGGTCAACTGACCCAATTTATCTGGGACATGGGACTCTGCTGGGACATGGGACTTTCAGTGCTAAAAGTAGTGAAGTCTGGGGAAAATCAGAACAAGTCAGTCACTGTATTTGGAAATGGCCATAACAGATATTTTCAATACCTAATACTTACTTATCATCATGTGATGCATTGTAAGTTTATTATCTAGCCCTTCTGCTCTATCACACCTTTCCCAGGATGTGAACTCACTGAGGACAGACACTGTGTTTTAGTTTCTCAGGACAGCCATGTTAGTAACTCAGTAGGTTCTCAAAAAGTGTTTACTGAAGAGAGGAAAAAGGGAGGGAAAGAGGGATGAAGGAATAACAGCAGAAAGAAAGAAGAGATGGAGGATCTGTTAATCTATCTAATCTTTAGCACAATTAAGGGAAACATATATATAGTCATCAAAGTGAAAATCCTAGATCTTTAAGATTTTTTTCAAGGCTATAAACAGTGAGTGACTTCCTGAAGTCTAGAGCATTAGCATGCAAGAGTTTCCTGTAAACCATTGACACCATGACTGCAAGTACCAAAAGATGTTAAAAATTTCAAAAAGTCATACTTCATTGTTTGCAAATGTCAGAGGTGATAAAAATCAGATTTATCTATATCTACTGTCTTATAAGCCTAAAATTCAGACTGATATATAATCATTGCTAATGCTTTCTGTTCAACCATACACTGCTTAACCTGTCATGTTATTTTCTCCTGACTGATATATTCAATGTTGTATTACATTTGCTTCAGTTCATTTCCCCTAGATCTTTGACAAGGCTTTAGATTATCCTGGCTAATTCTAAAAGGAAGTGACTCTGTGAGCTCCAACAGCTCCATGAGATGATGGTTGAAATTCAGTGGCATGGCATCGATAGTCCTTTAATGTTAATAACTGAATGACTTCTCAGTTTGCTTAATGGGCAGATTCACCAGCATAGAATTGGTCTCTTTCAATAAGTGGTCTACCCCACATTGCTTTGGCAAAGGCTGTGACATCTGCATTACTTCTTTGTGCCCTTCAATCCAGGAAAAACTTTTCATCTTATTTGTTCTGTGAAGCCATTAGTCAAACAGGGTCAGCCTTTGTCCAAAATCATTGTATTTTTTAATATACCTAATGGAAATTATTAATTTCTGTCTTACTCACTGGACTAGGAGCTCCATAAAGACATAGACTTTCATATGCATTTTTAAATCCTTGCCATCTAGCACAATGTGTGCTACAGAAATAGAATATGCACACACTTTTTTTTTTTTTTTTGCCTTTTGTCATTTTAGGGCCACACCCATGGCATGTGGAGGTTCCCAGGCTAGGGGTCTAATCGGAGCTGTAGCCACTGGCCTACGCCACAGCCATAGCAACACAGGATCCGAGCCGCATCTGCGACCTACACCACAGCTCACGGCAACGCCAGATCGTTGACCCACTGAGCAAGGCCAGGGATCGAACCCGCAACCTCATGGTTCCTAGTCGGATTCGTTAACCACTGCGCCATGATGGGAACTCCATGCACACACTTATTAAGTAAACTCTAGCAAGCAATGCTGCAGAAGTGTCTATAAAACAAAACTGAGACATTATTAATTGTAAGGCATAAAACACTGAAAAAAACTTTATTACAAGCTTACTTTTTAGTCTTGTTATTCTTTTACCTAAATTTTTTATCATGATTATTATCAATTCTATAAATTTTTCAAAGTTAAACTGCTATTATTAAAAAAGCAAGATAAGTGTGCCTAATTACATATTTTTATTTCAAATTAGATTTTTAAGATATAGACCCAGATAAAGAAACTTGTAGAGTTCCCAATGTGGCATGACGGGATCAATGGCATCTATGGAACCCTGGGATGCAGGTTTGATCCTCACTCAGCACAGTAGGTTAAGGATCTAGCATTGGTACAGCTGTAGCCACAACTGCACCTTGGATCTGATCCCTGGCTTGGGAACTCCATATGCCATGGGGACAGCCAAAAAGAAGAAGAAGGAAAAAAAGGAAACTTGCAACACAGTCATAGCACTTTATCTCTGGGAAACTCACTACATAAAGTAGAGTTTTCAATGTTTTTCTTGAGCCTTTCCTGTGAAACAAGCTGCCACATGGCCTACCCATGGTAAAGGTTTCATGACCTCTTTCAAAGTTGACTCTTCAAATTTTCTGCCGTACTGTAAAAATTTTGGACATTAGACTCAGTTTGGAGTACTTTACACAAAAAATGCGGTGCTGTAAGTCTACATAAGTGATATGAGTGTAAATAAACTGTTTTTTACACAGGTATACTAAGCTCCCTATACCTCCTTAAGATTCAAACGTAGCTGTTTAACATAGCAATAGTGCGGCTTTGGACAAACCAATAAAACTATGTAAGCCACAGTTTGCTCTTCTGTAAACTGCTACAAATGATACCTCCAGCACAAGATTTCCAGAAGATAAACAAAATATAATTTCTTTATTGCAGAGCATATGTGCTCAAGGAATGATACATTACTTCTTCTTTTTCCATTTGTTCTCAGAATTTTATACCTCTGCCTTTCCCATAAATGATGTTTCTCATATCTTACATGCTTGGAATTTGGTATCTCATGTGTTATTTAGAAAGGTGACTTCTGGCCAATTTTCTTGTTATTTCATTGACTGAGATATGTTCCTGCTTTCTGATTTTGCCTCTGTCTTCCTAGGCTCATTATCAAGCATACTATATATAGGGTAATATAGGAACTTTTTCCTCATATGCTATATCCTTCTTTGCCTTTGCTAGACAATTTAATTTTATTGCAGAATAAAGTGACTGCACTGTTATTTCAAACATTTAACTTATACTGGTTTCTAGGCCGTATGCCCTCAGAATGGCAAAAATATTTTTGTTAACCCATAGCGTTTTCCCCTTGTTGGCCCTAAAGTAAGTTTTTAACACTTTATTTTTCACTTCTTAGAGGCACACCTGCAGCATATATAAGTTCCCAGGCTAGGGGTTGAGTCCAAGCTGCATCAGAGCTGCAGCTGCAGGCCTATGCCACAGTCTCAGCAATGCCATATGTGAGTCGCATCTGTGACCTACTCTGCAACTTGTGGCAACACCGGATCCTTAATCCACTCAGTGAGGCCAGGGATTGAACCCATATCCTCATGGATATTAGTCGGGTTCTTAACCAACTAAGCCACCATGGGTACTCCAACACTTTATTTTTTAATACCGACTACTGTGGCAGTTCTCAATGAGTAAGAAGATAAGCATGAAGGCGCGCGTGCGTGCACGCACACACACACCTACACACACACACCTTTTCTGCTTTGGCATCTTAAACATGGCCTGGGAAATGGAGTATAGAGAAATGCCACTAATGCTTGTTAAAATCTGCTGTATTGTCTGTCAGCAGTTCAGTGTTCTAGACTTATGAGGGACTTCACACGTGACAAATTGAAACACAGAATAGAAAACAGAATTGGCCAAGGACATACAATCTCTTACCAACTTATTAAGAAAAGACAGTTGGTATCTCCTTTTGGCCATTAAGCTTTATCTTCCTATGACTGTTCTCTTTTAATGAAAATGGCAAACTCATGTTTATTGTCCTATATAAATTTTGAGGGGCCTCTGGATGATTTGAAAATTTTTATCTTTATAAAAGCATATAGTGTTTCTCTTTTTACCCTAACAAAACAACAACAACATATCAGACCAAATGTTTTGTCTTAAGTTGTATACTTGAGGGCAAAAACACAACTTCATTATTCAAAAATATTTACTGAGCTTTTACCATGTGCCAGATATTTTATACACTGGGGATATACTGGTGAACAAGACAGAAAAAAAAAAATCCCCTGCCCTCATGGATCTTAGGTTATAATGTCGGTGAAACATAATGAACAAGCAGAAGTTCCCACCGTGGCACAGGAAGCTTGGGTCTCTGCAGAGGCATGGATGTGACCTTCAGTCTGGCACAGTGGGATGAAAGGGTTCGGCATTGCTATAGCTGCAGCATAGTTCACAGGTGTGATTGGGATTTAGTCCCTGGCCTGAGAAGTTCCATAGGCTGTGGATACCGCTGTCCAAAAAAATAAATAAATAACAAATAAGTAAATAAAAATTTCCACATATTTGGAGGAAAACAACAGAGTAGTGAGATTAAAAATATGAAGGCATTCCCACTGTGGCTCAGCGGATTAAGGACCCAACATAGCACCCATGGGGATGTGGGTTTGATCCCTGGCCTCTCTCAGTGGGTTAAGGTTCCAGCATTGCCATAAACTACAGAGTAGGTCACAGATGGAACCTGGATCTGGTGTTGCCTTGGCTGTAGTGCAGGCGTGCAACTGCAGCTCCAATTTGACCACTAGCCCAGGAACTTCCAGATGCTGCTCGTGTAACCATAAAATGTTATTTAAAAAATAAAAGAAAAAGAATATGAAGCAAGATTTACGTTAAGCCTGTTAGGGAAAACTGTCTGAGTACAGATAACTGAAATGATAAATGAAAGTTGAGAAAGTCAGGCTTACAAACTTCTAAGGGAGGTGAAATCCAAAGGTAGGGAGGAGTGGGGATAAATGTGGTCAGGAGAATTAAACCTCCAGGCTCCAGATTCTCAGTCCAGGGCTCTGTCCAAAATCATTGCTGACTCCTTTCTCCACCTCTGTTTAGAGAAGGCGCTTGCAGATAAACTTCTGTTTATGTGAACCCCATATTTATTGATACCTCAGATGTGCCTCCAGAATGACTCTTTCCATTTATAACATGCTACCATCTGGTACTCTATATCCATGAAAGTGAAGTTGGAAGATAGAGCGCTTTTTCATTTATCTTCCAACGTGTTTGCCTGCCCAGTGCATTAACATACGGCCCAATTAGCTAGAACACGGCACTAATGAGGCCAGTTGTAAATTCAATTTTTGTATGGGCCACTTAGCTTTTTATTTTGTTCTGGCCAAAGGTTTGCTCTCCAACTGAATACACTCATCAGTTCCCTCTACATGAGCCACTCTGTCAGCATTTTGTGCTGTGCCTCCCCCTTTCCCCTCCCCCCGTTCCTATCACAGGGCCCTCTAGAGAGCTGATGTTCAATTAATGTCAGTTTCTTTCATCTTTAAAAAATTATTTACAAAAAGGACTGCGGAACATTGACTTGTTGTACATCATATATGGGTCTGTATAACATGCTTCTTTAAAAAACTTAAACTCTTTGTGTGTAATAAAATCTACCTGTGTACTTATTATAGGGACTGAATAAGGTGATGCATATAAACCAGCACTGTGTAAGATTCTAATTTTGCTACCTCTTAGTTCTGCAATTTAGGAAGATTATTTAATCTACCTTAAATCTGACACCTTTATTGGTAAAATGTAAAAAGTGATGATCCCAATCTTTTAAGCTTATTTTGGCAATTAAATTACATGAAGTGTGTGATATAATTTTTAGCGCATATTAACAATTCAATAAAAGCTAATTATTGTTTTATTCCTTTAGTCAATCACAGAACCTGATACATAGAAAAAATTCTATAAATACTATTTATTGAGTATTGTATTTAATATTCAGGTATTTACCGGGTACTGATTATGTGCTTAGACCATGTGCTAGGCCCTCTGCTTAACATGGGATAGAAAAATGAACATAAAGATGTTGAAGTTCACAGTATAGCCAACAAAACATACATTAAACATATCATTTAATCCTGCATATAAAATATATTCAATGTATGGAGTTGCATAAATGTAAGATTTTATGGATGAATGACATATACAGGGGAGAAGTCAGAGTTCCCTGAGAAAATTCTGGGTCTAATATGACATGTTACTGCGTGAAAACATCCTTTATTTTTTTAAGGAACTTGACTTTTTTCTATAGATAATAAGCCCTCAAATTTGGAAGCCTAACAGTTTCTACATTTGGCTCAAAAAGCAATAAATTCGAAGAATGCGAAACACATTTACTGGGCAAAATTCTCTCCAAGAACCAAAACAAAATGGAAGAAGGAGCATTCCTGGCAGTTTTCCCCCATTTTTTATTGCTTATACAAACTGCTTTTGCAGGATGTACTTCAGACAACTGAATTATGAGCCTTAACTTTAGCATTGTTCATCAATTTATCTTCTGTGACTCAATAGGATCTGACTGGAAGCCAAAGTCATAATTCAGTTGTTCTAAACATATAACATCAAGGGGGAGGGAAAGCATCGTGCAAATGAAAGCTTGGAAAGTACAGTTCTGTAGTAGGATTTTTTCTCCTTATTTTTATAAGATTTTTAATCCATTCTAGTAAGGACTTTTGTGCCACTGGAGGGAGATGCTTTTAAGAAAGATAACAGAAGGAATTACTGCCTTCTACTACATGAATCATATTCTCAACCGCTCCTCAAATCATTAGTCTCCTTCCTTTCCAGGTTGACATATTGATTTTACTACCCAAAGTAAAAATAATTAATCAACACTATATTGATAATACCTGGTTAACGTTCAGAGCTGCTCAGCAATCTATTTTTATACAATTAATACAATTCAAATTGACTTTCTTCTGTAATTATCACTTAGAAGGTGTAGTGTATGTATGTTTTGTGCATGCTAAAAAAACTAAGAAACATTTTAAACAGGTAGTTTTATCATATATCAAACTGATGAAACCAGAAACAGTGAATATTCTTAATGTGACAGAAATTACTATATGCATTTACCTATACAATTAAGAATGTATACTGTTAACAGATTGTTTTTCTTCAATAATGCTATTACTTATATAGGCACTGTGAGTAATGAAACGTACATGAGAGAGAGGGATGAGAGAGAGAGGTGAGAGAGGGAGAGAGAGAGAGAGACAAAAAAGACAAGGAAAAAAAGGCAGGAAAAAGGCACCTGTTACCACAGTATCACAGTATGGAACACCTACTGATAGCATCTTGTATTTTACTTGTTTCTTTTTTTATTTCGTTTTCTTTCTTATTTTCTCTTTGAGTAGTATTTCAAGAATTCTGTAGTCTATTTTGTATGTAATTTTTGTATCGTACTGTTTAAATTTAACATTTTGATATAAGCTTATTCTCATGGTATTACAATTCCTGAAAATATAATTTTCATGGCTCTCCAATATCTTGCAGAATGTCTTCAAATGTTGTAAGATGGATAGAAGTTCTCTGTCCCCATCCCTTTGAATCACTCCATTTTCATTCTTGGTTGGAAAGATACCATCTAAGCACAGCAGTCAACTGAACTTACATGCTATGCGTGGAGTGAAGGAGGGTATCTTAGGAACTCAACTCTGAAGGCCCCGCTAACTCCATCCAAAGCACCAGTAGCATGAAATGGGACTCTTTAGCTCATGTGCAAAGTAGTATTACAGAGCTGGGCCCTAAAGGGAGAAAATGAGGAAAGCATGGGAGGAAGAGGTGGAGGAAAAGTAATCTGGGCACTTGTGAGTGTCCGAGGGAAGAAGACGTCTGAAGGGGCAGCTGACTAGGAAGAGTAATGGGAAATACACCATCTGATGGACTCTGGTATATTTATAACTATAAGCAGTTAATCTTAGATTCTCTGAAGATTAACTGAATTCAAATGTCTTCCCAGCAGTTGCAAAAGACAAAGACATAGACATGACAACTTTTATTCAAAGAACAGGCCCTGAATAAACACTGCTTGTTTACAAATGCTATAGTCTTATAAGATGTAAAGTATTCTCCATGTCTGAGGGAAGATGGGGGAGAAATAGAAAAAAAAAATCTCACTCAAAATAGTTATAGACTGTACTTCTTTATCTGAGCTCAATTCACATTTTGTTTTGTTGCAGGTTATTTGGTTATTTGTACAACCGTCTCCCCTACAAATCTGATAGTACAAAACAGTATGTTTATACAGACACACACAAACATACACATTAATATTCTGTTTTACTGATGAATAGCGTATTGATTTAATTATATCATTAAAACTTTTGTCCACACATTAGTGAAACAGTGGAACAAATACCACCTCGAGAAATGGTTTGAATATAAAACAAAGAAACAAAAAAAGAGCTTCTTTTTTAAACAATATGGTCTGTTCCTTGATTTAAATCCCCGAGGTACAGAAAATGTCAATTGAAACACCCCGTGCCCAGGAAATGCAGGGAAATGAGTAACTACTCATCATTTGGTCAAAAGCTTTCTCAGAAATCAATGTATGAACAATTAAAAGGTTGGGAGGTGTGGACGGGGATTGTTCTTTAGAGTGAAGAGTGGATCCAAGGGGAGAGTCCCTTGGAAATTAATTACAGCCTCGCTGGAAGTCAAAATAAAGAATCTAAATGATCCTGTGCTCCCCAACCCAGATCACACAATTGAAGATGGAATATATTTGTGAACCTTTCCTGATGCCCTAGTCCTCAATTAATTGCTCTTCCCACCCGGAGCACATGGCAATTTGCTTCAAATCCCATTTGGAATGCATATTGCACTGGCTTCTTTTAAACTTAGTTCTGTGCTTGCCTATCTCTCCTACTGAATTGTAAGCTTTTTCTGCACTAGAATCCTTATCTGCAAGCATATCCCTAGATTTTTTTTTTTCTGTATTTTTAGGGCTGCGCCAACGGCATGTGGAAGTTCCCAGGCTAGGGGTCGAATCAGAGCCATAGCTGCAGGCCTACAACACAGCCACAGCCACAGCCACAGCCACACGGGATCCTTAACCCACTGAGAGAGGCCAGGTACTGAAACCTTGTCCTAATGGATAGTAGTTGGGTTCGTTAACCATGAGCCATGACAGGAACTCCAAGCATGTCCCTAGTTTTCAGTATAACATATGAAGTTGATATCAATTATTTAAAATTAAAACATGATTACTTCAAACATAATATATAAATATATTATTCATATTTGAGAAAAACATATGGAATGTTTAAGCTTTTAAAATAATATTTCTGATAAGGCAAGTTTTAGTGGAAAAGGAAAAGTATAGATGTCTATATTTGTGAGTAAGGAATGACTTAGAGAAACAGGGAAACTAAGAGAGAGAGAAACAGAACTGGCTTCATATGCCTTTAAGATTTCTGTTTTAAGACCAGTCTTTAATTTGACATTAAAATAGTTATATTGTGTAATTTCTCAGATCTATTAACTCATTATAGTACATGGTTAATACATGGTTTATGTGTAATTCAGGAAAACAGAAATAAGAATAAAGAATATGGGAGTTCCCACTGTGGCACAGTGGATTAAGAATCCTACTGAAGCCACTCAAGTTGCTGTGGAGGTGTGGGTTCAATCCCCAACCTGGTGAAGTGGGTTAAAGGATCTGGTGTTCACAGACCTGTGGATTCAGTCCCTGGCCCGGGAACTTCCATAGGCTGCTGTTGTGTCCACTTAAAATTAAAAAAGAAAAAAAGAAAGAGAGAGAGAATAAAGAATATGATATAGGAGTTTGCATCATGGCTCAGACGAAGCTAATCTGACTAGCAACCATAAGGATGCAGGTTTAATCCCTGGCCTCACTCAGGGGGTTAAGATTAAGGATCTGGCCTTGTCCTGAGCTGTGGTGTAGGTCACGGAAACGGCTTGGATCTGGCATTGTGTGGCTGTGGTGTAAGCCAGCAGCTACAGTTCCTATTCAACCCCTAGCCTGGAAACCTCCATATACCTAAAAAGACAAAAAACAAAAAAAAACAAAAAAAAAAACAAAAAAGATATTGAGTTTAAATAATGAACTGTTTAAAGCAGAAATGACTATGACATTATTCCAAATCAAACCCACCATATACAATTTCAGAATTAATTTTTTTAAGATTGAGTTCTATTTGGTTCATTTGAGGAAAAGAAAAACATTTTCACTTCCAAAAATGCAATGAAAACCACAGAGTATTCTTCCTTCTCTAGCAATTAGACACTAATTGTCTCAATGACAAAGTAATTATAATTTGGGTGCATTAATTTGAGTAACTATCAATAATATGTGATGACTGAACAGATTCATATGATTCCTTTCAACATACTGAAATGTAACAATAAGACTAATGATGTTGCAACTAACATTTTCATCATGTGATAGCTTACAGAGCATTTTCACACCTTTAACTCAGTAACAATACCTAACATGTTTTGAGTGCTCACTGTCTGCCAGGCATAAAATTAATTTTTTTTTTTTTTTATTTTTGCATTATAGCTGGTTTACAGATTTCTGTCAGGTTTTCCAACTGCACCATGTGGTGACCCGATTACATGTACATATATGGATTTGTCACATGTAATTAGATATAGTTCCCCGTGCATTACAGTTGGAGCTCCTTGCTATTCCATCATTAAAGCAGTAGTTATCCCCACTCCCTCCCAC
>PVHT020000180.1:11361715-11479919 GCA_004024745.2 Catagonus wagneri
CTTTCTCTCTCACCTTTTTTTTTTCTTCACTTGTTCTACCCAGTTATTTCAGGGGTTTCTTGCAGTTTTTGGAGGTTTAAATTGATCAGCATTCAGATGATGATTTGTCCAACTTGTTTTATATTTAGATGCGTTTTTTGATGTATTTGTGGGAGAGGGAGAGCACGACCTCTTACTCCTCCGCCATCTTGCCGCCTCTGTCACCCATAAAATTAATTTTTGGTAGAGTATTGCCTTTAATTTTACAACAATACCAAATGATTGGCATTCTATTATCATTGCAATTTACGTGATGGGAAAATATACACCAAGGTCTTAATTTGCCAAAAGTTACTCAGTGGTTGCGGTAGGTTCTAACTTTTTTTTTAATTGAAGTGTACTTGATGTATACTACTATGTGTTATACATTTACAATATAATAATTCAAAAATTTTAAGGATTATTCTCCATTTATAGTTAATATAAAATATTTTCTATATTCCCCATGTGGTATAATATATCATTGCAGCTTAATTTATACCTAATAATTTGTATCTTATAATATCCTACCCCGATATTGCCCCCCCTTTCCTCTTCCAGTTGGTAAGAACTTGTTTGTTCTCTATATGTGTTTACCTTTTAGTTACATTCACTGAGTATATTTTTTTTTGTTAAAGTCACTAGTTTGTCGTATTTTTTTGGATTCCCATATAAATGATATCATACAGTATTTGTCTTTCTCTGACTTACTTCACTTAGCATAATGCCCTACAAGTCCATCCATGTTGCTGCAAATGGCAAACTTTCATTCTTTCTTAAGCTGAATAGTGTTACATTGTGTGGGTGTGTATCTCACAATGTATACATCTTCTTTATCCACCCGCCTTTCAATGGACACTTAGGTTGGTTGCTTCCACGTCTTGCAAATGTAATAATTCTGCTATGAACATATTTTAAAATTCATGGTTTCATTTTTTTTCCTAATACACACTTGGGAGTGGAACTGATGGGTTATATGGTAGTTCTAGTTTTTGTTTTTTGAGAAATGTCCATATTACTTTCTATGGTGGCTATACAAATTCACATTTCCCACAAAGTTATACAAGGGTTCACTTTTCTCCACATCCTCCCCAACATTTGTTATTTGTGGTCTTTTTGATGATAGTCATTCTGACAGGTGTGAGGTAATATCTCATTTAATTTGCATTTCTCTGATGATTAACAATATTGAGCATCTTTTCATGTGCTTGTTGGCCACCTGCATTTCTTTTTTGGAAAAATGTCTATTTCATTCTTCTGCCCATTTTTTAATTAGCTTGTTTGTTTTTTGAATGTTGAGTTATATGAACTGTTTGTATATGTTGGATGTTAACCCCAGTAAGATCATATAATTTGCAAATATTTTCTCCTAGTCAGTAGGGTGTCTTTTCATTTTGTCAATGGTTTCTTTTGCTGTGCAGATCTTTTAATTGTAATTGGGTCCTTTTTACTTACTTGTGTTTTTATTTCCATTACTCTAGGAGATGGATCAAAAAATACTGCTATAGTTTATATTAAAGAATGTTCTACGTTTTCTTCTAGAAGTTTTATGCTATCTGGTCTTACATTTAGGTCTTGAATCCATTTTGAGTTTATTTTGGAATAAGTTGTTAGAGGATGTTCTAATTTCATTCTTTTACATGTAGCTGTCCAGTTTTCCCAGCATCACTAATTAAAGAGATTGTATTTTCTCCACTCCATATGCTTTGCTCTTCTGTCACAGATTAATTGACAATAAGTGTGTAGGTTTATTTTAGGCTCTCTGTTCTGTTCCATTGATTTAGGTGTCTGTTCCATTGATTTATGTGTCTGTTTTTGTGCCAGTACTATACTGTTTGGATCACTGTAGTTTTATAGCATAACCTGAAGTTAGGGAGTGTGATTGCTCCAGCTCTGCCCTTTCTCAAGATTGTTTTGGCTCTTTAGGGTCTTTTGTATCTCCTTACAAACTGTAAACAGGGCAGTTTAATTCTACTTTTGACTACTACAGTATACTGCCTCCTTTAAAATAATATTGCCACTAAAGTTTGGCCAGGGAATAAATATTTATGTATGTCTACTACCTTTTGAACTTTAAGCCATGTTTTTAAAGACAGCATTTTATCTTTTAACACAATGCAAAATAAGTACTGTTATCCTCATAGTGTATATGATAAAGCTAAGTAAGACAGTGCTAGGATGACTCGTACCTAAAATGGGCATAATTAGCACTCAGCTTCATATTGTTTGACATTGAACAGGATCTTTCCATGGTGGCTTATTAAGGTAGACAAATAGGTTTCAAAAATGTGAAAACAAAAATGAAGGCTCTAGATATGGAAGATTCTTCAGGGAGTTCCCCTGTGGTACAGTAGATTAAGGACATGGTCGGTTAAAAAAAAAAGGGATTTGTTTTTTTGCCTTTTCTAGGGCCGCACCCACGGCATATGGAGGTTCCCAGGCTAGGGGAATAATCAGAGCTGTAGCTGCCGGCTGCCGGCCTATGCCACAGCCACTGTAATGCAGGATCCGAGCTGCGTCTGCAACCCTACACACCACAGCTCACGGCAACATCAGATCCTTAACCCATTGAGCGAGACCAGGGATCGAACCCATAACTTCTTGGTTTCTAGTCAGATTCATTAACCACTGAGCCACGACGGGAACTCCCAAAAAAGGATATTTCAGAGAGGGAAGATCTTGGGGAATTTGCATCTGAAAAACTTAGGGTTCTAATGGGAACACCTCAGGAGAAAGGGACTTGACTTCATCATCTCGATAGTTAAGTTTTAGTGATTGCACACGCGTACAGCTTAGAAAGGAAAAAGCCTTGTTGTGGTTTTTAAAGTGGTGAAGGCGATGCAATCAGATAGCAAATTAAATTCAATTCACTGACTAAATGACACAAATATAAGTATCAAATACTAAGCGAGAAGGGTTGGTAACACACAGTTTCTCAGATTTGTTACCAGCTTTGACCTTGTAATTTTAAGATACACAGACTAATATTTATACAATGAGCTTGTAATATTTTAGAGATAAAAAGATCCCTCTCTATGTAAGACAGTCACCAATATCCTTTATATTTTGTTTCAATTGTTTTATATTTTGCCCTCACTTTAATGGCTTCAACCCTGTTCTAATTGACGTGAAATAGATTGCTAGATTTTGATTTTAGGTGGCCTCTAAGAATTTTTGGTAGCATACTCTCTTTGGGCCTTGCTTTCCTGGCTGCTTTTGTTAGTGCAGTAGAACTAACTGGAAATGACCAAATATTTCAGACTCTTGGTAGGCTAGGCAAATGTGGATTGAGTTTTCCCATTCTCTTTGAAACTGGGCAGCGTGGGCACGTCACTTGTTTTTGTGCAATAAATGAGAGAGGACGTGATATATCACTTCTGAATGAAATTTTATATCACTTCTGAACGAAATTTTAAAGAAAAGGCCACAATTCATCAGGTTGCCTTTTTACTACTGTGGTGAAGGTAATATACATTTTCATAAAATGTCTTTTGCCCTAGATCCCTGAATTGCCACAAATGAATTGAACCCTCCTTTTAACCCACAAAACTAATGCTATTATTCTTTATCACCTGGGCATACCTGAATATATATCGACTAATGCAGGTAGATTAACCGACCCTAATACTGGCCTTTCGGACAAAACTTTCTGGTTTCTGTCCTGTCTACCCTAACCCTTAATGTGTGTAGATTCTTAATTCATGGATATACATAAACATTAATTGCCACAAATGATAAAAGCATTCAAGTTAAGCACTTATTTTTTCAACACAGTATTTTCAACAATTATTTTTATACTCAGAGTCAGTTTTACTGATTCAATAGTTTTATCCTTTTCAAACACCCACTTGTTACCTTCTTACTTTTATGACAAAGGAGCATGCGTATGAGGATATTATGCCTCATAAAACTGTATATTATAAGTGTCCATGGAGAAATATATTTTCTGAGATTGAATGTACTTATCATTTGTGCAGTTTAAGTGCAACATCAAAATCAACCTTTTCAGACCCACTGAACATTAAACTCAACTTTTCACTTTCTAAAACCAAAGGCTGGAAACTACCTGCACAGATCTTCATAATGTTTCTTTGACATCAACTAGCACTTAAAAAACATCCTCGTGTGTTAAGTATAAATGTATCAGAGATATACTGATTGAATTTTTCATTCAAGTTGAACATTTTAAAGAAAAAAGACAAAAAAGAAAAAAATTAGGGGTGCATGGTGTGTTTTGCTTCACACAGAGCATTTGGAAATCTGCCTGACCTCTTGTTTTTATTTACTTAAATTATCAGTGACAGCATTCACTGCCATCTGGCCCCTAGGTACAGTGAACTAATTTTTTTTAAGAAAAAGAACTTCAAAATATCATTTAAAACTTTTAAATAATTCAGCCAATACAAGTGTTGAGAAAGCATCATTTGGATTGGTAAACCAGAAGAACTAGGCCCCAGGGGTCAGTAAATCTGGATTTAGCTAGAGCTGTGTGTTGCAAAAATTTAGATGTGGATTTCCCCAGGAGTAACTTTACTTTTCCAAGGGAGAACTTAGGATGGGATGGGAACTGAGCTGAGCCCAATGCTAAATTCAACTATTTGGAAGACTTCCCACTCTTTTTATCTCCCCAGCTTAGATTATAAAGTTTGTTAGTAGTTTTAGTTATTGGTTTCTTTTTATCCCTCCTTCATAATCCAATTTGAAATCTTATTCTAATTGGGAATACATCCTATCAAAGCATCAGCATCCTATATTCATTTTGTGTTCTATGATAAGTGACTGAAAGTTTATTTAGTTTGAAATGTCTTGAAGCCCTCATCAAAGGTGATGCTAAAAAAACATTTTTAATAAGTCATCTAGTGCTCTTCTCAGCCCTCACATATTTTTGGCAGCACAGGAATTTTGCTTTCTTCCATCTGTGCAGAACAGAATTTGTATTTTTGTTCAGGGTCATTTAGAATGTGCTTACAACCCAGTGTGTAGCCGGGCTGTGATTCTTGCTCTAAACTCTAAGTATGCGTTGTTTGGAATTTAAAGTGGCTGCACTAAACTCTTCTCTTCCATTTCTGTATCTGACATATTGTACTAATAAAGTTTAAAATAAATTATTTTCAGTAGTAGTAGTAGGTTGTTTTGTTTTTATGGTGATCTAAATCTAACACTTCGTTCTGAAGAGACACTCTGGGAGCGTAATAATTTATGACATGACAGCAGTCATATACACCAATGTATAAAACAAAAATCTGACGGAGGAATGTCTAAGCACCAAGTAAATTTCTCAGTAACATTTGTGCTTGGTGTCTTCATTCCCACTCTAACAGATAGGAAACTGAAGGTCAATAATGATACACAACGAATAAGAAGAGCCCATTAACTTACGTTTGTTCTATGCCAAAGCACACATTCTATTTAAAGAAAAATGCCCCAGTAATACTCACTTCTTTTCAAGAAAGATGAATAAAGTCCTATCATACACTGAGGACTACACTATACTAGGTTCCTTGGGGAGAAAATAATTGAAGACAGGAGGTCTCATTCTCTCAGAATTTTTAAATGTAAATAAACAAGGGAGCACACATAGGAAGCAACTACTACATTACTGCAAGGATGCTCCTTCTCAAACATGAAGCTTATTACATACTATTTTGTTGAAAAATGTCTTTACATAGAGAAAAGACTTGTGGTTGTCAAGGGGAAGGGGGTGGGATGGACTGGGAATTTGCTGTTGGTAGATGCAAATTATTACATTTAGAATGGATAAGCAATGAGGTCCTACTGTATAGTACAAGGAAACATATTTAGTCTCTTGGGATAGAGCATGATGGAAGATAATATGAGAAAAAAATGTATATGTAGGCATGACTGAGTCATTTTGCTGGACAGCAGAAACTGGCACAACATTGTAAGTCAACTATGCCTGAAAGAAAGAAAGAAAGAAAGAAAGAAAGGTCTTCAGTATCTCTCTGTCTACAGGATAAAGCCTAAGTTAACGGGCTCTTCTTATATTTCTTTGCTGTTTCCTTTTTTCTCTCTTTTCTTATTGAGTTCAGTATGATAAAAACTGTAACATCTATTTAGTATCATTTCTGCTTTAGTAAATTTCCCTAGTTTATCCCAGGAAAAACACAATAATACAACTAAAAGTCAAAGAAGGATGTAATAAGTTCTAGAACGATATATCCGTTGCACTGAGACTGGATTAGCTCCTTCAGAAAGTGATGGGGTTTAGTACAAGAGATATGAGTGTAGAGCTTCAGGGATCTTCTTAATGGAGTTTGTCTGAGGATTGCCACTTGGAAAACAATGGAAACAGAAAAAAAGAAAAGGTGGAAAACCATGGAAGAAGGGTGGATAAAGAAGGGAGAGGGCAGGGTAACCAGTAAGAAAGTGGATTATACCATTTTTCCAGTACCCCATCCTTGGCCAAAAAACTTTGCTCATTCAGGGAACTGGCAGAGATGAATCTTTTTTTCCCATTTTCAGTTTTGGGTACATTCTTTCTGAATAGCTCATTTGGAGAATGTCAACTCTAGGAAAGTGGATCTGTGTATCCTAGAGCTCTTGGACTGATGAGAACCATGGTTGTTGGTTGAATGAAGAAGCAAGAGTACCCTAGTGTCTGATACCAAGTCCTAGGTACCCTTAACCTGCCTCTACCTCCCGCCTCATCTCTTGCCATATTCCCATAGCTAACCCACTACAGCCTCAAGGTCTGCTTCTCATCTGGAATCCTCCCAGCTACTGGCATTTTTTTGGATTTGAAATACTATGACACCCTGCCCAATAGATATATAGGATGAGCCAAAAAGAAAGTCCCACGTGTAACTGTAAATTTTCTAACAGCCATTCTAAAAGAGCAGATTAAACAGGTGAAGTTAATTTTAATAGTATTTCTATTTAACCCAATATATCTAAAACATTAATATTTAACATGCAATGTATAAAAAATGGAGACATGAAGATATTTTATATATTTTTTATTTTTTTATAATAACATTTAGAAGTTTTCTGCACACCTGAATTTATACTAGTCCCTTGTCATTCTATGCCTTGGACAGTGCAGATTAAACCCTTACCATCCTCACCTTGCTGCCTCTGCTTTTGCTGGGGAAGTTGTTCTAGTCTGCTACAATGGCTTAGAAAAGAGCTTCTGATTTCTAGAGACCAGATTTTACCTCAATATCATATACTCCATTATATATTTCTTCATTATAGAAACTCCATGTTAGAGTAGTAACTCTTGCTGCTATAAGTTTAAAAACCTATTTTTTTTTTTTTTTTGGAATTTTAGGGGCCACACTCATGCCACATGGAGGTTCCCAGGCTAGGGGTTGAATCAGAGCTATAGCCGCTGGCCTACACCACAGCCACAGCAACGCCAGATCCGAGCCATGTCTGCAAACTACACCACAGCTCACAGCAATGCTGGTTCCTTAACCCACTGAATGAGGCCAGGGATCGAACCTGCATCCTCATGGATACTAGTCAGATTTGTTTCCACTGAGCCATGATGGGAACTCTTAAAATCTATTTCTCATTAGACTGAAGGCTCTAGGACCCCTTCTTTCATATGGATTTTTATATCTTCCATGCTTACATAATGTTCAACGAGAGGAGACATTTAATTAATGCCTACTGAATAACCATTACTTAGTGTCTCAGACCTTTTATTTCCTTATCAATACATTATACATTCCTATATAAGGGATATAAAAATAACAATGCCTATCTCATAGCATTATTGTGGGGATTGAATGAGTTTATACATTTGTGTGTGAGTGTGTGCATGTGTGTGCGTGTGTGTGTGTGTGCACTTAGAATGATGGCTGGCACAACATAAGTTCTATCCTGGGTCTGGCTCCTGATAACAGCTATAGCAACACTACTCAATCTAATTCTGTGAGGATTAAAACAGACGTTAGACTAAGGAAGGTGTCTGGTACATGATAGCACTACTTTTAAAAATTTTGTTATGCTTAGTGTATTATTTCATATATGGGTCATATAATATGTTTTCCTAATTAAACGTCTTGGTGTTTTTTTTTGATAGGCAATAAATAAATTTATTAAGATAGTATGCTTGTGAGAGATGCAAGCAGGCAGGCACGGAAGCTCTGCCAAACCTCTTAGTATTACTTTGTAGTCCTAACTTTGGATTGCAATACTTTTAAGAGGTCCAGAAAAACAGAGTATCTTTCATTTAATAATAGCCTGAACATCTAATTACTAGAAAAAAATGCTGAAGGAGGACTTTAATTAAGGCCCACATGAAACTGGTGAGTGTGTCTAGGTGATAAGAGCACTTATCTGTAAACCATAACTTCTAGAGCCCAGTATTTCCCCTTTCATTAATATTATGTGATTTATGAAGGCATCTGAGTTTCCATAGTATTGTCTGATGAAAGGTAGGATTGGTGATTCTTTATTGCCTAAATTTGGGCCAGTTATAAAAATGTGTCCCCACAACTGCTTCTTGCTTTAGCACCCTCTGCAGAGTTATATACTGCTAGTCATCTTATTTTATTTTCCTTTTCCTCTCATTGCCTTTATTCCTTCCATCTGAAGTAGAGATACAATAAAGTCAGCTGACCCTCCTGCAAACTAATATGGACTGAGAAATAGTGGGTTATACCACATAAGGCTTCTCTATATAGCAAAAGAATCCATGTGAATACCTGGTCCATCTAACTTAAAAATAGAAATCTAATACAATAAAATGGTTGTACAGATAATCTAATGTCCTGGATAAGGATTTAAAAGCCTTTTTTAAAAAGATGTTAGCCCTCAAGAAGGTGTTCTATACAACCCAGTACAAAGGACTTAGTTGCCACAATAACTCTTTATTCTGGACAGAAATCTGATAAGTTCACTGATTTCTACAATCAAAAGATGGCTACATGGTGGAACTCGGCTGATTTTCCTTACTGAGGCCCCATGGTCAGGAAGTGGTCAGAATGTGGAGATTCTATGGGTCACAGGTAGGAGTGAAAGTGCCACCAAATTGCAGCTCAGGTTATCACCACGAGAAAGGTCGGTGCTTTTTAATCAAGAAAGGCAAGATAAATGGGATGTCAGACTAGAGGAGGCAAGAAACTGGAGACCTGTGAAGGACGAGAAAGAAAAGAGAGTAGCTGGAGAAGAGTTCCTGGGCACATTTGGTATTTAATACTTGATGATGTTTCTGCATGTGGATAAAAATCAAATAAGTTAGAAGAAATTAGGAGGAATTCTCATGCATCATGCAAAGGAAAGCGTTAGAATTCAGTCTGATGTGAGTTAGTTTGAATTCTGAAACCAGAATTTAATAGTTGAGTGCCCTTTGTCTGCTTACTTAAGCTTGATAAGGTTCCACATTCTCTACTTGTAAAGTAACAGGGAAATGCCTATGGTAAAGATTACTTTTTGTGAGTTTGTTTTTGGTTTTCTTTGGATTATTAAATGGCGCAGAGCAGATATAAATGATGTTATTTCTCTTTTCTGTCTCCTTTTTTCTTTCATCTGAATGGCATAGTGTTTGTACAATTCTGCAGTTAGCATGACGGAGCCTTCTGTAGATCTCACACTACACACTTAGGAACTCTTACAAAGGTAAAGAGAAAAATGTGACAGAATTACCATGGCATGTGTGTACATGTGTAAAAGTTGAAGGTACCAATTAAACTGTCTCCATTTCTTGAATTAATTCTGACTCAATTTTCTAGACTTTTAGGTACTTCTAAGACCTTTTCACTTTTAGGAATAAAACATTGGTGTCTGCATACAAATAGATATTTGGAGACAGAAGGATAAATAAATACATTCATTAGAAATGAGAAAATTTAAGGCAGTGATGAGCATAATATAACTATCTTCATCATTTTCATACACATTGCCTTTTTACACATGCACAATAATCAGGTGAGATAGGTGATTAGCCTTACTTCACAAATGAGGAAAATGAGACTCACCTTAAAGTCACTGACCAAAAAACCAGAGGCTCTCTAAACCTTATCTTTTCCTACAACATTGCTGCCACAGAATGCAACAACTTCTTGTATAAAAACATCACATTTTACTTTCCTTGACATTATAAGCGCTCAAATACCTGGGGAGGGTGTGTGGTTACAGTTGATACTAAAACCACTGAAAACAAACTAAGCAGGGAATTCTTTTCACCGAAAACATCTCCAATTTTGGATAGCTTGTGACTATTAACAAAGAGAGAAGGGCTTAGGGAACAAGAGAACAGTTACTGCCTAGGAAATATTATTTGAAGTCTACTTGAATAGGCCTTTAGGCCTAGACATTTAAAGTCTACTAGTTGTGGGACTAAAAGTAGTACAGCCAACATGACAGACTACCTAGGACAGTATAATGATATCTGCTTCAAGTCACTGAGTCTTAAACAATTAAAGATGAGCACTACTCATCTTTACTACTGTTAAACTGAAACAAACCCAGGATACAATACACACTGTTCAGATCTTTGCTATCTGTAAATATTAAATAAGCATTCATTCAGTTTTAAAAGGCTCTGGGTTTGCCGAGTATAGACATTGTTTTTCATGATAAGCATACATAATTTAAAAAGTTTGCATGGGAAAAGAAAGACCTATGTTTTAACCCCTGATGATTAAATCTCTCCGAAAAGGTATTAATGGTCGCTGAACTGTTCTTTACTGAGATCATGTCTGACCTGCCTATAACAGAGGAGTTGGGAATTATCACAGAAATAGAATAACTCATATTGTGTTAAGAACATTGTGCTTACAAGGAGGTGTTATCCTCAATCCATTATTTTTTAAAACATGGTTCATTCACTTAGATGAATGTATTGAATATCTATCCCATTTCAGAAGCTGTTGTAAGCACTTGGAATTTATTTTAACAGAAAGAAACAGTATTCAGTAAATAATTGTGAGTATGTTTGGTGCCGAAAAAATGCAGATACTAAGAGACATATCAATGCAGAAATATCTGGTTCATGCCTGCGGTTCTGTTTCATAAAGCAGGAAGAAGGTGGCCTTAGCATGAGAAGTTTTGAAAACAGACATTTCCTAACATTTGAAAAGCCCTTGAAATGCCCTGTAGAGCACCAGATTTTGAGCATGACCACATTCTGATAGGCCTGCCAGGATACATTAGCTGCAAAACACTTCCTCTGGGTTGACCTACTGACCTGATTAGTGACTTGGCTCAACATTATCCATCTGGAAGCTGAAGCGTGTCTGCCAAACACAATGGTCAGAAATTTGGCAGGGGTGAAATTGAGCTGTTCTTTCTAATGATGCCTTGCTAACAGGTTCATTTACCTCCTATGACCACTTCTTGAATGTTACAGTAATGTCATGCTTGGTAGAGTGGAAAACACATAGGCTTTGGAACTGAATGGACTAGGGTTTGAACAGATTTAAGCACTTAATAGTTTGTCAATTACGGTACCGCCTTGAGGCCTAATTTTTTAAATTTGTAAAGTTGGGACAATGATTTCTCTCTCATGGAGTTGTTTTGAGCATTAGATATAGTGCCCTGTGGTCCAAGTAGCAATCATTTATTGAATTTTTATTGTTGAAAAGCATTGTGTCATGTGCTTTACAAAGATTATCTTATTTTATCAAAAAATGCCATGTTCCTTAAGCATTATTATTATCCCAACTTTAAGAATGGAGAAATAGGCTTTTCCTTCTGATGGAGGAATTGCTTTCCTGTCCAAGTGGAAGACAGTGGCAGACATGGGTGCTGAGATGATTCTGAATCTGCATTTTTAAATCTGTTACTTAGTTTTCTGCTCTGGAATTGGGTGGGGTTGTACTGCCCTTTATTCCTCCCATTTTCACAGACAGGCCTATGAGATGGTTGTAAAAGAGCCCAGATAATGTGAGTATCTGTACCTGGGTGCTTTAAAAATAAGATAATTAGTTGCCATAAAAAAAAAATGGGGAGAGTTCCCACTGTGGGTCAACGGAAATGAATCTGACTGGGAACCATGAGGTTACAGGTTCATTCCCTGGCCTCGCTCAGTGGGTTAAGAATCTGGCATTGCTGTGAGCTGTGGTGTAGGTTGCAGACACGGCTTGGATCTGATGTTGCTGTGGCTGTGGTGTAGGCCGGCAGCTTGGACCCCTAGCCTGGGAACCTCCATATGCCACAGGTATGGCTTTAAAAAGCAAAAAAACAAAAAAACAAAAAAAAAGGAATGTAAAAATAAAGGTTAGACAGATAAATTTACTTGCCCAATGTGACAAGCTAAGATGCTGAAGGAGTAGAATCTGATGTTAGGAGACAGACACAAGAATATCTATGATTTGCCACCAGGTACACCTGCCTCCCAATGTCAGTGAATTTTTTTGTCTCCTAATTTGGAGGACTGGGCAGAGATCAGTCATCAAAATATCAAAAGTCAGGGTAAAAGTTTCAGAAAGGTTTACTACATATAGCTTATATCATTGTGTTCAACATCCCTGAAAGAATGACAGAGAAATATATTAACTGATCTGCTGCAGTCCTCACCTACCCTCAATTATGCTGGGCTTCCTACAGGAAATGTACTGGAGGAATTACCAGAGCTCAAAGCAGTCAGCCATTCACTAGACTAAATGCTTTGCAAAAGAAATTTCTATTGATGTTCATTTTCTTTAAAGTGTGTCCTATTTGTGGTAGACAAATTAAATATGGGAAGCTGTGCCTAAAGTATAAAACTGTCTGAAACAATGTTTGCCAAAGGTAAACACAGACCTATTTGAGGATCTGTGCATGTATTCCTCTGTGTGTGTACATATGTTTATTGTGTGTGGTGCTCTCAGTTAACCTAATAAGGGAATATGCCCACTAAGACTTGTCCTCTTTATGATGTACTGTCATAGAGATTCTGCTTGGGACAAATTGAGCCAAGAACGTGAACAAAATGAATAAATTGTTATAGTTCATGTAGCGTATTTCTAGAGGCATCAAAAGAAGCACCGAAGGCATTAAGTGACTGGAAATGTTCTCTGTAAACTTACCACAAAGAGATTTCAAGTCTAAACCCTTCTTACAATTTATCAGAACTACTCCCATACTTACAGAATGGACATTAGGAAGCACACTAGAAAGACTATGCCTACTAATTATATGATTAATTATATGCAGATTTTATAAGCATTTGCATGTGCCTGACACTAGTTTAATTCAACATCTCATTTAACCTCACTATAAGTGATGAATTTGGTAACACCGTGATTTCCATTTAATGTATTTATAAACTAAAGTTTATAAAGGTCAACGCATGGGTCCAAGGCAACATAGTATGTAATGAAGCAATGACTTGAAGCAAGTTCTGCTTGTCTATAAGCTCGTTGCCTTTATACACAGTATAAAATTCCAGTTTATGAAAATGTCATGGGCCAATCTGTGATGGGAGTAAATATCCATCATAGCTACCCAGTCAATGGCTGAAAGAACACTCTTCCCTCTGATTTTGCTGAGCCTCTCGATAAAAATGACGTAAAATGAAAACATATCTCCAACACCACTTTGAAAATTTATCAAGGATGTATTTTAGGTATATATATTAAAACCGAAAAGGAATCCAATATCCAGAGTAATCCAAGCAAATCTCTTAATTTCACATTTGGAGAAAAAAATGAAAAAAAAAAAAACAGAATGAAAGTTAAAAAAAAAAACAGACAAAGTAAAACTTTCAAAACTGATCAAAAGTTAGTCAAGTGTTTTTTGGAACCCCTTTAATTTCACCACATTTTCACTTAGGTTGTTGATTACTTCATTTACAATCTGAGTGAGAGGCAAATGCACTGGGAATTTTTAGTCCTGTTAAGAACTGATGCTTACCTAGTTTCCATTCTCAGTACCTGGCATATTGGGAGGAAAAAAAAAGTCTGCTGAAAGGCAGAGCATAAAGCAGCATCACACAGATGAAATTAATTTCAGTTTTGCCTTGCAGGATGCTTAGGAATAAACAAAACAAAACAAAAACATATAACGAAAACAGCATGAACAGCAAACTCAAAAACTACAAATGAGGGAGAGAAGCCAAGACAGAAGGGTATATGGCTATTAATATCCATGGCCATAGGAGTTGAGAGCACCCACTGTTGAGAATACTACCAAGTGAGTCTGTGCATATCAAAGAAGTCAATGGAGGACAATGAAACAATGGCAATACTATTAGAGCAAAGAAAGCACACCTAAGACATTGTCTGGCCTGTGGACAAGTAATCAATGTGATGATTCAGCACTAATTCATCTGATAAAATGAAATCGTGAGCTTGTATCTTTTCCTAGGCACTTTGTGTGTGCTGTGTATATGATGTGAAACAAACAGATTCAGATGTTGAAAACTTGACTGAGATTCTATTTCTACATTTAAAAGGCTAGACTTCATTTCAAATATAAATGAGATATTAACTTTTTACAATTAGGGACCGGATTATCAGGGTGGTTTAATGTATGGTGAGCCCTCAGAGTATTGAAATGGTGGTCATGATTAGCTCAGTCTAGCATCAAAGGATTGAAGCCATGCTAATCTATATTAGGGGCTCTTGGGCCCCAGCAGGAAGAGAAATCAAGGGTAAGAAATCACAAGTACTAACAATGCAGTTGTGTATTTACTGCTGTATTGTAAAATAGTCACTCCTAGTTGTTGCTGTCATAAATTGAACTTAATTCAATGTTTCTGAGTTCTAAGGTTTAATTAGAATCTGTTTCTATAATAGTGTATGAAGTGAACTTTATGCTCACATAAGGATCTCAATAATGAGTAATCATCCAAGAAATTGAATTCTCCATGATAAAATAAAAATGGTTATTTCAAATATAATATGGATCTTAGATCAGGAATAAATTTAGAGATAAATTTTGTTCAGCTCTACCGTTTTACTTGAAACATCTAAAAATAGAGAAGGTAGAGGGCTTGTTTAAGGGCCCATTACTTGGCGGGGCAAGGATCTTATTTCCTGTTTTCTAATGAACTTTTCCATTCAACTTTTCCATAATGACATTATGTCAAGACCATCACTATTTTCTCATCTCTCAAGATTAAAATGAGAGAGCCTTTAATCCTCCATTTCCCTCTTACACTCTAGGTCTTCATTTGACTAATTACTCAGAATCAAAACCATCAATGTTTCCCTGATGGGCAATCCATTCCCTTGTCTTACAACAATATTAATAACGTCAAAACAACATTAGTTACTGCCTTTTATCTTCCTCAATCCAGTAAAAGCACTTTTATCGCTAGGGCTAGGGGTAGTTCCTTGAGAATATGAGAAAAATCAATCTTAGGCAAGAAAAGAACAATATTTGAAACTATAACATTTTTGCAAAATCAATTTTCCTGACATGAAACTCTAATTGTATAATTTGCCTACTCCAAAACTTTCAACATCTTCTAATTGCCAAAGAAATTAAGTTGTAATTTATCATTCTGCTCTTCAAGTACTCCCAAACACTGAGTGATCTTTCTTTTGAACTATTCCCACTATTTTGCGCAGAAGCTTTAAAATCTATATTGTGATTTGACTGGGAGTATTCATGTCCGTTATCCATAATGTCTACCTTTACACGTTAAACAATGAAAGTAATCAATATGCATGCAGTAAAATAAATAGAACAGAGCTGATGATTCTGCCACATTTTATGTCTCATTATTAATTAATGCAGAAACATTGCAGTTTGTTAGATTGTTTTTCAGAGTTTGTCTAGGAATGAATTGCCTCTATGTGAAATAATTAGTATTTCTCAGTTTGCAAAAGTGAGAGCCAAGATCTCGACCACAAGTTGCACCATGAAAGTGCAAACATTCATTAGTCGTAGCTTGAGGCTGCCCCTTACTCTGTGTGCCAGCTTGCCCTCAGTAGGTACACAGGGCATCATGAATATTTGTAGTGTTCAAAGCAATATACTTCGCAGCTGGAAGATGAGGATTAAGTTTCAGTGCTGTTAGCCAGAAGATATGTAATGTTTGAAATGTGATCTCTGTAAAGGAAATTTTCCACAGCTGAAAAATAAAAGGTTGGTCACAACTGCCTCTGTTTTCTTTAATTCTGTAATCTTATTACAAAAATTACAGACTTAAAATAATATTCAAACTCAAAAACATCTAAGTGGAGAGCATTTTGGGGAAGGACCTTTGGAAATGTCAAATCTAGCTTTAACGTGGCAAGTCACTGATATAGGGATATGTAAATTAGAATTGGCATGTTTCTTGGCAGATGCAAACTTGGTTTAAATAGAAAAATAATTACCTAACTTCTTCATGAAAAATTACATAGAAGAAATTAAAAGACAGAAATAAAAATAACCAGCATAGAGTAGACACAGTTGCTTCCCTTTGCTTGCCTCTCTTTCTCTCTCTTACTTTTGCTCTTTTCCTCTGTCTATGGATAGATACATTTCATATGTGCACAATTTGCCATAAGATTAAAAAATATTTTCCTGACATAAGTGTAAGAACTCATGGAAAGTAAATATTAAAGGTGGCAGAGGTGAAAGATGCTTGGTAAATACTGACTGGTAAATATTTTTTTTTTAATGATGATTTTTATTTTTTCCATTATAGCTGGTTTACAGTGTTCTGTCAATTTTCTACTGCACAGAAAGGTGACTCAGTCATACACACACGTATACATTCTTTTTTCTCACATTATCATGCTCCATCATAAGTGACTAGATATAGTTCCCAGTGCTATACAGCAGGATACCATTGCTTATCCATTCCAAAGGCAATAGTTTGCATCTATTAACCCCAAATTCCCAGTCCATCTCACTCCCTCCCCCTTCCCCTTGGCAACCACAAGTCTGTTCTCCATGTCCATGATTTTCTTTTCTGTGGAAAGGTTCATTTGTGGCATATGTTAGATTCCAGATATGTGATATCATATGGTGTTTGTCTTTCTCTTTCTGACTTACTTCACTCAGTATGAGAGTCTCCAGTTCCATCCATGTTGCTGCAAATGGCATTATTTTGTTCTTTTTTATGGCTGAGTACTGTTCTATTTATATATATATATATATATATATATATATATATATATATATATTTACACACACAACATCTTAATGCATTCATCTATCAATGGATATTTAGGATGTTTCCATCTTGGCTATTGTGAATAGTGTTTCAATGAACATGCGGGTGCATGCGTCTTAGGACTCAACCCCAAAATGACTCGAACTGATCAACAAATTCAGCAAAGTAGCAGGGTATAAGATTAACATTCAGAAATCAGTAGCATTTCTGTATACTAACAATGAAATATTAGAAAAGAAATGATAATCTTTGCAATGTATGCTGACCCTGACTTTTATAATTAAAAAGCACTACAAGAAAATTACTCTTTAAAATATGACTGCGTGTTATATGTTTTCCAGATACCAGAGCTATACTGAAAAAAATAAATAAAGAGCACACATTGATAATTTGATTTTCTTTTGAGATGTGTGCTATATGAATCTACCAACGCTTAAAACTTTCTGATCTTGACACTGAGTAGACAAATGGAAATACTTGTTGTTTGTTTTTCCCTTAGGAGAAAATACAAATGAGTAACACTTCTTCTAGAGAAACTTGGACATGGGTCAATGGGTGAAGAACCATACTGGCACTTCATAAAACAAATCATTAATTTCTGAGCAACTGTACATTGACAGCCAATAGCTCATATGCTACTCTGGATGCTCTAAAAATAGGACCTCTTATCCTTATTGACTTGAAATAGGGAGGTCTAGTTTTCACACAAATGGATGGCAACATATATAGGGCTTCTTTAACTCAGGGCTGTGTGTTGCTGATAGAAGGACTGAGATTTTTCCCTCAAATCTGTAAATCTATAAACCGCATTCTCACATTTATTTAATCTCACAATTTAATAACATATTAATGAATTTAGTCCTATTCTGTGTGCATTTACACACACATATAAACACATATTTATATTCTCTCTATATACATATATATTTATACACATACATACATAGGTACATACTGCCTGCAGTTAAATACTTTATGCTGTATTATAACTCTATTATCACTCTAAATTATGTGTGTATCTGCATAAAAATGAGTTTATTCACATACCGTGTGTGCATATATGTATATATATTTGCAATATATCTACTCACTACATATTAGTGAGTAGATATATTACCTATTTCAATAAGTGAAAAGATACTTAGCATTAAATGCAGTTGGAAATTCATACTAAATGATGATTTTTATTAATTTGCTAACCATCCAATTTCAGGTGTACTTTATTATTAAACTTACCTTCAAGGAAACAAGTTTAGAAAGTTAACAAGTAAATCCAACTACAATAGACTGCTTCCTGGCACTGTTTTGGGTTAGCATAATGATTTATTTCTCAAACATGCAAAAAGAATCATTAAAATTACTATCATTATTATTATTTTTTGTCTTTTTGCCTTTATCTGGAGCCGCACCCGCGGCATATGGAGGTTCCCAGGCTAGGGGTCTAACAGGAGCTGTAGCTGCTGGCCTTCACCACAGCCACAGCAACGCGGGATCCAAGCCGCGTCTGCAACCTACACCACAGCTCACGGCAACACCGGATCCTTAACCCACTGAGCAAGGCCAGGGATCGAACCCACAACCTCATGGTTCTCAGTCGGATTCGTTAACCACTGAGCCACAAAGGGAACTCCCCTCATTAAAATTATTAATTGTGTTTTTTTTTGGGGGGGGTTGTTTTATTTTGTTTCTTTTTTTTTTTTTTCCCGATCACACCCATGGCATATGGAATTTTCTGGGCCAAGGACTGAATCTAAGCCACATCCGTGACCTATGGCACAGCTGCGGCAATGCCAGGTCCTTAACCCACTGTGTCAGGCCAGTTATCGAACCCATGTTACCCAGAACAATAACGGATCCTTAACCCACTGTGCCACAGCAGAAACTCCCCGTTTTGTTACATATTAACAAAAATATGTATTCCTTTTGCTGAGGGAAATACAAATACAGGTGAAATATAAAACTAAACCTACATGAACATACCTTTACTATTAAACATAAGGTTAAGTTTTAGCAAAACTACATCAAGTATATTAAGCTATAGGTGTCATAATTCTATTGATTATGGTTTTTAATAAACTTTTAATTTAGAGCAGTTTTAGATTTGTAGGAAATCTGTGAAGAGAGTTTCGCATCTAGTTTACCTTTATAATTAATATTTCACGTGACACATTTTTATAGTTAATAAACCAATATTGATACATTATCAACTAAATTTTGGGCATTATTCAGATTTCCTTAGTCTTTATTTAATATTTTTTCTGTCCTAGGATTACATCCAATTTGCCATACTGCATTTAGTAATCATGTATCATTAGATTCCCTTTGTCATGGGAGTGTTACAGACTTACCTTGTTTTTGATGACCTTGACAGTTTAAGGAATAATGGTCAAGCATTGTGTAAACTGTACTTCAACTGGCATTTGTCTGACATTTTTTTCAAGGTTATAGTCGGATTATGTGATTTTGTGAGGAAGACCAAAGAGATAAAGTGCCACGTTCTTCACATAGTATCAAGGGTACTTACTACTGACATGATTTATCACTACTGATGTTAACCTTGATACCAGGCCGAGATAGCCTTTATCAGTTTTCTCGACTGTGAAGTTACTCTTGTTGAACCTTTTCATACTGTAGTCTTTGGAAAAAATGAATACGCACAGTTCACACATAAGGAGTAAAGTATTACATCCAGCCTCGATGGCAAAGCATCTGCATAAGTTATCTGAAATTAGAGACACCAGATTTGTCTATTCTCCCCTTTATTTATTCAGTGATTTATGAACATGAGAATAGATTCATATTTTATACTCTGAGTTTTAATTCAATAAAGCTGTATTTATTTTCTTGTTCCAATTGTTCCAGGTTTGGTCACTGACAGCTTTTCCAATTGGTTCCTATGTTCCCTTGACATATTCCATTATGTTTGTTTGCTTTAAGCACTATTTCACTTTCTGCCCTGCAAGATACTCAAGGCTCTTTTTATAATATATATATATATATATCCTACCCTAGTCCCAGATCCAGCTATATCTCCAAGAAGACCTTACAGTGCTAAGAATCATATCAGAAGCCAATACACTTTGAATGTGAAGCCACTACAAGTTTGATGCTACGGAGGTATAGCGGCTTCAACATCCTCTAACTGAAAGAACAAGTAAATATATGTGTTTATATTAATCTATATGTATGTGCATGTCTATAAAAATTCCTACATGTAACCATTTCTATCTACATGAAGCTAAACCTGATTTTATACTGATGAATCTAACTGTAATCCATTACCACATAGATTACTCCTTGTCTCTGTTTATCTAAAATTTCTCACTCTGGGAGTTCCTGTCATGGTGCAGTGGAGACGAATCTGACTAGGATCCATGAGGACGCAGGTACGATCCCTGGCCTCTCTCAGTGGGTTAAGGATCCCTGGTGTTGTCATAAACTGTGGTGTAGATCACAGATGCAGCTTGGATCTGGCATTGCTGTGGCTGCGGTGCAGGCCAGCAGCTACAGTTCCAGTTCGACCCCTAGCCTGGCAACCTCCATATGCCACGGATACAGCCCTAAAAATGCAAAAAAAAAATTAAAATAAAAATTCTCACTTTAGCAGCAAGAACCCTGGCTTATCATCAGCCATCCATTTGCTTAACTGTATAATTCTACTACACATAAATAAAAATATCAGAATTTTTAACCAGTATGCCTGGAGGAAAGAACTTTAACAACTAGACCACAATGTCTATGTACAGTTTCTTCTGTCTTTAGTCCGACTTAATTCATTTCCAAAACTACTTAGGACAAAAGTATTTTCCCCCAGCCTACTCAGTGAAATTGCTTCTTACATACATAATACAGTTAGATAGTTTTGCTCTATCCTACATTTTGTCCTAGGACCCTATAGTATATTAATTTTTTTTTAATGGCTTCACCCAAGGCATATGGAATTCCTAGGCCAGGGACTGAATCCTAGCTGCATATGCAACCTACACCACAGCTATGGCAACACTGGATCTTTTAACCCACTATGCTGGGCTGGGGATTGAACCCAGGCCCCTGCAGCAACCTGAACCTCTGTAGTCAGATTCTTAGTCCAGTGTCCCACAGCAGGAACTCCTGTGTATAAATATTTTTAATTCACCTGAATTAAGGTTCAGTTTTTATGCTTTGTAAAGTTTTATTATTTTTGACTAACGCACAGTGTCATGTACTTACCATTACAATATCATATACATACTATTTGTTTCATCACCCTAAATTTATTGCCTGCGCTTCACTTATTTAGTTAGCCCTCTTCACCTCTCTTCTCCTCTCTATCAACTTCTTATATTTTATGTCGTTATAGTTTTGCCTTTTTTAAAATGTTATATATTTTGAATCAACTGGGATGTAGTCTTTAAACTTAGTCTTCAAAATTAGTCTTCAAACAATTATTTTACTTAGCATTTGCTTATGAGCTTCATCTGTGTCTTTGCATGCAGTGAAAACATTTCTTTTTACTGCTGAATAATATTCCATTGTATAGAGGCACTACAGATTGTTTAACAATTCACCTGCTGAAAGCTTTCCTTGTTGCTCCTAGTTTGGGGCATTTATAATTAAAGCTGTTATAAATATTCACTTGCCCGTTTTTGTGTGGATGCAACTTTCAGTTCAGTTGGGTAAATGCCTAGAAGCACAAGTGTTGGACTGAATGGCGAGACTGTTTTGAACTTTGTAAGAAACTACCAACCTGTCCTGCAAAGTGAAATTTACTAGCTGGCATCACCTCCAGAAATTACTGACAGTTTCTCTTGCTTTCAATACTCATCAGTAAACAGTATTGTCTGTTTTGTATTATTTTTTACATTTCAGCTACTCTAATATGTGTGCCGTGATATCTCGCTGTTGTCTTATTTTGAAGTCCTACAAGGTCAAATGATGCTATGTCTCTTTTCTATGTATTTGCCATTTGTATATCTTTGTAAATACAGCTATTTACACATTTTGCTCATTTTCTAATTGGGTTGTTTTCTTACAGCTGAGTTTAAGAGATCTTTGAATATTTGTGATTAAACAGAAAATAAAACTTTATCTGATAGCGTTTTGTAAATACTAAACTCCCAATCTCTGACTTTTTAAAAATTCTCTTACAATGTTTTTCATAATATAGAAGTTTATAATTTTAAGAAAGTGTAAATTGTTTTCACAGAAACCTGTTTTGGTGTTATATCTAAAAACCCATAGGTAAACCCAAGGTCATCTAGACCTTCTCATGTTTTCCTCTAGAAATTTTATAATTTTGTGTTTCACATTTAAGTCTATAACTCATTTTGATTTAATTTTTGTAAAAAGTATAAATCTTAATTTATATTCATTCTTTTTCATTTGTATATTCAATTGTCCCAGTATCATATATAGGAAAAAATATCATTTCTACATTGAATTGCCTTTGCTTTTTTCTCAAAGATCAGTTGACTATGTTTCTGTGGTTCTACATCTGGGTTTCCTATTATATTCCATTGGTTTTATGTGTTTATACTCTCAATTTTTGTAGCTTTAAACTAAGTCTCAGAGTCAGGTAACAATGCCAGTCCCATAATTTGTTCTTAAGCATTACTTTGGCTACTCAAGGTCAAGTCTTTCGCTATAAACTTTAGATTGAGATTATTTTTTGATATGTACAAAATTATTTGCTGGAAGTTTGCTTGGGATTATATTGAATCCATAGATCATATTCTAAGGAATGACATCTTAACAATATGGGTTTTTCTAATTGATGAACATAGATGTTTCTCCATTTATTTATATCTTGGATTTTTTTTCTGTATTATAGTTTTCCACATACTATGAATTCTAGCCATGTTTTAATAAATACATAATCATTTCATTTTTTAGTAATTTTATAAGTGGTATATTTTAGCCAAGTTAGGAATATAAAAAAATATTACTTATTCCTTCTCTGATGCTTTCCCTTTCTTTACGTAGATTCAAGCTTCTGACCTATGTCAATTTCCTTTTCCTTGAAGAACTGCTTCTAACATTTATTTCAAGTCATATGTGTTGGTGATAAATTCCCTCAGTTCTTATTTGTCTGAGAAAGGTTAATTGCTCTCCTTTATTTTTGGAGTACAAGTCACTAGATAATTTAAGTTTGGTAATTTAAAAAATATTTTAAATATTTATGGACTAAGAACATCACCTGTCACGTCATTAAACACAGGATGTTGCCTGCCTCTAAACCATCAGCCAGTGCAACCACCCCTGAAAGTGCACCCTGAGGGAAATTCAGGATGGAGAAAACAGGATACTGTCGCTACATAATTAATTTGCACATTAAAGGAATAATTTCATTGAGCTTAAACTCTTACATCTTCCCATAAATAGAAAAGCACTAAGATCACTACCTTGAGATGTCTGTTTTTTGTAATTAACAGTAATCTTTTGATGTTCTACTACATGTTTTGTTTTTTGTTTTTTCCCCAGCAAAAAGTTCTGTATATGCTGGCTCCACCCTTACCTCTTTGGAACAGTTCCTCAGAACTATCTAAGAGCTGCTTCCTGGTTATAGCCTTCATCAATGCTCCAAATAAAACACAATTCTCAACTTTTAGGTCGTGCATTTTTTTTTCAGTTGACATTCTCTTTTTTCTTGGTTTCTGCTGAGAAATTCACTGCAATTTTTATCCTTGTTTATGAACAGGTAAATTAAAATATTTCCACCTCTCTGGTTTCACCATATTTTTTAATTTTGGTTTTCTGAAGTCTGACGATGATGTGTAGGTGTACTTTTTTTGGTTTGTTTGCTTTTGTTTTGTTTGTATTGATTCTGCTTGGTCTTTTCTAAAGTTCCTGAATATGTGATTTAGTGTGTCATTGATTTCTGAAGTTTCAAGTGACACATATTTTTGTTCAATTCTCTCTTTCATCTTCTAATAGTTCAAATACATATATATTACACATTTTGAAGTTGTTCCACACTTCTTAAGTGTTCTGTTTTTAATTCTTTTGTTCTCTTTGTATTTCATTTTGGAAATGTCTATTGACCTGTCTTCAAATTCACTGATTCTTTTCTTGGCCATGCCCAGTCTACTGAGTAGCCCATTAAAGGGATTCTTTTAGCTTGACTTCTAGCATTTTCTTTTGATTATTTTTTTAGAATTTTCATCTCTTAGCTTTCATTAACCATCTGTTCTTGCACAATGTCTACTTTTCCATTAAAGTCCTTAATATATTTATCACATTTAATATTCCTCATTTGATAATTCCAGTATCTATACCATTTGTGAGTTTCTAACTAATGTTTTCCTATTCAGACTTTAAAATCTTTTTCTCACTTTTTGGCATTTCTTGTGGTTTTCGTGTTGAAAGACAGACATGACGTATTAGGATGGTAACTAAGGAAAGTAGTTTCCTTGGTTTTGAGGTATTTTTTTTTCTGACTAGAAGTGGGCTTTTAAATTATTTTTATAGCTATAGTTTCCAAAGACTTCAAATTCCTCTAGTGTTTTTCTTTTTGTTTCCTGTCTTAAATTTGGACTTGCCCTCAAACTCTCCTCAGAAAGAGTTTGTGTCTTCCACCTCTTTCAGTCATTACTCTTCTTATTCTTATGCTGGAACACTACTAGCACAGGGGCAAGGTATGGAGGAGGGAAACCATTCTACACACTTCTTATTAAATACTAATCGTTTAGCAGCCCTATGTCCCTGGACTGTGACATTGACAGGTGTTTCTCAGCTTTTTGTTTCCCTTTGATGACACAAAAAAGACTCGGGTTGGCTGAAGTGGGGTTGCTTCCCTTACCCCACACTGTTTAAAGCTCAAATAAAGATCTTTTTTCCTGGAGAGTAAACCTTTGTTGTGAAGACTGCTCTGGGAGTATTTCAGAAGGATTATCCTTCCCATCCACTGATCAGAGTCAAGAAGGAATCTTAAGAGCTCCCACTGTGGCAGAGTGGGTTAAGGATCTGGCATTGTCCCTGAGGTAGCATGGGTTCGATCCTGACCTGGTGCAGTGGGCTAAGGATCTGGTGTAGGTCACAGCTGTGGCTCAGATTTAGTCCCTGGCTTGGGAACTTCTATATCCATGGGCACAAACAGAAAAAAGAAAAAAAAAAGAGGGGAACTTTTTTCAGATTGTCATCTTGAGAACCTGGTGGAGGTAAAACCCTCAAATGTGGAAGTCACTCACTCTAAGACTGCTCTGATCCCGAGTTTCTTACTATTATGCTAGTTCAGGCTCAGTCTCTAGCAATTTATCCAAATTATTATTTAAGTATTTCTAATAGTTTATTTCTCCAGCAACCCACTCCAAATAAATTGATCTTAACTGTGACTTTCTAGATTCATATGTCTCTACAGCTTTTGAGGTGGCAGTCTGTTTGCCTTATGATTTTCTAATAGGTTTTAAAAAGTTATTCATTTTCAGTTTCTTAGGCTTATTTTTTTTATTAGGAAGAGACTGTCAATTTTTAATTTTATATGTCAGAGCTAAAATGAAAAGTTCATACATGATAATTATTTATTTTTAATTTATAATTTCATTGATTTCTTAATTACGCAACAAGTAGAGGTATCTTATAACCAGCATTGTCTAGCAAGAAAAGAAACTATACATTTCCTTAAAACACATTATATTATTGAGCTTCTGTCCTACTAAATGACTGAATGGTGATTCAATTTAATTCAGAAACTGCATGTCCTTCAGTTCAGAAATTGCATTCCCTTTTCCCTAGATGTTTCTGTGATTTTCCAGGAAGTTGCATGGTGGCTTATTCTTCCTGAGATGGGAAAGGAATCACTTGCCCTGGGTTATTATATACCCTTGGTGGCATTTACTGTGACAGCCTCACTCCTACCAGATCTCTGGCTTCAGCAAACATGGTTTCTTCTCTCCTGTGCCAATGACATGGACTCACCAGGTTGGCTGGTTCTCTGACAATTCTGTTCCTTTCTAGAACATATCAGCAGCAATCTGCTGATTCTGACTTTTCACACACTATCTTTACAAGAGAGCATCAGACCTTTCTGCTTAGCTATCCTACACAGCAATTTTTACTCAACTATTTCTAATGCACTAGGATTGATAGGGAGACAAGTAAAACACAATCTGCAAATAACCCAAGGTCTTCCTTCTTTTCAAATCACCAAATCTATGTGGGATTCTTTAAAAATATCCCCCCTCCCATATCCGGCTCTAGAAATTGCCTCTTTGCAAGTCATACCAACACCAAATCACTATTTGCTCACTCTGATGTGCTTCCTATCCAGCTGTTAGAAATATTGACTGATCTGTGGTAAGAAAAATCAACTCTAGTTGTTCATGTACTCTTAAAAATTTATCATTTATGGAATTTTCTATTGATAAGATTTTGTTTTTAGATCAGTTTTAGGCTCAGAGGAAAACTGAGAGGAAGGTACAGACATACCCCATGTACCCACTGTCCTGACATGTGCCTAGTCTCTCTAGTCACCAACATCCCCCAAAAGAGTAGTACATTTGCTGCACTGATGAACATACATTGCCACACCAAAGTCACAAAGTCTGTAAGTTTACATTATAATTCATTCTTGGTATTATACATGTATCTATCATTACGATAGCCTACAAAGGGTTTCACTACTCTAAAAGTCCTCTGTTTTCTGCCTATTCATCCTTCCCTTTTGTCCTCCCTGACACTTGATGACCACTGATTTCTATGTCTCTACAGTTTTGCCTTTTCCAGAAAGTCATATCTTTACAATCATACAGTAGTTTTACAGAGTCCAGATTATCCCTGAAATTTTTATACAGAATGTTCTTTAAGCTCAGAACTCTGGCCCTTATGCCTTGATATTCACCTATCAAGGAACATGTTTTGGTTTGTACCTGCTCTCACTAGCAATAAATCTATATTAAGTGATGATGACATATTTCTAGAAATGGAACTGGAAAAAGGCTTTAGGAGGACAAGAGGTGACTCACCAGTTAATATGATAAAATTGTATCTATATACAATTACATAATAACTTTAATTATACAAACATAAGCTCCTTAAGCATAGTTTCATAACTGCATTAAATGATTACATGGCATTAGAACAAAAGTAATGATTTTTTTAGAATTTAATTTTACTTAGTTATTAATAAACATTGATTCAGAATTACTAGTGCATAAATCATATGTATTCATAGACTATTAGCTAATGCCAAGGACCATATATTATTTATTCACAGATTTTCTAAGATATCTGTCTCTAAGCTATACGCACAATAGGTATAAAGAATAATAAAGTTAAGAATGGTTAAAACCATAATTTTTTTTACATCCTCTGATAATTTCTTGTGATGAATGCAGAAAGATTTGGGCAACTAGTATCCAATGCGTAACTACATTTTCCTGGGTGAAATTTAATCCTTATAATTACTACAAGTGTTGAAAATGAAAATTAGAGTATTTATAGAATTTTCCCAGGGCTACCCAAATAGCCAGTTGCACAATTTATAGATTTGAGTCAGGTATGTATTATTGACCCCAAAGCTATTATTTTTCCCTTCCTCTATATCAGCATTATATTGATATATAGATAAACACAATTGCTGGGATTTTATTGTGATTTCTTAAGTGAATCATTCAGTATGCTACATAATATACTTTTGCTTTTTATCATTATGTGCAAAGGAATTACTGGCATTTTATTTTTTAAGAAGAAAAGTTGTAATCAGTTTGTTTTAGATATGGTACTGAAAATGCTGTATTTTCTGCTTGCACTGCTCTAGGTTGGAGAGAAATACAATTAGTGGAAGAGAAGAATCTGTGCAGCAGGTTTTTCACACTTTACAAATGGTTACAAAGTGATAATTAACAATGTGCTAAATACTAGGTGATAATGCTCAACAGAATAAGGTGAAAATTAATTGTTTGAGATACAATATCACTGGGATGGTTCATTTCCTTAAAAGCCATTGAAACAGACAAAAATTGACAATCTCTAGTTTTGAGGTACAGAATATACTATCATCAACTCAACTGAATTGAACCACTTCTATTCATTATCATCAACATTCATTCATGCTCTGTTCATTCAACAAACATTTACTGAATATCAGTGTTGTGCCTGTGACAGATGCTGAGGATAAAGTAGCAAACAATAGACACATGGTCTCTTCCCTCACTGGAAAGTTATTATATCAGTTCTTATCACCATTAGCATCACTGTTATCTTCAATATCACTATCTTCATCACAATCCTACAACCATCATCATCACCACTTACTCTTGGGACAGATGCTCTACTAAGGGATGAATTAAGAGATGGAAAAAGTTAGGAGCCTGTTATATCTGAAAGTGCACTCTTACCCTTTTCTTCCCATGCTCATTCTTTTACCTTTAGAGTAAGTTTAAAATGTTATCTCACAAAACCCTCTCTGATCACCTCATTTAAAGCAGACCAAACTCTCAACCCAATATTTTATATCACTTGATCTTGGAATATGGTGGACACTCATTATATCCTCTAAATGAATACATAAAATAATAGAGATATTTGTTTTCTCCCCATGCCTCTAATGGCCAAATATGGCAAGAAATGGTCACTGAAGGCCCTGGCCCATGAATACAGGAATAGTTCCAGTGTTTTATCTGCAACCAACTGTTTTGTCCCATTACTGTCAGCATCCCTTAAGTTTACAATTTTATACAATGAAACACCCTTTCTCTATTTCAGACTGGCTATCTTACTCACACGATGGCTATGTGACCTACATCAACCTTTTGCCACTAGCTACCTAATGGTATGAATTCACTTGGTCAAGCCTAGGCCCCTACATGTTAGATGTGGAAAAATGGACAACATCATCCATAATACTGGTTAGAATCATGAAGTCTTAAATTTGGGTGATAATAGTGGGGATTATAAAAGGGATATAAATCCAAAAGAAAATACTGCCACTTAATGAAAAAAGGTATATATACACCTCTTGTGAGCAATTAGCAAATGGGTTTATGGAGGCTGAGAAGTCCTATGATTTGCTGTCTGTAAACTGAAGACCCAGGAAATCCACAGGTGTATTTCAGTCCAAGTCTGAAAGTCTGAGAACCAGTGGAGCCGATAATGTAAATTCTAGTCCTAAGCAGGAGATGAAATGAAATGACCCAACTCAAGTCATTAGGCAGAAACAAACGGGAGAACTCCTCCTTCCTCTGCCTTTTGTGCTGTTCAGGCCCTCAATGGATTGGATGATGCTGACCCACAATAAGGAGGGCAGTCTACTTTACTAAGCCCGTTGATTTAAATGCCAGTGATATCTGGAAACACAGTCTCTGACAAATTCAGAAATAACATTTAACCTGGGGACCCTGTGGTCAGATAAGTTGATACACAAAGTAATCATCACGAACCCAACTTCTGTCAACTTGTCACCCATGTATATCTCCTTAAACCACACAATCTCCAAATAAAGGTTAACAATAAGGTCATGATTCCACCTGACATGATACAACTATCCTATGTACTACCAGTCATGCACTACATCCCAGATGACAATGTGATATCCTTTGCTGATTACTCATCTCCTTAGTATTCTATAACTTAATTACTGTGATGTAAAATTAACAATACTTAAACATTGTAGTACTACAAACATTCTTTACTGCTATATCCCAGCCCCTAGAACCAAGCTTGGCATATAGTGGTTGTCTAATATACATGTGTCCAATAAACAGGCATACAAATCATACACCTCATTTTTATCATAGTACTGCCATTCTCCTTTATTTTTCTTCTCTTCCGTCAATATTTCATCTGTTTTTTTCTCTCTAGGGCCACACCTGCAGCACACGGAAGTTCTTAGGCTAGGATTCAAATCAGAGCTACAGCTGCCGGCCTATGCCACAGACACAGCAACATGGGATCTGAGCCCTGTCTGTGACCTACAACACAGCTCACGGTGATGCCAGATCCTTAATCCACTGAGCAAGGCCAGGGATAGATCCCACATCTTCATGGATCCTAGTCAGGTTCGTTAACCACTGAGCCACCAATGGAACTCCCCTTCAATATTTTTGAGTAAGAAATAATTATATTATAAATTGTTTAGACAGTATCATTCACTATAAGATTCAGATTCTAAGAAAATTCTGCATGTATGACATTAAATAATGCAATGCTGTCAGTGTGTAGTTTTATGTGTACATAATGGATATTTCAGGAGTTCCCATCATGGCTCAGCAGAAACAAATCTGACTAGCATCCATAAGGACACAGGTCTGATACCAGGCCTCCCTCAGCAGGATAAGGATTTGGCGTTGCTGTTACCTGTGGTGTAGTTCGCAGATGTGGCTTGGATAACGTGTTGCTGTGGCTGTGCTATAGGCCAGCAGCTACAGCTCTGACTGGACCCCCAGCCTGGGAACTTCCATATGCCACAGGTCTAGCCCTTAAAACAAAATAAAAATACAACTGGTATTTAAATTTCTAGGAACAAAGTAAAATTATTTTACTTTATACCTTTATAAGGACTGAATTTCTAGTTACCTACAACTATTTCAAAGTTTTGAAACTCGGTGAATGAATTCATTTTTAGGGAGCTTGTATACTCCAGGAGAAACTTAGAGATTATAGTAAGCAAGGAAAATAGCATACCCATCTCTATTTCAATTTAATAAAACTTGTTAAAAAAGTACTATTTGAAATCATTTTATATCTACCAACATCCAGAAAATATTCAAACATTGCCAAAAAAGAAAACTGTATCTTTTAACTTTTAAGCAGTATGATATGTAACTGTGGGCTATTTTTGAGTATTTGAGCCTCATGTATGTATTTTTAATTGTGATTGCTCCAGTGAGCTATACAGCTATTTGCTAGGGATGAACTTCAAAAAAGAACTAACAACACAGTTAAGTCAACACTTATGCTTGCCCACTATACAATTATATGTTAAGATAGCTTTTTAAAAATCACCGTTCTTGGAGTTCCATTGTAGCTCAGTAGTAAAGAATCTGACTAGTATTCATAAGGATGTGGGCCCAATCCCTGCCCCCTCTCAGTGGGTTAAGATCTGGCAATGCCATGAGCTGCGGTATAAGTTCCAGATGTGGATTGGATCTGGCCTTGCTGTGGCTGTGGTGTAGGCTGGCAGCTGGTAGCTACGATTCGACCCCTAGCCTGGAAACTTTCATATGCCATGGATGTGACCCTTACAAAAAAAAAAAATCACTGTTCTTTTTGTATGGGGCACAGACTCATAATAACCCTTAAATATTCCCATAATTGTAATAATAAGAAGAAAACTATATTGTCTCAGATGAGTTCTTACACTGTACAGATGTTTTCATGTCATTTCATTTCTTACTCACAACAAACCTATGAGAGTTATTACTATCTTTAATTCCATATTAAAAAAAATGAGTCATGAAATAGCTAAAGGCCTTGCCTGAGATTATCCAGTAAATGAGTAGTTGAATTAAAATACAAGTTAAGGTCTTTCATGAGCTCCTACTCAGATGAAACTAATTGAATTCTCTCCCATAGAAACTCTGTGACCTTGGGCAGATAATTTATGTTTTCTGAGTTTCAGTTTCCTCAGCTATAAAACTATGAGCACTAATACCTGGGTTATGTTTTGATGAAGATTAAGTTACATACCATGAAACTAATTTTATAAAAAACTGATACATGATGATGGCATAATACTAGAATTAATACTAGCAAGTCAAGAAGATGAAATTGTGGTAGTGGTATTATTTTTTTATTAATCTCATTCTAAATTCTATGATTTAGATTTGAATTTTATTTGGAGGCCATTAGATTTAGTTCTATAGGACTGCAAATGAATTGATCATTGTGTTTCCTCTTAAATAATCTCAAGTATTTTTAAATTTTCCTTGGTGGAAAATCATTGGGGTTTATGGAGATATGATAATCAAATGGCCATGCATCTTCAGTGGCAGCCCTCAGTACTTTGATAAGTAATTATCACATGGTTAAATCCTCTATAAGTAGACAATGAGACCCTTTGTTTTCATCCTACAAGTAGTAAATTGCTCCAGGATCAGAAAACAGATTTGGTTTCAGATCTTCACTGATTTTCTCGCTTTTAGTGAAATCAATTAATACACTAGCAGCTCAGCTTCCTAAGCTATCAAATTGGCATAATATTACTGTTCATTTATGTCTAGAAGAGAGTAAAGTAATTCAATCTTTGTTTAGTCAGGATACCCTCAGCCATTCTGGGCTAACCACCAAGTGTCAATGTCATGTTAAAACAAATGGTATCCTCATACAACCTTAATGATCCAGGTGATTCTCCAGTCCAGCAGTCCTCTACATGTGGTCTCAGTGTTTCCGGCCGCCTCTACTTGAATCCATACTACCAAAAACATGGCTCCAGGGGAAGCAAGGTGCGAAGAATTGAGTACCAACAATTAAATGTTTCCAACCTGAACTGATGCATATAATGTGTACTTATTCTATGGATAAAAATAAATTATATGACTTTGCATACAACTTTGAAAAGTGGAGAACTCAACGTCCCCCCCTGGACTAAGAAGTAGATGAAAACCTTATACTGATAAAGGGCTATGTCACCACAACTGAGTTCATAATCGACAAGGTGAGTGTCTTCAAAGAACGTTAAACTGTGAAACTGCACACTGATATAGCTCACAAAACAGTTATTTTTGGTATATGCATAGGACATAGCTATATATCAAATGACTTCTCTGATATAACAGGTTATTATTAATTTAGAATATGGTGCCTTTTCACCTACTACCAGAAAGAAGCAGAAAATTCCTGTAGCGTCATAGTGTAAGTGTCAGGGCTAAGGTGATGGATACCGTTCAAAGCAGCAGGTATTAAAACTAGAGAGGCTTACTGTGTAATTTATGTGAAAACTGTAACGATAATTTTGCTATGTATACTGTTATACAGAAAGAATAGATTCTAAAGTTTCGTTAAGTCCTTATAATATGAGATACTGAGATTATCCAGTAAATGAGTAGTTGAATTAAAATACATTTTAATTTCTCCAGGAGAAAATACAGTTTGAAGTTAGATACTTTCTTTTACAGTTTCAGTCATCTTTTCTCAATTTTTTCTTATATCTATAAAGCCTGGCAATAAAGAACTACATAAGTTCCTGTTTTTGAATGCTCTACGGGCTGAGTAAAGCAGATGCCTTTGGTTCTCCAATCAGATCAACTTTATCAGGACAGTACCCCCATCCCCATTTAATTTTGGTGTTGACTGCTAATGGCCAATACCTGTAGTCATCTTCTCCAGTGCATTATCATTGACTAATAAGAGCCAAATTGCCCAAAGATGTTTGGAACACTGGAAGGTTATACACCTCACACATTCAAGGCAACACACAGCCATGGCAGTCTTGCCTTCTTTGCCTCTAGGTGGGACATCTGGGAAACAATTTATCTCCAGAATTTCCAAAGATAGGAGGCTAAAGCTGGGTTCTGGAAACTACATCTCTAGCTGAGTTGTTTTCCATTCCTCATCTCTTTCCTCCTCATTCGTTACAGATTTCTCCAGAGAAGACTCTTTCAAAAACTCACTTTTGCCTGATCTTGTCCCAGGCTCTGCTTCTAGGCCTGACCGAAGACACCGGGTATGTTCGGCCTAATTAGTGTGGTCAATATTCTAGTACCTAGAACCACAGTAGAGCTGCTATCACAGAAAGTAATCTTTTCAAGGTGATTCCAGCTATGGGTTTGCTATGCATCGAACAAACAAGCAAATGGAAAAATAAACTATACAGGCTTAAAACAATATCCCCAGCCCTGACGCTCTGTATCGAACCACAAATTATTGACATTTGGCAAACTGCATCAACAGACTGTTTTTTGAGTCGGTCAAATAGGTAACGTGATGCCACTATGTTCACTAGTTAATTAGCTTGCCTGCTAATTGCATTAAAAATGTAGTTGGTCCTAGTGTGTAGACAGCAAAAATGTAACAATTTTTTGAGAAAATGAGCATTACTAACCTCTCAGGTACCTGGGAAAGGAACACTAAAAAAGGCCTTGTGAAGTTTATGAGAACACACGAAGTGCATACATAGTTCTGCTACATTATCCTTACTGAGGTCACAGTTTGCAGTATGTCATGCTCTGGAACCATATTCTAAGGAACATGCAGGCAATCTGATGTCCAGAGAGTTTCTGGGGCATATAATGTAAACATGTGTCGCATGAAAGACTTAGAATTATGGACATATCCTGAACATCTCCCCGTTCTGACTAATTAGTACCCAGCCATTATATTATGAACTTGTACACGAGAAGTAGTTATTCCTTGTAACTCAGTATGAGTTCCAAGTATTTTAAATTAACGGCTATCCATATACATTTTCTAATTAGGTAGAACTTGAAATCTGTTGCTTAAATCTATTTCACAAACTACTTATTATTTATTTATTTTGAATTTATTTTTATTTTTTATTATAGTTGATTTACATTGCTCTGTGAATTTCTGATGTACAGCAAAGTGACCCAGTCATACACACATATAGGCATTTTTTAAACATCATCTTCTTTAGTCCTATTTCTATAAAAAGCAGAAACATGCTAGAATCTGAAGTAACATTTTAGTTACTATGAGAAAATGGGAATTATTCTCCAATATAATCTCTATCATTATGATGAAATGTAAAGGAAAAATCCATATAATTAGCAGGGAAACAAACGCTTGGTTCAAAAAACCAAGATGTTAACAAATGCCAAAAGCCTGAGGACTCCACCCTCAATGCGAAAGCATGCTGGTATAAAACATCTGAATATCAATGGTACATTCAGCTGCATCCAGAGATCAAAGTTTTGTCTCCAAACTACCCTCACAAAGATAATCTGAATTGTTCCTAAATATGAATAGTCCCAAGCTCTACACAGACAAGTAGCATCAAAACTTATAGGGAAAGTTAGGGGTAGGGGATTCAGGTACAAATTACTATGTATAAAATAAATAAGCTCCAAGGATATGTTTTACAGCACAAGGAATATAGCCAATATTTTAGAATAACTTTAAATAGAGTATAACCTATAAGTATTTGAATGAATGTAGGTTGTTCACCTGAGACAAATATAATACCATAAATCAACTACACTACAATTAAAAAAAAAAAAAAACCACTAGCGAATCAGTATACAAATTCTCATGTATTCAGATGATTCTTATATAGGTTCATTTTAAGAAACCCTGGAGTTCTCTCTGAGCTCAGATTGATTCTAGTGATATTGTTAAGAGGAAAGTAATTAGGAAGAGTAATCAGCTCATTTCTTATCTTTTTTAGCTTCTTTCTCTTGAGGTATAGTTGATGTACAATACTGAATAAGCTCCAAGTGTACAACATAGTGATTTACAATTTTTAAATTTCATATTCCATCTATACTTACTATAAAATATTGGCTATATTCCATGTGCTGTGCAATATATTCTTATAGCTTATTTATTTTATACAAAGTAGTTTGTATTCATAATCCCCTACCTATGTCTTGCCTCTTCCCCCTTCATTTCTTTTTACCTGGAATATAGAAACTATTTTCCATCAATAACTACAGTGTCTAATGCTTGCAAAATATTCTATTTCAAACTAACTTAACTAAAGCAATTCTTCCAAATTATCAGATTATCCCATTACCACCTCTTCGATCTAGAATTTGCAATAATAATAAAATTACACATAGCAGATCAAAAATTCTTAAAGTAAAAGGCATAATGATGACACCAATTACAGTTGGTGCTTTACAGCGTTTATATTTAGCTGTGTGAAAGAATCAGCATCACTCCAAGCAGTTGGTACACATGGAATGTGAAGTGAGACTTCTCTTCCACCTGATCAAATCCTGGAGAAGGTAGGGCCAGAGAGGAAAGAGATAAAGCGAGGGAGCCAAACACATCTGTGTTTGAGTCCTGGCCCTGATAGTTTCCATTTGAGCTTCAGCAAGTGATTTAGCCTCTCTGAGCTTTAAAATACTCTTTGAAAATTGGAGAATAATACCCCTTTGCAGGAAAGAGAATAATAATAGCTAAATATATTAAATGCCGATCATGGGCCAGCCTCCAGAGTAATAGTTTATATGTACACATAATTACGTTTAATACTTGCTGAAGCTCTTTAGATGAGTACTGTTATTATCTACTGCATCTGCATTTTGCAGATGAGAAAACTGAGGCATAGAGCAGTAAACTAATTTCACAGAGACACGGATAATGAAGATCCTAGTTTTGATCTTAGCAGACTCATTCCAGAAAACTTTGCATATTGAACTACAGGTGTTACCACATTGTGTACATTTATGGACTGTCCCATGTATAACATGTCAAAAACACAAAACTGCTTGTCTTTCTCCTTTACCTTTCAGATTAAACTGAACTAGCAATGATAGAGAAATATTGTTAATCTACCAGCAATGCCGATTTTAAACTCTTATCCCAAACGATTCTCTTACAATGACAATGTGTACTCCTTTTAGATGAACTTTTAATCAAGCAAAGCAGTAAACCGATGACTTCCTCACAAATAAGCTTTACAAACTATCACTGGAATGTGATAAAACTGGAATATATAGGGAGTATACCTATGTTTCACCAGCAGAGACTTAAATATAAATGCAAACATCGTTTTAGTTAGCTTCACAAAGAAAAATATGAGAGCAATGTAAGAAAGATAATGACTGAAGTATTACAGCTTAAAATTAAAGATACTGAATGCTGTGTATGTATGTTGTGTGTGTGTGTGTGTCTGTGTGTGTGTGTGTGTGTGTGTTTTAGACTTACAAGCACTGCTGATCCAGCATTTGTTATGCCACTTGAATATCCAGAGATCCAGGACTGATATTATGTGAGTCACTTGACAATTCAAGTAAAAATGATGCGATATTTTTCTAAAACTGGTCAATAATAAATGAGTTTTAGAATTTAAATCAAAACAATGGATTTCTCACAGTACATTATTGATAAGGCACACTTATTCTAACAACATTTTCAAAGGATAATGCATTATTTACTGCTGCTACTAATAAAAACTCCAATATAAATGAAAGTATTAAACTAAAAAATAAAATAAAAGAGGCCTCAGCACGGTAAATATTCTGCAGGGTAGTTTATTTGGAATTTTCATAAAGAAAATGTGTAATATTATTTGCTTCACAAATTCTTGAATTTTTATTTCCATTGGTGTATAAAACGTAAGTTTCTTACAAAGGCTTAGAAGTATATACAAACAGTAAAATGTCCTATGATTATTCTTTATGACTTCTGGACATGTTGCTGCTCTGTATAGCACAATATGATAAAATGATAATTAACTTTTCATAATGATAATGTTATATTAGGACAGAATACAACTTTAAAGATTTATTTCAGAATTAGAAATTTTAGTGTGATTTTTTTTTATGGCCACACCTGCAGCACATGCAAGTTCCCACATGAGGGGTGGAATTGGCCCTGCAGCTGCAGGCCTAGACCAGAGGCACAGAAATGCTGAATCTGAGCCACATCTGCAACTTAGACTGTAGCTTGCAGCAACAGTGGATCCTTAACACAGTGAGCAAGGCCAGGGACTGAACCCACATCCTCACAGACACTATGTTAGGTTCTTAATCTGGTTCCTGACAATGGGAATTCCTTTACTATGATTTTTATTTTTTTCCAGAAGCATCTTGATTCTTTATATTTCATATCTAAAGAAATACAGGGATCATAAAAGTATGATGACTGGACTTGTTTGTTGAATGAATAAGTGAATGCATGCATGGCTATAGAAAGAAGAAAAACAGTAGAAGACAGCAAGGTTTCAATGAACACATGATCATAAATAAAGATACAAATTTAGCATAATAGTATGCTTTTCTGAGTGTCAAATTATATTAGACCACTAGGTTAAAATATCCTTTTTAAGAAGTTTTAATTGAAATCGTCTTGATGTCATTATAGATTTACATGCAGTTAGAAGAAATAATAGAGAGAGATCACCTTATACTATGCCCAGTTCCATCTAATGATAACACTTTGCAAAACCCAAACATATTGTAAACACTAGTTGGTACAATCCAGCTTATTCAGATTTCCCAGGTTTTACTTGTACTCATATATGCATATATGCATGTTCGTTTTTAGTTCTATACAGTTGTGTCACCTTTAGTAGGCTTGTGTGCCTGTGACCACAATCAAGACAATGAGAATTCCACCACCACAAGGATCCTTTGTGTTACCTAATCAGATTCAGCTCATTCTTACCTCACCCCAAGCAAACTGCCCATACTACTGATCATGCCTCCTGGCAACCACTAATCTGTTCTCCATTTCTAAAACTGCATTGTTTCAAACATGCTATATAAATGAAACTATCCCTTTCAGTATATATATATATATATATATATATATATATATATATATGCATATATGCATATATATATGTATATGTGTATATATATATATATATACACACACACACACACACACACATACACACATAGTTGTTGTAGCATAATTCCTTAGAGATACATCTAAAGTTCATTGCTTTTTATTGGTGAGTAGTACTCTCTGGTATGCATATAACATAACTTGTTTAACTATTCCTCTATCAAACAGCTTTTGCTCTGATTCCAGTATTGGCTATGACAAAGCTGCTGTGACTATTCACGCACAGGTTTTTTGGTGTGCATGCAAATATAAACTTTCATTCTGGAAGGATAAATACTGAGGAGTACAGTTGAAGGAATGAATGTATGGTAGTTGGATGTTTAGTTTCGGAAGAAACTGCCAAGATGTGTCCCAGAGTTGCTATATCATTTTATTTTCCCACTGGTAATGTATAAATGTATAAATGATTCAGTTTCTTCACATACACACCACACAGAATTTTGAACACTATCTTTTTTTAAATTTTAGACATAGACATGTATTGATATGCCATTATGGTGTTTATTTGTATTTCTCTGATGGCTAACGATGTTGAATATCTTCTCATGTCATTATTTTCTATCACATGTAACTCATGTGATGTTACAAATGAGTACTGCGATACCCAGAGTACCCAACATGAAGACCACACAAAGAGATGCGCTTAAGTAAGATAGAATCCTACATGGTGATCAAGTAACAAGCGAGAAAGCAAGAAAAGTCTTTTCAGTAAAATGTCTGTTCATGTCCTCTGCTCATTTTCTAAGTGGATTTTAAGAAACGAAATTATTTTTGTTGAGATTTGAGAGTTTAAAAAAATACATTTTAGATAACTAATCCTTTATCAGATATTTCATTTGCAAATATTTTCTCCCAGTCTGTAGGTTCTCTTTTCATCTTCTTCACATGAGTTTTACAAAGTAATTTTTTTAAAAATTTTGATGAGGTTCAACATATAAATAGTTACTCTCACAGACTCTCACAGATCATGCTTTTAGTATCAAACCTAAAAATTCTTTGCCTAGACAAGATTCTCAATTCTTCTATTTTCCCTAAAACTTTATAGTTTTTGGAGTTCCTGATGTGGCACAGCGGGTTAAGGCATAGGTTGCATCCGCAGCTCCGACTTGATCCCTGGCCCAGAAACTTCCATATGCCACTAGTATAGCCAAAGAAAAAAAAAAAAAAGTTTAAAGTTCTACATTTTCCAATTAAGTGTGTGATTCATTTTGAACTGATTTTTGTATATTGACTGAAGTGTTTAGGTTAAGATTCTTTCTTTTATTTTTCTTGTCTTTTTCCCTTTTTGCCTCGGTATGTCCAAATGTTTCAGTACCATTTGTTTAAAAGAGTATCCTTTCTCCTTTGAATTGTTTTTGCACTTTCATCAAAAATCAGTTAAACATGTTTGTGTGAGTTTATTTCTGGATATGTTTTTCTTCTACTGCTTCTATACTGTCTTCATTGCTATACATGCATGGTGGTTTTAATATGTGGTAGAGTGATTCTGCTATCTATGGGCAGCATGTTCTATATACACCAATCTGATCCTATTGGTTAATTGCATTGTTTGCACATTTAATATTCTTACTGATAATCTGCCCAGTATTTCTATTAGTTCCCATCATACAGGTTGCGTGTTGAATTTTGCAACCACAATTGCTCATCTGCTTAATTCTACTTTACGTTCTTTCAATTACTGCTTCATCTATCTCGAGGTTCTGTTTGATGCATACCCATTTAGGATTGCTATATTTTCCTATGAATGATCCTTTTATCACTGTGTTATGCCCCTCTTTGTGTGTTATGATTTTCTCTGCTCTGCATTCTACTTTATCACATATGATTATTATAGCAATTCCTATTTAAAACATAGTATATGCGTGTTAAAAAGAGTTTTCAATCCATTTACTTCTAATCTACATACATTATTTAATTGAGTTTCTTACAAGCAGGCGATAATTGGGTCATAGCTTGTTAACTACTCTACAATTCTCTTTTGATTTGTGTATTTAGATTATTTACATTTACAATAATTACTGGCGTGTTAGAATCATCTCTGCCATTTTGTTAATTGTTTTGTTTTCTCTGGTTTTCATTCATCTTTTTTCTTGTTTTCTCATGTGTTGCCTGATCACCATATAGGATTCTATCTTGCTTTACTTACAGTTTTCATGAGTGAATCTCTTTGTGTAGATTTCGTAGTGGGTACTCTGGGTATCACAATACTCATATGTAAGATCACATGAGTTTCATGAGAGCATCACATGATACTCATATGAGTATCAACATTTTACCTCTTTGAGTTAAATATGAAAATCTCACTTTCATTTAGATCCCTTTACCTTCCCTGCTTTTTAAAATGTTTTATTTTTTACATTTTTATTAATGATTTTCTTCCATCACCGTTGGTTCACAGTGTTCTGTCACTTTTTCTGTTGTAAAGCAAAGTGATGAGATCCTGCTGCACAGCACTGGGAACTATATCTAGACACTTATGATGAAGCATGATGGAGGATAATATGAGAACCTTCCCCATTTTTAAATATCTTGGTCTTGAATATTGGATGATATAAGCATTTCTGCTTCAAACATCAAACATGATTTATAAAACTCATGAGGAAAAGGATAGTCTATATTATGTCTCTATGTTACTGTTCTTACATTGTTCTTTTCCTCCTACATAATGCTACATGATTCTTTTATTATTTTCTTCCTGCTGGAAAAAATTTCTCAACCAACTTACAGAGGTAGGTCTGCTAACAATAAATTTCTTTCATTTTCTCCAACTGAGAATTTCTTTATGTCTCACTTACTCCTGAGAGCTAGTCTTACCAGAAATAGAATTGTGGTTGACAGTTCTTTTCTTTCACCACTTGAAAAACTATTGTGTCACATTCTTTTGGAGTCCAAGGTATCAGATTGGAAATCTATGACATTTTCAAATGATGTTTTTTATAGGTAATATATTGTTTCTCTTGTCTACTTTCAAGATATTTTCATTGTGTTTAGTGTCTAGAAGTTTGCTACTACTGGTGGTATAGGTTTCTTTGTGTTTATCTTACTGGGGTTTGTTTAGATTCTTGGACTAATATGTCGGTTTCTTCACCAAATTTGGAAAGTTGTCAGCCATTATTTCTTCAATTGTTATTTCAGCCTCATTCTTCTCTTCTCCTTTGATACTCCAATAATATGAATATTGGATTTTTTGGTTTTGTTTCATAGGCTCTTGAAGCTCCATTCAATTTTTTTTTTCAGTATATTATCTGTTGCTTCAAATTGGGTAAGTTGTATTGATCTGCTTTCAAGCTCACTGGTTCCTTTATATGTCATTTCCACTCTACTATATTTTCCACTCTACTATTGCCAAGGCCATTTTGTTAATTTTATTTCTATTACTATATTTTTCATTTCTATAATTTTTAACATAATTTTTATTTCTTTGCTATAATTTTTCTATTTTTTAATTTGTTTCAAGAGAGTTATAATTGCATATTGTAACATTTTTGTGAAAGAAGCTTTAAAATCCTTTTTGGGCAATTCTAACATTGTATTCTTTCAAGCATTAGCATTAATTTACTATCTTTTCTCATTTAAATGGTTTTCTTGGTTCTCGGTATGGTGGGTGATTTTCTATAGTATTCTCAGCATTTTGTCTATTAGGTTTCACAACTCATTGTACTATTTAACTCTTTATTTTAGCAGGTAGTCACTGTATTTAGTTTTATCATACAGGTCTTGGAGCTTCATTTGTGGACTGTGGTTTCAATGGCACTTTAGTTTCCAGAGGCTTTGTAGGTTTTTTTTGGTTGTTTGTTTTTGTTTATTCTTAGTTTATTAGGTACCATGCCAGCAGGGTTCCTTTTGTGGATACTTAAGTGACTTTCCCATCCTGGGATGCTGGGTGTCTTCTCTCGGGGGAGGGATGTGATGGGATCCCCTTAGCAGTTTCCCCTCAGTCAGCTGCCTGGTTGTCTCTAGAGGGACAGCAAGTCCCTCTGAGTCAAAGTACATCTATCTCCAAAGCGGGCAGCTTGCTACTACTTCTTGCCAGTTCTGTCCATGAACTCCAGTGCCTCTGAGCAGGGGTGAAATTTTCTATTTCTAGCCACTTGCTTTGCCTGTGTCCATCCAGTGGTTGCGCCTCACCTCCAGTACCTCTGGATGGGTTTGATGGGCTAGGCTGAGGGGTAAAAGACAGTCTCAGGACTGTGTGGACAAAGAGACTCACAGATGGAACTTACTGTTGTAAACAGATCCCTCCTGCCAATTGCACCCTCCTCTCAGTATTTCTCAGTGGGAAAGAGGAGCCTGAGGCCCTGCAAAAGAGGAGTATGCTCTCCCTGGACATTTACTGTCACCAGAGCTCCTGGTAGATTCCCCCTTGCTAGTGATGACCGTGTTAAGTTCTTCTGATATTGCCGTAAACACTCTGTTAAATACAGGGAAGGGGTGAACCTACTGAGGTCACCTTCCATGGTGAGCCTGGGAGTCAGAAAATGTCAGAGCTTGGTAGCCTTCTTCTGTTGGGTGGGAGCAAAATTAAAATGCCTGTTCTTCCTGTACTGGAGTCCCAAACCAGTACAGCTCTTTCTTACCACATTTTCAGAGTTCTCCTTTTGCTATTGTCTGTGTTATTTCCAGTGTTTATGCTGCACTTTGCAAAAAGCAGAGAGATACAGGTCTATGCCATCCTGTCTGAACGAGAAGCCCCTAAAATATGCATTTTTATTCTTAAAGATAGATGATACTTTTCATTATTTACAAGCCAGAATGACTAAAGTACAAAAATACATGCTATTTGTTCAAGGTCATGAAAAAAGTAAGCAAAAGGTAGTAAAGATACTAAGCTTGATCTATGTACTAAAAGACATTTTTTCCTCATGATTTCCCTCTTTCTTTATACATGTAAACAGTATAATAAATACAAAAAAAAAAAAACCTTACAACAACAAAAGCAAGTTCTAAGAAACTATTCTTTACCTAATATGTATCTGAAAGAGTTTAAAAACCTATGTAATGAATGTGTTCATTAAATTGTGTCATGAAAAACATAGAGGCAGAGGAGGTAAATATAAAACAAACACTTTCTTTGGAAATGCCAGACAAAGGCAATGAGGATAACTGTGGTGTATTAGAGAATTTTTTAAAAAAAGCAGCATTTTGAAGGGCAGGTATTATCTTGGCAAAATGATTGTCTCAGATCTCTTGCAGATTCCTTGGCACTCCCCTGTATAAATGGGTTTGAGAGGACTAGCACCCCAAAGAGGAGAAGGAAATTTGGCTTGGGAGTTTCCCAGAGCACAAGGACAGCTGAGTTGATTTTAGGCTATCAGTCTGGAAAGAGTAAAAATGGCTAACTCTGTTTCTTTGTCTTTCTCTGCTAGATATTTCAGATGCTGGCAGGAGGGCAGTCTGGAACTGACAACACCAGCCATAATTACTAAGGAGACACTCTCTAAGAATACGCCTTGTTTTGTTTTGTTGTCTTCAAATACCAAAGGCAAATAATGAAGTGTTTACAAGAAGTGAAAGATCATCCCTCACTCCTTTTCATGTTGATGAATTCCAGCATAAGTTAAAAGAGATAATCCAAGCTATTGAGTAAACATGAAAGAGTTCCAAATACAAACCCCAGAGAAATGGAGGGGCAGAGGGAGGATATGAGAGAAGGGAAACAAGAAAAGACCTGAGGTGGCTCATTAGGCATGAGGGAGCCCAATTTTAGATCTTCCTCTTCTCTTGTGAGAAGTGAAATACAGAAGCAATTGTGTATCTCTTTAGAATTTTTTTTTAACGAAAAGGAATTTTTTTTTTTAAATGACGTGGAGATACTGACTTGCAGTGTTTTACTTCAGTAGCTTCCAAGAATGGGACGGGTGCCTGCCAATGTGACAGAAAGAGCTTAGTGATCCTTCCTTTCCTAAAACTAGGATTTGACACAAACTCTTTTTACATAAGGCAAATGTATCTAACGGCATTTTTGCTCCAAAGAAATTGTCTGTTGCAAAAGAAAACACATGGATTCTGAAGGACAGAACACCTAATATTTACTGAACAGTTACTGTGTATTAGACAATGTATAAAATATTGCATATTCAGTATTTCCCTGAACTGACACTATTCTGCAATAGGATCACCCAGTTATCTGAGGAGCAAACGTCAACTCAAAGTGATTCAATAGGTTGTCTTAAGTAATACGAGTAAGTGGTACCGCTGAGGTCTGAATCTAGGACTTTCATTCAATATTTTCATTCATATTGAATAAAACTTTTACTCCTGGCGAATAAAATTATTAATTATTCATTTAAAATATTGAATGGAAACTGTTTTCTGTGTCACTGCAGAAATTGCAGAGCCTTTACTATGCCAATATGAATTGAATATATCATGAATAGGAAAAAAAAATTGAAACCTTTACCACCAAAACAGTTCTGGTGGAGTTCCTGCTATGGTGACAGCAGCAAATCTGACTGAGGTAGCTCTGGTTGCTGTGGAGGCATGGGTTTGATTCCCAGCCCAACATAGAGGATTAAAGGATCTGGTGTTGCTATAGCTGTAGAGTAGGTTGCAGCTTGGGCTTGGATTTAATCCCTGGCTCAGGAACTTCCATATGCCATGATTAGGGCATTAAAAGCAAGCAAACAAACACACAAAAAGTGATCTGGCTTTGGCACATTTCCCCACAGAAGTACCTGTGGTTCTAGGAATCAATCATGGTGTTCCAGGGAACAAAGCTTGAGAAGTGTTGGCCCAGATAATCAGTTTTACAGGAGACTCAACCACCAATTCCAGCTCACCAAACTATTTCCTTTATACAAATGTTCTCAAGCTTTTAGGATATTTTAGAATTTTAAAAACACATTCATTTCCATCTGCTTGTTTTCATTTCACAAAAATCAGCAGAGACTAGAATGCTTGCCCACATTTTGGAGATAAGGAAGTTGTCTCAAGAAAGGTGAAAATCCAAGGTCACAGTGTTTTTTCTTCCAGTCTTTCCCAGCTTATTACAGAAGAAAATATTTTTGCAGTTTTATTCATTGTATCTTTCATGTTCTCATTCAACAGCTTTGGTAGAACAGACACCATGAAAAAACAGGAGTCCCAAAGATAAAGTTTTTCTATAATAATAATAGTTTTAAAATATAGCAGCTATAAATTATTAAACACCTATTATTTATACTATTGTGCAAGTTCTTTAATAAAAATATCTGTAATACTTAATGAAAGCAAGAAATGTAAACCCTGTTAGCCCTCTATGCTAAAAGTAAGAAAGGTTGAGATAATAAGTGTCCTAGACTGCAAAGTTAAATTACAGGAAATTTGGGTTCATTTGATAACATGACTATGCCTTTCACACCATCCTAACTGGTCATACCCTTCATCACTAGGAGTTAACCGGAATTATGCCAAATTATATTTATATAGTGAATAGTTCCAGGTAGACAGAACTTCCTTTGAGTGGTTTCTCCCATTATAGATTTAACAAAAGGATTGTGAATTAAAGTACTATTGGGAGTGTCCATGATTGTTTAAAAAACTGGTTAATCAACTGATGGCTTAATAGAATAGGCTATCAATCCTAATGGATTGGGATCCCAGTTGGAGTCCAGCTACAATGTTTGCTGAAAACAAAGGAAACACTAGAGTCAAGTCTTTTGTCTGCCTTTGCATCAATGTCAATATGCGGGCTATAGCCTACAGAACCCAAAAAACAACTTTGCTAATTTTGATTTTAGCAAAAATACGGCTTTTTCTAATTAAATCAAATTTGATTTTTAAATAAAGTGTGAATTATAAATATAAGATAAAATTTATACATTTTAAAATTAAATGTTGATAAATTTCATAATGCCTAAAACTTTGTTACTCAAATTAGTACATTATAGTAAATAAGTCAAACAGAAAGTTTTTACCAGGACTATCTCCTTGTAATTTCACAAACCTTCTCTGAGGATGTGCTTTGCTGCTGGCACTGGGCTAGTCATGAGGATATGCCTGCCCTGTGGAGCTTATAGACACTATTGAGTGTTATTTTGAACACAAACAAGACCAAGGCGCAGTGACTACACTCAAGATTACAGTCTAGATGGAGCATTTATTTACACTTAGAAACATGCTTTATCAATGAGAGGTCAACAGCAATTTTTTAAATCTTTGTATGCCAGAGTTAAAAGACTGTATCCGTTGTGAGGTTTGACCTCTTGAATTTCACTATAGTGTCTGCAGCCCATACAAGGGAGAGGACTTAGTCATAGAGACACTGTGAGCCAATGGTCATGGCAGGACCCCATGCCCCTCTTCTTGTATGTGAGATTCTCTTCTGAAGTGCGGGTGTGCTCTGAGGAGGAAGCGGTCTTATTAGGCGGAGCTAGCCACCAGGTCAAGTGATGTGTGAGCCAGTGTGGAGCGAGCAAGGGTAGGACCCAAAGACTGGAGACCATGTCAGACAATACAGACAGGATTCTGCTTTTAGACTTTAGATTTTGCTTCAGAACTTATCATCTTGATTCGCTTTTTCACTCTTCTGTCTCTCTTTTGCATTGACCCTACAAAGCAACCTAAGTGTCCAACAATAGATGAATAGATAAAGAAGATGTGGTATATCTATGCAATGGTATATTACATACCCATAGAAAGAATGATATAACACCATTTATAGCAACATGGATGGGCCCAGGAAGTATCACCCCAAGTGAAGTAAGCCAGACAAAGACAAATATCATTTGGTATTGATTGATTGTATGCACAATCTAAAAAAAAAAAAAAAAAAAGATATGAGTTCCCATTACAGCTCAGTGGTAAAGAACTCAACTAGCATCCATGAGGATGCAGGCTGCCCTGCTCAGTGGGTTAAGGATCTGGCATTGCTGTGAGCTCTGGTGTAGGTCACAGGTGTGGCTCAGTTCCTACATTGCTGTGGCTGCGGTGTACGCCAGCAGCTGCAGTTCCGATTAGACCCCTAGCCTGGGAACTTCTATATGCCTTGGGTGTAATTTAAAAAAAAAGGAAAAAAAAGAAGAAAATAATTTTCTAAAAAATTTAAAAAAAGATCCAAATGAACTTATTTATAAAACAGAAAAACTCATAGCAAACAAACATATGGTCACTGACGGGGAGGGGAGGACAGGGATAAATCAGGAGATTGTGAGTAAAATATACACATTACTAAATACAGAATAGATAACCCACAAAGACCTACTTAATACTGAATAGCATGGGGAACTATACTCAATATCTTGTCATAAGCTATAATGGAGGAGAATTAAAAAATTATATACATATATGCGCACTTTACTCCTGAAAATAACACAAAATCATAAATCGACTATATTTCAATTGTTTTTAAGTAAAATGGAAGACTGGAAGAGTAAGATTTAAAGACAGAAGGTGGGGGTATGAAATTTTAACTTTAACTTAGTTTACATTTATTTTATTTTTAATGAGAGTTAAAACTACAGTTACAAAGAGAAATGCTGTTAATACTGGTACTCCTAGACTGTTAGTGCTCAGGCAATTCATGTAACATCTATAGGTCTCAGTTTACACAGTTCTATTGCCAAATAGAACTAGTACTTAGCAGTTGCCTGACATGCAGTTGGCCCTCTCTAAGCATCTGCTGGGCTCAGTTTCACACAGAGGGAACTAGTAATGAAGGACGGCCAAGCTGTGACTTGGAGAATGTGGAAAGGCTCCTCGAACCTCCAATATTAAAGGCATTGTTCATTTATAACACCTGAAATAACAATAATAGTCGGTCACCTTTTGTATATCATCAAAGACACTAATGGAAGCACAATTTTTTTTTTTTTTTTTTGGTTCCGGAAACATTTTGATATATGTTAGGCATTGACCTAATTATATACTCGGTAAGTGCAGAAAAGGATCTTATCTACACTAAGATTCTCCATTAAAAAGGAAAGTAAAAAACATCCAGAGATCTGCTAAGGTGCTCCGGGCCAGAAATCACTCAGTGACCAAACTAAAAACAGATTTCAGAAAACTGTACACTCTGTAAACCAGACTAGAAAGCATGACACCATGACCTCACAAGGCAGAACTGGAATATTAATAACAACAATAATAAGTGACAGCTAATACTTATTGAGCACTAACAATACATTAGACACTATCTTAGGTGATTTGTGTGTAAAAGCTCATTCAATATTTATAAACCTACATAAAACAGATACTATTTTGTCCCTATACTACTGCAGATCTAATAATCTAGAGATTCTTCCACAGTAAAGTTATCTAATTGCTTCCAGGTTGCACGATGAATACACGTTGACAATTTTTAGTTAGGACGGTATCTAAAAAATAATACTGATTTCATATGGTAGTAACAAAATTAGTAATTATGTTTTTACCCTTTTTAAAAACTCAATTTTCTGGCCAACTTACAACTTTATTTATAAACACATCTTCTATTAGCAGATTCCTAATTTATTGATTTCTAATTATAATGATAATATGCAATATTTGTTGTTAAGCTCAACAGGTCTGAGCCAGATGGATTTTCTTAAATATAGACAGACAAAGAAGAATTGGAGCACTTACCATTTTTATTATTGAACTCTGAAAACAATTTCAGCATGCTGAACAGAGTTCCTTTGGAAAGTTAATTTTTAATGGGAATGGCATTCTGCCTTTGGTTACATGGTTGATTATTTTTAAATGTATATGGCATTACTGCCATTCACTATAATTACCTGTCAAAGATTTCTACTTTACTCTGAATTCCATTTTTGTCATTGAGATGTACCTTTTACTATTTTAACATAACATGCCTATCTGTATACATGTAAACAAGGCGTGTGGTCAGGAAATACTGTATTGACTGAAGCACTCTCTCAGTGGACAAATTTATCTGTCTTAATATCAAATCATGTCACATTTTATTTACATGGATAATAGGACATGGATGAATGCCTATTTCAGTAAAAAGTATATTATATTTCAATGCAGTTATTGGTGGTGAAGATGCTAATGGGTAGCATAACAAGGTAGATTTTACATGACTTGGGAAATGTACGTGAGGCGAGGAAAAGTTAATTTCAGCCTTGCCTCATTAATCAGATCTGCCACCAGCTAAAAATTGTCACCTAAGTATACTGTTCTTTATGCTGTGTGGTACTGATGAAGATACTGACTTACAAAACAGAAGTAATTGGACTTGGCGCTAGAAGGAGGGGGAAAGAGAAAGTATAGGAACGAATGTGTTTATAGCTGACCTTTCAGAAAAACTGCCTAAGGCACCTTGATGTAGCACATGTCACTGCTAATGGAAACTGGATTCAAGACTGTTTAAACAGTCCTGCATGTGAACTGCAGGGAACTGAAATTAACTGCAATAGTTTGTACATACAGGCATTCATACTCAATGCTGGCAAAACAGAGGGGGTGTCAGGCAAGACTTGGGTCAATGTAAAGAAAATGTTGGGAAGTGGAAATACAGTATGGGGTATGTAGCAGTATTATTATTTGAAGTCTTTAAAGGTACAAACATCACTAAAGGCACTTAAAAGGGGAAAACGTGCTATGGAAATATTGATGGAACACTTTATACAGAGTGCTTTCATATATGATTTCAATTGTTCTTGCCTCAAAATGGGGAGATAAATATGATGACTTGAAATTTATAATCAAGATACTGATTTCCTAGGCTCTAAGTTACACTCCTTTTATCACATAGCTGGCATTTGCATACAAGTAAATTCAAGGATTTGGACTCCAAAAACCCTATTCTTTACAGTGAACAAGTTTCAAACAGCTTTACTACGGTAAAATTTTTCATGCAATAAAATTCCTATATTCCAAGCACTTAGTCCAATGTATTTTGACAAACATATGCACAATGTAACAACCACCATAATAGATATTTAGAACATTTCCATTTACTCCAAAAGTTTTCTCAAGAGTTCCTGTCATGGCTCAGTGGTTAACGAACCCGACTAGTATCCATGAGATGTGGGTTCGATCCCTGTCCTTGCTCGGTGGGTTAAGGATCCAGCACTGCCGTGAGCTGTGGTATAGGTCACAGACACGGCTCGGATCCCACGTTGCTGTGACTCTGGTGAAGGCTGGTGGCTACAGCTTTGCATGCAAACCCCCCACCCTGCCCCCAAAGCTTTGACTTTCAATAATTGTAATCTGTTTTCTGATCCTGAACATATACATTTTAGACTGTTATAACAAACGGAACTATAGAGTAGTCTTTCATAGCTTCTTTTGCTCAGAACAATGTTTAAAGAGAGTCATCTATGCTATTGCATGTATAAAAGTTTAACTTATTTTTATTTTATTCTATTTATTTATTTATTTATTTTATTTATTTATTTTATCTTTTTGCCTTTATGTGGAGCCGCACCCACGGCATATGGAGGTTCCCAGACTAGGGGTCTAATAGGAGCTGTAGCTGCCAGCCTTCGCCACAGCCACAGCAACGCGGGATCTGAGCCGCATCTGCAACCTTCACCACAGCTCACGGCAACGCCGGATCCTTAACCTACTGAGCAAGGCCAGGGATCGAACCTACAACCTCATGGTTCTTAGTCGGATTCGTTAACCACTGAGCCACGAAGGGAACTCCTATTTATTTTTTCTTTTTTACGGCTGCATCTGTGGCATATGGAAGCTTGGGGGCAAGGGGCTGAATTGGAACTGCAGCTGAGGCCTATGCCACAGCCATCCAACAATGGATCACAGCCGCATATGCGACCTATGCTGCAGCTCCTGGTTAAAACAAGATCCTAAATCCACTAAGTGAGGCCAGGGATCGAACCCTCATCCTCACGGACACTATGTCGTGTTTTACACCTGCTGAGTCACAGTGAGAACTCCAAGTTTATTTTTATTGCTGTGAACCCATTGTCTATATATACCCCAACGTGTCTGTCCATGAACAGCCTATGGACATTTGGATTTTTTCCAGTTTGGAGCTATTATAAATAATGCTATTATTACCATATGATATCACTTATATCTGGAATCTAATATACTGCACAAATGAACCTTTCCATACAAAAGAAAATCACAGACTGGGAGAAGAGACTTGTGTTTGCCAAGGGAGAGGGTGAAGGAATGGGATGGTCTGGGAGTCTGGGGTTAATAGATGTAGACTATTGCCTTTGGGATGGAAAAGCAAGGTGATTCTGCTGTATAGCACCAAGAACTATGTCTAATCAGTTGTGAGGAATCTATACATGTATGCATAACTGGGTCATCACACTGTACAGTTGAAAAAGTGACATAAAACTGTAAGCCAGCTATAATGGAAAAATAAAAGATCATTATATTAAAAAAATAAATAATGCTATTATTAACAATCATGTGTATGTATTTGTGTGGACGTGTATTTTCATTTTTCTTGGGCAAACACCTAGAAATGCTGGAACATATGGTAAGTGTGTGGAACTCAGGTCCTTAGTTTTTTTTGTCACTCTTTATTGACTATAATCTTTAAAATTTTAAAGATATAAATTTCCCCATAAACACTGCTTAAGCATTTTATATATATATACACGTATATATTTGTTTTATGTATATATATTTTTCATAGCATATATATTTATAATTTGAATTGACCTTTTGTCTAATGTCCCAAGTGAAATCTCTATTTATTTCTTTAATTTCCAAACATTACAATTTTTGTTTCCTGGTATCACTTTATTGAGCTGCTGATTTTAAGGTTCAAATACAAGTTTATGTGCAGATGAATGTATTTACTTTCTCTTGGATTAGAATTGCTGGGACATATGATAATTCTATGTATAACTCTTTAAAGAAACTTCCACACTATTTCCTAAAGTTGATATATCATTTTACATTCCCACAGTGTATGCATGTTCTTATTTTTTCACTTCCTTTAAAAGAACATGTGACTACCTAACTTTGTTGTTATAACCACTGTAGTTGTATCTCATCATCTTTCCAATTTACATTTTCCTGACGACTAATGATATTGAAAATATTTTATGTGCTTATGACCACTTGTATATCCTATTTTGGTATTATCTATTCATATAACACATTTTTAATGTTATTTTATTAAAGTATTTGAGAAGATGACATCACCAATTCTCTCCTCTAGCGTTTTTATCCCTTTTAAAAATTCACTGATGTTTGAGATACTTAAAACATGAAATGTCAAACACTAGGCATTATGCTATATATAATACTGCTATAGGTTTTTACTCTACAAATTCAGGGTACAAAAATTGAATCACATGTAATTTATATCAAATTATCAATCTATCAGTTATCTCTCTATTCATCTCTCATTCAATATATTTATTTCATAAGGTGAATAATTGGTATATTCCTGGTAAGACAGAGTTTCCATTTAATCAGGTATTAACCAGAACTGAATTTTGCACTTACTATTTCACATTACAGTGGTTTTAGTAATTTAATATTGTATAGACCAGTTTCAGGGTCCACATATTTCAAATTTTCTTTCTCCCCCAGTGTCCACATACTTTGCATTCTGGGATTCACAAGGAATATTCATATTAGGATATGAAATCTATCCCTGTACATTTCTTTTTCTTCTTTTTAGGGCTATACCAGGGGCATATTGAAGTTCCCTGTGCTAGGGGTCAAATCTGAGCTGTAACTGCCAGCCTATGCCACAGCCAAAGCAATGCCAGATCCGAGCAATACCTATGACCTGCACCATAGCTAACAGCAACACCAGATCCTTTAACCCACTGAGCGAGGTCAGGGATCAAACTGCATCCTCATGAATACTAGTTGGGTTCTTAATCTCAGAGCCACGATGGGAACTGCAACAATTTCTAATTTTTTTCTTTATCTTCTTACTACCAGTAAACAGCATAATTTGGATCTTATTATCTATAAACAATGTGACACATACATATTGCTCTAAACAATACATCTTTTCCTATTTTGAACTTATTGGAAGCAGAATCTTAATATATTTATTTGATATGCTTTCTTTCCTTTGCCCAGCGTAAAGTAGATGAGGTTATTCTTTTGCTAGAAGTAGCAAAATTTAGTCACTTCCATTGCAATATAAATGTACAAGATTTTATATGAATATGAAAAAAATTGATCCATACATGCTACTGCTGATGAAACTTTATATCCTGGATTTCAGTTTTTACAGAAAAGCATTCGTGTACATGTATCCCATTGTACATATGCAAAGGTTTCTTGAAGGGACATGCCTAAGAATGAAAGGTCATCTGTGATCCATCACAGTACCATTTTCAGTGTCACCAAGTCACGCCCAAGTCTTCCAAAATGGTTATGAGTGAGGACAACTGCTCTCCCTTTCTCCTTTTCTGTTTTTTCTGTCCCTTTTTTCTTTATCCATAGGATATACTTTTCCATTAACAATTTTTGTAGCTGTACCACCTATTATTTGAGGAACTCTTCCTCTTCACTGGGTCCTCTTGGTGTGCCCCACCCAACAAATGGATGGATTACAGAACCAAACCCAACTAGGCTATTGTTCCTGCTTTTTCTTTTCAGATTGGAAGTAAGGTGGAACTGCTGCCTTTTAGATTGTAAGCCCAAAGCATACTGTCCAACATATATGGAAGACCCCCCCCACAGCACATGGTGGGGTCCTTTATGCAGTAGAAGAAAATGATCTCAACAGAAACATAAACAAGGAGCAAAAGAAGAAGTGGAAAGAGATAGGTCAGAGCCCTAAGCTCTAGCCCTTGACATCCTATTTTGCTCAGTTTTTACTTTTGATCCAGAAAGACTGAAAGCAGTCTTTAAATAACACTGTTAGTACACAGGAACACCCAGGAGGCTTGATGACACTGTGATACAAAATACAGAACTACACTACATAATGCAAGAAACTCTGAAGTGAGTTGACAGGAAAAAAGTATATTCAGAACGGAAATTTGAGCTCTTCTAGAAGTTTCCACTAAACATTGTTATGCTAATATGAGTTACACTTCTGATACTTGAAACAGACAAAAAAGTCTGACATATATACAGTGTCAAATGTATTGCCTAAGTGCAACCAGATTGGTATAATGTATATTTCTCGAACATCTGCTGCATGTTTCCCTGAGTCCAAAAACATTCTCTGTGAGATTAAAACTGGGCAGAATAGGATAATCTGAATACTTTGAGAGGGATGTCTCTCTTGGAAACCCTTTGAATTATATTCAAGAGAGAACTGCTGGCTATTCCATACTTATTCATGCTTTACGAATTACTGCAAGGAAGACTAAATGGATAACCTATATTCTATATTATAACTAGGGGTGACCAACAGTATGCGTGGAAGCAACATAATTTAGAATTTGGGGCAATGTGCTAGGTATCAAATAGCAGAAGTGATGTTAACTATTTGGACCATTTCCAAATAACAGTGATCAGAACAGTGAATGTACAAACAGACAACATATAAGAAACAGTTGGTAGAACAGGGAATGGGTGCCCAAGACAAAAACTAAGAAGCAGGTGATTTTCTGATATCTAAAGACAGCAGAAATGAAAGTGTATAATATAACCGGGTGCACTAGAACTAGTACCTAGAAGAAACAAGAGGTAGATCCTTATTATTGCTCATGTCTAGGCCATTGTAAGATTCCCGTGACTTTATCCTTAACACAGTCTTTAACGTAATTTTTAAAGATACATTGAACATACACTTAGCTTTTAAGGTAATTTTTTTTTTTTGTCTTTTTAGGGCTGCACCTGAGGCATATGGAGGTTCCAAGGCTAGGGTTCTAATCAGAGCTGTAGTTGCCGGCCTACGCCAGAGCCACAGCAACGCCAAATCTGAGCCTATACCACAACTCACGGCAACGCCGGATCATTAACACACTGAGCAATGCCAGGGATCGAACTCGCAACCTCATGGTTCCTAGTTGTATTAGTTTCCACTGTGTCAGGACGGGAACTCCTAAGGTAAACTTTTAAATGTACAATGAACAGGGTCATATATGTATAGTAGAAGCTTGTATAGGGGACACACTCTGGAGCAAAACTACTTGGTGTAAACTTAGGCTCTGCTAAACTAGGTGACATTGTACATGTATTTTAGACCTTTCTCTGCCTCAGTTTCTACAGCTGATTTTTGCAAGAAATGATTTACTACAAATAAGGTATTCATTAAAAGCCCTGCCATATATTAAGTGTAAAATACATGTTTTTTCTTCCTCTAGCATCCTCTTATTATTATTACTATCATTTTATTCTATAATCTTAAACTTCTTTAGATTGCTCTAATCACCTATAGGGTGGATTTCAAAGCCCTGACACATCATCCTTAATAACATGACATGACTTCATTGTTGTTGTTGTTGTTGTCTTTCTTTTTCTAGGGCCGCACCCACGACATATGGAAATTCCCAGGCTAGGGGGTCAAATCATAGCTGTAGCCACTGGTCTATACCACAGCCACAGCAAGGCAGGATCCGAGCCGCGTCTGCAACCTATACCACAACACAGATCCTTAGCCCACTGAGCGAAGCCAGGGATCGAACCCGCAATCTCACGGTTCCTAGTCGGATTCATTAACACTGAGCCATGACAGGAACGCCTGACGTGACTTCTGAATCTTTTCCTCTCTAGCCAAATAGTTCTCTCTACTACTTCTCCCATTTTATACTTAACTGACCACACCACTTGCAATTACCCTGAAATACTTTGTTTTCTCATGGAAGTATATCTTTGCACATTCTGGGTTGTTCCACTTTTATAGTTTTCCATTCTGCAGCGTACGCATTAGGCATTATTTTTTAAATTAAATTTCCCAGGGAAAAATGAATCTCACCATCAATTGTGTTAAATCAGTATCTGATATAGATTTCTAATATTGGATATATTATAGTTTATAGTATTTGTTATTTTTATGTCCTTTCCAATAGTAGATTGCAAGCCCTTAAAAGAAAAGTCTCTGTTAGCTAGCACAGTGTCTGACCCAGGATGTGCTTAATATAAAAGCAATGTTTGTTCAACTGATAAAATTTCCTTAAGAAACAAAAAAAAAACTTTTTCACTGATTGAAGTTTATATCATTATAACAGCTCCCTCACAAAGAATCCCTGACGTCTTACCATCTTTCTTTCTGAAGTCAAATGTCACGTCCATCTGTCCTAACAGGGTGTCACTCATATAAGGTAATTTATCCCATTGGATTCTCTATTTCAAATGATATTTGGGAATACCCACTAGTGCAATTGTTTACCAGGCTTTGATTGTTTTCACAGGTTTGTTTTGTTTGTGACTTTCTACATCACTGTAAAGCTACATACGGAGCAGGAAATGTTCTTAATTACATCCCCCACTCCTCAGTCAGGTCTAGCTCTACTAGACCCTCAATGAAGACTGCAGAATCTAAGACTGAATACTGGTATACATAGTCAAGCACAAAGTCAATTATTTGTCAACAATATTTTAGAAATTAATTCATCAAAAGGGCAAGGATTTGGGCTATATGTTCCCTCACCCTAAAATTTCGTTTCAGTGCATCTTAGTATCACCCTTATTGAGTCCTAGCACCACAGAGTTATGTGAGAAAGATCACAGTGAAATTTGTATTACCCCAACCCAGCCAAGCCTACTGTGGCCCCAAACATATTTCCCTTTTGCCAATTACAAGATTCATCTGTTCTCTTTGCCATTTAGTTATTGAGCTTTTCTTGGCCAGGCGGGCCACCCAGGGCCAGCCTAGGCATTAAGCTGACTGTCTGGCCTTCATTAGCTATGTCTAATCCATTCCCTAGAAAACACCCCCCAGGCCATAAAATGCATCTGTGTGTTGTTTTTTATTAGGTCATCTGATTGAGCAGATGCTGATGGCTCTAGAAAAGGAGTGTTTCCCCCTGCCAACCTTAATTTGCTCTGTTTAAGTTGCTGGCAGGGCTCATCAAGAGTGCTATTTCTGTGTTTTAACATGCCATTTCAGACCAGATAGTTATTTCTACATTACCGAATCTTAAAAGCATAGGGCAATTTCTGCGAGTCACCTGATAACTCTTTAACACATCCCTGTTTTGGAGATTCCACAGACATAAAACTCATATCCTCAGCCCTATGGTATACACCCCTCTCCTCTATAGACTTTTTCTCAGTGGGGATTGCTGTACACATGTTATCAACTGCATCACCAAGGGCTTTCTTCCTCAAATAACCGTCCAACTGCAAAACAGCCTGGCTTAGATTTAAGATAGCAAGATATTTCTCTAACCACAGAATCACATAATTCAAAGATATAAGGGGAAAAAAGGCATTTTTTTTATTGCAACACTTTTATAAACCTTAAATTCCTTTAAAATATGGGTGTCCTGAATGATTTCACTTATCTCCCTTTTTTTTTTCTTTTTCTTTTTTGGCCCCACCTGTTGCAGGTGGAAATTCCTGGGCCACGGATTCAACCCACGCCAGAGCAGTCACCTGAGCCACTGTAGTAACAACCCTGGATCCTTAACTCAAGGAGCCACAAGAGCACTCCTGATCCCCTTCTTTTAAAGCTGTTCATTCTTCCCCATCCGCCTCAGGAAAGAGGTACAAAGATGAATGCACTCAACTGTTAGCGTTTTCTTTTTGTATACTGAGACAAAATCTGCCTCCCTTTAACTTCCACTTTACTGCCATGCCTAGCATCTAAGAATATCCATAACCCTGTCCTTCAAATGATAATAAGCAGCTACCCTCACCCCAAACTACTTATTTTCCTACTTACTTATTTACTCTCTCCTCAGAGATGCTGATCAATATATTCATAGCTTCATACAGGCATGAAAAATACTATTTATGAGTGATAATTCCTCACAGTGAAGTAGTAGTTATGACTAAAGACACAGGGTAGGTTAAAATAATGATGATTAATTTGAAAAAACTGGAATTCTTTCTTGTATTTTCAGAAATTCAGCAGAAAAGCACGCCTCCCTTGTCCTCAGCTGTGCTAGCCTATTTCTCTAAAATCCACACTGATGTTACAAGGCTTGGAGATTATTTTTCATTCCTTTTCCAGAGTTCATCAGAAATGGGAAAAGGTGGCTGACATTCAAACGGACGCCAAGGGAGCAGTGGGGAGAGAAGAAAAGGAGCCAACCCAAACATATCTCCTATTTTATTCTCATGGAAAGGGTCAGTAGCCCCAGAGCCTCTAACCAGCTGGCTTTTTCTAGAGGATAAAATGTTCCTCAGGATTTAGGCCTTAGCAGAGCTGCATTATTTATTTCAAGGTTTGTACTGCATTAGTGCTTTGTTAATTGGTATCCTAGTGGCTTGAAAAAGTCATATAAATTCAGTGAAATCTGTGTGCAGTCAGTGTGCCCAGGAGAAAAAAAAAACAAAAATTCAATGTGGTGTGGCTCAAAGCCCCAGAGGATCGATATGAGTTATCTGGGCAGAGATTTCATTGTATTTATATTACTCATCTTGCCTCATTCAAGCTGTTGCCTGGTTTTCTTGATCTGACATGTGAGATGGAGGAGAAAGCCAAGGTCAAAAACCAGAAGGTAAGCTACAGGCCAGAGGCATTTTGCGTCCCTGTGACTTGTCTGCCCCAAATTCAGGAAGATGCTCTGATGGTTCTGAGTCACTGACTCAAGCCCAATACTATTTAGCAAGAGAAGATGCTATTTTTATTAAGGTGGTATGGCAGCACATCTAGAAAGAAACACACAACCTTTATATGACGTGGATTTTCTTTTATTATTTTAGACTGCAATATAACTTTCCACAATCAGGTCAGATCAATTTATATTGGTTCTCAATTTCCTATCCAAACTCTAGTAGTATGTAATAGACAATAACTGCGGGAAGGAGAAAAATGAGAAAGTAAAAGAAGTGACTAGAGAAAAAAAAAGACTCAGTGTATTAGATCTTACACATGAAAATGGATAGTAATAAAATGAGAGTCAAATAGGTAGAAAGAGGGAGAAGAGTTAACCCATAACTTTTAAGTTCATAACAGACATCAACCGAAAATTGGCAGCATTTAATGACAGTTAAGTTTTCAAGTTGTTTAACAATGAACATTTTCTCCTGCTGTGTCTTTCTGCTGTGCTGCAAAATATAAGTCTGTTTGTAAACAAACAAAAGATTAGTGGTCTAAATGTTACCACAGTAAGGAAAGGATTTGTTCTTATTTTAGTTCAAAAGCCTTACTTTTTTACATTTTCCTCCTGCTCTAGGATCTGCAGTGACGTCCACTGGCCATGGCTGTGCCATCCAAAAGAGCAGACGCAAGTCATGTGTGTCTGATGAACACTAGAAATGTAGTCAGTGAGACTGGGTACCTGAATTTAGCATCTGATTCTAGACGAACCGTAGGTGTAAAGTGAACACTGGATATAAAAGATTTAATATGAAAAAGAATATAAATATCACTACAACAATGTTTTGGAGAGATCAGAGGTTGAAAATACAATATATTAGAGCTATTAAGTAAAATATATTATTAAAATTAATTTTACCTATTTATTCTGCTTTCTAAATGTGCCTGTGAAGACAATGAAAACTGAATATGTGGCTTGCATTATATTTCCACTGAACACTGTATTTCAAGATCGAAATTCATCTGACTTGTTAAAGTACTCTAAGGCTAGATGCACACTTAAGCAACTGTTCATTTATTTATCCATTCATAAAATACTTCAATGAGCATCTACTTCATTCTGGACTTTGGGGCAGTTTTTGGAATCCAGAGAAGAGGTGTAGGCTGCTGCTGCAGAATTTGGAGCAATCAGCTTACATAGTTAAAATCATGGCGACAATTCAGTGCCCAGGATAAGTGAATAGCAAGTAAGGAATAAAAACGACAATTAAAAACTATAGGAAACAATGTGAAATTAATGAAAACAAAAGAGGAAGAGGACTCTCTGAAAGAAGATGAGAAGGAATGGCAAGATTTTTTAAGTGGAAAGTAAAAGGAGAACTAAATTGAATCTGGAAGTTAGGATCTTGAAATAATTAGGGAAAAGAATTAGTTTACAGGAGATAGAATGATTTATGGTCTTAACCAATATTTAGCTTGAAATCCACAGTGACGATTTTACTGAGGAAAATTTTGGTATAATTTGGAGGAATCCTATTAAAAAAGCTTTGTAAAGCATATTTTTTTTTATTGTACCAACTTCTGAGACATGTGGACTAACAAACATGATATATGTTTGTTCTAGGGTAGCCAAGAAGATAGATTAGCACTGAAACAACAATAGTTATTGGGAGAACAGGATAGTTCCTGGAATAAAAGCATAATCAGACAAGAGAGGGACAATCCCTCTGGGAATTTAGAGAAGTGCTTTCACGTGCAAATGACAATGATTTCAACACATTGAGGTGAAAGCACACAACTCTTCCAATTTATAGAATGCATGGACACACATGGATTTGAATTGTAGGCTGACAACACTTGTATCCAGCAAGGTCTTAAATGTCCAGTGATGGAATGTGGTCATATCTTGGACAGAGTATGAGGAACAACCTAAGAGGTGAGAAAAATAAAACCTAAAAGCTACTAAAATAGCATTCAGCTAATAAGGCTTCCTCCTGGTCCTCCAAGCACTGCTGCAAACATTCAAGATTCAGAGTCAATTGTCAGAGGGGAAATACGAATAAAAACAAGAGTGAACATTGGGATGGATGTGCAGGTCTGCTTAACTAAATGGATATCATGGGCTGAAGGAAAACAAAAGCTCATTAGTTAGAGATTTTTCCTTTTTTTTTTTTTAACTGGGGATAAAGACTGTTAATTGAAGGAATCACTTGGAAAATTTGAATATGAACCCCCTGCCAGAAGCCTGGTCTCAGCCCCCTGAAGACTGATTTACCAACCTGTATGGCAGACCTTTGAGGAAAGAAGTAGCCATTTCAGAGCCTTAATGGGGATGTAGAGGCTGTGATTATTTGGAAGTGTTAAAAGCACTGGCTGACAGCTAAAATAAACAAGAATTAGAGCCACCACAAATAACCTGGGGGAACTGAGGCTTGTTAGTATTCTACGAGATGTTAAATCCACAGAAAATGGAAGTCTTAACATTGATTTTTTTTTTTTTTTCAGGCAGCCTAGCAGTAACCTCAGTCCCAAAAATGGGTCGCATAAGGGAGGGTAACCAATATTTACTTAATTTCTCCTGTGAGCCTGGAATTTTCAGGTGAATTAACTCATTTAATCCTGTGAAGTAGATTTAGTAAAGGATTCTACCAATCAGGAAACTATATCAGGATTATATACATAGGAAGAATTTAATGCTAATTATGAAACAGTTCCCAAGTCATTGCATCAGGAGTATATTAATGACAATTCATTTTATTTTCTCTTTCCTATGAAGAGTTAAAGATGGACAGACACATTTACAGTATATTAAGTTCCAACTATATACAAGGTATCAGCAACAGTTTCTCTAATATGTACAATCTACACAATAATTTTGATTTAAAATGTTTTTTGTTTGTTTTGCCTCACCTCAGCCTTCTATCTAGTGAATTGGAGAGATCAGAAAGAATGTATTCAGGAGTTATTGAGTTAATCATGACCTTTCTCTGCTTTCCTTGGATACTCTGATATAAAATTAGACTAGGAGGGGGACTAATGTTCTTTATACATATTTTTTTCCACCACTGCTACACATTAGAATCAGTTAGGGAGCTTTTTAAATAGTTCCAATGCTAAGGCTGCACCCGCAGAGATTCTCATTTGATTGGGCTGGCACAGGGAGGATTTTATGGAAAATCTCCTTCGCTGGTTACGAGGCAGTACAGCAGGAATACCTCAAGAATGCCACAGTTATTCTTTTTCCAAAACATGATGGTGGTCAAAATCACACTGATAGTAGGAACATATTTTCCTCACTTGGAAGCAGACTATATTGTCTTCAGAACAAGAATAGTCACTCTATCCAGTTCGATCTCTTCCTAAGAATTGCAGGAAGAACCTGACCACAGCCAAGAATGAGCAGAGCCTTCCTGGATGCTCAGCCTCGGAATTATTTCCACCATGCAGGACTACCCTCTTCAAAGCCTGACACAGCAAACCCTCACTACCATTTTCTTAAATCCTGGAGATGACAGGGCTCTACGTGAATAAGGAAGAAAGGATGGCCAAGACTTTTTCTTTCTCTGTTATGAGGAGTTAAGTTTCCTTTGTAAAGGGGAGAAAACTGGTCTTAAATAGGAGTAGCTAAAGGGAATGATGGAGGAAGATTAGGGAGTTAGTGGGAGTCAGAAGATGGGGAATAGTCCATACGGATACCCTTCAAAGGGTTTCAAAATATGAGGTATTCACTCTCTCCTTCACTGATTTTGGGTGACAAAAAGGATGAGTTAGATTTAAGAGCTCCCAGATGCCTCCCTCCCATTTTTTTTCTTTTACTGATTTGAGCACGTTCTAAGACCTTTCAGTAAAAGAACAGATATGTCTCTGCTGGAGAGCAATGAATATTTGTTGTGGGGGTGAAGTTCATGGAAGTGCTCTGGAGCTTCCCCATGAACTTCCTGATCCTTGAGTTTGACAATGTCTCTTCCTTCTCACCTGTGGATGTCAAGGAGGGAAATAGAAGCTGTGAGGTCCACTTTGCTGCATGCACCTGAAAAGCACACTAGTTCCAGAAGTGGCTGGAGAAGTCATCTTGCCTCTGTTACAACCCAAAGTGGCTGAGCCAGTATTTAAACACAAGCCAGCCCCAAGTAAACTCTTTTTCCTTCCATCATTTCATTTTGAATCAAGAGAGAGAAAGGCATTTTTAATCACAGTATTTCTCCCTTCTGTCTAAAACCTCATCTTTTAGGTACAAACAAAATAAATACTGGGATAACGGAGAGATTAGGTCCTGAACAGGATAAACAGATCCCACAGTATTATTGTCTACTGAGTTTAGGAGAAGAGAGAAGAAACAAGTTGCCTTATTGTTGCCTAACTGCCACCAGAGCATTTCATTTTAGAGATCCCTGAGCTTTTCCTCTTTTTCCTCCCTTTTTCTGTTGTTCTTGACACTCTCCAATAGTGGTTCCCAAACTTTACCAGGCTTAAAAATAACCTATAGGGCTTTAGAAAGCCCCACCCTGGAATTTCTGATTTCAGGTAGTTGGTGAGGCCTGAGAAAATTGTAGTTCCAACAAGTTCCAAGTGGTGTTGCTGCAGCTGTTTAGAGACCAGATTTGATAACTCCACCTCTGGGGCTTATTAGTGATTGTCAAATGTGGTCAGAGTTTAGCACCACCTGGCAATGCTAAAAAATATCAATTCCTGGGCACCAGTCTGGCCAAATGAATCCTAGCCTCTGGAATAAATTACACTAGGACTCTTTCATACCTTTTCACTCTGTGAAGTTCTCAGAAGAGTAACAGTAATGAGAGTCCAGTCACGCTTGCATTTAAATTAAATTACTATGTATTTTTCTGTTTTAATTGCCCTTGCCTTTATACCATTTAATGATACCACCAAATGGTCATTCTTTTTACTATCACTATGAGTTTTGATGATATTTGCACGTCATGGTAGAAAAAACATGTCATTAGAATCAAGCAGGCTTGGATGTAATTCACAGATCTTCTATTTGCATGTGTGTGAAATGAAGATAACATAATTACTTTACTTAATTCTATAATGACTGTATGTCCCTTTCACATAGTAAGTACTAAATGTATTATTATTTCTTAAAATGGCACAGCAATAGGGTTGTTCTCCATTTATGTGTTACATAAATGTTACTAATTTTGTTTTCTGACACAAATTATTTCAGATCATAATTGTTTATGGTATATAACATCCTAGAACCGGGGAAGAGATCATGTGTGAAACATGAGATATAAATGATTTTTTTTTAAATCGAAGTATTATTACATTTTAACAATGATGGAATGATGAAATTTAGAAGGCCTCAGTGACCCTACTCTTGTGTTGATTTCAACACAAGAGTGAGAAGAGAGGAAGAAATAATTTTAATGTAAATTCCAGAACTACTGGGGTTTGAACAAATAAGTCAGTACTATCTTCAGTTAAAGTCAGAGGAAAGAGGACTTCTGGAAGCCTACTTTATAAGGTTAGATGCAAGGATAATTCAAGTGTTGTGCAGCAGCACTGCTTCCAGTCAAGGGGAAACACAGTAACCCCTGCTCAGTTGCAGGTCAGAGAGGTGAGGAAATAAAAGCTTCTACAAGTGATGGACTTGTGGCAGGAAGTCAGTCCTCCAAAATCCCACAGGCCTGTTGGCCCTGTCAGAAAGTTAATAGATGATGCCCACCAAGGAAGGGTGCTGGAGCAAGCAGGTGGCTGACCTTGTTTTTAAGAGCTGGTGTTGCCTCTAATACCCATTTGAGGGCTGGGGTTTCACAGAAACCCTGGAAAGGTCTTTCTAAGCAGCTTCGACCTGAGGAAAACGCCACTTCTGTAGACTGAATGCCACAAAATTGCCTTTAAATGATCTGATGAGGGCAACTTAGATCTGATGCTCCCAGGGGAGCTGAAGGAGGATTGCAATGTGAATTTACCTTGTGCTTTATGTGTTTGATCTCAATCTCCACAGATACCTACTATATAAATATACATAGCACTATTTTATTTTATATTATCATATTATACAGAAGAACTCAGAGGCTTCACGAGGGAGAGTAACTTGTCAAGACTGACACAGATAGGGGTGGAACAGGGATTTAAATCCAAGTCTGATGGCGGAGGCTTTTTCTTAACCACTTCACCAGGATTCAGAAAACTCTGATTATTTGAGTACTACTTATACTATAATTAAATTATGCAATCCCCGTCATGGTCTTTTAAGGACTTCCCCAGGGCATATTTAGGTTCCCAGGCTAGGGGTCAAATAGGAGCTGTAGCTCCTGGCCTACAACACAGCCACAGCAATGCAGGATCCTAGCTGCGTCTGCAACTTACACCACAGCTCACGGCCATGTCAAATCCTTAACCCAGTGAGCAAGGTCAGGGATCGAACCTGTGTCCTCATGAATGCTTGTCAGATTCGTTTCCACTGCACCATTATGGGAACTCCTCCCCTCATTTTTTAGCTTCAGTGAATTTCGCTTCATTCTAAGTAATACTACCACCTGGTAAAGTACAGGTTTCACGCTTTATTTATGTTTTCTCTTAAAACACATAAAGTTAAAAAAATTATGTTTCATTTCTCAATTATTATCATGATATATCAGGAAAACGTATGGACACAACATGTAGCTTCTCAAGGAAATACTGGTTTTCACTAACGTTGATCATGTGTCTCCCTTTCTCCTCCTCTTCTCCCTCCCTTCCATCCTTCTCTCCTCCTTTATTCCCATACTTCTCAGGAATTCAGCTATGTCTGACTGGGCCTTATTACTCATCCCACCATTTCCACATGCTTTTCTCAGCTTCTTCCTTCAATGCTTTGTTGTAAATCAGGCCACCAACCCCTACATTTCTGCTCCAAAGCTTCCAGTTTCCTGAGGATCTCGTTAAAGAAATAGGATAGAGATGTAGGAAGGAAAAAGGTCACACAAAAGAATGATGACAACAGATAAAATTTTAGTGCCCTTATGATGTACTAGGCTTTGGAGTAAGGGCTTTTTAACTTATAGGCATTTTAACTTATTTATTTTTTTATTTTTTTTGTCTTTTTAGAGCCGCACCCATGGCATATGGAGGTTCCCAGGCTAGGGGTCCAACCAGAGCTGTAGCCACTGGCTTATGCCACAGTCACAGCAACGTCGGATCTAAGCCACAACACCACAGCTCACAGCAATACCAGATCCTTAACCCACTGAGCGAAGCCAGAGACTGAACCCACAACCTCATGGTTCCTAGTTGGATTTGTTTCCACTGTGCCATGAAGGGAACTCCGCATTTAACTCTTTTAATCAATAATAACTTTAGTCAATAATAATAGTATTATCCAATTTTATAGATGAGGAAGTAGAAACTGAGAAAGTTTGTCTTGCCTAAGGTCACTAGCAGTAAAGTTTTAAAGCCAGGATGTGGAAACAGACAGTCACTCAAAAACCCAGAGTTTTACACTCTTTCCTTTGAATTTGGTGATTTTTATAAAAGTTCTTCTTGGTGAATCCCTTTATACAATTTTTTGGAGTTTTTTGTTTGTTGTTTGTTTATTTTGCTGCACCAATGGCATGTGGAAGTTCTTGGACCAGGGATCAAAACTGAACCACAGCTGCAACCCAAGCGGCAGCAGTGACAACACTGGATCCTGAACCTGCTGAGCCACCAAGGAATTCCTTTCTACAGCTTTTTGCTCATTTTTTTAGATTTTCCTTGAAAGCTCTTTAAACTGTTCCAGAAAGGACATTTAACCTTACAGTTAAATTTGCTGCTTTTGGAGTTCCCATCGTGACACAGTGGAAATTAATCTGACTAGGGACCATGAGGTTGCAGGTTCAATCCCTGGCATTGCTCAGTGGGTTAAGGATCCGGTGTTGCCGTGAGCTGTGGTGTAGGTCACAGACGTGCCTCAGATCTGGCATTGCTGCAGCTGTGGCGTAGATCGGCAGCTGTAGCTCCGATTAATCCCTAGCCTGGGAACCTCCATATGCCATGCGTGTGGCCCTAAAAAGCAAAAAAAAAAAAATAAAATAAATTTGTTGCTTTTATTTCTGAAAGGAGAACTCATGAGTGTCCAAACATACATCCATTGTGAAACCCTAGCAAGGTCTCTAGCTTTATAAAAATAGTAACTACCAAACACAGTGTAGAGGAAGCTTTATACTTATATAACTTAACAGAGAGTCTTTTTGTTTAAAATATAGAAGTCAAGAGCTAAGAAGGTATGGATATCACAACATTCTATATTATGATTTGATTCATGACCCAAGACAGGTATGTGGAATCTGAAAAATAAAACAAAAGAATATAACAAAATAGAGAGAAATGCACAGATATAGAGAGTCAGGTAGTGATTACCGGGGGAAGCGCACTGGAGGGAGGGAAAAGATGGTCGAAGCCAATTAAAAGGCAACTACTAAGTATAAAAATAGATAAGATAGAAGGATATAATGTACAGCATAAGGAATATTGTCAATATTTTATAATAACTTTATATAAAGTATAACTATAAAATATCAAATCACTACACTGTACACCTGAGACAAATACGATACTGTAAGCCAAATATACCTCAATAAAGAAGAGATGTAGAATTCCTATGAATACAAATCAGAGCCCTTGACTCACTGCACTCCTGGAAAATCAACTACATAAAAGAGGAGGTCACATTTTGACTAGCTACATTTTAAAATTAAATAAAAACAATATAATAAACAGGTTTGTGTTTATCTGCTATCTGAGAGAAAGGCTCATAAACCAGGATCACCATGGCTTCCGGAATTAAGAAAGATATAAATTAACACCCTGGCTACTAGTGAGCTGCGGGCATTGCATTACCCAGCCTGAATTCTTTGACTATAAATGGGGTTAAGGGTGGAAAGAATTAAGGGCATAGGAGGTGCACTTAGTACTTTGTCATGCAGAAGGGATTCAGAGGTACCTCACCCTCAACTTTTTTCTTTTCCCTTCACTTCCAAGGCCAGCTCATCTACAGCCCACATGCCTAAACCCCTTCAAGGCTCAAATCAAAGACTACAAAGTTCTTGGACATATTTAACTTTCTCTCAGACAGATGTTCTTTCTTTACATTTGAAACTTCCTTTCGTCAGATCTTATTCCACGAATCGTGAACCCAAACAATTTGGGTATTACTTATAACAGAATATCAAAACACTTGTCCTTCATTAGTAATTCAGAACTATTAAAGAAGATTAAATCTATAACATCCAGCAATACTGTGTTTCCTCTTTGCACATATACTCACTGGGGTCTTATATTGTCCCTCTGTTTGTCAATTTCTTCCTCTCTCCCTTCCCCCAGTCTGTGTCTGTAGTTCAGTTTAGTTTCATTTTTCCTTTTTTGCTCCCATTCTTTAAACAATATAGAGTCATCTCTCAGTATCCAAGAGGGATTTGTCCCAGGACCCACCACGGATACCAAAATTTGAGGATGCTCCAACCCACAGTCGGCCTTCTGTATCTGCAAGTTCCTTATCGTCAAATTTAACCAGCCTCAAATGGCATACAGTACCCTGGACTCATGGATACTTAGGGCCAGCGGTACTTTCTTTCCTTCATTTGCCTTCATTCTCCTATTTATTCTCCTTTCTCATTCATTTCTTGGTAACTCATCCTAGAAAGTAAAGGCAATTAATTGTGGAGACAGATGAGAATTAGAATTGGAGATAAAAGATTATGGTGTCTTCGGAAGAGCACAGCTACCTTCAATACAATAGCGTTTTGCCCCTTGGCCTCTGGCTCAAGGGAGGCCTGACTTTCCTGCATTTGGGTCCCATGATAAGACTTTGTATTTTGTTTAAGCTGTTCTCTAAGGATTATATCCCTTATTCTAGGCAATTTCAGAAAGAAATGGCATTAGACACGGAGATGACAAAACTATAGACTGGTTCACATAAATTTCTATCCCTGAAGAATCATGTTAGAAAAATATGATACCATTTTATCAAAGGCTGCTTTGAAGCACTGGCAGTAGGCTTTGTGAAATATTTAGACTCATATGTCAGCAATTCTCAAACTAAAACTAAATTGGTCTCCTCAGTAGTTCAGTAATCAGAGTTTGATATCTCCACCTATAAAAATGACAAAATGGGTAAGTGGGCCAGAATTTGAGAAAGGAGAGGGTATTTTTGAATGTGTGATTTGTTTGGGCACAGACCAAGCCACGTACAAGTTCCAGCTATCACTTCTTGAGACTCTGGGCAAGTTGTTTAATGATAATAAGTCATGGTTTCCTTTTCTGTAAAACTTACATAACAATTTTCATCTTTCAGGTTAAAATTATGGAGGAAAAGAAGCAAAAGAGGAAGCCAAAAGAAAGAGAAAAAAAGAAAGAAAAAAGAGAATAAGGGAAAAGTTGAAGTGGAAGCATGAAATGAGAAAAGTTACATTTGAGTTGTGCACCAGCTCAGTCTACTGCCCTTACAGACTGATGTGTATACCTAAAGGCATTTAATCTATACACTTAAAGGAAAAGGTATGATTCATAACCTTCCCCCATTCACTCCTTCCACATAGCTCTTTCTAATTATCATTTTTATTCCTGCACTAGTTATATTGTCTTGTTCACATTTCTTTTGACCCTTTGGTGGTATGGATAGAGCATTCACACTCATGGTTGGTCAGGTCTCACTGACTCTATGTGAATGTTTTGGATACCCTGGGTTTTATTTCAAACAGAAAATATCTAATTCACTGATACATTCTAGAGAGACTGCATGAATTCAGCTATTCAGTCATTCAACAACTTTGTTAAATACCTACTAACTGGTTTGCAATTTCATCTCCTATTTAATATATTTCCACTAGCATTTCTAGGTAACAGAAGCCCCTAGAAACTCTAGCTTCTATTACTTCCTTATATGAATATGTGTTTTCCACAATGGAAATGTTAATGACACACTAGGAGTTGAAGACCTCTGGGAAAAGATTATGTATTAGTATAATGTAGTAAGGATGCAGACCTGATGCCTGATGTTTCTGTATGAAGTACCTGCATCTCTGTCCTTACTGGCAATATCCTCCCTGTTAACTTATACCAATGTTACCAACTTCTCCCACTTTATTTTTCTAATCCTTATATTAGGGAAAATAATTTAATTTAATTTTTTTTTGGTCCTTTTGCCTTTTCTAGGGCTGCAGTCACAGCATATGGAGGTTCCCAGGCTAGGGGTCTAATTGGAGCTGCAGCTGCTAGCCTACGCCACAGCCACAGCAATGCGGGGATCAGAGCTGCGTCTGCAACCTACACCACAGCTCACAGCAACGCCAGATCCTTAACCCACTGAGCAATTCCAGGGATTGAACCCATAACCTCATGGTTACTAGTTGGATTCGTTAACCATTGAGCCACGATGGGAACTCCTCCTCAGTTCTTATTTATATGAATTCTTCTGAGTTGAGAATATAAATTTCAGTTCAGACTCTAATTCTAAAATTTATTTACAAGATCTTACAACCTATCTTAAACCTGAGGTGCTGTGAAGCCAGGTAATGGAAAGCCATATTCTGGCATGTGTTAGCAGAAGCATAAAAAGCAGATGTAATTGATTTTGGATAGAAATGAGAGAGCAAAGGAGAATTTTAAATAAGGGGAAAAAATGTAATCTGGAGTGGACACTCACTCATATCCTTTAACCCTACTGCTTCTCAGTTTTTTTTCCCCCCTTAAATATGTAAAATGCCATTGACAACACAAATTTCCTAGTATTTACCTTGGATGACACCATGTATGTGCAATGTGAAAAGATAAAAGGTTTTTATTTTTAAAATAAAACGCGGAGTTCCCGTGGCTTAGCGGTTAACAAATCCGACTAGGAACCATGAGGTTGCGGGTTCCAACCCTGGCCTTGTTCAGTGGGTCAACGATCCAGCGTTACCGTGTAGGCTGCAGACGCGGCTTGGATCTGGCATTGCCGTGGCTCTGGCATAGGCTGGCGGCTAAAGCTCCAATTAGACCCCTAGCCTGGGAACCTCCATATGCCGCGACTGTGGCCCTACAAAAGGCAAAAAGACAAAAAAAAATGCTAAGGTACTTTTAGTTCATTATAATTATTAATTAATATAATAGTTTATTTTTAATAATAGATTGTTCAGATTATTACCCTGTTTCATTTTTATGTTCCTTATTCCAGGCACAGTGAGTTTTTAAATGTTAACTGTTAAAAGAGTTATGTGACCTTTAAAATGTTTCAAGGAATTTCCATTGCCTTTCTCCTCCTCCTCTTCCTCCTCCTCATGGTAGGAGTGTGATCATAATTTTATAGCGTGACTTCCAAAGGAAATTATAGATGCAGCAAAGGTTGGCTTATTTGGTAATGGGGAAAGTCAGAATTTTGCCTTATTTACACTTGCATACCATTGCCAAAGTCCCCTATCACTTTAGACTCACTGTTTGAGAAGTGTGATATTGATTGCCATGTTGCAACAGCCAGCCTAGCAGCCTGCATCCTCGGGAGAATTGCCGATTGTGGAGGCACAGGATGGATGACTGACAGCCAGAACCTAATTCTTTTTTCTGACAAAGCTTTCACTTGTCATTAATTCTCCATCTTGTCCCCCGTTAGTGGCTGCCAGTTTCCAACCTAATGCCCAATTGCCAGTCAGCTACCAGTTATTTTTAATTAAGACAACTTACAAATTTCCCTCACGTAACATGCATGGAAAACGGAGAATCCTTTTATTCAGGATCGAATTTCACGTGTAAATTGCCTTAATCACACTTGCCTGGCAGTCCTATAATGTGCCACAGGAAAGCAGCACTTTTTCCTGTTCAGTCATGCATGGATGTCACACCTTATCCATCAGATCCACAGCCACAATGATCTGTTTTTATTTATGTCTCATTAAATCTGCAATTTCTTTCAGAAGCTGGAGATTGATTGCCCCAATCCTTGAACTCTGCTGCCCATGAACAGATGGCACTGGCTTCACTTGGGTCAAAATATGAGCTTTTTTTTTTTTTTTTTTAGGAACAAATTCCAAGGAATATTGTGGGGGTTGGCAATAACGTCTCTCTGAAAATGAATAGCTTCTGTCAAGTTACGGCCTGACAAGTCTCAGAACACATATGGAGGTTCACATTCAAGTCTCATAAATGCAGGTATCAAAACAACTTCAGTATGTAGAACATATTAGATAATTGCTTCTGTATATTATTTTCTAAAAACAAATCTTATAAACACTTGAAGGCTACTCCCAAAGTGGAGGAAATTTGTCATTTTTAAAAATTGTAATTATACAATGGGGTGGTTAGAAGCCTGTGTCAAGTTTTGAGTTAAAAATAATAGTAATGTAATCGGGACCATACACTCAAGATTAAAAATTGTTTCCAAATTTTTCCAAACTTGAAATCAAAGACATACTTTGGGGTTGTTATATCTACCTGGAGAGTGAAAAAGTGTGGGAGATCTTTTCAATCTCCAAATCACAAAATGTTTGAAAACTCACAGTTATGGAAAGTTTTATACAGTGGAAAGGAAAAACTCTGCCAAGCATTTGGTCATATTAACCGAAGACCTCTAGAGCTCTCTTATTCACATCTGTAGTACCTGCTTGAGGCATTCTGCTGGTGCATGAATTTCATTTCTTCCAATTTTTTTTTTTTTCCTAAATCGAAGTCCTGACCATGGCACTATGTGCTAAAAATATTTCAGTACACCTATCACTTAGCATGCTAAAGTTCTTATTTCCTGTATGTTGTCTAAAAGGACTTCATGGAACATCCCTTCTCTGCCCTAGACCCCTCTCTATCCACATTCGATTTTGACTGACATATCAGTTTCAGTATGCATGGCACTCTTCCATGTTCTTTATATGTATTATGTCATTTAATTCTCACAACGTATGTGTTTGCATATGCATAAAACTGAGAATTAGAGAGATGCTATAATTTGCCTAATGTCATGAAAATTGGCAGAGCTAGAATTCGGATCCCAGAAATTCTGCCTCTGTAGCCTGTGCTCTCGAGGATTTTGCTGTGCAGTTACCCCGAGGTTCAATTATAAGTGGTTAATCACTGTACATATTTAGTGATTCAGCACCTTGTTGCATTGTGCCTTTCAGGCTTGCACATGACTCCAGCAGTTCGTTCATCGTATGATTATTTTCCATTGTTCCTGCCTCTTTCACTCATAATTTCCTAAAAGAAGAAAGCATATTTTACACCTTTGCATATCTAGTATCTAGTGAAGGATACATATTACATACACTGAATACATAACCATGTTTTTCTGTAAATAAAGACATATTTTTCACTGAAGTGAAGAAAGTGCAGAATCATAATGAAGGGGCAGGAATTCAGTATGAAGAATGCTGTAATGGATAATTTTATTGAAGACAGCCATCATTTCCTGTGCACCAGTCACTTTCACACAGTGTATTGAATTTGAGCTTTAAATTATATAAAATATGATTAAATTTTCTCTTTTTGTCAAATGAACCTATTCAATTTCTCTATACCTTTAACCATCTTTCTTTCTATAGTTACACATGAAGAGAAATATGTCTTTTAAAGTAGTTTGTTCAGTTTTTTTTTTTCCTGATAAAGCTTTAGGAGCTTCTGGGAGTTGCCTTCATGGCTCAGTGGTTAACGAATCTAAGATCCATGAGGTTGCGGGTTCAATACCTGGCCTTGCTCAGTGGGTTAAGGATCCGGCGTTGCCGTGAGCTGTGGTGTAGGTTGCAGATGCGGCTCAGATCCCGCGTTGCTGTGGCTGTGGCAAAGGCCAGCAGCTATAGCTCCTGTTAGACCCCTAGACTGGGAACCTCCATATGCCACGGGTGCGGCTCTAGATAAAGGCAAAAAGACAAAAAAAAAAAAAAACCTCAGGAGCTTTTATTTTCTGTTCCATTTGTTGCTCTATTGCTTGAATCACATGATCAAACTAAAGGAAAAAAACTCGTCATGATGTAAGTTGACTACCAGACATGCAGAGTTTGAAGAGCTTTTGGTACACAAGCCTATACCAGAATGACAGATTTTGCAGACACAGAATGAAAATAATAATTTATTCAAGGGGAGAGATCATATCAACTATCAACAAGGTAAAATACAGAATAAGAAGCGATGATAAGATGCTTTTTCCTGCTAATTCATTTAAGCCACCAAAAGGTTTATTTCACTCATACATATTTACTTTCTCTCACTAAACACTTGGCTATTGCCATTGTGGCCCTTAATTTGAGGAATCACAAATTAATTCATCAAATTCTTAGGCAGTTTCTGCTACATGTCCAAGAGTAGTCATTTTATATAACTTATGTCATCCATTCAACAACCCAATGAGGTAAATACTAATATTATCATCATTATACAGATGACAAAATTGAAAATAAGAGTGATTAATGTAACTTAAGATTACTGATAAGTGTCTCAGTGAAGCTTCGGAGTGACATATATTGTCTAGATAAAGGGGATACTAAGAAAACACTGCAACTGTGATGCTTACATAAATGTTGCTGTTGAAATAGAAATGAGCCCGACAAATTCAGCTAGAAGAATCTAAATCACTGATGTTGATTTTAAAATAAATTTTCAAAAAGTTCAATGAAGTTAGGTCTAATTTTGGCAGTCTTTATTTTTTTATGTTGATTGTTCTCTTTTTATAGTTCCCTTCATCTCTTTCCCCTTATCCAACCCTGTGAAACACTGATGTTCCCAACAGAGTATTTAGAACATACTTTTGGCATTTTTAACTTGAAGTTAGTGTGGCAAATTAAAAATGGTCATACAAATGCTGACACTTCTCCCATTGACAGATGGGGTATATCTCACCTCCCTTTCAATCTGAGAAGGACTGTGACTGCACTGATAAAGAGTACACAGCACAAGTGATGTTCTGCCAGTTCCATTCCTTGCTTTGAAGACAGGCAGTTTCTGTCTTGTTCTCTTGGAGCCCTAAGCAACCGACTACTCTGAGGCTTCCACATTCTGAGAATCCCCAAGCTAGCCACATGGAGAGCCGATAAGGGGAAGGGAGAGGAGAGAAAGAGACAGAAAGAGAGATGGCACAAGGTACTTCAGTCATTCCAGCTTCCACAAGACCCCAGACGTTATGGAACAGAGACAAGTGGTCCCTGATGTGTCCTGACCCATGGAATAAGAAGAGCTATTTATAATAAACGGATGGTTTGTGTAGTTTGTTACACTAGAACAAAGAATTAATGTCTTCTCACTCCTAAGGTTGGAAGAATTGAGGAACTACCAGCAGGTTTTTCTTCCTGTCCTCTCTTTCTTACCTCCTTCCCACACTGTACTTTTTGACCCAGCACTGAAAGGCCATTTAGTCCAAGATGCCCTTCTGTCAGTATAGGGACATTCTAGCTCTGAATTAGGATCACAGTTACTACACTGTTGGAAAGATGAAGGGGAGCCTGGTACTAAAATCTGAAACTGAAGGGAAAGTAAATTGCCCACACAAATACCTCCTTTCAATCATGCAGCAAACCATCCCCATGTCTCTGAGTCTGTCTTTATCAGTGGCACACACTGTGAAGTCTCACGTAAATGCCTTTCACTGAGACTGGTAATTTTGAATCTGCAGAAAGAGGAGCTCTAAATAACTTTAGATTCTGCTTGGTATATCTCTTTAATTCGTTGTAGTCTTTCTCTACAAGTGAGACTCTCAAAGATTAATACAAGGGGTTACTGAAGATCAATCCTATATATTAGCAAAAAATTCCCACATAATCCATTTTATATCAACTACATGTTTCAAAGAAAATTTCTCAAGTCTTTCCCATGTGTTTTTACTTACTTTAATTGTTGCTTTCTATTTTATACTCTCTTCACACTTCTATCCCATATTGGGATCAAGACACATAACACCAAATATCAAAGAAAATCAAATAACCATCTAGGCCAAACTCTTTCTTTCACAGATGAGTTAAATGAGATTCTGAGATTATAAGGACTCTTTTAAGGTCATATTAATGCCACTGACCACAGAGCTGGATTTCTTAAACTCAGCACTACTGACATTTGGGGCTGGATTATTCTTTGTTGAAGGAGGTTATCCTGTGCACTGTATGATGGTTAGCAGCAGCTCTGGCCTCTACCCACTAAATGCCAGTAGCACCTGCCTCATGATAAATAAAAATGTTTCTTAACTTTACCAAATATCCCCTGTTGAGAAAAATCACCCCTGGTTGAGAATCACTGCTCTAGCAAGGTTTAAGAAATGAATTTATCTTTCTCGTCACTTTTTTCTCCCCACGACCCAACCTGGAACTAGTATGCTCCCAAAGGGGACAAATAAAAACATACCTTCTTTTTCTTAGAAGCCAGGCTGTGATAGATCAAAGATGGCTGAAATTTATGTGCATGGGCACCACAAACATAATGCACTTCTGAATCTTTGAATGATGCTGGCTAAATGGTAAGTTTAAGCCAGTCAGAGCCCAAAGCTTTCTTTCCTTCTGTTTCCCTTCAGAACTTTATGGTTGCAGCCCTGTTGTTATAACAGCTCACTGAATAATCAATGAAGTTTGATACTTCAAGGCCTGTTTTTGAGACAGGCTGAGAATGTCAATCCTTGTTCTCACCAGAATGACTGAAAAGAAACAGCCTTTCAAGCACAAAGAGATTCTGCTTGTTGATTTCAGATATATTCTTCTCAATTTAACTTGTTCTCTCAAATGAGGACTTGATGTTTAAGTGAGGTTTTAATATCTCTGTTGTAGAGACATACATGCCACTCATTGTAAAGTTTTCAGTGTCAGGAAAGAACATGGCTCCCGAAAGTTACTTTTGTCCACTGACAACTCATGTCCTCATTCATTCAAGAACTCATTCGGTACCAAATGCCCTGCTTTGTGTTTAGGTGGTTATAAAATGTAATGCAATAATGAAGGGGAAATTCCTGGATTCAAAAGAGTCATGGCCGGGAAAGGAAAACAGATACCAATTGATCCCAATGTGCTGACTAATCTGATAGGCTGTAAGTGCTAATTGAATACATGATCTGGGACTTGAAGTATGACAAGAAAAATGATTGGCACATAAATAAGCAGGTTGCCATCTAAGCTGAATGCACATTATGTGCAAAGGCAGGGAGGTGTCCTTTTTCCTTCTTGATTTAGATAGCTAGAAGATAATTAATATAAATTAATTAGCAAAATAATAACAACGATAAATTTTAAAACAGAGGGTTATTTGGGGAAAATTCAAGAAAATTTTCTGGTTCCAGATAGGTAAGAGTTTTCTATGTCAATAAGAACTTGCACTTTTTCTTGTGCTCATGAGAAATCACTAGAGGTGTAAGTAGGTATACGGAGTGACAGATTTAGGATTTATAAAACTCATTCTGAGATGGGAAATATATAGGGGAAATATGAGGATGAAGTGATAAGCTTTGGTTACTCATTTGACATAAAGATAAAATAAAAAGAAGAGCCAGAGAGAACAGAACTTGGTAAAGGACTGAAAGAGAAAGTAAAGATTTTCGTTTTGGTCACAGTCACTTAAACGTACATACATATACCCAGATACATAGTTTGAGGTGCTCAGTGGACAAATTGGACCTAAAGTCTCAATCCCACAGGAGGTGTCTAAGCTGGAAACGTAGATATCAGCAGTCGGTAGACAGGGATTAAAAAGACAGCTAGAAGGAATAGAGCAGGAAGAATGGAGAGAGACAGACTAGAAACAGAGAACTCAGATTTTCACGTAAAGGAGGTTTTCTTTACCCTTTACGATGGGAAATTCCTATTTCTACCTGGAAACTCTCTTGCCCTGTCAAAAATTTGATTCTTTTCCTAAGCTTAGCGTTTTAAATGTTATCCCGTATATACGTGGGTCCCTCTTGCTATTCTGTCACTGCACCTTCTTTGATTCCTCCATAGAACGTATTATATGAGGAATCATATAATGAATTTTTTTTTTACTTTATCATTGTCTATTTCTTCCAGCAGACTGCAAGCTCCTTGAAATCATGGATCAGAGTTGTTTAATTTATTAATGTACTCCCTTTGTTTTCCATTGTGGATAGTCACTCAAATATCTGGTAAATTAATAAGTGAATATTGAGTATATAGGTCATTATAAAGGCTTAAGCCAGTTTGGAGCTTGATATAAGAAAAAAATGGCAGCTATGTTTTGATAAGAAGTTATCCTAAGATTGAGACTGGCAAACTTGATTTCTGAACCCCCAAACTGATACTCTTTCATTTCCTCTCTTGTTTTCAGGAACTCTTACAATTTATTCCAGGAAGAAGACAGGATCCCAAGAACCAAATATTATCAGAAATAGGAAATACATGTTCTTGGAAGTGAAGTTGTTTGTTTTAGTGAAATTGTGCAGCTGTAATCAGATGACACAAAACAATTTCTAAATGACACCACATGTGAGAAAGATTAGACATTTTCAACTGTAATGACATCCCTGTTTTTCTACAAGACACTGGTGATGTTAGATGTTCCAAAGGAAAGATGGTCCTTTTGTCCTGGGCCATAGTCAGGAGAATCTACTCACTAGATGCTTATCCAAGACTTCTTGAGCTATGAAGTCCCATAAAGTCTCTGGATTCTTATAGATTTATCTCTTCTAACCTAAGGGAAATCCCAATGCACAGCATTCAGTTCACTCTTCTCTGGCTTCATTATATCAACTACTTATTATAGTGCTTGAATTAATTATTCTATCAACTTCTCTGTCCTGGTAAATGACTCATTTTTCTAGGCTCATAAAAATCACCAAAACTCATCAATAAGATTTTTGTATACAAACTGAGTTCTAAATACCATTCCTTTATTTTCCTTACCTGTTAAATAGAAACAATATTACTTATTCATAGTCAGGTGGGTCGAATAAAATGCTCCCAAAATGGCCTTTTTCAGTGGCTGGTAATGTAGAAGACTGATAAATGCAAAGTCTCCTCCCCTATAATGATTCATTAAGTATGAGTTACTGTGTAACCTGTCCAATTTGTAATGACATTTTAAGCACTAGTTTTAAAGTGTAGGCTATGGTGTATTCTTAGATACTTACTAAATACCTAATAGTTATTAAATTTAATTAGCAACATTTAGGCAGCAGGGATAGCTTTCTAGAATCCAATAAATTGCCTCACAGCTTGTTTACAAATGTTTGCTCTCTCTATTTACCTAGGATATCAGGGACATGGATAGTTTAGCCAAATTATTCCTAGCTATAGTTCAGATCAGCTGTCAGAGACCTCCACAAGCTAATCTATGCATAATCTTCAAAATTATATTCATGTTATGAACACTGTCTCAAGTCCTATACCACTCCAGACCTAGGCTAAATGATTAGGATAAATGCCAGATCAGATTATGTATACTAGGGCTAGACAGATGAAAGGAAGGTCTTATCAATACCACCATCTCTTCTTTATAATTTCCTTTTGAGGAACCATTTCATATATAAGAAAATAAGGACACAGAGATGTTAAAAGACAGTAAGAGCAAGGTGGCACAGCCAAGCTTCCGATGTAGGCTTCTTGATCCTAAATGGTATTTTTCTTCTAATTCCATGGAGCACCATCCACTCCAAAAGTTTATGATGAAGACAGGGAGTTGCAGAGTTTCTTAGTAAGAAAGCAGTAATGCAAAAGACATCTTTTTGATTATTTCAAGTTCAGAAAATCTCTAACTCTAAGTTCACCAGAAAAGGTAAAAAAGTTTATAGGAAATGTATTTTTTTATTTATTCATTCATTTATTTTAATTAGTCTATTAGCATGTGCAGATAATGCTCTTTAACAGGACCTTGGCAGGAAAAGCACATTTTAAACAAAAGAACCCAGGGAAAACATTGAACACAGCTATTATTTTTGGCAGGAGTGTTTTCTTACATCCTCTTTTTTTTTTCTTTTTGTTTCTCCTCTCTGGTAACAAAAGGGGAAAAAAGTTTAAATGGGAGAAGATTGCATAGAGTTGGGGATTAACATATTTAATTTACATAATGTCAGCGTGTTAAAGACTATGGAGGTGCAGTAGTATAAAATATTCTTAGTTAAAAAGCAGCTCAAAATAGGAACCTCTTTTATTGTGCACATTTCACCAAGTTCATTGTGCGGCTAAGTTAAAGAAGAACAAAATTTTCTCAGCAAAGGCAGCCTGAGATATGCATAGAGGTATAATTATTTAGGAACAAGAGTAGGTCTTCATTTGATGAACTCCCTGGGTGATGTAATGAAGACATCATTGACGATATAATTTGACCCTCCTGGACCATCAAAATGGTGAGGTCCACATAGAAACTTAATACCAGATTAAAAATTTTTTTTTGGTCTTTTTGTCTCTTTAGGGCCACCCCACAGCATATGGAGAGTCCCAGGCTAGGGGTCGAATCAGAACTGTAGCTGTCGGCCTATGCCACACCCACAGCAATGCAGGATCCAAGCCCTGTCAGCGACCTACACCACAGCTCACGGCAACACCAGATCCTTAATCCACTCACTGATGCCAGGGATCGAATCTGAGTCCTCATGAATGCTAGTCGAGTTCACTAACCACTGAGCCACGATGGGAACTCCCAGGTTTAAAATTTTAATGATACAAAGTCACTGACGTTGGAAAGTCTTGTTTTATCTTATTTTTTTTAATTTAGAATCATCAAAACCTCCCTCTGTAAAAGGCACAGAAGGCTACATAGTAGCTTTCCCTTTTTGATAGTGCTAATGCTCACCAACCGCTTTCACTCAAAAAAGGCTTCTGCAGAAAGGCCACAGTGCATTTTTCTCTACCCAGCATGCTTAGCCTAATGCCTACATTGGAACAATGCTGTAGGAGTCTTAACTCCTAAGTGCAGAAACTCAGAAACTAACTACTCTCTTTCCAAAACTTAGCTGTTCTCTAGCCAGAAGTCTTTGGCTTGCTTTCTATCTCAAAGGTCCTGTTTGGGGTTGAGGAAGAAAGAAAATGAGAATCAGTGATCCAGAATTAAGATCAGTGGGCATGAGCAAAACGTCATGGAGTCCAGAGTGACTAAATGGGTTCAAAGACTGCTGGAGTGGGGAAAATGCTTCATCCCCTTGCATTTTATTTCCCTTCCGGTATAGGGAACTCCACTGTTGTGACCCTTGTGAGCACTCTCCGTTCCTTTATACTCTTCATCTTGGAGAATCTGGAATGACAGTCCCACAGATAAATCTGGAAGAATTGGAATGTTCAGCCCTGCACTGTATTACAGTTCCTTGGGACTCAAGCCTCCATGTGTCCAATGATCCTTCAGGCCATCTTATCTAGGCTAACCTACTACAGCTGATTGGTTCTACTGCCCTGGTTCAGACCTGTTTGGGACTGAGTCCGCATAAAATTCTGGGATAAAGAAGTAGTGAGCTCTTCTGACTAATTAATGACTGCTACATCGTCTGATCTTATGCATCTTTAATGATAACCAAAATAATATTTTGGTCTCTGTATGTATTCTTCATGTATTTTCAGGTTGTTCAGATTCCTTATTTGTAAATGAGTATTAGATAAATTGTAGACACAAAATATGGAGGTTTATCATTCATGTGGCTTTAGGGTACATACTGAAACTTTGAATTTCAGTTTCCTCCTGTGTTAAATAGGAATAATGATCTCTGTTTAATAGTTTTATGATAAAGTTTGGACTAAAAGAAAATATGCGTAGCACCTTATAGACTATCTATAAAGACTGTACACACCTTATTTGACAACACCCAGAATAATTATATTCTTGGCCAAGAAAATCTAATGCCTGGCCTGTCCTTTCTAGACAGGAATGTCCAGAATGATTGTTTTTATATATAAATCTACTAATGACCTGTCCTTTATTGAATGGTTCACCTAAGTGAAAAGAACAATTCAATACCCCAGGCACAATATAGACAATCTTTAGTTTTTTGCCTCTTTCTTTCATTTCCCCACATTGTATTTTTCCCCATTTCTCTATGCCTCCAGACATAAACTCATGCTCAACCTTCTATCTGCAATGACTTCACTCTTCCTTCTCCACTGGGTAATTTCACCAGATTCATTTTTCAAGGCCGAACTCATATGCCTCCCTCTCTAAGAAATGTTATTAATTGTTCTTATCTCTATGTTCTCAGAACTCTTTATTCATATCTTTAAAATGCATTCATCACACTGTAACATCATTAATTATGCATGGGCTGTTGTGCTTTTTTTTTCTTCCTGACAAAGCTATGATCCCTAGAAGATAGAGACCATAAATTTATCACTTCGCTCCTTAGAGAGCCTAAAAGATACTAGGTATTAAATAAACACATAAGGAACTGAATCTATAGCACTTACAAAAATCTAATTTGGATTTACAAAGCACAAAAGAATTTTTTAATATTTATTATTTAAAAAGGAAAAAAACCTCCTTTAAAATACGGATCATCAAATCCTTTGTTTTGCTTTGATGTCCTTGTATCCTTTTGTATTGATGATATTGTTGATTAGTTTCTTCTCCCTCTAGGTTTATAACTAGTTACTGGGTAGTTGGATTTATAAACCAAATGATGTTGAGTTTTATGTTATCAAATTACATAAAATTGATGGTTGAAAGTATTGTGTGGTATTTATATGACAGCTTAGTAAAATTGGGGAAAAATTTTTAGCAGATTTCCAATGAGTGAAAAACTGTTTTTCCCACAAAGGTTTTCTCATGAAAGTAATTAATTTTATAGAGAGAATATATTCAGCAACACAAAATATTTTAACACTAACAACAAATTAATAGCTAACAATTATTTAGCAATTACTATGTGTCAAATATTTTTAAAAGAGTTCACAAATATTAAACCATTCAACGTTGTTGCATGACTTTACTCTCCCACTTTATAGCTGAGTAAAATAAGGTGTAAAGAGGAAGTATCTCAGCTACTGTCTGAACACAGTCAGCCTACTCCAAGTCCCAGACTCCTAACTTAGTGTACATCATTATTGTAGAAAGAAAAAAGTCACCTCATTTCAAAGTGGTTCATGCATTTTACTCACTGTAATATGCCTCATCTGCTACTCTCTCCATTCCCTCTCTACCCCACAATTCCCATGACCAATGTCCAAAGGAACAACCAAGACCTACAGAATTCTCCTTGTGTCAAATATTCATTTCTTAAGAAAGTTCTGCACAACGAGCCAAGCTGGATCATCTTCCTCTCATCCCCAATCTCATGACCTCCATTACATCTTTTAGTGTCCAGATTTACTTTACTAAATTATCAGTTTAGTGAGGGTTGTGTGCCCCCTATTACTTTCTGAAAATAAGCTCCCTGAGACCAAGAACATCACCTTGATTATCACTCTTTCTTAAAAGGAAACAAAGCAAAAACAAACGCAAAATACATTTTCTGACTGATGAAAATATACAGAGGAGAAAAAGCCTGAGGATTTGGTAATTAAGATGGATGGGAGAGAAGAACTTGACAACAATCATACTGTATAATTTTTACATAAATATAACATTGATTTATTTTTATATACTATATATTAATATACTTAATACACACATACATACCTAATATATGTCCAGATATATGTATAATGTTGATTAATTCACAGACCAACAGACAACAAAACAGATATGACCTCACCTAGAAAACATGTTGGGGGCAGCAGAAACAAATCTGACTAGGAACCATGAGGTTGCAGGTTTGATCCCTGTCCTCGTTCAGTGGGTTGAGGATCCAGCATTGTGGTGAGGTGCTGTGTATTTCGCAGACATTGCTCAGATCTGGCATTGCTGTGGCTGTGGTGTAGGCTGGCGGCTATAGCTCTGATTGGACCCCTAGCCTGGGAACCTCCATATGCAGCAAGTGCGGCTCTAAAAAAGCAAAAAAGAAAAGAAAAGGTGTTGGAAATAAACACTTAGGATGCAGCTGAAAATCAAGACGATGTCATTAAAGGACTTTTATTAGATTTTGGTTCCTTCTTCATGCTCTAGGTAAGGTACATCACTAGTTATTGTCAAACATAGACAACATATGACTCTAACTACATTAATATATGCATAACTCATTAAGCATCAGACATTAAATTTAATATTTTATGTACATTGTTTTTTGCTTTTTAGGGTCGCACCCCCTGCATATGGAGGTTCCGAGGCTAAGGGTCAAATTCGAGCAACAGCTGCTTGCCTACACCACAGCCACAGCAACCCAGGATATCTGAGCTGTATCTGCGACCTACACCACAGTTCATGGCAACACCAGATCCTCAACCCACTGAGCAAGGCCAGGGATTAAGCCCTCAATCTCATGGTTCCTAGTTGGTTCATTTCCGCTGCACCACATGAGAACTCCTTCTTTGCCTTTTTTGATCCATCACAGTGCTGTGAGAAAGACAGTTATTGCTCAGTCAAACTTAGGGAAACTCTAGGTCAAAGAACCAAGATTCCAACCTATGTCTGATTGATTCTAAAATCTATTGTCTTAACTATGATGCTATAACTTATTGAATATCATAAAGTATCCAGCAAAATGTGGCTGAAATTAATAGCCCCCCTCCATCCATTCCTCTACTCTAGCCCTGTAGAGAACAGAGTGAAAAGAAAATGTTTATCTCTTATCTAAATTGTTGTTGTGATGTAGAAGAGGTGTGTTGCAGGTATTTATTTATTTTCTCAAAATCTGCCACCGCACATACTGAACACTTTTCCCATTCTCAGTGTTCTATGTCAAGAATCATTTTCATGTCAACTAATAATATGTCAGGGACATTTTGCTTACAATTATTTGGGTCTGCCAGAAGAAAGGCTGCTCTTGTTCTACAATATAATCTTGGAGTTGGAGTGCTTACATTATTTGGCAACTATACTCCCAGGTGCAAGGCAATGGATTCTTAAAGAAATTTAACAAGAGAACAATATACCCCCGGCAAAAGCAGTCAAGACAGCACATTGTGTTTATTCCTGCAAACTTGTAAAGCTTTAAATGGGAGTCTGCCCTTCTCACCAGCACTTTGCTGTCATCTCAATTGGAGTGTAGTACAAACTCTATGTGAAAAGTTGGAAAGGTAACAATTAGAGAAGAAATGTTGCCCTTTTAACCATCCATTTTCTGCACAAGATTTTACTATGTTTCTATTACTTATTTGTGGTAGCTGCTTCCAGAATAACAGTAAACAAAAGATGATGCAAGTAAAAGTAGATACCATTTACTGTGTGTAAATTCTCAAAAGAACCAGACAAAATCTGTATTTTATTACTATATTCCAAATAGGTACCACACTGTAGTGAACACTGTAGCCTTAAAATATTGTCAAATGATTGCTAGACAAGTTCACAATTTGTTTTATCATCTCTTTCTCTATCTACCTAACTTCCAAGTACGTCATTGTATCATCTTTTTGCTGATTAGAAAATACTCTTTCAGGGAAATATGTCTAAATGCATGTAGTACTTTGATAATAAAAAAAATTTCCATCTTTTTCAGAATGACACTCACACTTGGGGATTACATTTTAAAGATATTTTCATGTTGTTTTTCAGTTATTTAATGGTTTGAGCATGGTAAGATAGTGGGGAGTCCCAATAAAACTTGGAATCACAAAAGCTGAGCTAGAATTCCAGTTTTATATGTTAAAAGTGTTTTCCTCATCTTGAAATAAGTTGGTATACAGGGTAATTATGAGAAGCAAATGAATTAAGCATTGTCAAAGCTCTGATAACCAATGGACTTTTTAATATATATTTTGTCTCTATTGGGATAGATGGACAGATATCCTCTTCTCTCCTCTCCTCTCTCTCTCTCTCTCTCTATATATATATATATATTTATATATATATATCTATATATATATATATATATATCAATACTAGTCACAATGCTCTCTTGATTAATGACAGTGCAAAACATGTCTTGAATTCTCAATGATAGCCAAATGAGGAACATAATATGTGACCAGGTTAAAGACAGATGGTTGGATAATATATTCCACTAGTTCTTCTCATATCTAAGAAATACGAGGCAAAACGACAAGTCAGTCTTAGGAACTGGGGTGGGGCAGGAACTGAGCTGGATTATTATGTGCATCACTAATTACTAACCGATTGGCCTTTACAGGTTATAATATTTATTAACCTCATTTTTCTTATCTATAAATTTACCTTGCTAACATAAAATTAAATGAGAGGAGTTCCTATTGTGGCTGAATGAGTTAGGAACCCAACATAGTGTCCAAGAGGATACTGGTTTGATCCCTGGCCTTGCTCAGTGGGTTAAGGCTCTAGCCTTGCCACAAGCTGCAGCATGGGTCACAAATGTGGCTAGAATTCAGCATTGCTATGGCTGTGGCACAGGTCAACAGCTATGATGTGACCTCTAGCCAGGGAACTTTCCATTTACCTCAGATACTGTCTAAAAAGAAAAAAAAATTAAATGAGAAAAAACAATATATGTCACCGAGGAAGAGGAAATCACAACAGAAGTTTGATACAAATTAGTTTTTATTTTCATAGTGGAACACGGATAAATATTAAGTTCTGCTTTTCTTCTTTGTCATTATACCTTACCTTTTAATTTTTCTAAATGAATATCTACTGTTTTTGCAAAATCCTGAACAATAGGATTTTATTAGTATCATTCTTTGTATAACCATTATTTGTATATTTCTTCATATTTCATCATACACACATATTTTACAATTTTATTTACTTTTTATAGGAGTTTAGTTTTTTTCTTTTTTAAGCAGCATTAGAATGCACATCTTATTTGCATTATTCTAAGCAAATTACTTATACTTATTATGAGTAAATAAGTACATTTTAAGAAATTTCTACAGGGAAATATTGTCTAGTTACTTCCCCTAAACTCCTATTTAAAAGCAAGATATTATTACTATAACTGCTATTCTGCTTTAGAACACAAAGCAAGGTCAATATAAACAGGAAGATATTCTTTAACAGCTGATAATCAGAAGAAGAGGCCTTAATGTTACATACTTGATTTAAGCAAGGACTTAAGAAAGCGTCCTCATAATAATCAGTTAACACATGATTTTATACTTGGAAAGACATGGACATCAAAAAAGAATTATATGATCCCAAGTGACCAAATAATTAAAAAAAAATCTTAACGAATGCTAAGCTTTCAAATGAACTAATTGTTATTCTGGCAACTCAGTATGTGGATTTGACAGAGCAAAAAACTATAGGTCATTCTATAATTAAAAGTAAATAAGCTAAAATTTGTGTTAGGACCCATTAATATCTATCTATTGGAAACACACCTGTGAAAATTCAGAACTGTAATTAGAAAAAGCATGTAGATATTTCTTGTTTGCTGTAGTGGAAATACTGTCATTCTAGTTTTTGCTGTATAAACAATACCAGATGTATCGAAGTCAGACTGTCTTTTTAAAGGAAAATAAATAAATTCAACAAACATTTACTGTCTTTTTCTATTATTTTACTTGACTGGAAAATTGAAAAAAAATACAGAGTAAACAAAGCAAATGGTTTATTTTCTCAGAATAGTTTTCATTTAAAAATATGTAAAGCACTCACTCACAGAAATATAATGTTACAACATTTTTATAACCAGAAAGGAATTAAGACTTGGCTGATCTGGTGGTTTCCAATCTATGCCTCTTTGGGAATTGAGTGACGCACAAAGGCAGTTAGGGGTTTAGGGACTATTTTATAGTTTTAAAATTTTAATTTTAAAAGGAATAATATTTTATCATTAAGAATCAAAACTAAAAAATCACATCTTTTCCTCTTGCTTGTAATATCAGTAATTACATTGAGCTCTTTATGCTAATCAAAAGCTGATAAATATGCACGCATACAATGTATTCAAGACATCAACAAATGTGTTTCAGGCCTATTATTAGGAGTTTAGGATATAGTTGTGAGTAATATACAGACAGTTCTGGCTCTCATATTGAGGGATACCAAGAAGTACATAATTACACTAAAATGTACACAGATGGACGGAGAAACAAATACATTATAAATGAACTATTGGGACACAGAGGATACAATAGTGGCACATGTGTGATGCTTCTAACCAAGCCTTAACTTTATGGAGGAAGTAATACCCAAGTTAAAAACCAAAAATATAAGTAGAAGATAGTCAAAAGTGAACCAGGCACTTTCCAAGCAGAGATAAGAGCATTCCTGCAAGGAAGAGAAAAAAGAAAAAAGAAGGAACAGAGCAATATCTATCTTAATAAAAATATTTAGGTTGATTAGTTGACAGCTTTCAGTATGAATGAAGGCTCAAGAATAATGGAGAAGGTTCTTGCAGGTAAAGGCAAGACTGACATTGTTACAGTGGAATATATCCTCAGCCGAGCTTTGTATTACAGTTCCGACTGTTTGGCTCCACTCATGAGATTCAGTGGTCTGAGATTGGTATAGACAGTCTCTTTTTACCTTATTTGTCTGTATCTATACCCACAGTCGGGAAGGAGGGAAAAATCCAACCCATTCATTGAACAGCTGAAACAAAGGACACTAGAAGAAATAGGTTTGTTCACTATCTCTCAAACAAAATTGCTGAGCAAGGGTTAGACTATAGGTCTCTGTATTTGCAGATTAGTGCACTTTCAACAACGAAATGACATGAGAACTACTGAGGCACATGGACTAGCTCTGTCAATGCCAGGTCCATCAGGAAGTGGAAGGTTCAGCTGATCCTAAAATAAACCATCACCCTGACAACACGTATTATTCCACAGCGTCTCAGTCATTGTTCCACCCAATCCTCTGGCCAGCATTTAACCCCAGATGCTTAATGGCTCCTCCAAGGGGAGGGGCTGTTTTAGACTCTCACGTCATTTAATCAAAATGTTTTCCTCCATGAAAAATAATTAAAACAATTTCTTCTGACAATGCTGGCAAATATCTTTGTTCCCATTTTCAGCAAAGAATGTCTTCTTAGACCGTGGAAATATTAACAATGTCTCAAAAATTCCGTAAATAATTATCAAGTTTCTCTGGTTTGCGACACTTAGGGACCTGAAATCTCTGGATGAAAACTTTGGCCCAGAAAACTATTGCTGAATACAAGAAAGAGTAAGAGCACTGGAAAATAATAGGAAGCAGGGCTGGGGGAACCTAGAAGGAAATATACATATATACACATACATATGTATATTTCTGGTCTACTACCCACTATCATGGGATTCTTTTTTTTTTTTTAATTTGTATTGCCTCTTCCCCAGGTTTAATTATGTGAGTTGCTCTAATTTGATTCAATTATAAATTGTCTCTATCCGACACCAAATGCAAGCCAGGCTCCTAACATTTTTGTCTGTGATTCTCCATCTTCTATGTCCATTCATGCATATTCATGCAGTACTAACTCCCTAAATCTCCAAGTCTTAGGCTGTATCCTTCTATCTAGGATTAAATATCTCTTTGTTTTATTTTTTCCTTCTAGGTACTTGCCAGCATTGTCAAAGGCTTATCGCTGAGAATTATTTCAGCTTAGTGCTGAGGAGTGCTCCCTTGAAATGAGCTAGATTTTTGGACTGTATTTTATTTCCATGAATTAACTTTTAAAAACAGGGGGATAAAACTTATGATATCACTCACTACTATGCTCATCTACAATACTTCAAAGGCTACCCATTACTTTTGAGATGTTCTCCTTTTTGCTCCACAACTCCCTGTGCAATCTTCTATCTCTCCAACTCAGTGTATTTTTTGCCAGCTCTCTTTCTCTGTTATTACATATATAATCCTCTTAGATCTTAGAAACACGAACCCTCACTCAGTTCCCTGAACTTAACATGATTCTTTTTTTTCTTTCCTTTTTTTTTTTTTTAGGGCCTTGAGGCATATGGAGGTTCCCAAGCTAGGGGTTGAATTGGAGCTGTAGCCATGGCAATGCCAGATCCGAGCCACGTCTGCGACCTACACCACAGCTCAGCTCACGGCAACGCCGGATTGTTAACCCACTGAGCAAGGCCAGGGATCGAACCTGTAACTTCATGGTTCCTAGTCAGATTCGTTAACCGCTGCACCACGACGGGCACTCCTTAACATGATTCTTGACCCATGAATCTTTTTTCAGTGGCTTTTCTCTTCCTCATCCTCTCCATTAATGAATTAAGTCTCCTCATCCTCAGAGCAGAAGTGAGGCTGGAATTTGTGAGGCAGGCCATTACTGACCAGGTCAAATACATTCAGCATAAATTCAGTGAGGGTCCACTAGGTACAAGACATCATCCTGGAAATTAACCTTACTGTCCATTATGTTTTTATAATATAAAAACATATATATTATATTTGTTTAATATATGTGTGTTTATATATTATATTTGCTTTATATGATAAAATACTGTCCATTATATTTTATTATAAAAAACATGTGTATTATTTTTATATGTTATTCTGTAATAACCATATAGGTTGTTACAAACTATTGACTTGATTTTCCTGTGCTATACAGTTGGTTCTTGTTAATCATCTATTTTATACAGTAGTGTATATATGTTATTCCCACCATCCCAGTTCCTCCCTCCCCCCAATGTTTTCACCTATGGTAACCATAAGATTGGTTTTTGAAATCTGTGAGTTTGTTTCTGTTTTATAAATAAGTTAATTCGTATTTTTATTGGATTCCACATATAACTGATATCATATGATATTTGTCTTTCTCTGTCTGACTTATTTCGCTCAGTATGATAATCTCTAGGTCCATCCACGTTGCTACAAATCTTCAATTCAAATCTTTTTTGAATTGAAGCTCACAGTAATTTGGTGGCCAATATTTGTAGCATGAGACAATGAAGGAAATTATGATTCCAAGTCATAAAACTGAAAGAGTAAAAAATAATCTTTGGTTTGGACAAGCAGAAAGTACTGTCTATCCTGATTCATAAGTAAACAGTTTATCTATTTACCCCTCTTTTAAGCTGTAATAGGAGGTAAAAATAAATGCACAGAACACACACCTAGAGAGAAAGAGGACATTCATCACAGCTTAGCCATGTGCAAAGACCACCCAGCTTTGATCAATGAGGCCCATCAGCTAAACCCTCTGGGTATAAAGTACACTCTGGGCATAAAGAGATCCAATTTTGTTGTCTGTATTGATCAAATTCACTAGCAGATACCCTTGTACTCAACCAACATCTTAGCTCCGGATAGAGTCAAACAAGTAATAGTTTTTTCAGACATTATAAGGGAAGAATGGATTGTCTTTGCTTTCCCATAGCTGTGAAATCCTCATGATAATATTGGGATTCCTCTTTTCTTTGTAGAAGCACTAGAGTTTTATTTTATTTTATTTTGTGCATGGAAACAAGGCAGACGGTGGCAAGAGCAGAGAGCTAATAATTATTTGAAAAGGGAAATGAGTGAGGCTAAGGATAGGCATTGAGAGAGCTAAGTTCTAGTTTCCGCTTTGTTACCATAGCTTTAAAGATTTCTCTCAATTTATGTCTTCACATGATTTACAGTTAACATAATAATCACTTTTAGAGCTTTAAGTTGTATAATTCTATATAAACCTTTGCTGCTTTTCTTTTGAAAACTTTCAGAAAATTTGCTCTTCATGATGAAAATCAACATTAGAGAAAAAAAGTCTTCAAGGAATCAGATTTTACACAATTAAGCCATAAACTTTAAAAAGAGTATTTAAAATATCCTATTGTTCCACTCTTTCATGAGGGTATTTTTATTTTAAAGAATTTAGTACTTGTAGGTACATTATGCTTCTCCTTTGCAAACAGACAACAAGGAAGTTCAGAAACTTTGAAATAAAGTCACTTTCAGTATCATTAAGTTTATTTCATTCCCCATTCTCATTACTACCTCTGTCAAAATAATAGGTTCAGTTTGTGTTATGTTCTCATTACAATCTGAATGAGGCATCAGAATTTTAATGCCTCATATTTTCAAAGAATTAGAGAGCATGCTGTATTACATTGACCTTTTCGATGTTCCATACGAATGGATTACTAGGAACCACCTTTGAGAAAACATATTTGTACCATTCCTGCCTTCCCCACATAGCAATTTCTTTCCCTCTTTAATTGGAAGAACAGGACAAACTGTCCAATCATGAAAACTGTCCTTTATGAAAAGGTCATAAACTCTGTGCCTATACATACATACATATACACGTACATATACATATTTTATATATGTATATAATGTTGAAAAAAACTTTTTATAATGTAAATAAATATATATCGGCATCTTTAGCAATTATATCGTGAAGTTTATAACACACTCAAAGATTAACTTCCATATGGAGTTTCCATTTTGGCATAGCGGAAATGAATCCGACCAGGAACCATGAGGTGGCGGGTTCCATCCCTGGCCTTGCTCAGTGGGTTAAGGATTTGGCGTTGCCATGAGCTGTGGTGTAGGTCATAGGCGTGGTTCAGATCTGGCATTGTTGTGGCATAGGCTGGCAACTGTAGCTCCGATTAGATCCCTAGCCTGGGAACCTCCATAATGTGAGTGTGGCCCTAAAAAAAAAAAAAGACAAACTTTCACAACATCAAACTGGAAAAATTTCTTGTTATTCTCACTTTGAAATACGGACTGACCCTGAGTTTCAAAGTTTTTGTAGAGTAATTATAATTCCCCTCACTGACTTTTTTACTCTCTGATTTTTCCATGTTTGTGATTTAGAGAAAGAACTCCATTTGAATCTACAAAAATGGGTACCATACAGAATAAGCTAATGTTATGCAAAATTTACTCAGAACCTATCAGACACCATTCAATAATCTAAGCAATGTATTTCTGTACAATATTCTCATTACAACCTAAAGTGTAATCAATATCTTTAGTATTTAGGTGAAAAATTGAGGAGGCACAGAGAGAGTTCTCCTCTATTCGAAGCCACATAGCTATAGAGATGGCATCAGATATAACTTTAAAAGAAAAAAATTTAGTATGATACCACTACTAAAATTATATTAAAAAGCTTGATTTGTTTTCTCAAAAATACATATTCAAAGTGGTTATAATTTTATTATATTTTTCACAATTCTGTTATAATTTTATCATGCTATAATTGTATGATACAGTCTTATCACATCACAATCTACAATAGGAGAGACGAGAGAAAAAGGATTTATAGCCCTTTAATCTCTTAATCAGTGGGTAAATCACCCAGTCCATAAGTATGTCAATCAACAGTGTTTTTCAAAACCCCATCATGTCCCACTACAATCCAGATCAGGATTGCAAAATCACCTCGGGATTGTAAATGTATAACATATTTACTAGATCATATGTAATATTTTAGACAGATATGGCTTCAAATTATCCTAAGACAACACAATTTAAAAAAACCCTGAGCACCACTTTTTTTGAAAAGATTAAATATTTGTAACCATTCAATTAGATTAATTATACAGTGAAAAATAGAAGTGGGATGGATGCTATGGGGGCAGCTTATATGTTAAACTATTTTAAAGGCTTCTTTAGTTCCATATTTAATTAAGAACACTAACATCTTTTTATTATTAAAGATCAGTCAGCTCAAACGTGCATTTTAAACAATCATTCTGCATTATCTGATTGTAGGTTCTCTAATTAAAACTTTAAACTAAATTGAACTTTCTTCTTCACTCTACCTAATACACGCACACACATACTCTACAGACATCTAAAACAGATACCCAAATTTTAACATAGAATTTAAAGGCTGTAATTTTCTGTATCTTCTTTGTGGATTTTGAGAGCTTAATTGCTATGTTATGGCTGCACTTATCAGAAAGCATTGAAAAGTGTTAATTACTTTGTACTTTGGTTAGTTATGAATGCATGCAAAATTTAACTTTTTCCCCAGAAGCAAATAAAGTCCACATTTATTATGTTACATAAAAGTTACGGAATGATTTAAAATAATTAAGCCAAAGGCAGTCATATACCAAGTTTCAAACTTCCGTGTGGTGCATAAAAAGAATCCTGACAAAATTCCATAAAACCATGTAGTCATTTTAATAAGAACAAATCATTAGTGGGGAATGGGGAAAATGTGTGTATGCATGTATGAGAGTAAGCATGTACATATTGTATGTTGTGGTCAGACGTAAAGTGTGCAAACAGTAAAAAAAATAAGAATAGAAAGGATTTTTTAAAAAATTTTCTGTTCCAACCATTTCCCTAGTACTGCCTGCATACCAGTACCACATACTAGTTTCTGAGTCCAGTACAAAATCTCTCTCCATAATTTATGAGAAGACTTCTACTGAATGGGAATTCACTACTGCTTGAGGTAGTTTCATTCTGTATTTAATTTGACCACAAGGTACTTTTTTAAAAAAATATTTTTTTTTTTTGCCTTTCGTAATTTTAGGGTCGCACCCAGGGCATGTGGAGGTTCCCAGTCTAGAGGTTAATCGGGGCTGTAGTCGCTGGCCTACGCCGTAGCCACAGCAACGCAGGATCCGAGCCAGTGTCTGCGACCTACACCATAGCTCACGGCAACGCCAGATCGTTAACCCACTGAGCAAGGCTAGGGATCGAACCCGCAACCTCATGGTTCCTAGTCGGATTTGTTAACCCGCAACCTCATGGTTCCTAGTCGGATTCGTTAACCGCTGCGCCACGACGGGAACTCCTAAAAAATATTTTTTGTATTTAATTGTAATATACCACACAGTTGATATTTTTGCTGCAAATCATTAATTTGAGTAGCATTTTTGTGTACCTATATAACCAGCCCTTTTTAACGTGCTGAGTCATAGTGATGAACACAAAGGCAGAAAATCCCTGTCCTCATGGAGACTGTATGCATCAGTGAGAGGAGGAATGTGTGATTTTTAAACAGCAATAAATAATGAGAAGAAAATATTTAGCATGGAAGCAGAATATGTCATGATTAAGACATGACTCGACACTACTATATAATAGATATGAGATCTTGGATTATTTCTCCCAGTCAAAAGCTATAAGAATCACATGACCCAATACATAAATACAATTTGACTTTGTTTTTGCTTCTGCATTCAGCAGTCTTAATTATTGGTTTGACATGATTATGTGGTGGTGCTGGGAATGGTGGAGATAATGGTTTCTGAAAGAAAAATTATCAAGTCCATATCTTCCTCTTTAAATATATGAGAGTCAGTCACAGTCCGTTTGCGACAACTAAACTACAAATTTATCTCCTTTGTTTCCTTAAATGGTTCTTGATACGACTTGCCTTCTACTTTGCTCATTATTTTTTTCAGTTTCCTCTGAAGAAAAACCCTCATATCTTAATTCATGTTCCTGCACGCAGCATGCATATATTTAAAATGAGAGAAACAAATAACAAAAAGATGTGAAATAAAAATAATTATTATAAAGAGAAAAACTCCACAGAATGGCCCTTTTCTTGCAAGGTAAAAGACTTGATGATCCTACTGCAAGGTAAAAATAATATTTAAGAACTACATATAATGGTGGCTATAGTTAAAAACACTGTACTGTACATATACAAATTGCTAAGAGTGTAAATCTTAAAATTTTTCATTACACAAAAAATTTTGTAATGATATGAGGCAGTTGATGTTACCTAAACTTGTGGAAATCATCTTGGAGCACACAAACATATCAAATCATTATGGTGTACTTCTTGGACTAACGCAACGTTACATGTCAACTATATCTCAATAAAATGGGATAATTAGTAACTTTATATATTTATTTATTTATTTATTTATTTATTTATTTATTTTGCTTTTTAGGGCTGTAGTCTCGGCATATGGAAGTCCCCAGGCTAGAGGTCCAATCAGGAGCTACAGCTGCTGGTCTAAGCCACAGACATAGCAATGCGGGATCTGAGCTGCCTCTGCAACCCACCCCACAGCTCATGGCAAATGCCAGATCCTTAACCCACTAAAGGAGGTAAGGGACCAAAACCACATCCTCACGGATACTAGTCAGATTCATTTCCGCTATGCCACAACAGGAACTCTCATGTAACCATTTTTAAAAATTTAAAACTCTGAAGTAACTTAGGGAGAGGGGGATACAATCAAAATATAACAAAGATTGACTACTGACTAGATGATTACCATTATTCCAAATAGAGAAACATTAGAAACCATAACATACATATATATTATATAAAATGAAAGATTAACAAGAACCTACTGTACAGCACAGTAAAATCTACTCAATAGTTTGCAGTTATCTATATGGGCAAAATAATGGATATATTTATACGCATGACTGATTTACTTTGCTGTACACCTGAAATTAATACAACATTGTAAGTCAACTACACTCTGATAAAATAAAATTTTAAAAGACATCAATTCAAAACATAAACATGAATATAGATCATACCTAATTATTTATAGCACTACTCTGATGGCATTATCAGTTGCAGTAATAAAATAAAATAAAATGACTGGAATACACATCAGAAGTCAAACTATCCCTACTTGGTGATGATTGTAATCATGTGTATAACTAGATTTTAATAAGGAAATGCAGTAAAGCAGTAGGTTATAATACAAGTATATAATAATCAGTTGATTCTTATTTCCTCCAACGTAACAAATGAAGAATTGAAATTTAAAAATCAATTCCCAATAGCAAAAATATAAAATCAAATAAAATATGTAAGAATATATTCAACAGAAAAAAAAAGCTTCAGACCTGTATGAAGGAAGCTATATAACAATTGGAAAAGCTTCTTAAAGAGAAAGACTTAATATCATAAAAATGTAAATTCACCCAAAATAAATAAATTTAATGCAGTTCCTATAGCAATTCCAAAAAGATCAAAATGGTGAAGGAAAACTGAATAAACTTATCTTAAGTCTATATGGAAAGTAAAGACCCAAAAATAGCAAAGAAAATTATGAAAATGAACAGAGTAGACATATCAGATACTCAGAGTATGCTGTAAAGACCCTGCAATAAAATATGCAAACTACACTGAAAGAGTAAGTACTCTTGCTACATATTAGAAGTAGATATTTTTTAATAAAATTGTCATTTTTTTTATATTTCAAGTGTTCTCTCTCTCTCTCTCTCTGGCTCCTCTTCCCTCTTTCTCTATCTCTCTCAACTTTCAGTCAGAATTTCTCATGTCTAGCTTCAGTGGTATGTATATTACACAGTTTAATTGTTAGGTCCAGAGACAGTTCCATAACATGTCAATATGTAGGTCCCTTGAACCAGTTTTTTTTGACTGTCAACCTGATCTCCAAGAAACAATATTAAATTATAAATAAATTTTATGTTCAGGGATCTAGGTGATACCAAATTGAGATCTCAATTGTGAGCTTCCTGACACAGAGACTTAACATTATTTCAATGTATCACTAGCATCTTTAATACAAGGCCTAGAATCCAGAATTTATATATATATATATATATGAATATATATTTGTATATAGATACATATATTTGAGGAACAAATAAATATCTTTCTACTGAAGTAATGGCAATTCTTGCCAGTAATCTCTAAAATTACGTTTAAAAAAAACAAAAACATAAAGATATGGAGTTTGGGTTGTGGGTCAGCAGTAACTAACCTGACTAGTAACTATGAGGATGAGGGTTCAATTCCTGACCTTGCTCAATGGGTTAAGAATCTGGCATTGCCATGAGCTGTAGTGTATGTCACAGATGTGGCTCAGATCCCATTTGCTGTAGCTGCAGCAATTACAGCTCTGATTCAACCCCTAGCCTGAGACCTTCCATATGCCACATATGTGGCCCTAAAGAAGCAAAATAAAATAAAGATATTGTCCTTGTTTATTATAGTAAACACAGATACAAGATAAGAGTTCATATGAAAATAAATATATACATACACAGAGCACATAGCTTGGGTTACACGTCAAATATATAAACTAATATAGATTCACAGGCAAGTTAAAATCTTTGAGACTATAACATCTGTTATCTGAAAATACATGTCTGCTCAAAAGAGTGCTAGCAATTAATAGTAATAGCAATTAATAGTCTGTTATCTTATTAGACACTTGCTATTGTCATTTGGAAACTTACCTCTAAGGTACAACTCCATAGTGGGAGAACCATATGAGATTGACCTAAGTTAATACAAAACCAAAGGGACACTTCCCAGTAGGAAATGGTTTGTATGCATTTGAAGTGACAAATACTTGGAAAGGTATATGATATTAACATACATTTTGATATTTTGTTTTAAAAGCCAAAATTTTCCGCATAGGATAATTCATTTATTTTTCTTACAGATTCCAGCAAAATGGTTTGAGACCTAGTGATGACACGTGTTCTCTGGAAATATGTATATTAGAAGTGGCAAATGTGAACAGTTTCTTACAATGATTAAAGTGTTGGCAAATAAAAGCTATGAAAAGCCAAAAGGAATCTGGGGTATTAAACTGTAAGCAGTGATTGCTGCTGAGGAGCAGAAGAGCTTGTACAAGCACACAAAGGCTTATTACATGAGGATGATCACTTGTTAGTGGAGTACAGGTAAGCAACGAATGTACTTAAAACGTCAGAGGAAGGAGAAGGGACTGGTTTGTCGCTCTTTAAGTGGAAGAGAGAGTTAATAACATGTAGGGTTAATGGTGGTTCTAATACTCTGTGTTTAAAGAGTCTGGACAGCTAGGTGGTTCAGGTATATTCTATTTGGAAGAAAATGATGAATTTGTCATTTAACATCTTTTGTGACTCAGGTAAGATGATCTTGGACAAGATGATCTCTTGTGATCTTGGATAAGAACTAATCTGACTCTAACCATGAGATATTTTGGTTGTTGAACTGAAAAAGAAAACTACAGTGCAAATATTTCTCAACACTTGATCAGAATAAAAATCATTCTACAGGCACAGTATACTTGGAAACTCTGCTCTAAAGTTTATCTAAACATTGTCTTAAACCTTGGTTCCATGGAACTTGGAAAGGGGAGTTGATCACTTCTGAAAGCACAACTGTAAATATCCCTTTGCATAAGCACATTAATGATCAAATATTAGATTACCCTTTTGTGACATTTTCTGAGCTTTAATTTTTATTTAATTGAAAGTATGTTAGAACGGCTGTAACATTTAGAAGCATGGCTTCTGGGAAGGCCACGCACTCCTGTCTCCTTAAGTACGTATTTATTCAGCAGGCTAACATTTTGAGACAACTATGCCAGCTGTTAATGAGAGTTTATAGGTTTAATGTTGACACACGAAAATTATAATTTATGCTTCATCAGTTGTTGACATAGGTGATGATTAGTGAAACAGAAAACAAATTGTGTTTTTCAATTAAAAAGATGTACCACAGCAGACAGTTTAACCAGATATTTTCTGTTACTGATACTTACTGTCTTCCATTGTTGGAGATAGGGACATAAATCCTGACACTTTACAAATAACTGGCCTTGGTGTTTAAAAAACTACACTTACCACTAATGCTGCAATTACACCTACATTTATTTAGTTGCCTAATATTTGTGGAAAGTTTTAAGGTAATTTTGTCCTTTCACAAATGTGTGAGGCAGGTATCAATATTCCCATTGACAGAGGAGAAAACCATCCTTGTAAAAGTCACTAGCTCATCTGTAGTAGATTCAGGATTTGAACCTAGACTGTCTATCTCCAAGCCCAGTGCTTTTCCATTGTACACAATCATGTATCTTTTAATAATAAGCAGGTGTTTAAGTCTACTGGGGCTGCGGTAACAAAAATACATTAGACTGGGTGGTTTATAAACAATGAAGATTAATTTCTCAAAGTTCTAAAAGCTGGGAAGTACAAGACCAATCAAGCTGCCAGCAGATCTGATGTTGGGTGAAGGTCCGCTTTTGGCTTTAGAGATGGCTGCATTCTCACTATAACCTCACGTGGCAGATGGGGCAAGGAAGCTCCCTGGGCCTCTTTCATAAGCTTACTAACCCTGTTCATGAGGGATCTACTCTCATGATCTAATCACATCCCAGAAACTGACCTCATGACATAATCATCTCTCCTTCTTAATATACCATTGCATTGGAAATTAGGTTCGAATGTATGAATTTGGAGACTCAATCACTCAGTCTATAGCAGAAGGTATGCGTAGTGTGTGTGTGTGTGTGTGTACGTGTGTGTGTGTGTTCCTCCTTAGAAATCTAGTGATCCTGCACATGTGTCTTTGGACTACATACACAAACACCTTGAGTAATGAAAATATTGCATTGCTAGACAGGTACATGCCTCTGCATTTCAATAATACATAGACATTTAAATGTATATATATATATATATATATATATATATATATATATGCATTTAAAGACCCAATATATTCGGTATGGCTTTCTCGTTGGTTGGGGTGTTGCTCAGCTTAATAACTGAAAATAATGTTTCAGACAAACACTGAATGTTGGACATCTGGTGTTACTCTGATATAACAGCAAACTCCATCTCTAGCCTGCATTAAAACTCTTAGAATTATATGTCTTATAAAAATCTTAGCAGACAGAGAGCCTATCAAGTCAATCCAAGAATGAAGCTAATTAAAATAGGAATTTGTGGAGTTCCCTTCATGGCTCAGTGGTTAATGAATCCGACTAAGAATCGTGAGGTTGCGGGTTTGATCCCTGGCCTTGCTCAGTGGGTTAAGGATCCGGCATTGCCGTGAGCTGTGGTGAAGGTTGCAGACGGGGCTCGGATCCCGCGTTGCTGTGGCTGTGGCGAAGGCCGGAGGCTACAGCTCCTGTTAGACCCCTAGCCTTGGAAACTCCATATGCCGCGGGTGCGGCTCTACATAAAGACAAAAAGACAAAAAAAAAAAAAAAGGAATTTGTAGTATTTAGGGACTTCTGTCATAAAAAGTCTAGAGGTTCAGCTCACTAGAAGTGCATCATTTAGATGGTTCCCTCTCAAACATTCATTCAGGTCCAGCATTATTTTCCCCTTCACTATTACTTTATAACTTTGTTTTTAGTCTGTATTTATTTTAAACTGTCTGATAGGCTATACAGTCTAATATATAAAGGCATACTCTTTTTTTATTTTCTTTCCAGTTTATCCATTATAATATACACTCCATAATGTTTTATAATGCTTTGTATTTTGTTCCAACTGCAGGATATAGAACAGCACTGGGTGCACAATAAATACTCAATAACTATTTATTGAGTTGATTTGTTGTATGAAAAGAGTCTGGAAAATTATTCTCCCATTGAGAAGCATTATACACCATATGACTTTTAAATTGCCTTATTTTGAATCTTGAATATTGCTGATGAAGTATCCATAGCACCATCACCAATTCTCATTTCATAAATTTCAAGCCACAGGTCAGAAATGCTTTTCTTTCATCTATTCTCATCCTCAAACATGTCGAGAAACTGTCAAAGGCAGTTCAAAAGGAGGGGGAAAATAGCCTGGTGAGGTTGTGAATAAAATTTTTCTCATTCATGTGATCTCTTTTATTAAAAAGGTCTCCCAAGCTTAGACCCATGAGCCAGGCTTAATTAAAGTTATTTGCTTTTAGCTTAGACTACGAATTGCGCCTTCTCATTCTGAAGTGGAATGTACCACGGACAGCAGGAGTGGAAATGTGGGGCTCTGACTTCTCTAGAATTTGCCCCTTTGTCCTCAAATGAATCACTTTAATTAAAATAACTTGGTGACCTTTGTCTTGCTTGCGTTCTCTCCCTCTCTCTTCTATAAGAATTGCTTCCATGCCTCACATGCCCATGGATATTTAAAAATATTACACTGAGAATCTCCTTTTATTTCCTCTAGAAATGTCTTTTTTTGTAAACATATCTTTTTTAAATTATGATTGGGTATTTTAGTTGATATCTTTGATTGACAAATGTAATACTATAATCAAATTTAATAGACTTCGAAACCAGGGAAATAGCAGTATTTTTCAATTCCTGTTTCTTTGGAGCCTAAATTAATGTTTGAGACTTAGTAGGACTCAAAACAAACTTTGTGAATGAAAGAAACAATAAATTATATGACCAATTATTTCCGAGACTGAGGATGATTTGAAATCATTATGATATAGTGAAATCACTATAAAAACAGACTATTTTAAATAAAATTTTCTTGTTACAAGATATATCATGGTTTCTGAAAATAACAAAGATGGCTAGATTTTGTGAGGTCTTATTATTATGCATTCATTCTATCGAAAATATTTATTGAACCATATAACATGCCAGACAGTGTATTTAGTGTGCAAGAGAGCAGTGAATAGAAAGACTCAGTCTCTCTCTTTAGCAATCATATATCCTCATGGGAGAAATAGACATTAATCTTAAAATCCCACCTATTATGAAATATTTATATCTATGTTAAGCTATCTGAAAGTAATGAAGAGTTTTCTAACAAGAGCCCAAACTCAAGAGGAAGTGGAGCAGGATAAAGGAAAAAATATCCCTGGAGAAGAAGCATTTTCTGAAGAAGAATGAGTTGTGTCACAAAAAACAGAAAGGAGAAAAATATTCCAGGCAGAGGAAAGAGCAGGTGTTAAATGCTTGGGAGATGGCCCATTTGAAGAATGATGAGCTGCGAGAAGCAGGAAATGGGAATTCAGATAATGTAAACTAGACAATGTGGGTTAATGAGTTCATGTGAAAGATTCTGAGTTTTGTTCTAAAACCAGTGGTGCAGCATTCATTGATGTCTTTATTTCAAGATGATTCCATTTTCTGTATGTTATATAGGACTGAAAGGGGGGCAAGAATGACAGTGATACTACTAACACTCTTTTTTTTTCCCCCTGGCTCCACCTGCAGCATATGGAAGTTCCTTGACCAGGGAACAAATCCAAGCCAGTACTGCAGAGCTACAACCTACTACCATAGCTGCAGCAACACGCTGAATCTCCAACCCACTGCAAAGGGCCGGGGATCTAAAGGGTGCCTCCACAGAAACAAGCCAGATCATTAACCCACAGAGCCACAGCAGGAACTCCTCAAAAGTGAGGCTACTGGATAGAAGATGACTACCATGCTGCAGATGATGGCAACTTTTGCACTGGAGGTTTAAAGATTAACTGGGGGATCTAAAGTGCCTAGAAAAATTTGGCTTATATGTGAACACTTTACTAAAGATGACAGCTTTGAGGAAATCAAATTTGGGGTGAGGATTAAATGTTCTGCTTTGACTAAGTTAAGCTTGGCATTACTGCATGAAATCTAAGGGCAGATGCCAACTAGACATTTTTATATTTACATACGCACACACATATAGTCACACATGGGTTTGCAGCTGACTGGAGATGAAATTTTGAAAACGAACAGCTTATAAGTAACATTTATAGCAAAGAAGAGTAACAGCTTGCAGGTGGAAAGATGGAAGGAAATCTATGGGTGAGTAACATCATACAAAGTGAAGACAGCAAAGTGAAGACAGCAAGTTTTAAAGGTAACTTCGACTGTACATGACATAATGCCGAGACTAGGGATGTGAATGGGCACCCAAATATTATCTTCATTTTATAACTGAATGATAGAGATTTCAGGAAGAGTAGGTAACATGCCAGAAATTGCACAGTGACGTGGTCAAAATTCCAAGCTAGTTGTTTTTGTTTTTACTATAAATTCTCATCTCACTACATTATGATATCATAATAATTTAGATACTAATATTTGGTATCTGAACTGATTTGCTTATGCAGACAGAATATAATAATCAGAGTCTGGCCTCTGCACAGCAAGTAGACAGATACAGATGTGTTCTTATTAGAAGGTGGCATTAGGGTCTCATCTGCCCTAAATAAGCCACTTTGTCTTGAAATTCTTATAGAAGTTCTAAAAGCTTGGCTCTGGAATTTCTTCTGTATTTGTCACTAAGGTGCTTTTAGAACAGGAAAATAGAGTCACATTAGAAAAGTAAAGAGTAGAAGAATCATTCATTAGGTCTCCTCAGAAAAAAGAAAAAGAAACCCAAAAACAAAAAACCTGAGTCAGGGTTGCCTTTGACCATTTCATGTAGAAAAGCCACCTCTTTGCATCTCTCCCATTATCTTGCCATATTTTCATTCATAAAATATATACATTTTTGTTTATTTGTATACTGCCTTCCTAGTTCACTAATAAGTCTGAGAAAGGTCAGAAGTTTATTGTTACTCATTCTGTATTGATATCATCTAGCAGAAAGTCTGTATACCTTGGTCAGGTGATAAATAATAGTAGAATGAATGATTAAATGGATTATTGAGACAAACTTCAGAAGTGACCCAAGAGTTGTTCATCTGTATGAACCACATAGGGTTTGAAAGTTAGTAAAGCGAGAATAGCTATTATTTATAATAGGAAAGTCAGTATGCTTGGAAATATGTAAGTATAAGCTGTGTGTGTGTGTGGGGGGGGGATGTAACTTGTTTATTCCAAGATATCCAAAGGAGTTATCCAGTGAATGAAAGGAATGTGAGTATTCCAGAAAGGAGGCATGGATAGGTAAGAGTTGAAAAAAAAAATTAGCCCTGAGATAACGCATCTCTTTTTCCATCTTCCTCTTATGAATAATAAATGTTCCCACTGAATTCACAGAAAGCCCCATTCTTCACGATCTCCCAGTCTTCCTTCTTACTAGCCTCTACCTTTCTACTACAAATGAGAGAGACTGAGATTTCAGAATATTTTGTGTATATTAGGGTACAGCCTCAGGTAACAGAATATAAAACGGCACTAATCAGTCACATATATATGGGTACATTTAAGATTGATTTCTTTCAAATATATAACTGTTTCTTTAAGATATTGAAGATATAATTCAAAACTTTTCAGTTTTAAAAATTTACTATCCAATCCGTGTTTCTAGATAGAGGAACTGAACTTGAGATGGGCTGTCTAATTTTATTCAGGAAACTCAAAATAATCTCTAATATAAGAAATATCTTTCATTTTCTGTTCTGTGGTTGAAATTCCCCAACAAAATAAAGCATTTTTAGATTCAGCTAAAATTCTTAAGATAGTATCATGCTATGACTGAGGAAAGGAAGTTAAGCTAAGATTATTTAGTATGGAAAACACATTATACATAGAAATCCTCACATTTAGACATAACTCGTTTCATTGTGTTTTGTTTTATTGTGCTTCACAAATATTGTGTTTTTTATGAACAGAGGTCTGTAACCTCTGTCAAGCAAGTCTAGAGATACCTTCATTCCAACAGCACTCGCTCACTTTGTGTCTCTGTGTCACATTTTGGTGACTCTTGCAATATTTCAAATTTTTTCATTATTATTATATTTGTTACGGTGATCTCTGAACATTGACCTTTGATAACACTACTGTGACGCACTGAAGGCTCAGATGATGGTTAGCATTTGTTAGCAATGAAGCACTTTTAATTAAGATGTGTACATTGTGTTTTAGACATAATGCTACTTCACACTTAATGGGCTACAGTATAGTGTAAATATAACTTTTATGAGCACCAGGAAAACAGAAAAAAATATTGTGACTTATCTCATTTCAATACCCACTTTATAATGGTGGTCTAAATGGACCTTGCTATATCTCTGAGGTCCGCCTGCACATAGTTTTCATGCACTCTTGAATACAGAGTCTATGCCATAAGCCATTACCTAAAATGTCTCTTAGGTAAGTCCTAAGGTTACTAAAGGTTACCTAAACTCACAGACGCAAATATCTTTAACATTGTAAAATATTATAGATATACAGAGAGAGAGATTGATGTAGATAAATATAGACACGGACAAGGGCAAAAACATAGATATACACGTAGATACGGATGTGGACATAGATATGGATAAGGACATAGACATACAGTACAGATATGGATATGGATATAAATACAGAGATATGGATAGATTTAGACATGGATACGACAGGGACATAGACATAGTCTTGAATAGGGACATGTTAATAGACATAGATAGATATAAACATGGACATAGATACAAATAGATTTGGACATAGATATGGATATAGGTAGATACAGACATAGACACAGATAAAGGTAGATATGGACATGTGCATGGACATGGATATGGATGCGGACTAGATATAGACAGATATGGACATGGACATAGGTATGTATACAGATACGGACACTGACATAGACATAGGTATTGATTTGGATAGACTGGATATAGATAGAAATATGGACTTGGACATGTTCACAGACAGAGATGATAGCTAGATAGAGATAGATATAAACATGGATAAGGATATGGATATAGATATGAACATGCACATAGATACACACAGAAGTATGGATATGGACTTGGACATATATACTTATATGCATATATATTTATACACATACATATGGAAAGATATCATGGAATGGTGCTTAAACCACGGTGTGACCATATGACTAGCTTTTACAGTTCCTCTAAAACAGGGATTCTCAACCACAGAATTGCTGATACTTGGGGCCTGAATTGTTGGGGGAAGCTGTCCTATTCCCAGTAGGATGTTTATCCCTTTCCCTGGTCTCTAGCCACTACTTTCCAGTTGCACCTGTTCCCCAGGTGTGATGACCAAAAATATCTCCCGACACTGCCAAATGTCTCCAGGGTGGCAAAATCACCCACACTGAGAACTATACTCTAGAACAGTGTTTCTCAGAGTCTCATGGACTGGACGTATTTGTTTAAATTTTAACATCTCTGATCCTCTCAGAACTAACTTAGAATCTTCAGGGAGGAAGTTCTGGGAATCTGAATTTTTTATAAGCAGGCTTAATGGCAATAAGGAAATTTTAAGTTTAATATGCAAATACGCTGTGAGATAAAATAAACCACAGTCCTGAGATAGACTGAAGACAGTGATTTTATCAGGTTAGTGTATATTTTTCTGACTCATAAATGCAGAGTGAAAAAATTTACATCTAAAGGTATTTTTGGAGTACCCGCTGTGGTGCAGTGGGTTAATGAACCAGCAGTGCTGTAGCTGTGGCATAGGCTGTGGCTCAGATTTGATCTCCGGACCAGGAACTTCTATATATATGCCAAGAGTGTGGCCGAAAAAGAAAATAATAATAATATAAATAAAAGCATTTTATTGGATTTGTAATACATAATATTGTACTCCATGAGAACTGGACTGCTAAAATGCCAATATTATGTATATCACTAATTATTTCTAAAGTTCTTAGGAAGGTTTTAGGTCTAACACAGAGTTAGGGAGAAGCAAACGTTGGTCTCCTCTCTTTTTCCTTCCCATTACGTTTAAGCACGCCATTAAAAAAAAAATGGAACTAGAGAGATCTATGTGGCCTGTTTAATAAGAAAGCAAATTAAAAGGAGATTGTGATGATGCTTTGATAAACTCAAATTGTCCTTATGTGAATGGGCCACTATTATCCATATGATATTATGAGACTTTTTTTTTAATTTTAAGATAATAGTCAAATTCCTGTTTTTCCTCTTTCCTCCTGTGCTGTCTTCACACATAGTCCAGCCGTGGCATATGGTCAATTCTTGATTATCTGTGAATGGATTAGCTGTCTTGTAGATAATCCACATGCACTGGGAGCTGACTTATTATCTAGCTGAATACCTGGTAACGCATCTGTCTTCTCCCACTCACAGCGGAATTCCCAGAGAGGTTTTCCCCTTCTACCAACCAGTTCATACAATTCTGCCCATTTGGGTCTCCTCTGAAATAACCAAATCTATTGGAGTCTCCAGTCTAAGGGTTTGAAAAGAAGTAGAAAGGAAGTAAGACATCAGGCATGTTTCCAAATTTCATCTCCTTTTCATGGAGAAGCCCATAGAAATGTATCTCCCTCCTACTATGCAAATAAGTACATTTTGTTTAAAAAGCATGTTTGCCTCATCAGTGCAAATACTTCTGTCTCCTGAAATTAAATGGGTAGTTAAATGGGGAAAGAGAAAAGGAAAGGAGATGGGGATTTCAGTCCAACCTGCCAAAGAAAAAATTATACTTCATATAATCCACCGTGGTAACTTTAAAATATGTCTACAAATTTTTTGACACTCTTCCCATTGGAAAGTGAACCTATAACCTGTCCCTCAGATTCTAGCTAACTAGTAAATACGCATCTAGATGAGTACAAGTAGACATGACATTATGTGACTTTCAAGTGTAGCTCATAAAGCTGTTGCAGCTTCTGCCTGCGTTTCTCAAAGTCTCGGATAGAGAAGTGAGCTACCATCGAATCACTCTGACTGCTCTGAAGCCCCTATACTGGGAAGAAGCCCAAACTAGCCCATGCAGAGCTATTATATGGAGACAGAGATGACAAGACCAGCGAGTCCCCCATCTGTTCCAATGGTTTGCTGTCGCCTTCAGCCCCATCTCACTACTGACCCCACCAGCCTAACCCCCAAATTCCTAAAACTGGGAAAGATGATAATATTATTGTCCTTATCATAAACAACTGAGTCTGGGGTAACTGTTGTATAGCAATAGATGGCTGACACATACCCTAATACATCAGCTTATAACTTCTCATTATTGTTGTTTAGGAATCAGACAGCTCTAAGGTAGGAAAAAAGTGTGTAAAGGTCCCGCAGCCTATATATCTCTCAACTATTTAAGTAGCATGCATTACCTCAGATGCTTTTCTCAGCAAGAGCGATTTATAGGTTAGTACACATAGTTCTACACTCCTGGTATAAACAGAGCAAAGGAGGGCTACACATGTTAGGCACAAATGAGTAAATAAATAAGAAAGAAATACTGAAAACTATTAGTGCAGAGAAAACAAAATATGTAATGAGGTCATACACCAGGGAAATAGGACTTCTTCTGGGTTGAGACCAGGGTGATGGGTTGACTTTATTTCCTAACTGTTCACTGTAATATCCTGATGGCTCTGGGGTACATATCATTTCAAAGCTTAGCAACATGATAGAACATTGGACAAGACTATACATAAAATCCATTATGTAAACTGTGGAATCTTCAAGGTTCCATGGCTCTGGGATCTTATATTTTTCAACAACAGCTTAACCAACTAGGAAATGAAATGAAAATAAACTAACAACAAAAACAAGAGAATAAGTCCTTTTCTTTTTTTTTTCAGATCAGATTTGGAGCCCAGTCTCCAACAATGTGATGACTGCTTTACCTCAGGACTGTGACAAAAATAGTCATTGACTTATAGGCACTTTTGGACCATCTGTGTTCATGTTCCTTTTCATTAGTGCCTAGCAGCAAGAGCTTATTTTATTTGATAAATAATAAATTTAATGAACCTCTACTATTCTAAACACTATGAGGGGAGGCAGAATAAGACAAGAGAAAAAAAGTCAAGGGTTTGCCCTTCAGAAATTTGTATTATAGAAATATACAGAGTATTGCCCCAGAAGATCTATTTACGTATTCTGTAGGAGTTTATTAAACACTTACTTAGGAACCTATCACTAGATGCTAGGTGCTGTAAGAGATAGCAACTCATTATCAGATGCTGTCACTGCTGTCAAACTAAATCTTTTTTTTTTTCTTTTGAAAGGATTAAGATAACATATCACGTAATTTCATTCCAGTTTGCTTTCCCATCACAAAGTAACCATGTTTCAGGAGAAGTTGAACTTTTACTCATACAGAGTTTATCTTATTTTTAGAAATCATTCCTATTAAATTACTTTATTCCCCTTTTTATTATTCTTATTAACAATATAACAGATTATTTGTATCTATAAACTTCAGTAACTTTTTTGGGACTTACTGAGAGATGTATTAGGCCATAGTTAATGGCACAGACTCGAGATGCAACAATGTATGGGAACTAAACATGTGATCTAGCTTTTCCATCACATGTACACTTTTAATCTCTTTGTGCCAAAACTACATCACTTGTAAAGTAGGAATACCATGAAATGTCTTTTATCCCACATTTAAGGAATAAAACTTAAGCATTCAATATGATGCATCACATTACTAAACACTTGATAAAATATTATCACAAAATTATAGTGGTTTTATTTTATTTGGCTCTCAAAACACCCTTTTCAGGTACATAAATATAGGTTTATTATCCTCATTTTATAGAAGATGGAAGTTGAGACATTATGTTATTTGCCTATGGCCACATAATAAGTCAAATAGTTGTTATTCAATTCCCAATGTTCTGATTTCATATCCAGATGTAATTTTATAATTACTGAAATTTATTATTTTTCTAAAGATTTCACATTTGTTTCATTTAAGTTCTATGACTAGAAATAATGTAGGAATAATTTATTATTCTTTTTTTTCCTCATCCCTCACATCCATGAAATAAATCCTATCAACTCTAGGTCTAAAATTTATTCTAATATATCAACTATTCCCTGTACTACTGGACATCATTTGGACCAAGCCATTATCATGTCACAACTGGACATCAGCAAGAGTCAACTCATCAGTCTTATGTTGGCAGCCTTTCGCTACCTCTCCAAATATAATACATACAAATCCTTATATGGCTTCAAAAGGTTGACACCATATTGTTCAGTCTACCACTCCTCTTCACCTCTCAATACTCCATCCTCTTTGCCCAAGTCAGTAACCCTGAGATTCACTGGCCTTCTTCATAATGTTAGTTGAAAGGGTTTCTGTGCCTATCCAGAATGGTCTTTCCTCTCAGCCCAGCATTTCCTGTGAGTGTATCTTACTTGGAATTTAGGATCAAAACATCTCTAGGGTAAGGCTGCTCCTGTCCCTGGCCACACAATCCGAATTAATCTCCCTCCACAATCGCATGCTTCTCTTTTACTTTCTTTACAATACAAACTAAACTATAAAATTGTCTAGTTTGATTGTATATGCAATTGTTTATTTTTCTCTGTCTTCCTCTCCTAGAATGTAAACTCTAGTGGACTCATTCACCTTGACCATTACTGAGTGCCTAATCTGTAGAACAATATGAGGCATAGACCAGGCCTCCAATTAATACTTGTTGAAATAATGAATTAATTTTACTCTTTACTCCTCGAAGTTTTTTTGAGCCTAAGAGTTCACTTAGGAATACAAATGTCTTGGGAGTTCCCTTTGTGGCTCAGTGGTTAACGAATCTGACTAAGAACCATGAGGTTGTGGGTTCGATCCCTGGCCTTGCTCAGTGGGTTAAGGATCCGGCGTTGCTGTGAGCTGTGGTGTAGGTTGCAGACACAGCTCGGATCCCGCGTTGCTGTGGCTGTGGTGAAGGCTGGCAACTACAGCTCCCGTTAGACGCCTAGCCTGGGAACCTCCATATGCAATGGGTACAGCTCTACATAAAGGCAGAAAGACAGAAAAAAAAATATAAATGTCTTGCAAAGTTGGTATTTCCCAGGAACAAAATATCCATTTGAATGACTCTCACAAGAGAGAACAAGAGAGACAAAAAGGCATCAGCATACCAATATTAATAAACAGTACTGTCTGCAATAATAATAGTAATCATAATAACACATTGAATGATTACTAACTACCTAATGTGGTCTAAGGAAAATTTACATATGTCCTATCATTTACTCCTTATAGCAAACTTCAAGCAGATGTTATTGTGCATATTCTGCAGGTAGTAAAGTGAGGCTCAGAAAAACTGTGTCACAAAGTTACCGTAGCAGCAAGTAATAAAGAGAATCTCTGAACCCAAGTTTATCTGACTCCAAAGACACATTCCTTATAGAGTCTCTCCTGTGGACCAACTTCTCTTCTCAATGCTTGCTTATCATTTTCAATGACAGATAATCTTACTCTCATGGATAATCTTTTATACATGAGAAGGATAAAGCTGCTGCACTATGCATCAACAACGTATCTGATTTTGAAAACCGGTCGAAATGGTTCTCTCTGGATCAAAACACGACATCAAAGTTCTTATTATCTTTGTGGTTTTAAACTCCTTTACAGGCACAGAGAGATTCAGGTTTGGTTTTGTTTAAGCCTCATCTTAGGGAATACAAAGACAGACTGAACGCATATGTCTCAATACTGGTCAATCCAGCACATGGACACTCTGACAGGAGGAGAGGGAGATGAGTGTAGGGTCTGGTGAGGAGCTTGTGTCTGTGTTTCCTACTGACCAGGAGAATGAAAGTGGCCTTACGAGGCTGAATATCCATAATTAGGGTCAGAACGCTGGATTTATTACTATTTTCCATTCACTAAAAGGCCCTCTCCTATGGCTTTATTTCATACTCAGCTTCTTGTTTTTTAAACATTTGAGTGAAATGCAAATATGACATTTAAAATTTCATAGGGGCACTGAAAATGAACAGCTATGAGTAGACAGTGTTTGGTATAGATTGGTAGAGTGGAGAGGAGAGAAAAGGTTATTACGTCCAAAGGAAATTTAACCGGGGAAGAGGAAGGAAAAAAACAGACTAAGTTATCATGTAAGTAAAAAAACAAGGATATCAAATAAGAATCTGTTTCCTCCTCAACATGTTTGGAAAAAGCACATGTTGGGAAAGTCTAAGAATTTTTATCTTAGCCAGGAAAATATAGATGGACTCTTTTCCTGGGTTGACTGATGAGATGGAAAGGGTTTGTAGAGGAAAATTTTCAATTCCTTCTTAGAAATAATACTTTCATTCTCTGCTACTAATTCAAGAAGACTTTAACAATGTTTCACTTTGGGATGGGGGAAGATTGATACATATCAGTGATGACTATAAGTAGAAAATATATGCATATAATTATAGAAGATATCTGTGGACTTCTAAAGTGACACAAGAGACTTGAATAACCCCAAATAGTAGGCAAATAGGTACACACTATAGTTAATGGCAGGGGATATGAAGCAACAAACCAGTTGCAATAATTACAATCTCCCCTGTGAAGGGGGTGAGACCAGAAAGTCCAGAGATTTATCCAACAACCACTGCAGAAGATGTTTCGCAATGATTGGGGGTTAGGTAAATGGGAAACGAGGACTATCTAATCTAGGGAGGGGACATCTCTATAGATGAAAGTATGGCCAACAGTCAACAATGCATGTTAGTCCATAATTAATTGAGGGGATAAAAAATAACGACTCAGAAAGAAGATGATTCTCAGACATTCTCCTTATCAAAATTCCTTATGGAGCACCTATATTTGACCATTATCTGTCTATGAGCTTTAATGGTCTGCTAAAATTCTAGCATAAGCTCTCTTGTCCTCTCTCCCTTTTCTTCTGTTTTCCTTTCCCTCAAACCTTGCCCCCTGCAGTTAAATAAGGTGAAGAGTGTGCTAGTTGGATAGGTTGAGACAAGAGTTATTGGGGATGGTAGGAAGAGGCTGCAAGGAGTTCCCATCATGGCTCAGTGGAAATGAATCCAACTAGTATCCATGAAGATGCAGGTTCGATCCCTGGCCTTGCTCAGTGGGTCAGGAATTCCAAGTTACCCTGAGCTATAGTTCAGGTCGTAGATGCAACTCGGATCCTATGTTGCTGTGGCTGTGACACAGGCTGGCAGCTGTAGCTCTGATTCAGCCCCTAGCCTGTGAACCCCCATATGCATGAGTGCAGCCCTAAAAATCAAAAAAATAAAAATTAAAAAATTAAAATTAAAATTAAAAAAAGGAAGAGGCTGCTAGTTTGAGGCTAAGAACATACAGTTTTCAAGAGGTCAGCTTCCTTTTGAAAACCTCAGCCTTTTAGTTCTTGGTATCGAATAAGCTCTGAGTCATAAGGATTTGTTACAAAGACACAATTGAGAAAATTACTGGAGGTTTGAAGTTCAAATGTAACACATGCATCACAACCATCTCCCATAGCCTGACTGGCATCCTGCCTTCCCCACAAAAGAAAGTACAGGGACAGCAGTATCGGGAAAGCACTACCCTGTTCTTTCTTCATTGCCTCTCAAAAGATGCTGCCAGTGATGTTCTGGAAACATCTGCAAGTAATGTGGCATGGCTGCAATGTGACCCACATGTCTTTGCATGAATATCGTTGTATCATGAGGTATTTGGGGGTCAAGTCCTTGGCCCACTCACTGCAATCTCACAAAATAATGGAATCTTTGGTTACAGAATATGTGACACTCTCAGAGTGCTTGTGGCTGCTGGCCCAATTGTTTTTTGCTGGGATTCAAAATGGTCCAGCCTAGCTGTAAAGTCATTTAATGTAGCCTTTCATACTATTGTCTAGTCCTCAAAAATATGCTTGCTCTATCTCTTCCAGGAAAGACATATCTGAGTCCACTACCTCATTTTTTCTCATTTGATATCCTAAAAGTTGTTGACATCTTTTTTCCTGGAGAGGAAAATAGAGTCAAATAAGAGGCACCCTTGCCAAATTTAGTCGTTTTATAACAGTGAATCATGTTATCCTAATCATTCAGGTATATCCATAGATCAGCCTCGTGCCCCAGAATTCTACAGGAAAATAGATAGCGAGAGTTAACAGTACGTAAGTAACACATGACCCATGACCATCCCAATGATTTTTTTGTTTCTCAGATTAGAGACTTGGCGTTACTCATTTGCTATATACCTCAGACAAGTCACTTCTCACTTCCTTTCCTATAAAATAATATTAATAATCACTCTTTATACTTCATGGGATGGATAAAAGATGAGAAATAAAAGCTGTGAATATAAATTTGGAAAATTGGCATTTTTCTTCATGCAAGCCGAATTATCAAGCAATATAGAGCTATGCTGGCTATACTGTGGGTCTTTCTGTGTTGAAACAGTACCATGATGCCCAGTTGAACTTCACTTTTGCTTTTGTATGATTTTAGGTTTATACAGGAACCTTCTTTTTATATTTACCCCCGACACTCTGATCAAGCCACTCCACCTTCTATCCCTGAATCTCAGAAAAATAATGATAATCAACTCAGTTCTAAGCTATCACCATTGATGAGCATACACTTTTGTCCCTGCAGGACAGTTTCTCTCATCTTCTAGATTCAAGACCTTTGTCTCCACACTCCTATGCTCTGTGGCACCTCTTCTTTCAATTCAATAATTTAATAGATTTCCCCCAGTCTCTTGATTGTTTCTTTTTGTTTGTTTGTTTTTTGCTTTTTAGGGCTTCACCTGTAGCATATGGAGATTGCCAGGCTAGGGGTCAAATCGGAGCTGTAGCTGCCAGCCTACGCCATAGCCACAGTAATGCCAGATCCGAGCCATGTCTGTGACCTAAACCACAGCTCATGGCAGGCAACACTGGATCCTTAACCAGCTCAGCAAGGCCAGGTTTTGAACCTGCTTCCTTATGGATGCTAGTGAGATTGGTTAACTGCTGAGCCACAACAGGAACTCTTCTTGACTGTTTTTCAGTCTCTCTTCCCTGACTGCCAATATTATGGTTCACTGTGGTGATAACTTTTATATTCCAGCCATAGATTCTGCAGAAGTCCATCTAAGAAAGGACAACTCCAGCCACTCAAAAATACAGAAAACCTGTTTTATGTCCCTGTTTCTAGGTTTATTCATTCAGGCTTCTTTACATACAAGTTAAATAAACATAGGGAAATTAATCTCTTTGGATATTATTAACCTCATGTCTAAAATATGAATAATAGTATCTATGATAGAGTTATTTTCTAAATTACATAGAGAATCCATGTAAATATATAGCAGTTAGGATAGCATCTGACTTACTGCAAATAAGCAGTAAACCTTAGATGTTGCTGTTATTGTTATAATAGTTGCTATTATCTCACTTATAGTATTTATTTTAACCTAGCTAATGTTTAGTTCATGACCAGTCTTCACTTGCTACTTAGCCAAAAAACAAAATAGCAAAAGGGCTAATGCCTCCTGATAGCCCAATGCTAGGGCTCAGTCACTTTAGACCTACGTAGAGAATGTTACTGAGTTTACCTCTGAGATAATTCCTAGATTGGTGACAGAGATGGTCAATGTCCAGATGTTTCCTTCCACATGGAGGAAGCTCCAGTAATTTCACATTTTTTACCTCTGTCCACTCCTCATTGATCATATCCCTTAAGTGGAAAAGTTGCTTACTCTGACCAGTATATTTTAGGGGGGAAATGAGGCATATATAACCTAGTTACTTTTGCCACACGCCTGAAAGTTAGAACTAGTATCACATGGAGTATTTTGTGTGTTTTTTAATGGCCGCACATGAGGCACATGGAAGTTTCTGAGCTAGGGGTCAACTTGTAGCTGTAACTAGTCCCATTCTGTAGCCATAGCAATACCGGATCTGAGCTGCATCTGTGACCCACACTGAAGCATGTGGCAATGCCAGAGCCTTAACCCACTGAGCAAGGTCAGGGATCAGATTTACATCCCCATGGACACTATGTTGGGTTTTAACCCACTGAGCCACAATGGGAACTCCGCATATAGTTTTTTCTTCTGTGCAGGACCTCACCTGTGGAAGTACGGAGTTTTATATCACATCTTGTGCCTAAGTGGTTAAATTTGACTATTTTTGAGTCTCAATATAAATAATTCCACATTCTGACAATGTAAAAAACCAGCTTTACAATATAAAATTGTTATTTTGGTTTTGAATTAGTTTGATATATTTGCCATAATAAAATACCAAACTAGGTGGCTTAAATGACAAACATTTATTTTATCACAGTTTTGGGAGGCTAGAAATCCAAGATCAAGCCATCAACAGGCTTCATTTCTCTGATGGCATCTCTTCCTGGTTCTCAGATGGTCACCTTTTCACTGTGCCCTCACATGGCCTTTTCTTCTGGTCATATAACTCTGGTGCCTCGTCCTCTTCTTAAAAGGAAACTGGTCACAATGGGTTAGGACTCCCCTCTATGATCTCATTTAACCATAAATACCTCTTTACAGACTCTATGGCCAAATAAGGTCACACTGTAACATACTGAAGGCAAGGGCTACAACATATGAATTTTGCAGGGGCATAATTCAGTCCATAACAGATTACCACTGGCCTTTCCCCCAGAGGTTTCCAAATCTTATGTTCAGATAGGGTAGTACAGGTGAGTCACTTTCGAAAGACCTCAGTAGCCTCAACATAGGTATTTTTTGACCTTATTTTAATTATCCCTAGGAGGACCCATCTGTGGCCCCATGAAAAGCCATAAGACCTTTTAATACTTGAGATGTTCTGGCACTAAGAATCAACACTTGCCCTCTTGGAGATGGTCTTGCATGCATCAGTGATTTTTTTTAAAAAAGCAGGAATAGAGTGTAATTACCAAATAAGTGATAAGACTCATTCCAGAGCCCTTCAACCTCTCCCAAGGCAGTGCTATGAGATCCCAGTTCTGCGGTCCTCAGAGTGGAACTGCACACACTCATGGAGCATGAAAGGGGTTTCCTCTAATGGGCAGAACCCTGAACTAAAAACATAAAGGCATGTTTCTATAATTTGTCCAAAATACATCACCTCATTTTAAGTGTATATTTGGATTTGACTACCAAACTTAAAAAAATATTCTACATGGCTTATATAAAATTTTACTTTATAAGTTCTAGGTAAGTAAGATACTTCCATACTTGGAAGTAGCATATAAATATCTTCCAGAAAAGCTGAAACTAAGGCATGAGATACTCACATGTCCCTCCATTAGGAGAGAGCCCATACGAATTAGAATACCATGAACAGTGAAAACAAAAAGGACTTTCAAATATGAACTCCAAACTGAAAGAGGAATTCCTAATTGGTGATGCTGACATGCTATTGGGTTGCTTCTCACATGGCCAACACCATAGAGCTCTCCTGAGTAAGTACTACATAGACTTATTTATTCAGTAATCATATTTATGATACTTCTGATAATAACATAAAAGTACAACAACAAAAACACCGTAAGATCAACAACAAACCTTTGAGAGCATCTGTATGCCAGACATGGGGCCAAGCAAAATCTCATTTAACACTCACAGCAATGCTAGGAGATAGATGTTATCATCCTAAACCTTCTACAGAGAAATTCCACTGAGGTTTTATAAGGTTGGTAATTTATTCAATGTCAAATCAAGATCTACCTGATTATAGAGCCTAAGTATTTCACTACTAACCATTCCGCTGCCACTTGCTACTAACTCCTAGATAGAGATAAATAGAACTAATCTTCACAATGCTATTATCACTCTTTCCTCTTATGTTTCATCTTTGTATACTGTAAGAGGGGTGTTTCTGAGAGTTGTCTTCTGTGTATTTTCTCATATTAGAGAAGAAGAAATACACCATCTGGGGAGGAACTGTGGTCAGAGGTAGAGTTGCAATAATGTGAACTACGTCAACTAAATAATTTGTGCGCTTAGAACACCCATCCCTCTGAAGCAGGTATTAGAGGTAATGACTCCAGCCTTACAAAGGAGGACATCAAGGTCATATTTATCCAAGGTCATATATCCAGACAGAAGCATCAAAAAGATTGGATAACTTGACTCTACATGTACAGTCAGATTCACTACTTCACAGTGTTCCTACCAAAGGAGGGCATTTCCTCCCCTCTTCCACCCACTGTATTTCCCTTCCTGTCCCTGACTTCACTTCCTACTTCCTCACCACCATTGTAGTTTTATTTTTTATTTTTTTTTAATTTTAATTTTTTTTTTTTTTGCATTATAGCTGGTTTACAGATTTCTGTCAGATTTTCCAACTGCACCATGTGGTGACCCAATTACATGTACATATATGGATTTGTCACATGT
>PVHT020000180.1:11483103-11501866 GCA_004024745.2 Catagonus wagneri
TTTCTTGCAGTTTTTGGAGGTTTAAATTGATCAGCATTCAGATGATGATTTGTCCAACTTGTTTTATATTTAGATGCGTTTTTTGATGTATTTGTGGGAGAGGGTGAGCGCGACCTCTTACTCCTCCGCCATCTTGCCGCCGACTCCCACCATTGTAGTTTTAAAGTTTATAAGTCATTTGGAGGAGATCAACTACTACAGCCTCTAGACACTCTTGTGCTAAACAAGTCTGCAGTACATAAGGCACAAAAAGGATTTACATCTTTGACTCTTTTCCAGCAGATATTACTTATCTTGCACTGCCAGCAGAGTCTCGTCTATGTGATGTGCGTGACAGTGAAGAATAGCTTTTTGCTGCATTGCCCAGCCTGCATGGGTAAAAGAAATCAGGAGTCCTTGTTTGATGGAATGAATATTCAGGAACATCTCTGGGAAATCTTGGCAAGGGGGTTGACGTGTGAGACCTAATCTTAGGAGCCATGAAAATGACCTTTGATTCACCGAACTTTTGCAAAAATTTTGTGGCGATTTCTTAAAGAAAAAAAATAATGAGAAATAGATTATTCAGCCTTCCTTAAGAGTCCTATATGACAAATCTTTCCTAGTAAAGTTGTACTTTAATTACATATCATGTGAGAAAATTGTGTTTATAATTTGGTCCTTTAAAACTTTGAATTAAGTGTGTCTTGTAAACAAAACTGTAACTGAGTGGTTACTTCAGATGTTTGCTTGATCTGTATCTTAGCAGCACCTGGTATGAATCAGACAGTCAAATACAATAATTCATATTAACTGCAGTGCTCATTATGAGTATACACATCTATTATTTATTTATTTATTTAGTCTTCACAGCACAACATTACCTGAGTGTTAGAGAAGATATCTGCATTTTATGGTATATCTATGGTGCAATAAAACTTAATTTTTAAATCCATCTTTATATTCCTTAGCACAAAGTTGAAAATACTATTAACGGGACTATCTGCAAACAAATTTATAAGAAATATCTAGACATCCTCAAATTTTATAATTAAACTTACTATATGTGAGAGAGATCTGGTTGATTTAACAGAACTGGTTAAACTGAGGTCAAAATATATTTTCTTCACAATTTTGATAATATAATAGAACAAGGTCCTCTCATTTTATTGCAGTATTTGACTAGCAGCAATAGGAAATGTTTTAAAACTGTATTAAAGGGTCAGTTATACTGATGCCAGTTTAACATCACTGGATCACATGCAAAAGAGAGTATTTTATACTTTTTATTTTAATAGAATGACTGACCTCTGAATCCAGACTTACTTAAGCTTAGAATTTCTTCTGAATGAGATATAAAATGAATTGAACTCAAGAATTTCCTCCTGGTAATGAACATTAGTTCAAAATCCTACTTTGACATAAATGAAAATGTGTTAAAAACTAAAACACATTTGATAGGCACAAACATATTTTTTCAACATAAGCATAAGTATAGTGTCAAGTACTAACATAATATAAACTATTTTGAGGGTTTTAGTCACAGCACATATGTACTTTTTTCTTTCCTTCTACTTCAACATCAAATGCTAGAAGTTTAAGACTCACTATAGAATAAACAGAGGGAATATGGGTTTATGTCTCACTGTAAAATATATGCATATTCTTAAAATCTTCAACATAAATGCACTACACATATATTTTCCAATCTTAATGTACACAGGAAGCTCCCACACACGGTCCATTCCTTAGATCAACTCTTGACGTGTGACAACAATGGATGCAAGAGTTTCAGACTAATCCCATACAAGTTGAAGAACAGAGAGATTCAGGGGAAAGAGTAAGTTATTTTCAAGCAGCAATGGCAATTATTGTTCCATTTAGGGAGGTATCCATCATCCACCCATCCATCCCTCCATTCATCCATCCATCCATCCATCCATAAACTAGTACAAAACTAAGTGTGAAGTCAATTCCAAACAAGATCCAGGGCTAAGGGTGGAGCAGAATAAACCCAAAATAAAGTAACCCAAAATAAAATATGGGTTGTAATAATAAAAAAAGAGGATACTAAGCATAGCTGACCCCTGAACAACATGGGCTTGAACTGCATGGGTCAACTTACACATGGATTTTTTTTTTTTCAATTTATCACAATTTATTTACTATGGTACTTCACAATTTGTAGTTGGTCGAATATACAGAAAAGGAGGAACCTCAGATATAGAGGAATGACTATAAATTATACGGGAGTTTTCAACTGCAAAGAAAACTCCCTAATCCCTTTATTGTTCAAGGATCAAGACAAATGGCAAAGAGACAACGTTTGAACTAATATATCTGAATCTCTACTGGTTTGACCATGGTATTTGCATTTTTAATAGATCTCTCAGGTGATTCTTATTGGCATTAAACTTTAAAAAAATCATTCTTCATTTTTGGTCTCTGCACTTTGAGAAGCACTTTGAATACTGAGATTAGCATTTGAACTGGTAAACTGAGTAAAGCAGATTTCTCTACCCAGTGTGAGTAGGCATTATCCAATCCACTGAGGGACTGAAGAGACTAAAATTTAGGCAGAGAGGGTCACTATGCTGTAGAAAAGATACTGACACAATACTGTAAATCAACTTAACTCTAATTTAAAAAGTTAAAAAATTAGGCAGAGAAAGGAAAAAACTGCTTTCTCTGCCTGACACTTGAGCTGGGAATCTGGCCTTCTCTTGTACAGGGACTGGGGACCTACACCAGGTAGGTCCACAGGTCTTTGGATTCAGACTGGAACCACAGCACAGGCTTTCCTGGTTCTCTGGCTTTCAGACAACAGACCATAGGACTTCACAGCTTCCATAATCAGATTAGCCATAAATATATTATGTATTTTTATAATAAAATTTTAAAATGTAATATATATTTATAAAAAATACATATTTAATGTACATATGGTATGTGTATATATGTATGTATATATAAAATGGAGCAATGGAAAGAAAGAATGGAGTGGTGGGGAGGGAGAAAGATATTGGTTCTCTATTGGTTTTGTTTGTCTGGAAAACCTTGACTAATGCATTGCCCTTGTTATAAGAATGCTCTTTAATTACTGTTTTAATTAGCTGATTTCTACAAAAAAGCTTTTGCTCTTTCTAATGAGCTCTGCAAAATGCTCCTGTGGTTGTGAGATTCCGTTCTCTTTACCCTATTCTATTTTATGTATCTCTGCATTTGCATCTGTGTTTACTCATGTAGATCCTTCCTCTGATGAAATCACTGCTACCTTCTGCATTTTTTGCTCATGAGTTAGCTATGCTTGTCCATGGTGGAAAAGAAAGAAAAGTTCAAAATGCTTGGGCAAGAAAATCGTCAGGTGTTTAAAAAATATTCTAAAAACCAGATCCTTCAATGAGTCTAAATATAAGCCGCATGCAACTTCTGGCCATGCCGTTGAACATCCTCCAGAAAAGTCAATGTAGAACTAAACACATTGCTGTTTCACTGAGTTAAATTCTACCAGGTGGATGCTACTAATTTTTATAAATGTTCTCTCGTTTCATCTCCTTCTACCTACAACATTACTTAGAACTTAGCATATTCCTGTATTTATTTATTTATTTATTTATTTATTTATTTATTTATTTATTTATTTATTTATTTATTTATTTATTTATTTTGCTTTTTAGGGTCATACTTGCAGCACGTGGAAGTTCCCAGGCTAGGAGTCCAATCAGAGCTACAGCTGCCAGCCTACACCATAGCCACAGCAAGTCCAATCCAAGTCGCATCTGAGACCTACACCACAGCTTACGGCAATGCCTGAGCGAGGCCAGGGATTGCCTGAACCCACAACCTCGTGGTTCCTAGTTGGATTCGCTTCCACCGCACCGCAACAGGAACCAGGGGTTGTAATATTCTTGACAAATACAGGCTCTGGGATTGTAAGCTGGATTAGGTAGGGCCCTTTCTTAGTCCATTATAGTGGTCTATATTATTAATTGCAACAGATAAATCAATGTTAGGATCATGCTCCATAAAAAGAGTACTTATTTGCTCCTAAAGACCTTAGAATTATTTTCACAAACTGGACATAGATTTAATGAAAAAAGTTAGCTTTTATCAAGTATAAAAGTAAAGGACATTACATACTGATGAAAACATTGTGTACTGAAGAAGATATAGAAATGCGTGTTACTTATAGTAAAGAGTATGTTTCTCAAATATTTGGCTAGAAGTTGGCAAGTGATATGGAGATAGTTAGATGGAATAAGGTGGAGCTAGAAAAAATATTAATAAATCCTGATAAGGACCATATATATCTTTGGACAATTTTAGGCAGGGGGTGACACCATAATGTAATTTTAGAAACATACTTCTAGCATCGTATGTAGATTAAAGAGGCTAAAGCAGAAAGAAAGGAAGAAGACTAAATACAAGAAACTGTTCAACGATTCAGGCAAAATTTGGTGAGACTTGAAGGAAAGCACTGGAAGGAAGGTTGTCATGATAATCTGAATGTACAAGATAAAATATTTAGGGCTTTGTAGCTGGTTGAATGAAATGGTAAAGGAGAATAAGGCGTGAGGATGATGCCCAGGCTTAAAAAAAAAAAGGATCTGAGGGAATTTCCTGGTGGCTCAACAAGTTAAGGATCCAGTATTGTCCCTGCTGTGCTACAGATTCAGTCTTTGGCCTGGGACCTTCCACATGCCACGAACACAGCCAAAAAAAAAAAAAAAAAAACACAAGTAACCTGAGAAAAAGTTGAGCCTACAAACCATACTTCATCTTTTAATTTCTAATGATTAGTCATGTTGGAAACATCTAGTAATTATTCATGGCACAGATTCACAGACTCATGAATGTCCCACAGATTAGACTCCCTTACCAAATCACAATTTTGAAAAATTTCTTTGATTTCACTTTTTACTTTGACAATGAAAGTTCTCTGAAGCATATTGCAAAGGCTCTTTCAACTTATGCATAGGTTTCTAGAAGGCTCTTTCTGAATTAAGTATCTGTTTCATCACAATTTTCCAAGGAAGTTCTTATTTAGTGACTGCAACTATATATGATATACTTGCTAGAGAGTCATCTTCTGCACAGCTCTACATCAAAGGCAACTGAGCTTCACTCAGCTTTTCTAGCAAGGACGTACTACAGAGATGAGACGGATACAGGCGTGGCAGTATACTTTAATTGATGACTTTCTGATTATGAATTATGGAAATTGGGAAAGATCTAATTATATCAGCTTCCAACTGACTCTTTGAAGGTATTATGGTTTCTAAGTTTGATGTTCTCTCACCCTACTAATTCCTATCACACTTCCTTTCTTCCTTACATACTTAGCACTATAATTTAATGTCAGGCAGGGCTTGCGAGAACAACATTTTCAATCCCTGTACTTTAAAGATAAGAGACAATCAGAATTAGTGATAAACTAATTTTCCCAATATTACACAAAAGAGAATTTTGAATAGATAAAGAATTGGATAATTAAAAGTGTGCCTAGAGTTTTGCCTTCTAAGATCTGTGGCAAAAAGTAGGAATCAATTGTGAACTAGAAAGGCATTTAATTGTAGGATATTAAACTCCATGGAGTGTGTGCCCATTGGAAAAGTTCAGAAAATGTAGCTTTTAAGGACCAGGCAAGAAATAATCATCTGAACAACTTTCTCCAGAAAAGAGTAAATAGGTCCATGGCATAAAGCTGACAAATTGACTCAAGGTGTCCACTTCATTCAAGGTACTAATAATACGTGTGAGTTAGTGTGAGAAAGTGATTGTCAAAGACCCAGTGGACTACAGGAAGCATTGATTTATTGGAGGGACGTTTCAGAAGGAAATTCAAGTCTGGAGAATGCTGGATACCACACCCATGCCCCTGTTTCTGAAGTGATCCCATGAGCATCTTGAGGTCCTGAACTGCATGGTCTTATAGTGGCAGGCAGACTAGTGGGACCCGACAGAAGTCCTCAGGCTTGCTGCTTAGTAGTAGTTTACTGAAAAAGTCTTTAAATGTTATCTTACCTCTAAATAACAGGTGGGGGTGGAGAAAGGAAGCATGTAGTTCAGGTTGCATTGATGTCGTCTTTCCCCCCCTTTCTTTGCCCATTTCCCAAAATAATAATATCACTAAATTACTATTTTTAAAAATTACTCAAATTATTTTTGAAAATCATTATTCTAGAAAGGACATCTCAGAATAACTGCATACAAATTGTCAGGGTCACCAAGATGCCAGAGAACCCTGTTATTCCTTCCACAGATTGTATGTAACTGTGTGTATGTGTGTGTGTATGTATGTGTGTGTGTGTGGTGACGTGAATGTTTTATAAGCTTCTGATTGTAGCTCAGAAGATACATAAAAGATAGTACTAAAGCTGCTCGTTTCTTCACCTACCATGGTTTGGTGCATAAAAACAATTTGAGACTTCAAGGTATAAAATAAATGAGTTTCCAGGTTGCTATCCCCTAGAAACTAATTGAAATCATGTGCTTTTTCCACTTACAGATTATTTTTGACAGTGCTTCTAAAAATGAGATGTGGCAGTCTACTTCTTGCGGTGCTCCACAGCTAAGCTATGGACTCCAGAGTGACTCTAATGATTGCAGGTTTAGTACAGAGAAAATCCTATAAATGAGACAAAGTTCCAAATAACTTTCAGCTTGGATGCCTTGAATTATGCAGAGTAACTAAGGTATTCTCTGTTTCCGTGTGGCACTGGGGTTTCAAATAAGATTGCAGGGATCCCTCTGACTCAAAAAGCAAGATGAACACTTTACACTCACCCAAGAATTCTCTGACACTCAGTCAGCTTGCCAGTTTCCCCACTGAGTGTGTTAACCAACCAGAAAAACATTACATAGAAAAGCTTAAATTTGAAATCACGGCCCCGTGGTGCAATCTGCCAGGGCTCACACTACCTACACTGGTTATTTTCATGTGAAAGGGTGGATGTCACACCCTCTCCTCAACCCCAGCTTATGTCCCACCATAACGTTTCTCTTAGAATACACCAAGATTTACCCAGAAAATGTTTCAATGTTTAGTACTGTTTCATCAAGTCATTTTTAGACAGTTTCACTAGCTTTAAGAACAAGAAATCTTAATTTTAAAATAGTGGTACATATGATACAATGTTTCACAGCATAATTGCTGTTATCTCCCCCCAAAGCAAACTCCAAACCAACAAACACATAAACAAATGTCATCAAATAACTGATTTTTAAGTAAATGAATGGAGTTGAAAGGAGCTGAATGGAGCTGAAATTTACTGATATTTTACAGGGGAGCACTGAGGCCTAGTGATACTACATGTTCATTAAAGTAGCAAATTAAACAAGTCTTCCTATTCATGTGCTACATCTTTCTCCCACCATATTTAGCCTTCTGCAATAAAAATCCAAGTAGCTGCTGTTTTTTTCTGACTATTCCTTTATAGTTTATTAAATGGAACAGATAAAGCTCAAATTTTTAGGGCTCCCTTGTTTAGTCTCATCTTCTGATATCCTCCCTACATTCTCCTATATGCCTCCTACACTCTCCAAGGCATTACTGTGGTCCATGTTTCCCTATACAGAATATGTATGTCCATTTAAATGCTTTCCTTTTCCATCAATTGCAGAAATCCTACTTCTTCTTTATGTGTCTCTTTGCGTATTATCTTCATTGTGAAGAAACCCAGTATTTCCAGAGAAGGCATTCTTTTTCTATGAGTCTAACAGAGCATAATTTATACCCTCTCTCTAGATGCTGACTGTACTATATAAGAACTGTTTGTCAGTTTCACCCAGTAAACTGTACATTCAATAAGGAAATGTTCATTTCTTTACTCAAATTCCAAGATTATTATTTGACAGTAGCAGTCTATGTCAAACATTACTATTCATCAGAAGCTCTCAGAGGCTTGTTAAAATACAGGTTGCTGGACCACAATCACAGAGTTTCTGATTTAGAAGGTCTGGATGGTGCTTGGTCATGTACATTTCTAGCAAGCTCCCAGGTAATGCTGATGCTGTTAGTAAATATACTTTGAGAACCACCGACTTACACAAGGAACTCAGTAAAACTATTTTATTGAAAATATGAATTAATATGGACGTACCTATGATCCCCTCACCTAACGTCAGATAGATCTCAGAACAAATCCCTGATCTTCAAAGTACTATTTTTATACATAGGCATTTTATTTTATTTATTTTATTGTTGTTTATCCTCAGAGCAGCTGCTTTCTATCACTGCCTTAAAATGTGCCATATATTTAGTGGCTTAAAATATATTTATTATAATTTGGCAGTTATTCCTCAAAAAGGAAAGCTATTCTAGTCCTAGTTATATATTCTAAAGAAATGAAAACAGATATTCAAATACACGTACACACGTACTCATAGTAGCACTGTTTACAATAGCCAAAAGATGGAAACAACTCAAATAGCCATTATGAATGGATAAACAAAATGCTCCATATTCATACAGCAGAATTTTATTCATTGGTTATCAAAAGGAACGAAGTACTGATAAATGCTACAATATAGATAAAACTTGAGGTACAGTCCCTCATGAATGGGACGAGAGTCCATGTAAAAGGGCCTCTAAAGATTTCCCTTGCTCCTTCTACCATGCGAGAACACAGCAAGAAGACAGTCAACTATGAACAGGGAAGCACACCCTCACCATCTTTCCATCCTCTAGGACTATCAGATAAAACATCCGTTGGCTCTAAACCACCCAGCCTATGAAGTTCTGATATAAAAATTTAAACAGACTACAATAATGCTACATGAGCTTCCCCATTAGTAAAGTGAGAAAGTAATAATACCCTTAGGCTTATAGAAGGAATTCAAAATGACAAAGCCAGCACAATGTTAGTATACAGTAAAAACTTAATAAATGTGTTAGTCACTATAATAATTATTCACCTAGTTTATCATATGTAAATTATCGTTACTTAATTCTTCCTCATATGCATTTATTGTACCTCCAATAAAGTAACTGAGGCTGGAAAAGATGACCTATTTATGCATTTAGATTTTGAAGCTGATGGCAGAGATTTTACTCCATACTTCAAAATATATTTTGAGGGAAAAAAAACAACAGCTTATTTAACCCCTACAAAGAAGTAACAGGTGGGCTCATATGGAGATGTGTGGGAGTTTTCTGAGCAAGTCCATAGTCACAGTCCATCTTAGAGAAGGCTTTAGCGGAGGGATTTTTTCATGTGAATAATGGTGGCAATCAAATCAATGCGCCTTGATAGTGCTGTTAGATGCAACTGCTCAAGGGGAGCCTTTCCCTGAGAGCCTCTATAAATACTTCTAAGTCATCATTCCAGAGACTTGGGCCATTATTCAGAGAACATTGTCTCTGAATAATTGCAAGATTTCTTCACTGCCACCACAGGCATATTTTGGGTCTTAAAGCAGTGCTGAAAGCAAAGACCAGTGAGGCAGTGGATTTGGCCCTTTCTAAGCAGGAAGAAGTACTGAAATGTGGCTAGATATATAAAGTAAACATGAATTCTGTGTGCTTGTTTGTTTCATCATCGTTAAACTCTGATTACATGACCTAGCTAAACCCAGGCTTCTTCCTCTGTCAAATAAACACAACATACCCAAGGTTTAGTATTGATTACAGCATTGGACCTTTAGTCTTCTTCATATGCTGAAGAGCTTGATCAGTACCCAAATAACAGTAGTTGCTTAATTAATCTATATTGGAAATTGAGTGAATGAGTAAATAAATTAATGACTAAAACAATAAATTAATGTTCCTTGACAATATATTGCAAAGTTATCTTTGCAAGGTAAGCATATCTGGCAAATGAGAAATGTAACTTCCATTTACACACAGCAGATCCCATTAAAATCCTATGAGTGATGTATATAAAAACATGATTATCTGCCCTCAAATCTCTTTTTGAATTTCATTTTGACAGAAAAATTTATTCCAAATATTCCTACAAAATTCTCTCTATAGCTCTGTTTCCAATCAGTCCCAATAAATACAACAATAAAAGAAATAAATAAGGTAAAAAAAAAGAACTGAAGTATTCCCTAAGTTATTTTTCTAATTTATTTATGTACATGTTAAATTATTATTTAGCTAGGTACTTTATTTTCAAGATTTGATTTATAATTCCATGCTTTCCATTATTTTAAAATAAACAAGCTCCCTGTTCTGTTTCCACCCTTCCCACACTTTTCCAAACAGATAATCCTTTTAAAGATATTTAAAACATCGCTTCTTAAGACCTAATCCACACATAATAAAGAGAAGATAAAAAGAGGCAGTCAATGTTTCTTAAAATATATGGGGGCTTAGCAGAAAATGCCTTGGGGAAAAAAACTAATAAATATCTTTGGTTAATTGATTGGAACCCAAATTAACCTATGACAGTTCAGATGAGTGGACTCTGATGACTGTTAAGGCATTGAATAGGTCATAGAGAAGGACTAAGAAGTGAAAAGGAAGGAGGAAACATAAAAGCAAGAGTCACAGAGAAAGTAAAATAGAGAAGTGTCATTTCTTAAGGCCCATGTATGAGGTATCATTCTACTCTTTGGATATTTATACATACAAAACAAACATCCAAACAGCATCACTCCATCTATCCACTGTCTCAAAATTATATCTCACAATAGATAACTACTCTTGATAATCTTGGTGTGTTTTTCTACGATTATTTTTTCAGTTGCTTTTATGGCCCCTCTGCTTTGACTGAAATTCTCTGTTCTCCATCACTTTATTCTTCCCTCAGTCATATTTCTTTATACTTAAAACATGATTTCAGGTATCAATTCTTCCAAAAAATCTTGTATGTATAATTCCCTGCACTTGTCCAGTACTTTACTATGCATCTTTATGCTGCCCTAACAACTTGTGGGTTTGTTTTATTGCATTTACTTGTTTATGTCTGTACTCCCAGTCACCCAAAAATGATAGCTAAAGAGATAAAATAAAAGCTGGATGAATAATGTGATTTTACCCTCATAGAATATCTATAAAATTGTGTTATCCTCTGAACCTTAAATACGATTAAAAAAAAAAAAAAAGACCAATACCCTAGTATCAGCATTAGTTTTAGGATTCAAAGCCATATCTATTACATGTATGGATCATGCTTTTGAGACTCCACAACCTTATAACAGTTTAATTAAAATATTGCCTCACAAATGGAAAAATGGTTATTGCTTGGTAAGGATAATGATATGAGCCTGACAAAGAAAATCAGTATAGCTTCTACATTCTTAACGAGAAAATACGAAAGACAGAAAGGAAATAAACATTTCTGATTGATCTGAGAAGTGAAAATATATTCTGTGCAGTGAAATCTGTGTTCTTCATACATGCCAGGAAGATATGTCAGAAAAAAGCCATAATCCATCCCAAGTGTTATAAAGTCTCTCTTGTGTTCCTATTAATAGAACTCTTAGATGAAAGAAAAAGACCAACCGTCTTGAATCCAGGCAGACTGAATCCATTTGTCAGACCTGATGAGCATAGCAAAACTGATATTTTTAACAGTGTGACCTTAGATCTGTTACAAGACTCTATAGGCTTAGCTTTCACATTTGAATATTGGTTATCATGATATCAATGTCACAGAGCTGTTGCAAATTAGATAATTAATAAAAAACACCCATTGCAGTATCTGCCACATGCTAAATACTCAATAAGAGATGATGATGATGATGATCATAATGACACCTAAGTCAAGCCATCTTAATTCCCTGAGCCACAAAGTCCTTATGTGAATATGTTTTGCATAACCAAAGGATTTTAAGGAGAGTCCTAAATGATGATGAATACATCTTAAGGCATTGATATGCATTTGCAGGATGATGGGTTTCTTGACCTACAGCACTCAGCATTATAATAACTCTGCTTTTGTTAAAAAAGCAAGTGGGCCAGGTGACCAGGATGTCTTTATTTCTGTCATAAGCCTCTTACCATGAAAACGGAGATGCAAACATAAATGAGGAAACTAAAGGAAGTATGGCACAATTTTATCATTAATATTAGATGGGCTTATTCTCCTAACACTAATACAACACTTTCTGAAAGTGAGCAGCTGGCCTAATTGTAACCCTAAAAAGAAAGGAGTTATCTTTCCTTGTATATCCAAATCACTCTAGCAAATGGTTGCTTAAAATTTGAGTATCTCCCTGGATATCTGAATATTAAGAGTAGAGGTTAAAGCAAAGCCAGCTCTCCTTCTTGATGTTTCATTCATTTGGTTTATCTTTTATTGATATTCTTTATATATCTTCCAAAGATAAGATCCTTTGGAAAGCTGATGCTAGATAGCATTAGGAATGTATTTTTTTTTTTTTTTTTTTTTTTTGCAGGAGTCATCCTTGAGAGAAAATAGAAGAAGGATGAGTGGGGATTGGGGCTGTAGGATTGCAAGGCAGACCTCACAAAGTCTGCCTTGCAATCCTAACGAGGAAGACTAGCTCAAAGAGTACCCATCAGAGGATCATTATATTGAGTGGAAATAGTCAGATTTTTTGTTTGTTTGTTTGTTTTACCAGTTCTTTGCTCAAGAACAGGATTAAGGCTATATGAGAGAGTGTGATCTAAGGTAGAGAGTTCCTGAAGTAGACCCTAAAAATGATACCAAGTGAAATCTGCTGGCTACCACACACAGCCCATGCAGATGGACAGTAACTCTTTTCTTCAGTAGGAATTTGAGTGGTACATCTCAGTATCTGTGATACAAATTGTCATGTACTGTATCAGATACGTTATATGGTCAGAGACCTCAAAATTGATACCTTGTTCTTTCGGCAAAAAACTAGCCAACTGAGGAACAGAACTTATATTTCTTCTTTTCCCCTCTCAAAATGATGACCATGACAATGATGGTAATCAGTCAATTTCAAAGCAATTTCAATTACTCTAAACTGTGTGCTTATGACAGAGGACCTTCCTATGTACTTTTAAAGTACTGATGGAATAAAATAAGTTTAAAAATAAATTATTCTATGTTGAGAATCTGAAAGTTAATAAGAAGCAAAAAGATCTTAGCATTCGTTCTACTCTGACAAAATTTTTGAGATCATTCTTGGGGTGGATATTTTTCCGGGGGTTAGTAAGTATGAGAGAATGCATGAAAGCTACAGTACACTAGATGATTTGGAATAAGAAATTCAAATATTCAGCGAACATAAACTATTCCAATTAAGTTGTATATTTAATAATCTGCATAATTTCTTAAAATATTTAAGCCTCTTCCCTAAAAAAAAAACAATTTTCCTCAAAAACCCCCAGTGAAGCCTAAACTGAAATATGAGGCCACTCAATCATGAATTGTACTAGACAGAGAGACAAATAGTTTCACGTAGTTTCATTTAATCAACTAAACGCATTTGAGAAATGCGAGGTTGGGGTAAGTCAAGCTGGAGATTTCACATGTCAGTGGAGTTAATGGCCTTTCTTTTTTGAGAAATTGCCATGGGTACAGACTTATATTTAAACTTGTAGCTGGGCTAAGGAGGAAAGCATTTAATTTAGCATATTCCATATTATCCAAGTGCACACTGGAATAATCAATCATTGCATAAGATTTTATTGAGCACCTATTATATATCAGGTAAAATGATAGACCTGGGCACTCATAGAGAGGTGTCTATAAATAAAAATAATTAAGGGCTAGGATATGACTCATGTGACTCACCAATAAGTTAGTTACAGCTGATTCACCCCCACTGTGTAAAAGCTTTCCAAGAAAATGCTCATGAAATAAAAGAGTGACTCTTTCAAATTTACAACAATACTGAGAAGTATGCAACTTGTTCAAATATCTTTGATGGAACTGTCATCAGTTACAGTGTTGAAAGATTCAACAGAGAAGAAACTAGAGGTTGAAAAGATTTATAGTCTGCCATCTAGAAAGTCCAAGTCCACCTAACCAACAAAATGCTCTGCTCCTTTCCTTCTGTTTCATTATGGAAATTACTGAGCCAAGTTCTAGAGTGACAGATACTATAGTCTAAAATATAAAGTCAGATAGATTTTGCAAATAGAGAGAAACAGGTAATAAAGGTGTGGGAATTGCATCTCCTCATTTACTCTTTTACTTAAGAACCATGAACAATTTTCAATTATAAAGAAAAAATAATTTTCTCCATTCATTCACAAATTCTATCAGGCAGAGATATCAAAAGACACAGATGGCCATGGCCATCCATATATCACCAATTAGAAGGACCAGAACAAATTCTTGCTAAATCCCATCAGAGCCTCCCATGACTTTGCTTAGTAGATCTACACAAGATACCCTATAATGCAGCATCTGAAATGTACATTCTAAGACCCAGATGTTTGGAAGTGAAGCATAAAATGGAGAAACACACTTCCAATAGGGAACAAACAACTGTTCAAGTAAAACACACAAACACATACACAGGTATATTATATTATCTGCCACTTATGAAAAGAGATTTAGCCTGAAAAATAATAATTCCAAAATGGCAAGAAGCTGAATTTATTAGAAATTAGGAAATTGTAAAATAAGGCATTTTCACTTACCACATAGGCAAACACATACGTTTTAAAGATAATATTTCAATTGTACCCTTTTGAAGCCATTGCACTCATAGAGCAGAAGTTTTGAGGATTAAGGGATGAGTAGATATCTGTTCAGTCATTAAAAAAGACAACATATGGGATGGGAGAATATAGCTGAAAATGATGCAACCAACAAGGGCTTAATCTCCAAAATATACAAACAACTCATGCAACTCAACAGCAAAAAAAAAAAAAAAAAAAAAAAAAAAAAAAAAAAAAAAAAAAAAAAAAAAAAAAAAAAAAAAAAAAAAAAAAAAAAAAAAAAAAAAAACAGTCCAAATGAAAACCGGGCAGAAGAAGACCTGAATAGACATTTTTCTAAATAAGACATTATGGATGGCTAATAGATACATGAAAAAATGCTCAACATCACTAATTATTAGAGAAAGGCAAATCAAATCTGCAATGAGGTGCCACCTCATATAAGTCAGAATGGCCATCATTAATGTCTACAAAGAACTAATGCTGGAAAGGGTGTGGAGAAAAGGAACCCTCCTACACTGTTGGTGGGAATGTAAATTGGTACAACTATATAAAACAGTATGGAGGTACCTCAGAAAACTAAATATAGAAGTATCATATGATCCAGCAATCCTACATCTTGGCATATATCCAGAAAAACTCTCATCTAAAAAGATACATGCACCCCAATGTTCACTGTAGCACTAGTCACAATAGCCAAGACATGGAAACAACCTAAACATCGACAGATGAATGGACTAAGGAGATGTGGTTCATATACACAATGGAATACTACTCAGCTATAAGAAAGAACAAAATAATGGCATTTGCAACAACATGCATGGAACTAGAGATTCTCATACTAAGTGAAGTAAGTCAGAAAGAGAAAGACGAATACCATATGATATCACTTATATCTGGAATCTAATATATGGCACAAATGAACCTATCACAGAAAAGAAGCAAACTCATGGACATGGATATCAGACTTGTGGTTGCCAAGGGGGAGAGAGAGAGAGAAGAATAGACTGGGAGTTTTGGGTTAGTAGATGCAAACTATTACATTTGGGGTAGATAAGATCCTACTGTATAGCACAGGGAACTATATCCAATCACTTGTGATGAAACATTAGGTAGGATAACATGAGAAAAAGAATGTATATATGTATAACTAGGTTACTTTGCTTTGAAGCAGAAATTGACAGAATATTGTAAATCAACTATAATATCTTAAAAAAAAATAAAGGTATGAAACTACATACCAAGAAGAGGAAATGGCATCTGAAAAGTAACCAAATCCTGAATAAACATGACATTTTCTAAAACAAAGAAAAAAGCACAAGTCATAATGTTTGGAGTTAGAGCTTTGTGGTAGTGCTAAGACATGAAGGAAGCCAGGTAAATAGAGAGTGTGGGCTAATTCAGAACACTGAAATTCAAGTTGCAGAGTTTGGGTCTTAACAGGAAGGCCATAGGAAGCCACTGGAAGTCTGGGTATTATTTTCTGGGAGCTCTAGTCAGAGAGGTTTCTTTTGAAACTTGCCAGGGTGGCCTCTACACAGAACTGGAAGTCAGAGACTGTGGTCAAGAGAGGTGGCGCGATGTATTCAGGGCCATGCAATGAGTTACTGATTTTATTTCCAAGGGAGAATCCATACCACATGCTGCTACAATCTGCATAATCATCCTTAAAAAGAAACATATCTGCCTACAAATGAATCTGAAACTGTGCAAAAGTCTGTGGGTTTTTTTTTTTTTTGGTATTTCATGCAAATACATTTCCTTTCTTCTCTCAATATGTTCCCATCTGTCCTTTTTAAGAATACTTTGCAAAACATTTTTTAAGTTAAAAAAAATTGGAGCAAGAACCTGGTCATTTGTATCAATTATTGAGTACTTTGGATATTCTCCATGAATAACACTTAGAATGGATTGTACTCTGAAGGTTTCGCAGTTATACTGTTTATCATTCCTGAGTCCCTCACACATGCTTACTGTAGAAAGACAAAAAGTAACAATGTGAGCCAGGCTAGAGTTTAAGACCTAGAGAAACTGTAGCCAAGTGGCGTGGACTTGACAGAGAGAACTTGGGCTGTGATAGATGTGCAACTTTCTCAACTGGACATGTCTGCTAAGGTAACCTCTCCAGCTCCTCCACAAATGTTTATAAATATGTGTATAATAAATAAAAACTACACACTGATATAAGACTTGGTTAAAATGAGAACTTTCTCATCACAGGGATAATGAAAACATTACTGGCGCAATATATGTAAAACAGCTTGTCCAGTACCTGGAGCATGGTACATGGTTAAAAAAAAATTCAGTTTCATTTTTCACTGTTATTCTTCCCGTCCTAGTCTCTTAAACTATGAGTTCCTTCTGGATGGGGCATTCATCTCTACATGTGTGCTCATCCTTTAGCATTTTATCATATACATCAGAGTTGCTCAAAAACTGCTTCTCAGCATAACATCTCTCCTTACTTCAAGATTTCCATCTGTAAAGCCACAGTGGAAAATGTCTTTCCTGAGCCTGAACTAAGGATTTCCCATGATAAAGTGTTTGGCATGTGAAACACTCACATTAAGTATTCAATAAATGTTAGCCATGCCCATATGATATAGGGGCACTGTAACCCCAGTCTTAAGCACATGCTCTTAGGAGCTAGACTGTTAATACTGCATGACATTAAACATATTATTTTAATATTGAGTGCCTCCATTTCTCATCTGAAAAGAGGGGCTGATAATAGTACAGGACTTTAATGACAGGAGTATTGGGATTATTAAAGTAGTTAACATAAGCAACACAGAAGGATGTCTGACATACAGTTATAGTAAGGACTCTATAATCTCTACTATTTTATTATAATTAATCTTCCCTTCAGAGATGAATAAATGAGAGATCAAAAGACGCATGACTCATTCTTGTCAGCCCTGTTGTTTCAGAACCTACAATGGAGGGGGAGAGGGGTAATTCTTTAGGGTCGGCTGCTTCAGTCACCAGCTGTTACTCTGTGAGAGAGATCTCTGGTACAACTCGTTATGAACACATGATGACCCCAGAAGATGTTTGCCTTCTGCTGCCTTGGGCTTTTGCAACTGTTCAGATCTCACCTCTGCTTTCCCTTCCTCTGTTCCTTGTCAGCTGTCGCCTTTGGATTCCAGGCTAAAGCCAACGTCAGTCACTTATGCAAACTTGAGTGCTGCTGTGGGCTGTTCTTTGAACCCCTTCCAGCAAGCTCACAGTGTTCATCTGTGCGGAGAGAAGGAGTCTGCCCAAAAAAATTCTCAGTACTTGAGGGTTTCCAAGCATTTCCCCGGTGTCTTGTGCACCTCTAGTTAATATTCCTATTTCAGAAAGTTCATATTGTCTGAATCGGGATTAAAATGTTACCTTCGGTATGTCATGTTTCAAAAAGCATTTCAAATCTAGATACTGGTTATTTTGTCTCAGTGATATCAAAGTAGATTTATTCATGTGGTTTGTTTATTCTTGTTTGCTTTGGTAAGATTCCTCCATATTCTGACTCTGTTTGAGGTAAATATTTAGATTTTTTTCACCTCTTCAGATACTACCTTTTTAGCCTTTTTAGTCCATACTCTACCACTTTCTACATATGGACTGGACATTATTTTAGGACTTAATGTTTCATAAATTCAAGAAATATTTATTTGATGCCAAATATGGGCCAAATACTTTTTCGTGCATTTTTTCACCCCAAGTACTTACAGATATTTCCCATGCTTTCAAAGAACTTACATTTCAGTAGAACAGATAAAAAGTAATCATCATGGCCACAAACAAGCATAGAGGTATTGAGATAAGTTAACTAAGAATCTATGAAAGCAGGGAGTATGCCTGTCTAAATGTGAGCATGGCAGGGAAGACACCTCAAAGAAGTTATATTTGAGGAGAAATATGAATACTGAGTATTAATTCACAATGGCAAAAATAAAGTGCTTCAAGGAGAGGAAACGGATCTTCAAATGTGCAAATACAGTTGATGGAAGGAATATGGTCTGTTTCAGAATCTAAAAGGTCAGTGAAAAAGAACCAAAAATGCATCCACAGAATGGAGCATTACAGAGATCAAGTCTGAAGCAAGGAGCCTTGCCTCGCCTTTTGTAATCTAATTACAACACTCTAACTCCCGTTAGGCTAATGCTTTCTGTTGTGAATCCCTTAAACCTGGGAAAAGAAGAGAGTTGTTTCTTTCTTTTTTTTTTTTTTCTTGTTCTAATTTTTTTT
>PVHT020000180.1:11502866-11532275 GCA_004024745.2 Catagonus wagneri
TGCAATCCCTATCAAATTACCAATGACCTTTTTCAAAGAACTAGAACAAAATAGTTTAAAGTTTGTCTGGAAACACAAAAAACCCAGAATAGCAAAAGACATCCTGAAAAAGAAAAATGGAGCTGGAGGAATCAGGCTCCCTGACTTCAGACTCTACTACAAAGCTACAGTCATCAAAACCGTATGTTACTGGCACAAAGACAGAAATATAGATCAGTGGACAGGATAGAAAGCCCAGAATTAAATCCACGCATCTATAGTCAACTAATCTATGATAAAGGAGCCAAGAATATACATTGGACAAAAGACAGCCTCTTCAGTAAGTGGTGCTGGGAAAACTGGACAGCTACATGTAAAACAATGAAACTAGAGAGTTGTTTCTTAAGATCATCCAGTTCTTCAAAAATTTTTTGCTTCTGTATCTCCAATTCTCTGTACCTACCATTTCCATCCTATGCAATGCTGCTGTTTCAGTATTCCCAAAATATATTTTATTCTATTTCTTCTATCAATGGCTGTCATTTCTATTCTTACAGTTATGCAAAATTATTTCCAGTCTAGCCCCAACTAACCTTCCTTATTCTCCTGTGAAAAGGGTGGAGAAACTTTGCTTGAAACAGCTGCCTTCCTCTCCCTAAAATGTTGTACTTGCTGCTGACCTGTGGATCTTAGCTGACAACAACTTGATATATTCTTCATTCTCATTTGAATCCCTATGATACCATGGGCCCACTTAATCCCTTACTCTCCAGGAATAATAGCAAACAGTCATTGGTCATTCCTCTGAACTGCTTAAATATTTAATTTTATATTCATATTAATTTGGACCCATCAAATACATGTTATTCAAATGCAAGGGCCATATATTTAGTTTTCTATTAGCAACAGAAGGAACTCTCATGTTTTTCTGTTTGGAAATGAGTAAGATAGCTAAAGACAGGGAGGATGAAGAAGTCCCTACCCTAAAAAATAGGAAAATTAAGAAAGTATACATCATTAAGAGATTATAGTATGGTAAATGAGACACTAAAGGCTGTATAATGCATTATCAGTTACTAAACATCATATAGTAAAAATCACAAACTTTTCAAGTTTATGAGTTTTCCTAGTGATCGTAAGTTTTAGGAATTAGTCAGGCTTCAAGGCACAGTGCTTCCTGGAGCATCTAGCGGTAGATTCAGCACAGGTCTATAGATTCCATATGAGAGAATAAATATCTTACAAATAGAGACTTTTCATTCAAATCATCTTAAACCAATCACATGGACCATTTAAATAAAGTATTTCTGAGGTGCCAAACCTCAAGAAGAAATCATTTACATTTGGACCTTAGTGACCATACCAGAAAATAAAGTATAATATTCCATTTATTTTACCATGTTTCAGTCATAGATAATGATACTTTTCACAACCGAAACTATAGCTTTTCTAACTACAAAATGTCATCAGTACTAGTTGAAGCTTTCTCTGAAGTACTCCTGACCACTTCTAATATCCTATTAAAGCTCCCCATCAAGTCAAATCTGTACTCCTTCAGAGTCAAGAGGTACCCACTATAAAAATATCTGTCAATGTACTTCAATATATGTTAGAGCTATGCTAACTAATATGGTAAGAATAAAAAGAGTCTTAATATTCAACTTAGGCAGCCATAACAAAATACCATAGACTAGGTGGCTTAAACAACAGAGATGTATTTTCTTACAGTTCTGGATGCTAGAGATCCAAGATCGAAGTGTCAGCAATGCTGGATTCTGATGCAAGAGCTCTGTTTCTGGTTGTAGATAGTCTCCTTATGCTGTGTTTTCACAGGGCAAGGAGAAAGAGAGCGGGCAAGCTCTCAGGTATCTTTTCTGATAGGGCATCACTCCCATGATGGAGGCTCCACCTCATCACCTTATCTAAAGCTAACTATTTCCACCAAAGCTTCATACTCAAATACTTTCACATTGGGAGCTAGGACTGGAACAAGTGAATTCTAGAAGACAATTCAGTCCATTGCAAGTGGTAAACAGGTCAGTTCCATTTTCTGTAGGTTGCAAAATAATAATCTCTGAATAGTTAATTATTAGAAATTCCAGGGAACTTTATTCCTATAATGTTTTCACATTGATTCAGAAAATCTCTTTGACTTTCTTAATGCTGATGCACAGAGAACTGTCAGGACACAGGATCTCCACCCTACAACACAGGGTCAGACCCAGATAAATGGATACCTGATTTCTTCTTTCTGAATTTCACAAGATACAAGACCTCTGGACTTTTATTATACTTATCATAAAAAGAGATGTGGACACACTTCCCTGAAATAGAGTTGAGTAGATACTTTTTTGCTAAAAGTTATACTTGTGTTGCCTAATACATACGTATAGCTAATCCATCTTAATAACATTAATTATTAAAAAAAATGCAGAGTATACAAAGTATTAGCACTCAGGCATATTCTGATAGGTGAGCATTTCCAAGATCATTTTATCCCATGGCACTTGCCCTCAGCAGGAGTTCAGTGCATGTTTGCTGATGGATGTATATCATATGACAATACTAGAGCTGATGGAAACCTAGCTCATTCCAAAGACAGCGGGGGACAATGGCAGGGGGTAGGGTAGAGGAACTATGAGTTTACTTTTGATATGCTACACATTAAGGTGATTTTCTCCTTCACTGAACTGCCTGCTTCTTCAAATGAATTCAGTAATCTCTTAAGATGGGGTGGCACTGACCATATCCTAAAAAAGCATTGAGATACTGAATAAATACTGGTAGAATAAATGCATAAATAAACTCTCAATGCCTCCACCCCCACTCTGTACACCCCCTTAACAAAAAGCAGTTCAAGAGAGCGATGTTATCAATGTTACTCTTTTTCTATTTTTTTCCCGAGAAATAGATTCAGGATATGTTTTCCCTAGTTGTAATACGGTACTGGACACTGATGTCTAGGAAAGGAAGGAATTAAATGAACATTATAAACTAAAATTCTATTTAAATATTTACTTAAAAGCCAAACCATTAGCTAGTTAAAATAATAGACTGTGATCCCAACTATTGATATGAATTAGTAAATTAGCACACTCCTGTTCATATATTCTACTGACCTTTAGTGGGCTCTGGTCTGTTCTAGGCTTTCACCTTCGTTCTGAGATTTTAAAGATGAATAACCTATAGACCTGGCCCTCATGATGCACATATTTTCCTGGGATGATAAGTATTTTCCTGGGATGATAAGTATTAGATAAATCATAATACATGCTTTTGTAGTCAGTGGTATCCGTATAAAAGCAATGTTGTCTGTGAAGAAAGCAAGAAAGAAGAAAGTAACAGAAAACTGAAAAGGCCAACCATTTCAGAGACCCAAATTTCTAACTCATATGTAATGATGAAAGGTAATTGCTAGGTGAAGTCTTCCTCAAATATTTACACTTTTTTTTTAGAGTTTTTATTGTCATATATTCCACCAAGTTTAATGCATACTTTTCTAAAAGTTTTGAAATAATTTTAGACTAATGGAAATGTTTCATAAACTATATAGCATTCCCACATAACATTTATCCAGCTTTGCTTAATATAAAGATCTTATAAAGCCATAGTATAATTATCAAAATCATAAGGTTAGCATAGATACAATTATATTAACTAATATATAGATCTTACTAAAATGTTGCCACAAGACACATGACCTAGGTTAAGTTCCTCAGCCTAACTCCTCTTTTACTCTAAGGATGGCCTAATGCCTTGTCACGGGCCAATAAGACTCAAATCAGGTATTTTAATTACACTTATTGGAAAATAGAAGATTCTTTTGTGCTGGAATTTCTAAACAAAGGATCAGTTAATCTTAAAACTCATAGGGCAAAAGTGTTTTCACTTCAGAGACAGAGATGTAGGAGGAGACTCCTAGTGATATTACCATGTTAATAGTTGTACCTGATAATTTAGCTACATGACTAAACAAATTGCCTTTTTACTTAGAACCATTTGATCTTGATATTCTGTCACATGCTAAATAAAAATAGACATATATGATGCAAGTTACATGATACATGTACGCAAATTACTTTTTCCAGATAAGAGCACTTTTAGGCTTACGTATATATATAACTACTTTTGCAATTTCCCTTGGAAACAAATTTATAGATAAATTATAGAAGATGCATTGTGCCCTGAACATGCTAACTTGTCACAACCTAAGTTCTCTCGTATGAGGAAAATCTGATCTACCTTACTGATTAATAACATTGAATCTAAAGTACCCAGCACAGTGGTCTTGATTATGTGCTAGATGTTGTGTCAGGCTATTGATGAATGAAAATAATCCTTTATTTCATGAATTCAAGGGAAATTCCTACTGTTGTTACCAAAGATCATTCATTGAGAATAAGATCCAGGAAAGGCAAAATAAATTATATTATGACTCTTTGTGAATATCTCAACTGCCCCTACTCACCTCCTCCTTTGGGGGAAACGGTGACTGTGATACACTGGGGGACTGAACTTCTATTATATTCAGAATTTAGACAAGAAGTTTGATATAAAAACTGCCACGATTATTTTCCTGTTCTCATCTTTGAAAGTCACAGCCAGGCTGGGAGAGTGTTTGCCAAGTTTTCCGCCTGGAGGAAAATTGTGTGACTGAGTTATAAATACATTGATGGATCCAGCTGGAACTGTCTCTTGTAATTTAATATGCAAAGAAATAATCTGAGTCATAGATGGAGACGAGCAGTTCCTTTCAGATAAGAGCACTCTAAGTCTGGCTTTACAGAAGACTTTCGAGAGCTTCCTTCTATAAAAAATACAAGAGATGGTCACAGGGCAAGTGCGGTCAAACTTTGTCCTTCAAACTGGCATTTAATTGACTGTCCTGGTCTTTGTTCCCAACATCAGCAAAGGGGCATATGCCACCTGCCTTCCTCTTCAAAATCAAAGGACAGTCTATAAAGTGTTTGTCAATGTTGCAGAAAAAAAGGATTTCAATTTCTGAAAATTATATATTTTTTATATCCCCTTAAGCTAACTCATGTGTATGTGTGCCGAATGAGACAACTTGCTAAAGAGTGGAGGAGGAATGAAGCTAAGACATAAATTGCGACTGAACCTTGCCCTGAATATAATGTTGAAGTCATAATATGTTCCATATGCTGCTGAAAAAGCTCTGGACGCAATGTTACCTTTAGTTATTTTGAAGAGCTTATGACAGTGCTATTACTATGTCACAAGTAGCATCAATCATAATTTAATTAATAATTAATAATAGCGCTTTAATAAGTCATGGTGTTTGATAACATGCAGACATTGTATTAGTTAACCACTGTTGCAACAAATCACCTCAAAACTTAATGGCTACAAATAGAAATTTACTATTTATCTGATTTTATTGTATTCACTTCCGCATTGCATTTTTCAGGAGACTGGCTATTCTAGAAAGTTCTAGAACCTCATTTGCAGGACTGCTAGTGGTGCTGCTGTTGAGGGTCCTCCATTCTCCTCCATGTTGCCTCACATGCTCCAGTCTACTAGCCCAGCTTCCCCTGGCAGTTTCAGGGCAGTGTCCCAAGAGGACACAAATGGAAGGCTTGGCCTCAGAAGCAGCATAATTTCTTTTCCACCACTTTCTATCAGTCAAAGCAAGCCCTGAGGGCAGGCCAGAGTCAATAAGTAGGGAAAGACACAGAGTAAACGTAAAAAAAGCTGAAGCTCAGAAGGTTAAGCAACAACCTGAAATAGTAAATGTTGGCATAAGGATTCAAACATATATTTATGACCATGGGGCCAACGGTTTTGACTTTTCACAGCAGCACATTGTACTTTGTTTTTTAAGCACTTTCACATACCTACAATTGTTTTGACTTCTACCATTCCCGTGAAAGAATTGCTATGAGTATTTTATCAATATGAAAGAGACGTTCAGAAAAAACTGTGACTCTGCCAGAGACCAACTGCTAAGTTAGGAGTTTATACAGAGCATTGAACCTCATACCCCCTCCCTTTTATCCACTCATATTTCAAAAATATCATTAATTAACCAGTTAATTCATATACAATTAATTAATTCATATTTCTCTGTGGAGATTGAAGATTATATGTAGGGGAATCAAACAAAATCAAGGGAAGAGGTTAGGAGGCTGTTGTGTGTGTGTGTGTTGGGGGGAAACGGGGTAGGATGATGACTCAGTCCAAAATCTAGAAATGGAGAGAAGCAGTCTGGTTTCATATAACATTTTGAGACAACACTAAGTGAGAAACCGGGGCTTGATTATCCTTAGATTCATTCCTCAAACATGTCCTGCTCTGCATTTAATGAGGACTGAGCAGTGATTATCCCAGCAGGCATTATTTCTGAGGCCTTTTGTCATCTAGATGCTCAACCAAAGAGGGGCACAAGTAAGACATTGGGAAGGAAAGACACAGGAAGGAAATGGTTTCACCTGATCCCTCTCTGCCTCCCAGCTCCATCCTCAGAGGCATTCCATGGCTTCAACTGCTGTTGAAGGGTACCAATGCTTCCATGAGCCTAAGCATGGTAGCAGCTTTCTGTATTCCTAGCTTGCTAACGTAGACAGCGTGCTGCTTATCTATCACCAATATAACCAATCTCTGGTTAAATCTCCATTTTTCTAAGTACCAATAATTGTTGGGGTTTTTTGTTTGTTTGATCCTGGACAGATAGGAACTCTGGGATGGTTTTCATGACAAGAATGAGGAAGAGAAGAGCATCATTGCAGGTTTGAGGGATTAGGTGGTTGTAGATTTCTTTTATTAAGAAATCTTACCACATGCATGAAGTTATTCTCATTATTTAAGACCTAATTTTAACTATCAACCTTCAAAAGCCCTGCCTTGAACTCCCTTCAAACTCAGGCCCATATTATTTTAATTTTTGTGTCATTTGGCACTAATTGAAGCATTTTATTTATTTTTTCACTTCTTGTATAAAAATGTGAGTTCCATAGAGGCAACAACATGCCCTTTCTTTTTCTTTAGTATATTCCCAGTGCAGGAACAAGATAAATGGAGATTAGTGTTAGTAGAAGCAAAAAAGGGAAGAAGAAGAAAAGAACAGTAAGGAGCTTTGAAGGGAGAGAAGAAAGAGGGGAGGAAGGGAAGGAAGAAGACAAGAACCTTGAAATACCTCCAAGCACCTCTATCCACTCCACTGACATACGAATTGTGTGTAAACAAGGACTCTCTGGCATCATGACAGACATGAGATGAATTCTTCTCCTTCCTAAAACATCAGTGATGTGAAGAACTAGCCTGCATTTCTAGCTGCACCTTCGCTCAGATATTGCAATTATTTTCTCTACCCACCAGGAACCACTTTTATCACTATGTTAAGTTTCAGATGACAACAGATTCCTATGGATGAGTGTTTTCCTATGTCTGTCCTCTTACCACCCAGATATACTGCTGTGTATGTGTGTGCCTGATTAGAATATTTTAAAGGCCTAAAACTGATATTCTCTATATAGAAGGCTCCAATTAGACCACAAGCTCTATTGTAAACAATCCACCTCCACTCAAATACAGTTAACCAGTTTACCATCAGATTTGTTCTTAAGTCTGATATCTTAAAAGAAGGCACATCAACTTGGGAATCAAACACAGCCAGGTTCATCTAACCGTGCCAGTTACTAGCTTGCTATCCCAATAAATCTCTTCCCCTCTCTAAGCATAATTTTTTCACATTTGAAAGTAAAAAAAAAAAGCCCAACATTTACCCAATTACAATTACATTATCTGAAACATAAGATGCATTAAATAAACATTTGCTAAAAAAATAATAATAGCCTATCTCTATTTCTGTGAGATTTATATGATTCTACACGGATACAACATAATAGCACTGTGCTTGTTCCACCAAGGTGTTTACCAAATGTTATCTCACCAAACCTCCCAATGCTGATTGATATTAGATTGCTAGACTTCACATCATGCCTGGGTTGCCCAATCATCATCATCATTAATGCTGTGGAAATCCCAGAAGACTGCTTTACCCAGTCTTCACTTGCCTGAAGTAACTATCAATGTTCATCAATTTGTTCCCCGATCTGTGTTCAGATAACTGCCCCACAGGACCCTCATCTCCACATTCCTAAACCACACCTTATCATCTCCCACCTCAGAGTACCTCATTTCCTTCTAAATTCTTATATTTTCAGGCTACAAGTCACATTACAGACATGGAATTGTTACTCTCTGCCCATATCCAATCGATTCTTTTACACAAATCTCTAAATGTCTTATTTTTTTCCCTCTATCTTCACCACACCTTGGTTCTAGTCCACACTGTATATTATTCTTCCATTATTTCCTATTTTAATAGTGTTCTCATTAAATTATTTTAGGATCTTCATTCCCTGATATTTCACTATTCATCCTGTTATTGGAGTGACTTTCCTTTTAAAGCATCACATACATAAATGAAAAATGAAAATCCTATCTGATCATTATCCTCCTCAGTTTACTATCTGGGTCCTCATAGGAAAGAGGCTCACCGTTCTAACCATACTATATCATATCCTTCACAATCCAGATCCTACCTCCTTTCCCGGCCTTGTCACTAAGGTGACCATACACTTTTTTCTAAAGAATTTATTTTTTTAAGAGCAGTTTTATGTTCACAACAAAAATTGAAAGAAATGTACAGAGATTTTACAATTTCTTCTACCCCTGCTCATGCATATATTCCCCTATTACCAATGAACATCCCCCACCAAAACAGTATGTTTGTTACAATTAACAAACTTATATTGACACATCACCAATACCTAAAGCCCATAGTTTAGAGTTCATGCATTATGTTATGTATCCTATGGGTTCAGACCAATGCGTAATGACATATACCCACCATTGTAGTATACAGAGTAATTTCACTGCCCTATTTTAAAATATCTTTTAGATCCTCCGTGATCTACCTTTTCATCCCTCTCCACTCCCCAATCTCTAGCACCCACTGATCTTTTTACTCTCTCCCAATTTTGCCTTTTCCAAATGTTATAGAGTTGGAATCATACAGTATATAGCCTTGTTAGATTGGCTTCTTTTACTCAGTGATATGCATTTAAGTGTCCTCTATGTCTTTTCATGGCTTTATAGCTCACTTCTTTTTAGTGCTGAATAGCTCAATGTCTGGATGTAGTGCAGTTTATCTATTCATTCACCTACTGAAGGACATCTTGGTTGCTTCTAAGTGTTGGCAATTATGAATAAAGTTGCTCTTATCATCCATGTGCAGGTATTTGTGTGAATATAAGTTTCCCATTCCTTTGGATAAATACCAAAGAGCATAATTACGGACTGTATGGTAAGAGTATATTACAATTTTGTAAGAAACCACCAAACTGTCTTCCAAAGTAACTGTACCAATTTGCATTCCAGTAACGAATGATGCTTACTGTTGCTCCACATCCTGGCCAGCACTTGGTGTTGTCAGTGTTCCAGACTTTGGCCACTGTAATAGGTATGTAGCAGAACCTAATTATTATTTTAATTTGCATTTCCTTTAGGACATGATATGGACCATAATTTCATATGCTTATTTATCATACAGAAAATTTCTTTATTAAAATGACTGTTAAGGCCTGTGGCCGTCTTTCTCATTGGATTGTTTTTCTTATTATTGAGTTCCATATGATTTTTTAAATAAAATAGAGCATCACTACTAATAATTATCTGGGATAAGAGTAATAAATTGGGACTTCCCTCCGCAAATGAAGATGCATGCTCACCTTATTTATCATTCTCTTTTCTTTGATGAATTCCTCACTGTAGGTACCCTGAGTTGTTTATCATCCCACCAAAAAATGCACTACTATATCCCTCAGTCTTAGATCGTTTGGTAACATCTGCTCATGAAACTATTTCTGCCTTCATTCTCTTCGAAACACCTACAGAATATTGAACACTGTTACTAATTTACATCAGTGAAGTTTCCCTTGACCATTAGCAAAAATATCAGAATTACTGTTCATTTCATATATCAACACCAGTCTCTCTTACAACTGACACTGGGTAGTATTATAACAATATAATCATGCCTCTGTCTTCAATACGTCTTTAGGAGCCTATAGGACTCATCTTTGCATTCTAGGGCCTAATAAAAGGTTTGTTTCATAGTAGGTATGCTACACAGTAAGTGTTTTTCCCTAGCACCATCTCATATAAATAAATAAATAAATAAATAAATAAATAAATAAGGCTTAATAAATGCCACTCAAACATAAATTACTACTATGTAGGACTAAATTTGAAAATTTCTGAAGGACCATCTGGAGTGGGCAAATTTCCTAGAGTCCAAATTTCCTATCTTCTTTTTGCACATCTTTAAGGCCATAAAAGTGTCTCCTACAATTGCTATCTTCCATAGTGAAAACAGTGGCCTAGAAAGAAAATGAAGATATCCATTTTTAATTTGCCCCAAAGGACACTATCTATAAGGCAGGGAGATATGGACAGATAACATAAATTGAGGGGATTTATAAATATGGGGGAATCAATAGTAAGTGTCTTATGGAAAACTGGAGTAGGTGAATATGCTAGGCACCATTGATATGTCTGCCACTGATGGAGTGATCAGGAAAAGCCTCTTAAGCTGGCAACATTTGTGTTCTGCAGCACAAAAAAGAACTGTGTGCAAAGAAGGAAGAGTTAGATATGCAAGGAGAAAGTTAGATATGCAAGGAGAAAAAGCATTGTGAACTCGTAGTTTTCCTACTTTTAGTAATCTTTCCCATTTATGGAAATCTTTCCTCAATGCCTCATCATCATTTTTCTGTAGGATCATAGAAAGTGGTACTGTCTGATGAGATAAAAATGAAAAGTAGAGAGACCTCAGTACTTTCTTTTCTCTTCTTATATTAATATACTTCATATTCATTAAACTATAGTTGTTTTACAATATTGTGCCAATTTCTGCTGTACAGCAAAGTGATCCAGTCATAGATATATATATATACACATTCTTTTTCTCTTATCATCCCCCATCACGTTCTATCCCAAGAGACTGGACAGAGTTCCTTGCTCTGTTCAGTAGGATTTCAATGTCCATCCATTCTAAATTTAAGAGTTAGCATTTACTAACCCCAAAGTCTCAGTCCATCCCACTCCCTCTTCCAGCCCCCTTGGTAAGCATGATTCTGTCTCCATGTCTGTGAGTCTGTTTCTCTTCTATAAATAGGTTCACTTGTGCCATATTTTAGATTCCACATATAAGTGATATCATATGATATTTTTCTTTCTCTTTCTGACTTCACTTAGTATAAGAATCTCTAGTTGCATCCATGTTGCTGCAGATGGCATTATTTTGTTCTTTTTTATGGTTGAGTAGCATTCCACCATGTATAGGTACCATGTCTTCTTAATCCATTCATCTATCAATGACTATTTATATTCATATCAATATGTTTATCAAACTCACATAAGAAACAAGAATGAACTATAATGTAAATTGTAGACTTTGGTTAGTAATGGTGTCTCAGTGTTAGAACAAGTGTATCAAACTGGTATGGAATGTTGATAGTGGAGGAGGCCGGTGTGTGTGCGTATGCGTGTGTGTGTGTGTGTATGCACAGAGAGAGGCATATATGGGAATTATATGCACTTTCCACTCAACTACGTTGTAAGCCTAAAAACTGCTTTTAAAAGTAAAGTCTATTCATGGAACCAACTTAAATATTCTTTGACAGATGAATGGCCTTTAATATATAGAACATACATTATCATATCATACATAACAGTTTTATCACCCTAAAATTCCCATGTTCCACCTATTCATCTTTCCCTGCCCCTAAACCACCAATCATTTTACTGTCTCCATAGTTTTGAATTTTCCAGAATGTAATACATTTGGAATTACAAGGTATGTAGCCTTTTCAGATTGCCTTCTTTCACTTAGTAACAGGCTTTAAGTTTCCTCCATGTCTTTTCATGGCTTGATAGCTCATTTCTTTTTAGTTTTACCTTTTACTATGGCTATTCTTTAGGGAGAGATTCATGCTATACAGTAAGGTTGCCAGAACTTCAATTCCTTTGAACCTGCTGATAAAGGACTTTGAAAGTATTAATCTAGTGAACCCTCAATAGATAGACAAAAAAGAAAAAAAAACCTTAAAATTAAAAATATTTTCTTAAAAAAATCACAACTTACAAAAGGACTTTTGAACAAGCAACAAAAATAAAACGTAACGGAGGAAGGAAAATATGATATACTACCGGACTCATGCACTTAGCAATCATACCCACAGTATCACTGTCCTTGGCATTTTCCTTCCCCACCAACAGCCTCTAAGAATAAACAATAAGAATGAACAGCTTGTTCATCTCTTCATATGCTGCCCCAAACATATGTTATCAAAACTTTCCCTTTTTAAAAATATCATTAAAAGCATTAAAGATAAATCAGGCCTTTGTGGGTTTAATTATTCAGTATATTGCATTTTAATTATTTACTAATATTCAAATATTTCCAGAGAATTGGGGAGGTTATAATAAAAAGATTAATTGACTCCATTAATATTCTGGAATGAAGTTAGTTTACGCATCAACTGGGCAAAGCATATCCATCTTCTCTGAGGAAAACACAACAGTAGCTTAGTAACCTTGGGAAAGCTAAATGGCAGTGTCTTTAAACCTTCATTTTCTCATCATTAAAATAGACACAGAAATAATGTCTTTAGCAAAATATTTTTATAAGAATTGATGGAATAAAATATATTAAAGAGGTAGCACAATGCCTGACAGATAATAGAGTGTTCAATAAATACTTAACATTACTCAATATTATTTCCAGTTAAGGGGACAAGGTGGTACATATTTCTACACTGATAGGAGGGGTTAGAGAAGGACCTGGGAAGGTGAAGGCATTTGAACTGAGCCTTGAAGGATGGCATTATATGCTCCAAGAGGACGAGGCACTTGAGGATGTAGTGAGAGCACCAGCACAAATCTGTATCTAAATCCTATCTCTCTTCTCATAATTGACTTACAGCTGGGCACCACACCCAAAACTATATTCTACACCTTTAGTGGACTGGGTAAATTCAATGCAATCCCACTAGGGTGTAAAAATCTCCCATCCCAAACACAGCATTATATGCACACACACACTTTCAGACTTCAAAGCAAAACAAGCCCTCAAGAAGCTCCCACAAATGTAATCCTGCTGCAAGCTCTTGTAAGATAACAGAAAGAATAACAATCTCTGCCACCTTGGCTAAGCCTTTGATATCCTTAAATTTTGAAGGGAGAAGTCTCTGAAACCAGGATGATTTATCAAGAACAATACTGTCTGTTCTAGTTGTCTTTGTTGTTGATGATTTGGTGTTGGCGAGTTTCCCTGAAGTGACCGAGAAATGACCAACGCCCAACAAATTCAGGAAAACAGATACACAGAATCTGTGGCATACTTATATTTTATAAATACAGGGCAAGCACTTTATATGCATTATCTTATTTAAACCTCACAACAGACCTGTGATAATGACAGTATGAAAGTGTATGATAGGAAAACAGAAGAAAAATGAATTGGTCAAAGTCACACAAAAGGTGAAGTGTAAATTGTGTTCTAAAACCCACAACCGTCCAACTGAAAAATTCGTACCCTGTCTACTCTGCTGGGATGCCATTATAATATAAGTAATTTACATTTTAACCCAGCTATGCCAGTTAATTATGTGGTTCTGTTTTTCCTAACTCTGTCTACGGAATCTCAGTATCTTAAAATTCAAATATCCGATAATCCAAAGAAGAGGGATGGTCCCACAGGTCCATAAATGCCTCTATAAAAGCAGGATCACTAAGAAACTGTGGCATCCAAGTTTAGAACCCCCCTGGATCTATCCCTACCAAGCACAACTTGGTCAATTTATGTTATCAGTGTAAATTCATGTTTCAGAGAGTATAGATTGCAAAACAAAAGATAAACACGGTATCTGTGAAGTGCAATTTTTAAAAGTGCAATAAAATGAGGTATGTCTGTATCTCTTTGATTACTTAGAGTTTACCAGGACAAATGTGACAGCAGAAATTAACAAGTCACTTGTAAACAGTTTTACTGGTGTGGTACTTATTGGGATGCTTTCTTGGGATATTTTTAAAGGATTTTAGTTATCCATGAAACAGCCTGTTTAGAACTGTTCTTGTGTCAAAAGAGGGAAATGAACAATCCTTAAGTAGAAGGGACTTTCGCTAACTCAGCTCCCTGGAAGAATCAATACCGTATCATAACTTTTCCCCCCGTTGAAATAGTGTGGTTTAAAATATAAAGATTCTATTCTTCCTTGGGAAAAAGCAATGTTTAAATTTTCCACCTGACATGTTATAGTGTTATATTTCATGTCAGGTTGTTTCAGCCATGGCAAATGATAGGAAGTCTCGGTGATACTATGATACAAATTCTGCAGCTCACATTGAGTTATCTTAGTGGGACATATCAGCTTGAAAACATACATGGGGAAAAGGCACGATTCTGAAAGCCAGAGATAATACCCAAAAGTCCCAGAGATAGTGATGTTCATCATTTATTTCTGATGCAGGGACAAGGTAACAAAGCAAGATAGGAACACTATTTATCCAGTTTAATAAAATTAAGACAACAGATTTGTTTTAACTCAGTGGGTAGATAAACATAAAAATAGCCAAACAGAACCAGGTAAGTATAAACAAAAAATTCTAAAATGACAAGAATCTCATACCTACTATATGCCAGACTCTTTCTAATAGATTATTTGATTTAATAATCACAATATTCTTTATGTAGGTAACACTATTTTCAATCTTCATCTTTCCCCCCAAAATAGAAAAGTAAAACATAAATTGAAGCTCAGCATGTTTAAGTTGCCCACGGCTATCTTTTTCAAGTCATCTAAAGAACACAGAATTTCTTCTACATTTTTTATTTTCCTGGCATTGAATCAAGAGCTAAATAACATCAGTGTTTCTGCTGTAACAAACACTATCCTATTTCAGGCCTTCATTACCTCTGGCTTAAAGTTTTACAGTGTTTTGTTTTGTTTCTTACTGATTTCTCCAGTTCAGTCCCCCTTCAAAGCTTTACATATGTTTCAGCCAAACTTTTATTATCTTTAAGCATAGTATCAATCACTCATTTTTCTCCTCAGAAAACTTTATTGAAATTATTTCCAGTTTTAAATGGCATCTAAGCAACTAAGAGCTGCTGGCTCAGCCTCTCTCAATTTCCCACTGAAATGATTAGAAATCCATAGAAATCCCTGACCTCCTTTTCAGTCAACCAAAGAACTTTGATATAGGCTTCTGGAAACTGAGACTATATAGATGTAGCCTAGGTCTAAAAGGCCTCACAGCATCCATGAATGAAGGTAATGTCATAAAATATCAACGCCAAAGTGATTTAAACAGAGAGAAAAAAAAACAGATATGTAGGAAAGGTCCTTTAGCTGCTCCCTGAAATATAACACATGTTTCATGGCAGGGCCGAGAAGGCAATGGAAAAATAAAAAGATTCAGAAAGAATCCCTGATATATCCATACATAAAAGTTGACTCCATTGAAGAAGGTCTTGGATATTATTAAAGATGCTAATCCAAAACTACAGTAAAAAAAAAAAATAAAAACTATATTGAATCTTAGGTTTACTTACTGCCAGAAAATATTGGGACTGAAAAACAGACAAGAACTGAAATGAGACGGAGAAATTGGTAACTCCCATTTGCTATGCAACAAATCATAGAAACTACTGGTCAGGCATGTTAGGGGATCCCTTTACATTGTTACTGATGTTTCGTGCTTCTGTTCAGAATTGATGTCTTTATCAGCTCTGCAATAATCTTCCATCATTGCACAGGATTTTTAACTGAGAAAGCCTAAGGAGTCTTTCTTTCTTATTTACATAAGGCTCACAATTTTACATAAGGCTTACAATCGCTACTTCTGCTCCTAGACTGGAACATCCAGAAAAGAGGTGGCTAGTAAGTAGCAGCCACAGGGGCAGGCTGTCCATAGAGGGGCTGTTTGAAGGCTCCTGGTAGGTATTCATGTATGAGATTGCTACTGTCAGTTATTCCATCTGACAGCGTGTCTGAAAACCTGACATTCAGGATAAAGCTATCTAAATGGTCTGCAGTATACATATATTTATTTTAGGGTTGCACCTGGGTCATATGGAAGTTCCCAGACTAGAAGTGGAATCGGAGCAGCAACTGCTGGCCTACACCCCAGCACAGGATCCCAGCTGCATCTACAACCTATGCTGCAGCTCCTTAACCCACTGAGAGAGGCCAGGGATCAAACCCATATCCTCAGAGACACTAACCAGGTTCTTAACCCAGTGAGCCACAATGGGAACTCAACCCAGTATATTTAAACAGGGACTGTACTGAGAAGTGGGCTCATGGCTATTTACAAAAGCCAGCTTCCATCTGTAGAAGTCCATAGGCATTCCATAAAATAGGATGATTGACAAATTCCTACTATCTCTTTAGGTGGCCAAGGTGAAATGAAAGTAAATTAAATCTCTCCATCTATCTGCCTACCTTTATATTTCTTTAGAAACATATTATGGAAGAATGAAAAAGTATATCATACAGACACCAAAATGTACATGTTATCAGCCTTATAATTCAACATTATTCAGGAAGCTCTGCTTTTATAGGCTGGTTAATAGAACAAGATGAGTTTAAAAAATAAATACACAAAAATACATGTGGTATGGCTCTAGTTCTATCAATGTCCAAGTGTGTGTGTGTGTGGGGAGGGGACATATTCTTGTCTAACTAGAAGGAAACATATGAACTGTATAATTACTATCTCTGAGTAATAGACTGTTTATGACTTTCATGTTCATTATATATTTTTCTATGGTTTCAAATTTTCTATTGTTGCCACATTTTTTCTTTCTAATAAAAATGTAATAAAGATTTTTTTAAATGATTGAATAAAATAAATAAAAAGAGCAAGATGCAGCAAGCTCCCCATGGGCTGCCTAACAGTGTTCTGTTTCTATTCAGCATTCAATGCTTTCCATATTCTGTTTCTAATCGTCACTCCAGTCTTATCTTCATTACCTTCTTACAAACATGCCAAACTGAATTTCTCACTTTAAAAAAGGAGCCACCTTTAGCCAGTACACTATAAATGTATAAACAGAAAAATAACATATTAGCAATTTTATGTTGCTTCTACAGTCAGACAATTGATATTCAGTATTTAACACAAAAATGCTCCATTTCTCTATACACGACTTAGTATACCCATTTCATTATTAAAAAGGTTAACATTTATTTGTTTCATATTAAGGGTAAAGATCATCTTGGAAACATCTAGTGATTTCTCTTTATGCACCCATATCTACACACAAATTCCTTTTTTCCCCATCATGTATTCCAGACCATGTGATCCATTAACCACGACCTTTGTATCTATCACCCAAGGTTCGATTCTTATCTTGGCTTCGCTTGTTCTCTCCATCTGACACACTTTTGCCAAGCAATACTTCAAGGCCCAAATAAAATGTTCTCATCAGTTAGAGATCATCTCCCTCTTTTAGAATTCTAGGGCAATTTTTCCCCCTAACTTTTTGCAAGTATTTTTCCCCATTGCATTACTGTATAACAGTAAAAATTTGGAGGTCAAAAGTCTACCTTTCTCTCTGTTCTGGTTAACATATAGCTGGTCATACATTATTCACAAATATGTATTTTTAAATGGACAATTAAAGTTCCACAACTGAAACTCAGTCCTTTGGATATGGGCCAGAGAGCAAAGAGGAAGTATCTGACTGCAAGAAATGAGGCTATAGAGACCAAGTAAGAAAAGGGGAGAAGGCACCAAAACTACTTTTACCTTCCTCACAGTTTTGTCTTAAGCTCAACCCCAGGTAACATGAATGGTTGAGACAGGACCCTGAAATTGCAATCGATCCCTAATACATCAACTGAAAATTACTCCATTCACCGCAAATAATAAGGAAGAATTACCAGAGCCAAAGCAAAGCTAACTTACTTCCTTTTCCTAGAAATAAAGTAACCAAGAGTTACAATAGGAACAAAAATAGACTGGAGCAGGGGGGACTATTGCCTTTTCCGCATCCAAATGCATTCTTATCTTTGCTGTAAGAAGAGGAATAAACGGGGCTTGCTGAAAGCTATGCAAAGAATACATGTGATATTATATAATATATAGGCACACATATATTATATAACCCTCCCCCATTCATAGCATGCCTCTTCAATAAGTCAGTAGTAGTACTTGGAATTTTATAGAAAAAGAATCCACAGATGTCATCAAGTCTTGCATACCCACAAACAGGCTCTTGATCATGCTGTCATTCAGCCATTGTTATATCCCTAAATGTTCTTTTATCTTTGCTTGATAATCATCTTTTACACTTTAAATTCCCTTTTTTTTTTTTTTTTTGGCTTTCTATGGTCTCACCTGTGGCATGTGGAAGTTCCCAGTCTAGGGGCTGAATCAGATCATAGCTACAGCTGCCAGCCTATGCCATAGCCACAGCAAAGCCAGATCCGAGCAGCATGTGTGACCTATGCCAAAGCACAGGGCAAGGCCAGTTCCTTAATCCACTAAGCAAGGCCAGGGATCAAACCCGCTTCCTCACTGATACTAGCTGGATTCTTAACTCACTGAGCTCTTTAAATTCTTGATTGCAGCTGCCCAGACTTTTGTTCTCTTTTTAATACTTCTTTGGGTTTCCTTAATGGCACATTCTCATGATGTCACTGAATTTCTCAATACTGGCTTCACTTGGTCAACACCTCTTGGTCAGTGATGGACCCTGGGAGCAACAGATCTTAGGTTTTTGGATTTAGGTAGCTTGCCTCAGTCCAGACTGATTCATGACTTGATAAGGATAAAGGCTGCTTTTCAAAAGATAGGTTTCCAGATTCTAACTACAGAGAAGGTTTCCTTCCATTAGGGAGGAGTTTCAAACAGTGACATTGCAAAAGTTTTCCCAGTAAGTCTAATATATCAGTATTTAGTTACCTTTATGGAGCTGAGGAAGGCAGTTATTTACAATAGAGCAGAGTGTGCCCAGGGAAGTACCTCTATGCAGAAAATTTGACAGAAGGAAGGGAGAGAGGCATGAGGTCAGGAATAGAACATTTCTAAAGACAGAAATGTTCAATAACAATACTTCTCCAAATTGAGCATATATATCATAGTGTTACTAGATGTAATTAGGGGTAGCAAAAAGCATACCCTTTTAAAAATATTGATTCAAATAATAGGTTCTCCTTTTTGAACTATCTTTCATCCATATGGATTGCATCAAAGAGAAATTTCAATTCCCTAATACTTGCTAATTTCCCTTTGAAACAAAGATAAATCTGGCTCAAGTTCAGAGCCTCAGGAGCAATGAGGTCTTATTAGAATATAAAAGTATTGTCTTGTTTCTTAGATTTATTTTTACCTTCTCTTTATGGCAAAGGATACTAGTTTTCTGTCTAAAATGCCAATATATTCAAATCTCTTTAGAATATGCACTTGAGTGAAAAATGGTGGCCACACTAAGTCCATATTACAGATGACACTTCGTTGTGACAAAACCATGGACAAAGCAAGAAATGACTGCAGTTTGGAAATTTTATCAATAGCAATGGATCAATCTCCCAGAAATATATTTCTGATTGAGATTAGAAAGAAAATTGGAAAAGGCTAAAAATTTATGTGACCTCAGATTTCTTAAGAAGGATGCCTATTTTGGGGTCTCTGTATCTCAATTAGAAATTGTTAGGGCCCATTTGATGGAGAAAATCAGGGAAGAATAACTGAGAAAATGGATTATCTCATACTCCTTGAAATCTCCTGTCTGTAGCACACTGACATAGGTATATTGGTCAGTATTATCCAGAGAAACAGAAGCAGTGGAGTTTCTTCCCTACTTATTTCCTTTCTTTCCTTCTCTCTCTTTCTTTAGTCGAAAGAATCTAAGTGATTATGAAATCTGACATATCCCAAGACCTGCAGGAAATAAGCTGGAGAGCCAAGAGAGCTGATAGTGTAAATGCCACTTTATTTTTTATTTATTTATTTATTTATTTTTGCATTATAGCTGGTTTACAGATTTCTCTCAGATTTTCCAACTGCACCGCGTGGTGACCCGGTTACATGTACATATATGGATTTGTCACATGTAATTAGATATAGTTCCCCGTGCAATACAGCTGGAGCTCCTTGCTATTCCATCATTAAATGCCACTTTAAAAGACCAGCAGGCCCCAGATCCAGGAAGAGCTAATGTTTCAGTATGACGTGAAAGCAGGAAAAAACAATGCCCTAACTTGAAGGTAGTAAGGCAGGCGGAATTCCCCCTTACTTGCCTGGGAATGTAAATGATTTTTGCTCTATTCAGGCCTTCAGATGATTGGATGAGGCCCACCATATTAGAGAGAACAATTTCCTTTACTCAGTCTACTAACTCAAATGTTAATCTCATCCCAAAACACCCTCAAAACAGCACTGAGTAATATTTGATCACGTGTCTGGCCAACACATTATTTAGCCAAGCTGGAATATAAAATCAACCACCACAACAGGTAATCGTTAGAAAAAATACATTGGTAGAACATAAAATTTAAACAGGCTCTAACTACAGCAAGATTTGTCCCATGCTAAGAACTGGTAGTTTCATCCCCTGATTTTTAAATGTTCTTTTACATATTGCTTGGCATGTGTTGAAAGATCAAGACATGTTTGCTGAACAGAACGGCAAATCTCCAAGTTTGCATATTTCTAGGCGTGGGCCTGAAAATTTTCCTTGCTGCAACCATTACCTACATTTTTTATGGCTTTGGTCTCTGTTTTCTCTCTGATTCCAGATGTGCCACTACAGGTTACCTTCCAGTGCAGCCCAATCACTGTCAAAGTCTCCTCAGGAGCTCAGAATACAGAGTTTTCTCTAGAAAGAAACCAGTGTCCTTAGGGGAGCAGGTCTGAACAGAGTACATTTATTTAGGTCAAAATTTTGTATCACTTTTTGAGAACATCAATCACAGACAGAAATCAACCAGCAAAGGCACAGTCATGTGTTTTATGAGGTTTGCCTGCAACTGGAAGGTTTTATGTTAGGTCAAAGGAAAAAGCAAAGAGGATTATAATGAGCATCAATTAAAGTTTTTTTTTTTTAACAAAGTGAGATGAATCTCAGGAAAATAGGTCAAAAGAGGCTTTAAATTTGAATTTCCAAAACAGCAGAGACTGAACAATGGCATATGTGATAAGGTCATGCTAGACAGCAACCTAGCTTTTACAAGGACCAAGGCTGTGGCAACAAATAGATCTAGGGCCACCCACATAATTGGTGTATAACTAGTGATGTCCCCCTTAATCTTTCTAAAGTTTCAGTTATCTCAACTGCAAAATGAGCACTGTGATATCCTTCTCTTGTGATTCACTTGATGGTGAATAATATTAGTGCATAAAATGGCACAGCCAACAGCATATGTGAATGTTGTTCACTCCCATCACTTAAAAGGAAGAAGTCAGGGATGATAATGATATCATATACAAATGAAAATATATTTGTTTAAATAGCCAAGCAAATTCATCAAAGAAATGAATATGTGCAAGAGTCTATAAAGAATGTTTTTTTCATCTCTAAAAATGTTGGGAAGAAATGTAAATGAATGTATGAATTAATTCTAACTAAAATAAAGATAAAGTTATAGATGTATAAATGCATAAGAGGTTAAGTAGCTGGTAATACTCATTACTTCTATTGCTATTTTGTAACTTTTACAGACATTATGTTTCACAGAATAAGAAATTTTTAGAAAACATAAGTGAGGCTTGCTGTTTCGAAAAAACTACGATTCAAATGAGAAGAAAAATATATTTTATAACAATGAACTAACTTACTTGAGCATAATTCTTAAAGTTGTCTTTTCGATGTTCGCCCATGACCTTTCAAGTCATTAGTATATGTGAATTATATTAATATTTATTTGAATATAAAATCATCAAAAAGACATTTGGACTGGAAAACTACATTTATGCCATAAAAGTACTAATAGATACTCATAAAAAAACATTTTCCTCTTAAAATACCTAAGACTTAGTGCTTATACATTTCTTCCTTAAGGAATATTATTAAATGTTCTTCTCAGAAGAAAGAGATGCCCATAGAATAATTATACAAAGTGGCCTATTTTATTATTTTAACCATTTAATTTGCATAGGGAATATTTAGTAAGAGGAAAAAAATTAACGTGGCAGCTCAGTATATGAGATTTATGCAATCTCAGAGGTCTTTTGATGACTTTAAATTCCCCTAATAATATTTGACTATCCAGTATTACAAAATTAATAAGTGGCTGAGGAGTTCCCTTTGTGTCTCAGTGGTTAACGAATCCGACTAGGAACCATGAGGTTGCAGGTTCGATCCCTTGCCTTGTTCGGTAGGTTAAGGATCGGCGTTACTGTGGCTGTGGCGAAGGCCGGGCGGCTTCAGCTCCTGTTAGATCCCTAGCCTGGGAACCTCCATATGCCATGGGTGTGGCCCTAGATAAGGCAAAAAAAAAAAAAAAAGTGGCTGAGCAGGTATTCCTACCCTATTTGTTTTCAAAGTCTAGGTATTTCCGTTCTCAGGCAGGTTCTATGTCTCTCAGAATATATAAGTCCATAAAATCCGTAATATTTTATTTTATTTTATTTTATTTTATTTTGTCTTTTCAGGGCCGCACCCATAGCATATGGAGGTTCCCAGGCTAGGGGTCTAATCGAGCTTTAGCCGCCTGCTGACGCCACAGGCACAGCAATGCAGGATCCGAGACGCATCTGCAACCTACACCACAGCTCACGGCAACGCAAGATCCTTAACCCACTGAATGATGCCAGGGTTCGAACCCGCCACTTCTTGGTTCCTAGTCAGATTTGTTAACCACTAAGCCACGATGGGAACGCCATAATAATATTTTAAATAACTTATTAAATATATGAAATTATAATTCGGAAATTAACAGGAACAGTTTAAAGCAATTAACATTCAACCAGAAACTGCTAAATGCTCTGTACTGTGGTAACATCACACTTCTATTCTTAAGAAACTTTATGATAGTAAATATAGTGAAGTTTTTGATGAGTTCAAGTTTTTGAGGAGATACTTTATTTGTGGATTATAAGTACTAACTCATTTTTATTACTTACATGAGTTTCCATAATGCACATGCTTTATTAGCTCTAAGTTGATAGTTATGGAAGTTAAACATTAACTGATCAAATGCAACTTTAGATGATGTCCATCATGTGACAAAGTTCCTAAATATTGAATAATAAAACTGTTCTTTAGAGAGGAAAAAAAATCTTACATCCTATGAGTTTATTTCAAACTTGTTTAACTATGTGCAAACATTTGTGTAGGTATAAAATCCTAACACTCAGTTTATAACATTGAAGCTTCCAAAATCAAAGCTTAAACACAATTATAAAAAAAAGTTATGAGTATAAAATGAAATATGAAGCAGTATGAGCTAGTGTTTTAGATTCAGCTTCAATTTAGTTTGATTCAATTTGAATACCATGTGACTCTGCCATGCATACCATGTGATAAGTCAGGTTTTATGACGTTTTTCTATGTTCAGACTATAGAGATATCTTTATTCCTACAGAATGCCAAGATATTAGTTTGTCTTCACGTAATGCAAGCATATGATTTCTGTATTAGATCTTACTTTCCAATTACCTTGAAAAAACCTAAGTAATTTCTACCTGGTATGCATACATATATAATACTACAAACTAAAAACAAAATAAAGAAAAAGAAAGGAAGGGAGGGCGAGAGAGAAGGAGTGAGGGAGAGAGACGGAGGGGGGGGAGAGTGCACATGGTAAAAAGGCAGTAACAAGTGTATATTTAGGATTCTTATACACTAATATTTTCTAAAAAATCTCACTATTGAATACCCATTTGAGTCTGTGTAATACAACATTTTCCAAACTTCTGTTTTAAAATCAGAGTGTTTTTAATAATATATCCAACAGCACAGTGTGTGAACTGCTATGTTAGGCTGTCAATTGATTTTTAAACATACTTTTATTTAATTGTTTATTAAAAAGCATTATTTCAAGTATCTTGTTCAGCTAATTATAGTGAACACCAGGATGAAAAATATTAAGTGCACAAAATCAAGAAATACAGCCAGTGGGAAACAATAAGAATATATACTTTCTTTTCCTCTCTTTCTTTTTATTCTATTTAGGAGAAAACAGCTGTTGCATTTAAATTAATAAGTAAACAAGTATAATTATTCTCAAATTTAACCATTTAAAATATAATTTTACCTGAAATCAGGAAATTTAACATATTTTTTTGTCAAATTCGATACTACCAAATAGGAAGTTAAATAATATATTTAAGTGAATTGGAAATTGTGATGGCGTAGATATCCAACGATAAAGTCCTACTGTTGTAAGTTTACTTTAGTGCTATGTTTGAAAAATAATGAGGTAAAATATGAAGTAAAAATGAAAAATATAAAGTATAAAATGTAGTATTGAACAATGGAAGTACCATTAGGGAGGGAAAAATAGATGCCTATGACAAATGATTAGAAAGGACTCTGTGTAACGTGTGAAATACATACCCATAGCAGGAAGGATATATAAAAATTTAAGGAAAAGTAAGTCAGAAAGAGAAAGACAAATACTATATGATATTACTTATATCTGGAATCTAATATATGGCACAAACGAACCTATTTGCAGAAAAGAAACAAACTCATGGACAAGGAGAACAGACTTGTGGTTGTCAAGGGGGAGGGGGAGTGAGACGGACTGGCAGTTTGGGATTAGTAGATTCAAGCTATTACAATTGGAGTGGATAAGCAATGAGATCCTGCCATATAGCACAGGGAACCATATCTAACCACTTGTGATGGAACATGATGGAGGATAATGTGAGAAAAAGAATGGACATATGTGTATAACTGGGTCACTTTGCTGCACAACAGAAATTGACAGAGCATTATAAATCAACTATAATAAAATGATTGTTAAAAAATTACCATATCAGAAATTTAAAAAAAGAATGTACGGAAACATCTTGATGGATAGAAACTACATCCAAACTGTATGAAAAAATATGGCCAGTTCTGCTTTGAATATCCTATTAAGGGGCCAGACCTCTATCGGATATTCTACCACTTAAGTGTCCTTCGATACTGGGAACTTCTTGTAAAGGGAATTGTTTCTAGACTTTATCTGACTGGACCAATTCTTAAAAATTTCTTGAGACTCTTCTCAATTTGACTATGAGAAATTGGAAGAGAAAAATTTCTCACTTGTACCATTATCATTTCTGATTTAACTCTCAAAAGTAGTACTATTTTTTCTACATTAGACTCTTTTCCCTAAAAATGGTGCTTAACTATAAATACTCTTCCAAATCACTTGTTTTAACTATCTTAGCGGGATAGTTTATCTATTTCTCTATTCATCTAAAATATATTTCAGGGTGAGGGGGGCTCTCATCTATCCAGGCCTCGTGCTAACTCTGAGGATCAGGAAAGAGTATAAAACAGCAGAAATAACTGATTATGGAACTGTAAGGCAAATGTTCTGATTAAAGAATAAGAATTAAACAATAGATGTACACAGAAGGAATAACTAACATCATTCATGAGGGGATGGCAGGAGAAAAATGCCTACTTGGACGTGATAATAATGTAAGTCCTAAAGAATTAATAGGAACTGCACTGATAGAATTACAAAAATGAGATTGGGGTTGACCCGTATTTTCCTGGAGCAAAGGGAAGTATTTGGATATGATATAATCCAGACATAGATTTACCTGTCCTAGTCTACACCAGTCTAATACAAAGTGTTAAAAAATAATAAAATACAGTTGATGTTTGAACAACACAGCTTTTAACTGTGACTTATATGCAAAATTTTTCAGTATGTGCATACCACAGTACTATATTATCTGAGACTAGCTGAATACACTGATGCAGAACTGCAAATGTATAATCTGGCAGGTCAACTGAAAAGTAATAGTGTTTTTGACTGCACAGGGGTCAGTGCCCCTAACTCCCGAGTTCTTCCAGGGTGAATTGTAATGAGAAGTTTTTCAATTCAAATGTTATTCATTACCTCAAAGTACGTCAAAGTGTATCTGTTTTACAATTCTCAGTGTTACTTGGTGAAATTGTATTTCCTCTTCTCTCTTATCCAATTATAATCATATACACAAAACACTCCAGATACCCCTACTTACAAGATGTTCAAATAATGCACCCTGACATGGGTGGATCTTTTCTTTCTATCAGTTTGGTCTCCTTCATTTTTAATGTAGTAAGAACATTTAACATAAGATTTACCTTCTTAACAACGTTTTAAGTGTTAATTACAGTACTGTTAACTTTAGGTACAATGTTGTATGTACATTAGATCTCTAAATTCAACTTGCATAACTGAAACTTAACAGCTCCCCGTCTCTCCCTTGCCCGTAGCCCCTGGCAAATACCATTCTACTCTGCTTCTATGATTTTGGCAATTTCAGATCATCATTGATACTGTGGAATCATACAGTATCTGTCCTTCCGTGAGCAGCTTATTTCACTTAACATAATACCTTCAAGGTTCATCCATATTGCTGCATATCATATGATTTCCTTCTATGTTAAGGCTGAATAATATCCCATTTTACGTATATTCCACATTTTTCCAGTCATCTACAGATGCATACTTACATTGCTTCTAATTCTTGGCTTTTGTGAATAATGCTTTAAAAGCATGGGAGTTCAAAGACGATATATAAATGATCAACCCGTATATGAAAAGATGCTCAACATCACTAATCCTCAGGAAAACGCAAATCAAAACAACAATGAGCTATCACCTCACAATTGTTAGAATGGCTATTGTTTCTGAAAAAAAGGAGAGAATGGGTCTGGCAAGGATGTGAAGAAATTGGAACTCAGTACACCATTGGTAGGAATATAAAATGATGTGAAATGATGCAGCTGCTATGGTCCCAAAAGATTAAAAACTGCTATATGATCCAGTACTCCCACTTCTGGATATTTATCTGAAAGTACAGACATCAGGATCTTGAGCACAGAGGTCTGCTTCTTTCGGAATACATGATCATTAGATTGATATCTCTGTTTGGAGTTTCTTTACACACAAATGAGCAGAAAATCAGGCCTTTTCTCTCTCTTTCTAACTTTTCCCACTCAGTAAAATCTCCTACTCCTTAGAGGATGGGTGCAGGAAAAGGAAGAAATTGGGCTGTTAAAGACAAAAATTAGATTCCATTTTTCTCCCATTTACTGAATTACAGGTAGTATATATCCTGTTTACCTGCAAGGAGTCCACCCTCATTGAGGACCTGTATCAGAGGTCAGATGAATGAGGAGAGGAGATCCATTTATCAAGCTATTAAACAGGAGCAAATGTTTTCCCCATAACTTAAGCACTCTGTGTGTGTTTCCTGGTTCCACATGCCTACCCTGGAGCTTTTGTACTAACTCTTGCTCTTAAATCTCCTTTCATATAAAAGAGGTTTTCCATATGGTACATAAAACTCAAAGAACAAATAAGTTCAGGAATTTGCAAGGTTTCCCACTGCTAACCTGCCAGAATGAGAGTCTCCTTTTTCTTTTTAAAACCTCTAAAGGCTCAACAGACTTATTACAACTGTCAGACTTCCGTTAGATAAATTGGCCGTAATGTAAATAAATAGTCTCTCACCTTTGAAATTCTAACGCTCAGCAGAAACATAAACCTCAAAAGCCACAAAAGGAAAAGCTGTCCTGAATTAAGGATGAGGCCTTCCAGCATAACATAAAATCATGTTTAGATATGGGGTACTTCCACACTGAGCATGCAGATGAAGTTAGAATTAACACTATAAATCCAAAATAGGCAAAGTCCTTAGGAGCACCTGGTTCAGGTGCTTTTACACACATCTCCTTGGAATCCTTGGGATTTACATGAAGCCTTAGTGTTCTCCTCCTGATTCCAAATTTCCAAAAGATACTAACCTTTGGAATTTTAAAATGAGAAATCATAATTTCCAGGAATTCTTGAGAATTTTCAAAAACCATAAAAAAATTCTGTAACATTATAGCACTCTGAAAGTATGTTTTAAAATTGTTATAAACAGCTGAAAAATAAGCAACTTCTTTATGAAAGCATTGTATTAAATATTTCAGGGAAGATTTTTTAAGAAAACTTGATGTAAAATACATTGGTGGTTATTTTTACAAACAAATATGTTATGACAAGATTGAATATTTAAGTAGTATGCAAAATGAACTCTGCCTGATAAGGAGCTATTTAATAATGGAAACAAGAAAGAAGGAAACATTATCACTAATGAATGACAAATAAAATAATTTAAAATTAAAATATAACAGTAGAATATTTAATACTTAAAAGTTAGTATCCTTAAAATACAAAAGTTTAAAACAAAAAAAAGCTTAATTGTTCTATTCTGGCATCTTAATTTTTGTTTCACAACAAACTTTCCAAACATAGAAACATTTCCTTCATATTTCAGTGAGGTTAGTTTAATTGTTGTATGTTCATCTAAAACATCTGCAAGTTGAATGTTACAATGTACAATGTTTTATATAAGCTCATTTCCCTTTTAAATGATAAAAATATTTTACCCACTTGTCCTAATTTTTATTTTGCCATTAAAAATCTTTTTCCGCTCCATATTTTACGTAAGTTTCTAAGTACTTCACAGCTAGATTCATATATTCTCTTTGCAAGTCTTTTTTTCAAAGATCAATAGTGAGTATCCAAGCACTGGAGAACACCAGTGAACATTATTGGGTGGTCTTTAAATAATTTGCATAACTCCTAGCAAAACTAGTGGCATTTCACATAATTACTCATTAAAATGATCAATTTAAACATATATTTGCCTCCAAAAGTTGTTATTTCTTGGGACACTACTCAAATAATTTGTTTAAAATACACTGTATGTCTAGACTTATTAATATTTAATATTTCTTACAAAAATGACTCACCTCTGTCGGTCAAAGTTAGCACCATCAACATTTACTTATAACATAGCAATGGCTATGATGAAGATTAATTATCACATAGTTACCATTTATCTTCTACAAATACTTCTATCTATCTTGGTTCTCAGAAATAAGCACTTTATTCTTTAAATACACATGCTAGTGTTTCTTCTCTTGTTTTTACTGCTGTTAGTTAATTCCCTCAATCTAGTAGCATCTCCTTGTTAACTGTGAAGCTTTTATTTTCAAAGTATAATTATCACACTTTTTACCTCTTTCTCAAATGAAGTCTTTCACAAACCAATGGATGTGAAAAGGTAAAATACTCATGTGCTCAAGCCCCTCCCAAAAAAGACGAAAGAGTTTGATGGCAAAAAAAAAAAAAAAAACGACCAAAAAAATGAAGAGAAATAAACCTATGTACTCAAGGAGGTCAGTGA
>PVHT020000180.1:11532375-11709071 GCA_004024745.2 Catagonus wagneri
AATGCCTTGAAACATATTCAAAACGCTGAAGACTGAAGATAATATAAATTCTTGAAAACAGAAAAATAATAAATTATAAGGGAACAACAGTCTCAATGACTAAAATTTCTCATCAAAAACCTTAGAGGATGGAAAAAAATGGCATAATCCTTTTATATTGCTAAAAGGAAAAAGAATTCAATCTGGAATTCTATATCAAGCAAAATTATACTTCAGGAGTGAATCTGAATAAAGCATTTTCAGAGGGAGAGACTAACAGAATCTGTTGCCAGCCAACTTGCTCTAAAATAATCACTACAGAAGTTTTTTTCTAAGAGAAATAAATGATATTGGAAGAAAACTTGGAATATTGGGAATAAAGTAAAAGCAATAAAAATGGTTAACTTTTTTTTTTTTTTGCCTTTTTAGGGCCACACCCATGGCATATGGAAGTTCCCAGGCTAGGGATGGAATTGAAACTTCAGCTGCCACTTACACCAGAGGCACAGCAATTTGGGATCTGAGCTGTGTCTGCAACCTACACCACAGCTCACTGTAACACTGGATCCTTAACCCACTGAGCAAGGCCAGTGATCGAACCCTCAACCTCATGGATACTAGTTGGGTTTGTTAACCACTAAGCGAAGATGGGAACTCCCAGAAATGGTTAGTATCTTAAGTATAATAGACTCTTCTTCTCTGAGATCTTTACAATATTTCACAGTTGAAAGCAAAATACTGTTACAGTATATCATGGGATTTTCACTGCATGTACTTTCAACGTATAAGAAACCATAACATAAAGCAAAGGAGGTAAAGGCACTATATGTTGGTGAAGTTTCCATAACCCAACTGAAATGATAAAATGTTGGTATTAATTAAAATGTAAAATATTAAGAATCTATATTATGATCTCTAGAGTAATCCACAAAACACCGTAAAAATATAATAAAATATGCCGCAAAAAGATAGGAAAGTAGAAAAAAAAACAAGGGACAAAACAAAAAACAAGTATTAAAATTGTAGATTTAATTCAAACATACCAATAACTACATTAAGTATAAAGTTATCTAAATATACCAATGAAAAGACAGAAATTAGGAGAATGCATTTAAAAAATGTCACCCAACCATATGTTGCTTACAAGAAATTCACTTCAAATATGATATTAGTAGGCAAAAGTTAAAAGCCTAGAAAAAGGCATACCACATGAATGCTAATCAAAGGAAATGTGGAGTGGCACTATTAATACGGGGTAAGTAGATTTACAGTCAAAGAAAATCACTAAGGACAAGGAGAGCTGTTACAAAATGAAAACGAGTCAATTCACTGAGAAAACAGCAATCTCAAATGTGTATATACGTTACCACAGAGCTTTAGAATACACATGACAAAGCCAACGAAAATGAAAAGAGCTACATAAATCCACAGTAATAATCGGATAAGTCAACACTCTTGCTGAGTAAAAATTGTAATCAATATGGATTAATACTCACCAAATCAGCAAGGATACAGAAAAACTGAACAACGCCATCAATCAACTGTAATCAGCATTTACAGAGCATACCACTAAACAACAGCAGAATACACATGCAAATGCACATGGAACATACACCAGATAGATCTTATCCTGGATCATAAAACAAACCTTAACACATTCAAAATAACAGAAATTGTATAAATTTTGTTCTATAACCACAGTGAAATTAAATTAGAAACCAGTACCAATCATTTACCTTGCTGGACCCTTTCTATCAACTCTTGCTTAAGGCTCTATTTACATAAAGCAGGTTTTCCATGTAATACATAAAATTGCAAAAATTCTCAACAAAATGTTTCCAACAGGCTCCAATATGATATATAAAGAACAATAAACCCAAGTGATGTGTGTTATATGATGTGAATGCAAGGCTTATTTAATATTTGAAAACGTCATATCCCACTAGAATCATAGTCTAAAGAAAATTCACATGATTATACCAATTCATGCCCGAAAAGCATTTGACAGAATTCCACATCCACTGCTAATAAAAATTCTCAGAAAATTAGAAGAGAACTTACACAACTTGATAAAGGGCAGCTACCAAAACCAAACTACAGCTAACCTCACATTTAATAGTGAAAGACCTAGTAAGAATATCAACTCACACCAATCATAACAAACAGACCATCCCTATCAAGCAGGAAGCTCTAGTCAGGGAATTAAAACAAGATTATAAAATCAAAATCATACAGATATGAAATGAAAAAGTAAAAACATTCTTACCTGCAGATGACATCACTAAGGAGAAAATCCCAGAGTCTAAAAACAAAACACAGTAAAACCTCTCACAACTAAGAAACGAATTTCTCAAAGTTGCAACATACAAGGTCAACACATAAAAATTCATTGCATCCCTATGTTTAGTAATGTAATACACAATTATAAAATGAAATTCAAAAGTAATACTGTAAATATTTAAAATAACTCCAAAATTACTCATATGTAAGTATGTAAAACATATACAGAAGCTGTATTAGCTGCAAATGTACTGATGAAAGAATCAAAGACCTTAAAAATGGATATGCTTAGGGTGCATCTTTTTATTTACCAATTCATGAATTGTTCAACAAAACCATTTTGATCTTTAAAAAAAATGGAGCTGCATACTGTATTCATGGATTGGTAGACTCAGCCTGGTAAATATATTATTTTTCTTCTTTTTTTTTTTTTTCCCCTACAGATGTAATAGCAATCAAAATTACAGCAGCATATTTTTGTGGACATAGACAAGTTCATTCAAAAAATGTTTAGGAGTGTTTAGGATCTATTCAGCAAGATGGTAGAGCTGGAGCTCACACCCTCCAACCTTCCCATGAAGAACAATTAGATAGCTATCCACAATTAAACAGTTCTGGGAGATCTCAAGAGTCCACCTAAGAAGTTCCAGCAATACGGTGGAGCAAGAAGCTCAATGATAACTTCACAAAAAGGGTACGAAGAACAGTTTCAATTTACCTGCATCATCCCTTCCCCCAGTCTGGTACTGCAAGCAGGGAACTCCCAGACCCCAAAGAATTCCCTTCACCATGAAAAGGAGAACAGGGAGAGCAACAAGCTTTCCAGGCTTTCAGGGCACTGCAGGAGGACTGGCTTTGGTTTCATCCCACCCTGAAACTGGCATAGCTGAGCTGTCTGCACAAAAAGAAACAAGAAACAAGAAAGAAGTCAGGGGCTACCATACCTGCAATGGGCCAAGCGAACACAGTTCTCCGTGGCCGGCCGGCTTCGCCAAGGACTTGAGCAGCTTTTGCCTCTGAGGGCCGCAACAGCCCTTGGAGATGCCAGTGTAACCCTGGCGCTTTCGTCACTGCGGACTTCATGGCGGACACTAGTGGACCGCTCTGCAGAGGACGCCAACAGCGTTCGTCACTGAGGAAAACAGCTGCTAACGCGGCCACCACAGACCCAGGCCGCTACTGCTGCTGCTGAGGGCTCCGAAAGTTTTCTCGCGTTTAGTGACGCCAGTTAGGAACTGTGTCTCTGCCAGCTTCTATCCTCCTCCTCACCCACTGCCCCAGCCACCATGGAAGCCCTCGGGGCCGAGAGCCCACCTGTGATCGATCATCGCACCTCTTCAGAAGGCGGCTCAAGTGCCGCGTGAACTGGCGGGATTCCCGCCTCCGACGCTCTGCGCATGCTCACAGCTCTCCAGCGTCGCGCCACGGGGCGGATCCTCACAGAAGCTCGCTGACCAGGACGAGGACCAGACCCTGGGGCTGCGACGTCGCGCCGTTGACTGTGCCCACAGCTCTGCCTGTAGCGCCGCGTCTGTACGCAATGGGCCCGAACTCCTGTCACTGGCCTCCGCTGCGCGCACAAGGCCGCCTCCAGCCCTGGCAGCCCTCAGGCATGCGTGCACACCACAGCCAAGGCACCTCAGCCGCTGCTGGACCCTGGGTCCAGCCTCTACTCCTGTTACCTCAAAGACTGGCTCCTGGACATGGAGGGCGAGGACCGACTGAGCAACTCACTCCAAGTTGGTAGGTTGGTGTTTTAATAAGCAAGGCAACTTATATACGAGACTTGTTTTGGGAGCGTGTGAGACAGGCAGATCTCTGCACCTGTGGGCAGGAATCTTACAAGTTAATATAGACGCCTTCATGGAGGGTGGCCATGTGTTCCCTCTTGTGTTACTCTGTCAAGGCTACTTCTCTGAAATGTCTCCAGCTGTGGATGTGGTGGGCCGGGTGAAAGCACTTTGCCAGGACAAGGGAGGGGTTTAGCTTTCGGGCTCCAGCTTGCAGGTCGGCCAGTGGTCACCACCTCTGGATGACCTTCTCCAGCATTTTGTTCCTTCTAATTAGGTTCTGCCTGCCCTTCTCTTCTAGAATGTGCCCTGAGTGATCAGCAAGGGGTTTCACCCGCACAGAAGTGGCTCATGTGGCGGCTATCTGGCTTCACCATCCCAATGGGACTTAGCATTGCAAATTCTACTAGAAAAAACTTTTCCCAGGTGTGGCGGGGCTTGGTGTTCTCAGCAGTATAACAGGTTGATCTGCTGTGCCATTCAGGGCAATGGTTGTTTCCCGTGATTTCCATACCTTTATGGTCTTGGCAGGGGTTCCAGGTCTGTCATATGAGGTAATGGGCTCTAATGGTTCATCATTCAGGCATTTGAAAGTCTGGGACAGTACACTGGCTCACTAGGCCAAAGTGGTTTTACTTGTTACTTAATTTTATCTGCTAATGTAATATTCCATTCTGCCTTTCCACCCTGCTATCTGTAGGCAGTAGCAGAGATGTAACCTCCCTTCAATGTCATGCCCTTTTGCCCATTCTTGCATGTCATGACCCTTAAAATGTAACTGCTGATCACTCTGTTCTATGAGGTTGTCTGTACATGGTACTTAGCTTCTTTAATGTTGGTAGCCTAGTTTGTTTGGCAAAAAGAGGAAACTTGGATTAGACCAAACATGGTGTCCACACAAATCAAGGAATACTTAAAAACTTTAATTTGGAAGGGAGCAGCCAATATAATAAGTTTGTCAGTCACAAATTGAAAACTCTTATGGATGATCCCAGAATCCTTTGGCAGCTGGCTTGGATGTTGTTTAGAGCATATAGGACATGCTGTGATTGCATTAACCAGCTCAAGGTATATGTCAAGGGCAATTCAGCATCCTCAGCAATATGTCATTCCATCTGGGTGCTGTGGTGACTGCTCTTTCTACATATCCAATCTGTTGTATCTACTGATGGGTCAGTTGCTAGGGCTTATATCTGGGTTAGGGCATCAACTTCCTGATTGCCAAGAGGTGTCAGTGCCTTATGAGCCAGAATAAGGAAGAAAGTAAGATATTTTCAGTCTCTTACAGGTGAACTCAAATGGCTTTCCATATATCCTGACCCACAAGGGCTTATTTATGATCATACATCCCACAATGGAAGGGCCATTTTTACTGTGACACGCTGTTTCTAAATTTTTCTGGGTATATCTGATTCTCTGCATATTTTTATTTAATTTTTAATTGAAGTGAGGTTGATTCACAATATTAGTTTCAGGTTTGCAAAATAGTGATTCAATGTTTTTATAGATTATACTCCATTTAAGGTTATTACGAAATGCTGGCTGTCTTCCCAATATATCCTTGGAGCTTACTTATTTTATATGCAGTAGTTTCAACCTGCTAATCCACTACTCTCTATTGCCCCTCCCACATTTCCTTTCCCCACTGATTACCACCAGTTTGTTCTGTGTATCCATGAGTTTATGTTTTGTTGTATTCATGGTTTTTTTGTTTTGTATAAGTTATAGCACGCAGTATTTGCCTCTTCATCTGACTTATTTCACTGGCATAACTTCTTATACATCCATTCACATTATTGCAAATGGCAAAATCGCATTCTTTTTTAATGTCTGGGTAATATTTCATTGTCTATATATACTGCACATCTTCTATATCCGTTCATCTGTTGATCAAGAATTTGCTTCCAACTCTTGACTATTATAAATAATTCTGCTGTGAGCACTGGGGGTACACATATAATTTTAGATTAGTGTTTTCCTTTTATTTGAATATATATTCACTAGTGGAATTGCTGGTTCATATGGTAGTTCTGGTTTTAGCTTTTTGAGGAACCATCATGCTGTTTTTAGTAGTGACTCTATCAGTTTACATTCCCACTAGCAGCAAACTAATGTTCATTTTATCCATATCCTTACCAACATTTGTTGTTTGTAGACTTTTTGTTAATAGCCATTCTGATGGCTATGAAGTGGTATCTCATTGTGGTTTTTATTTTTTATGCAGAACTTTTTTGCAGGATACAAAATCATAATAGAGAATTCAGTTGCATTTTTATATACCAAAAATCTATCTAAAAGATAAATTAAGAAAATAATCTCATTGCAAGAGCATAAAGAACAATAAAATATTTAGAAAAAACTTTAGACGAGTAGGTGAATGACCTGTACACTGAAACCATAAAAGACCCAGAATTGCCAAAGCAATCAAGAAAAAGAACAAAACTGAAGGCCTCACACTTTTTATTTCAAAATATACTACAAAGTTACAGTAATTAAAACAGTATGGGGAGGTCTTCTCATGGCTCAGGGGTAATCCACGTGACTAGTATCCATGAGAATGGGGGTTTGATCCCTGGCCTCAATCAGTGAGTTAAGGATCTGGCATTGCCATGAGCTGTGGTGTAGGTTGCAGATGCAGTTCAGATCTAGTATTGCTGTGGCTGTGGCATAGGCCAGCAGCTATAGGTTCAACTTGATCCCCAGCTTTGGAACTCCCATATGCCACAGGTACAGCCCTAAAAGGACAAAAACCAAACAAAGAAACACCCCCAAAAATGTATGGTACTGGCATAGAGACATACATGTAGACCAACCTTAACAGAATAGATTGCCCCAAAATAAACCCATGCATACCTGGCGTTCTACAAGGTACCAGGAATACACAGTGGGGAAAGGATTGTCTCTTCAAAAAACAGTATTGTGAAAACAGAATATCCACATGCCAGCAAATAAAATTGGACCTCTGTCTTACACCATATACAAAATTAAGTTGAAATTAATTTTTTAAAATGTAAGACCAGGAAGCATAAAACTCCTAGGAAAAAACATAGAGAAGTACTTCTTGACATTGGTCTTGACAATGATTTCATGGATATGACACCAAAAGCACAGGCAATGTTAACAAAAATAGACAAGTGGGATTCCATAAAGCAAAAAGATTCTGCACAGCAATAAAAAAAAGTAATGAAAATGCAACCAACAAAGTGGAAAAAAAAATATTTGAAAGCCTTATGAAAGATAAGAGTTAATATTCAAAATGTTAAGGAACTCCCACAACTCAGCGTAAAAATGATGATTATAATAATAACCTGATTTAAAATTTGAAGATTTTTTGAATAAACAAAGGCACAAAAATGACCACTAGTGAATATCAGCAGTCATCAGAGACAGGCAAATCAAAACCATAATGAGTTAAGACAGGTATTAATAAAATAAAAATGATAACCAAATGTGGTAGGGATGTGGAGAAATTGGAACCCTTATAACTCTGTTCATGGGGATGTAATACAGTGCAACCACTATGGAATACAGTATGAAGATTCCTCAAGAAAATAAAAACAGAAGTATTGTGTGAGTGAGCCATTCTATTTCTGGATATATATCTTAAAAGATTAAAATTAGTGTCTTAAGCCGAAATTTGCACTTCCATAGTCATCACACCATTATTCACAATGGTCAAGGTATCAGAACAACCCAAGTATTCACTGACAGATAAATGAATAAAGAAGATGTGATATACTATATACACAATGGAATATTATTCAGCCTTAAAAAGAAGGAAATCTTGCCATTTGCAGCAACATAGATGAACCTGGGGGTGTTATTGCAAGTGAATAAGTTAGTCATAGAACAAATGTTGCATGATTCCATCTATATGAGGTATAATAGTCAAAATTATAGAAGTAGAGAATAGAATTGTGATTGTCCGGGTCTGGGGAAAGGGAAATGGAAGTTGTTATCCACTGGGTACAAAGTTTCAGTTATGTAAAATGAATAATTTCTAAAGGTCTGTTGTACAACATCGTATCTATAGTTAGCAATACTATATTATGCACTTAAGTGTTTGCTAAGAGGATAGAGCTTATGATTGCAACACAGAAATTTTGAAAAGAGGGGTTGTGTATTAGTCATGACTCTAGAAAAACAGAACCAATAGGGTATATAAGGATATATAAGAGGATATTTATTATGTGAATTAGCTCATGACAGTAAAGTGTTGTGTGTGTTGGAGAGAGGAGGTGCAAAAAGGTCTGAGGGGAAAATTAAATTAGCAAAACTGAAGATCTATCCCCAAACACTTTTCTGGCTAGTACTCCCCAAGTATCCTCCCTGACCATAATTTTAAAAACATTGCTGTAATAATTAAAGACTGAGATGATAAGATCATATTTACAATTTGGAGAGGAAAATATACATACCTTGGGTCAGTATTTGCAGGAGGGAAATCTCTGAAGAACAAAAATTAAAAGCACCCTCTTCGATTAAAGTTATCACCAGTGTATACCATTGCCATGCTTGGTAGACATGTGGCTATGACAGAATGATACCCCTTTCATTTTTAGATAAAGTATTGAATCCTTAAGTGAAATTTTTCTACTGTCTTGGTCATAGCATGGAAATGCTGAAGAGGGCTAACCCAAAATCCTTACCAGGCATATACTTCATTAGAACACATGAACCAAAGCAAGTTGTTTAATGAATAAAAGCTTAATATTTTAAGGAGGAGAAATCAGCTGTTTTAAACATCTTTAGATCATAATTTCTCTGTGTTCTTCAGGAATATTCATATACATTGGATTTGGATTATCTATGTATCTAGACTGTCACATGGATGATAGCTCAGTCTTGGTCTCATACCTTCAGACAGTGGGTAAACCTCTTACAGCAATGAATGGATGAAGAGCTTTGGGGAGTGCTTGTAGATTTAAATGTTACTGATAATGAAGATGAGATGATGAGAGGATGAGACAGTGAGAGTTTATAAGGCTTATCAGCAGTCACACAGACCTTCAAAGGCCTTCTGAGAATCAAGTTAGATTACTTTACTTAATACAATAACAAGGAAATTTACTAATACCCTTTTATCATCACCCTAACACAGCCCCTCCCTGCATTACCAAGTGGACCTTTCTTGCCTCTCTTGGAAACAATGTATACTTCAAAGAAAAGACCACTTTTAATCAATAATGAATAGTGAATGCAAGTGTTTCAATTTCACTGACTGTTGGAGAAAAATTTGGGTATAGTAAGATGTGTAAGAGAGAATGTCAAAGCAACTGAAATCACTGATGCTCCCTATCATTTTGCCAACAGTTTCAAATTCTGTTCAAATCTAATTTCTGGCTGCAACTAAAGACCAAAACAATCATTGGAGTGTCACATTATCCTTTCCCTCTGGTCTTGAGGACACACTAGGAATTCGTGAAAATGGCATAGCCAGATGTCCAGAAGAAAGCAGGGAATCTAAAGAGGTGAATCCAAAGAATTTGAGGTATTGGAGTTCCCGTCATGGCTCAGTGGTTAATGAATCCGACTAAGAACCATGAGGTTGCGGGTTCGGTCGTTGGCCTTGCTCAGTGGGTTAAGGATCTGGCATTGCCATGAGCTGTGGTGTAGGTTGCAGACATGGCTCAGATCCTGAGTTGCTGTGCGAAGGCCGGCAGCTACAGCTCCTGTTAGACCCCTAGCCTGGGAACCTCCATATGCCATGGGGTGCAGCCCTAGATAAGGCAAAAAGACAAAAAAAAAAAAGATTTTGAGGCATCTAATCAAGAAATGTTTCCTTTTTCTTTTCTTTCTTTTTTTTTTGGTTTGAGCTGACTTTTTATATGTAAATTTGGATCAGGAAATTGCATTTATACCTTAATGAGGGTGTCAAGCTCCTTGGAGCTCCCCTCAGCCCTTGGACATTTCCTTTCCTTTAACTGAGAGTGAGCTCTGAGGTTTTTTTCTGATTCCAATCAGATTGTTAGTGTCCCCAGAAAAAGTCCTGACCTGCCTGGAGCAAAGTGATAAATAATTAAAATGCTGAAAGGGATAAGGCGACTCTTACCTGGCTAAATCCCTTCAGATGCCAGGGGGATTTCCAGGCTCTAAGGCTCTAAGAGAAGATTCTTTGATGATGACTTAGACCTAGGAGAGAATCAGTAGGAAGCAAAGCAATTATACTCATTGTGTAACTTAATGACACAGTGTAATGTGTTTGCTAAGTGGATGTGAATATATGTGGGTTATTAAAGCAAGGTTATGGATCTGAAGAAAGCAATAACCAAACCCTAAAACATTTATGACAATATTTAACAAGTTAATATTAAACAGACTTTTAAGAAGTTTCAAACAACTTCATGTAATAAATGGAATTAGCCAAAAAGAAACAGCAGCTCTAAAGCGTATCAGTCCCATCAATCTTTTTCTCATTTTGTAATAATTTATTTGTATTATTCTCCAAGACACTGTGAACATATGTGTTTATTTCTGCTTTGATGTATTGAAACTCATTACCAAGGGGCTTTTTCTAAATATCCTCTGAAATATTTATATAAATTATAGACATAACAATATTGTTTATAAATTGACTTTTATGTTATTCTTTTTTTTTCCCACCTAAATCTTAGTAAGTTCTAATCTCAGTTTCTGTTGTGCTTTTTTTAGTGGGGACAGGGAAAAGATCTCAGGGTTTGTAACACTGTATCTATGCAGAAAAGTTGACATTTATTGTACAATGTTGTTTTAACATTATATATATCACATAAACACTTTGCAGAATAATGTGACCTCTTATGTATTGATAGCATTCACTATTGCTGATTGTATTAGAGAGTGTTGGTACCATACACTTGGCCATATGCCAAACTGAGATTTTTGTTTTTTAATCTATAAGTAAAGGGAACAGTATACAATTGTTTTTTTTTTTTAATTTTGGAAAAATATGAATCTAATGATTTTTGGTATACAGTTCAGTGGCTTTAATCCACTGCTGCATAGCCATTACCGCCATCTATCTCCAACACTTTTTTTCAGTCTTCCAAATATGAAACTCTATAGTCACTAAACAGTAACTCTCCTTTCTTCTTTCCCGTGACTCTTAACAACCACGTTCTACTTCTGTCTGTATGAATTTGACTGTTCCAGATACCTTATGTAGTGAAATCATGCCGTATTTGCCCTTCTGTGGCTGACATACTTCAAATTATATGACGTCTTCACGGTTTACCTATTTTGTAGCATGTGTCAGACTGCATTCCCTTTTGTGGTTAAATAGTATTCCAGTATATGCATGTACCATAGGAAAATATTTGGGTCATTGCCATATGAATAATGCTACTACAGGTATACAAATGTCTGCTTAGGTCCCTCCTTTCAATTATTTTGAGTATATACCCAGAAACAAAATTACTATAATGTGTGTTAATTCTGTGTTTAATTTTTTTAAGGAATGGTCATACCATTTTTTGAAGCTGCTGCACTGTGTTATATTCCTACCAGTAATGTACAAGGGTTCCAATTTCTCCACAGTCTTGTTAACACTTGTTATTTTCTATTTTGTGTGTGTGAGTATAATAATAACCATCCTAAAGGTGTAAAATATTATATGGTTTTAATTTGCATTTTCCTAATGCTTAGTGGTATTGAGCAGATTTTTATGTGTTTACTGTCCATTTATGTATCTTCTTTAGAAAAATATCCATTCAAATTTGTTGCCCATTTTTAAATCAGGTTATTTCTTTTTTATTCAGTGAAATACTTTCTTAAATGAACTGTTCTTCTGTTTTAGTTTTTCTTAATATGTGGTTTTGGACTTTATTCATATTGTTCTTAACAATAACAGATGAGGCTTCCCTCCAGAAATTTTCATGGATTGTTTCCTTGCATTATTCAGCATAGGATAAACATATTTTACTAGATGCACAGACGTATTTGAAGCTGAACTTAGCTAGTGTCTGCAGATTCATGAAATAATGGTTAAAAAGACCAGGCCAGGAGTTCTCACTGTGGAGTAACGAGATTGGCAGCATCTTGGGAGCACTGAGATGCAGGTTCTATCTCTGGCCCAGCATAGGATCTGGTGTTGCTACAGGCAGCTATGGCTTAGGTTGAAGCTGTGGCTTAGATCTGATTCCCGGCCTGAAAATTCCATATGCCATGGGGTGGTTGGTGAGGTGGGGTTAGGAACCAGACCAAGCAAGTTACCTCTTACAATCCATAATTTCTCCGAAGAATGTAAAAGAAAATTAATGTTTATTTAGTTGTGTCTTACAAAAATAAATTTTATCTTAGAACTTATAATAGAGCTGAATTTGATGGAAGATGGTTTACTCAAGTGGAAGTAGTATTACCAGACCACATAGAACCTGCTGTGTCCTTGATATCTCCAGTTACATATCCATCTAAAAAGCAGTACATCTCAAACAAAACTTAACAAAACCTCCAGAACAGCCAGTTCATTTTAACTCTCCTATCTAAGCAATGTTACTACCACACACTCATGTACTCATCAGAAGCTTGGCAAATATCTTAGATTTTTCTAGTCTCACTCTCATCCCTCCTCAATCAATCAAAGTATAAATTCTATCCCACAAGTAGCTCACATTTTTTTTTTTTCATCCCAGTGGGTATTTTCACGTCCCAGGCCATCATGACTGGTGTAGTGGAGCAGTTTCATTACTGGACTCTCTGATTTCATTTTTGTCTCTCATCAGTCCATTTTCTACATCACAAATCTTTCTTAAATAAAAACCTGCTACTGTGTTCTCTTATCTAACACATTTTTATGATGTTCTCAGTGCCCTTAGGATAAAGTCAAAAGCTCTAATTTAGCTTGAAAGGAGCATTATGACTCTGACATGCTTTTTAAATCTCTGCATATTCTTCTTTTCTCTTCCCTTCCCCTCCAAACTTAATGCTCACTTAGGTTCCCTAAATACGTATTTTCAAGTCCATGACTTTGGACAGATCATCTCCTGTGCCTGGAAATACCTTTACCCCTTTGACCTTTGTAAATCTGACTTTTACTTCAATATAAGTTGCCAATTAGAAGAAATTTCATAGTTATCTTTTCTTGACCCCCAAATCTGAATAGAAAGGTCTGCCTCTCTGCTTTATGCACTCCATGATTTCCATGATATTATAATACCCTTTTAATTCATCTATACCCCCAACAGACTAAAATTCCATGAGGGCAAATAACACATTTGTTTTGTGTATAATTTTAGTCAATTCTCTATCCTAATATTTGATTTTATGGACTGAATCATGTCCTCATAAAATTCATTTGTTGAAGTCCTAATGTTGAATATCTGAGAATGTGACCGTATTTGGATATAGCGACTGTAAAGTGGTAATTAAGGATAATGAAATCACACAAGTGGGCCTTAATCTAATCTGACTGGTGTCCTTAAAAGAAGAGTGGGGGACATCAGAGATACATGTACATGGAGAAAAGGTTATGTAAGAGTATAACGTGAAGGGGGAGGTTTGCAAGCCAAAGAAATGGGCCTCAGAAGAAATTAAACTATACAAAATCTTGGTCTTGGACTTGCAGCCTCCAGAACTGTGAGAAGTAATTTTTTGTTAAGCCACCCACTCTGTGGTAATTTGTTGTGGCAGTTCTATAGATCATAGACTTGATAAATGTTGGCAGTCAAAAAAATGTGTTAATGAGTAAAACTTAGGTGTAGTGAAGGAGGATTTTCATAGATTTCTAATGAACTTTGCCCTAATTTTGTTAATACAAGTTATGTAACTACTAGGAATCATTTATTCTACTGTATATTTTTCATCTATAACAATGTTGCAAACTGGCCATTATTGCCTCCAGTTTTCAAGGGGGGAAACTAAAGCTCAATGATTTTAAGCGAGTTGAACATCCAATTCATGATAGAGCTGAATTTCAAACCTATGTTATTGATTCTGAGCTCAGAACAATATTATCATAAACTAATACCTCCTAAATAATGTCTTCTAATCAGGTGTACTTTACCTGGGTTATCCTATAAATAAAGCAATAGCATTCTTTAACTAGAATACCCATTTATTAAATGTGATTTTGTGGCATATTATACTTTAGACAAACCACGTAAATTAATCTTGAGAGATAATATTTGCTTAATGTTTGATCTACAATTGGCTCAAATATGTAAGACACTAATTGTTTGATCAACTTGAAAGGTTCACATTAAAATGCCAGTTTAAAAAGCATACTTTTACTATGAAAAGTCTTATAATTAATACATGAGTGATTATTTTAAAATGAATGAAGTATTTCTGCGGCACATATATAAACCTATTGCTGGCAATGTGATAAAGTTGAAAGCCTATTCAAGTTAGAGTCAGAGACCACTGATTTCTTGGCTCTCCCTGCAAGACCTACAAGTAACATGTTTTTGATACTCAGATCATATCCTTGGATGCCATTTCACTTTAAAATAATGTGCACTTTAAAGACTGGTGGTGGTGAGGCTGGAAAGAGTAAACACGTAAAAACCCTGACACATATTAGGTTTTCAATCAGTGTTATTACTGTTCCCTTAGATATGGAGGAAGAAAGATTTACAGCATGTAGCTGTAAGTGAATGTCTCTTCAAATATAGGGTGCTGCAGCCACATCTAAAATTATTAGAAAAGAAGAACTGGAAGTTATAAATCCGCATAATTTACCTAAAGCAGTATCTTAAAAGTATAAGGCTGAAGAAGTATAAATATTTTGTCACTAAAATTATTTTCTTTTCCTTACAGGACTTCCAAATGGCTGCTATCTACTTGTGATCTTTTGGAAAACTGCCCTTTGCATCACTGAGTTTATGCAGTGAGAACAGAGCTTGAGGAAATAAAAGGCAGCTGGCATTTTGGTCCAGTCTCAAGAACCCTGTCAAGGGAGAGGAACTCCACCTTTGTGAGGCCTGTAAGTTGTCTTTAAGCCTATTTAAACATATTCTTCTATTTGGTCCATAATCATCTCCTTCATTTCCTAACACAAGGTCAGTTTTTTCTCCATCTTAAAAAATTCTTTAAAACCATGTTTCCATTCAATATTAAATTGATAAGAGCTGATAAGAGAAAGAAAATGGCCTACTGCTCTCAATAACTTACTCTTAGTAACTGTTGTAGAACCACTACATGAATAATGGCATTTTGCGAATCTGGCGTGCTCTGGTTATATTCAGTTTGCTCTCAAGTGTATCCTGAGTTTATCGTCTCTGGTAAGTTCACAGTGTAAAAAGTGTCTTCCTCCATCTTTCTTAATAGGTTGATGAGCTTCAGTCATGCCTTCATTGTTTCTGTCCTGTTTTTAAAATAATTGCCCTAGATGTTGCTTGTTTTCTTTGTTGAGGGTACTTTGTTGCTTGAAAATCATGAATTTTGCACCTCCCCCCCCCAAAAAAAAGGATCCTTACCTATGTTATTACTGCTAGTGGTGCCTTTTCTGTATTTCTGTCACAATGATAATATCCCGCCTGGCTATGTGTCCAATTAAAATATACGTGGTGACAGGGACATGAGCAATACTGTGGAGGAGGAGGTCCATAGGTATATCCCCTCACAGAAAGAGCAGTTAGCAGTTATCTGCAGATAAGAATGCCTTTGTGAAATCTCAAAACCCAGAGGTGAGACCATAAACAAGACAAGCTGCATTAGAAGGCTAAGAAGTGTAGTTCCACTTTGGCTGTGTCATCCCTCCCCCAGGCTGACACAGCACCACACTGAGAGGGATTCTCTGGGCCTGCAATTTCTCAGGTGGTAAAAGAAAACCCGTGTTGGATACCCAGTTTCCCCAGCATCGAAGGCACTTCTTAGGAGGCCAAATTCTGTCTTATGGGGAACACGGCGGGGAGTAAAGGGGCAAAATCACCTGGGGTCACCTAGGAACAAAGAAGAGAAATGGGGCTCACAGTGACCAGCACATGGATTTTCGTAGTGGTACTACATACTGCTGGCAGCATCACCTGACCAGTGAGCCCATCCAGCTACTCTGCTCACTCATGGAGTCGATGTGGTGGCCCTGTCTTGCTAGGGAGCGTGGTTGTCAGTTCTGTCTGCCTTGGGTTCCCAGCCAGCAGCCGAGCCCAGTGGGAGAATATAACTATTGGCCTCATCCAGGCAGGAAGCCACACCAGAGACCCTGCCCCATTGCAGACCATAGCTTATGGCGCTGACCAGGCAAAAAAGCCAAGCCAGTGATCCCAATGAAATGAGGGCCATAGTCTGCAACCCCCTGTGGGATCAGGAAACCCAGGCAGTGATCCCACCCATTGCGGAACTCAACCTCTATCCCTACCCAAGTGTGGGATACACCTACCAGTCTTACTCAGCTAAAGGGCTCAATCAGCAACCCTGTCTAGCTTCCAGGCATAGCCTGCAGCCTGCCAAACTGGTAGTCTAGCAGCAACCCAAACCTACAGCAGAGCACAGCCGGCAGCACGGTCTAGGCAGATAACCTCACCAGTGATCCTGCTCAACTATGGAGCACAGTTTGTGACCCTGATCAAAACAGAGGCTAGCTTGCAGCCCTGACTGGAGGCAGAGTCAGATCAGAAACACCAGACTTCCAGGAAGCACAGCCTGGGGCCTCACTTGACCAGGGGTAATCATGGAGCCCAATGTGTGGACCCACTCAATTGCAGAATCCAACCAACTGCCATCACCCTGCCAGGGAACACTAATGAATAAATTCAGTAAAATTGCAAGATAGAAAATCAGACTAGAAATTAATTGTATTTCTATACATTGATGACCAATTATCAAAAAAAAATTAGACAATTACATTTAAGATAGCATCAAATACAATAAATGTTAAAGAATTAAAAATATCCTACACTGAAAATGTAAAGCATTCATCAAAGAAATTGAAGACACACATAAATTGAAAGCTATTCCATGTTCATGGATTCGAAGAATTATTATTGTGAAAATGCTCATACTACCCAAAGTGAAGTGCAGATTTAATGTTACCCCATAAAAATTCCAATGTCAGTTCTCCCAGAAGTAGTAAAAATTCCTAAAGTTTGTATGGAACCACAGAAGTGCCCAAAGAGCCAAAGAAAAGTCTTGAGAAAGAACAAACCTGGAGGTATCACACTTCCTGAATTCAAACTATAGAACAAAGCTAAGGTAATTAAAACAGTATGCTAATGGCATAAAATAAGCACATAGACCTTTGAACCAGGATAGAGAGCCCAGAAATAAACCAACTCACATATGGTCAACTGATCTTCAGCAGGGCAACAAAACACAATGGGGAAAGGATAGTTTTTTCAATAAATGATGTTGGGCAAACTGTACATCCCCTTGGAAAATAATAAATTCAGATCCTATCTTATATCACTCACAGATTAACTCAAAATGGATTAAATACTTAAATGTTAAGACTTGAAGCTATAAAACTCCTCAAAGATGCCCAGGAGAAAACTTGGCATTTGTCTTGACAGTGATTTTTTTAGCTGTGACACCAAAAACATATGCAACAAAAGCAAAAATAAATGCATGGGGGTACATCAGAGAAAAAGCCTTCTCTACAGAAAAGGAAACAAAATGGAAATGTAACCCATGGAATGGGAGCATATATTTGCAAACCATATATCTGGTAAGGAGTAATATTCAGTATTACTCCAGTTCAGTACCCAGGAACTCCAACAACTCAGTAGCCAAAACCCCCAAAATAACCGAATTAAAAAATGGACTCAGGAACTTTATAAACATTTTCACAAGGAAGACATACAGATGGACAACAAACACATGAAAAGATGCTCAGCATCATTAAACACCATAAAAATTTGAATCAAAACCACAATGAAATATCACTTAACACCTACCAGAATAGTTATTATCAAAAAAACAACAAATAACATTGAAGAAGATGAGGAGATAGAACGTTCGAACATTTCTGGTGGGAATATAAATTTCCACAACCATAAGGAAAATAGTAGATATGATACAGTCATCCCACTTCTGGGTATATATCCAAAGGATCTTGATGAGCTGTCTGCATGCCCAGAGCATTACTCACATTAGCCAATACATGGAAACAGTGTAAGTGTTCATTGATGGATTAATGTATAAAGAAGTTGTGGCATCTATAAACAATGAAATATTATTTAGCTATGAGAAAGTAAATCCGTAATTTGCATAACATGGATGAACACTGAATATATTATGCTAAGTGAAATAAGTCAGAGAAAGACAAATACTGTATGATTGCACTTATGTTTGAGATCTAAAAAAGTTAAACCACTTAGAGCAGAATAGAACAATGGTTGTCAGGGGCTAGAGGATGGGAACAATTGGGAGACATTGGTCAAAGGGTTCACACTTTTATTTACAACATAAATATGTTCTGGGGATTTAGTGCATAGCACTGTGAGTTTAGTTAATTTTACAGTATTGTATACTTGAAATCAGCTAAGAAAGAAAGTATGTTTCCAGCACATGCGCAGAGTTAAGTATGTGAGGATAATGGATGCATTAACTAACTTGATTGCGGTAATCACTTATATGTATACATATATTAAATTTCATATTGTACGCCTTAAATATATGGCATTGTATTTATAATATTTCAATAAAACTGGACAGAAATATATGTATAGTACTGTAGGTGGGGCTTACTAAGAATAGCGAGAAGTGGTATACACTGCCACAAAAGCAGAAGGCAGTTCATTTTTATAATTGGTGTTTGTTTTTTGTGAAAGTAAATATACAGTAATTTTTGGAATTTGAAATTTCAGAAAAATAATCACAAGTAATTCATTTATAATTCAGCACAGATGACCATTGTTAATAATTTAACATAATGTATTTTATGTGCAATTTCCTTTTATACATATGTTTGTATATGATAATATATGTATACAATTCTATATTTTCTTTAATGCATAAAAATATGCATGTTATGAAAATTTGCTCAGCAGTATAGATTATGTAATCTTCTATCCCATAGATGCAGCTCTTTCTTTTTTGTTGCCATTTGGTGTATATTGAAATTGTTAAATTTTATAAATGAAAAAGCAGTCAGTACATGCTGAGGTATTTTGTTGAACCTCTAATACTCCAAGGAGAATAGCTTCAAAACCACTGATCCTGGGACTTCCCGTCATGGCTCAGTGGTTAACGAATCCGACTAGGAACCATGAAGTTGCGGGTTCGATCCTTGGCCTTGCTCAGTGGGTTAAGGATCCGGCGTTGCCATGAGCTGTGGTGTAGGTTGCAGACACGGCTTGGATCCCACGTTGCTGTGGCTGTGGCGAAGGCCAGCGGCTACAGCTCCTGTTAGACCCCTAGCCTGGGAACCTCCATATGCCACGGGGGCAGCCCTAGATAAGGCAAAAAAAGACACATACACACACAAAAAAACCCACTGATCCTGATTATGGTGGTGGATTATTTTGGTGACGGGCTTGTGTCCTGCCACATGACTTCAACTCAAGTATCTGTGAGAGAAAGAAATAACAAATGAATATCTATAAGTGCATACTGTGACATTTTCTTTCTGTTCCCATGTCTAGACAAGGATCTGAGTAGATATAATAAACTATAAAAAGTCAGTAGCATATATTTATTTAAAATAGCAATATGCAGTGACCCCTAGAGCAGTGTTAGCAGTTCCCACAGCATGTGCTTATGGGGCAGAGGCCAAGCCTCTGGGAGCAGAGCTTCCAGACATTAGCAATTGAGAGTTAGCCAGCAGTCTGAGGCCTATGCTTGAAGAGATGGTAGAACTGGGCTTGATTTAGATGAAAATGATATTCAAAATTATGTGCATCTGTAGGCATGTCCTTGCACCAGTTGTGTTCAAACAGTAGCAATCCACAAGGCCTCCATTAGACAGGGTTGTGAGAACAAAACATCCAGGTCTTATCTTAGAACCTCAGCAGCCCTCACCTTATCCGTGAATCACCATAACATTGTTTTTTTCTTTCTTCTCATATACATCACTATTGAAGTCTAAAGGGTAGTTCAGATTTACAGTTTGGCACTTATAGTTAAGTTGTCTCATTTTCTTCTTTCACATTCCAGTATTATTGAAAAGATTATGTAAAGTGATTTCTGTGGTGCATCTTGTATAGTTCTAAGGAGCGAGGAGGTAAATATAATGTACTGTATTTTACAACACTCCCCTCATTTTAGACTTGATGACATTTGAGCTTAAGTAATTTAAAGAAGGTAATTCTTATTTAAAACAAAGCAAATAACAACAACAAACTGTTTGAATCCCTGAGAGTTGACTAGGAGTCCATTAAAATTTGTGAGCTGGGAAATTCCATACTAAAAGGTGATACTGTAGGAAACATATTTTGTCAGCATTATAAAAGGTAGATTGGAAGTGAACATTGGCCTCCAACATGACAGCGGTACCAGAAGTATTTATTTATTTATTTATTTTGTCTTTTTCCTTTTTCTAAGGCTGCACTCCCAGCATATGGAGGTTCCCAGACTAGGGGTCCAATTGGAGCTGTAGCCACTGGCCTACGCCACAGCCACAGCAACGCGGGATCCGAGCCGCATCTGCAACCTACACCACAGCTCACAGCAACGCCAGATCCCTGACCCACTGAGCGAGGCCAGGGATTGAACCGAAACCCTGTGGTTCCTAGTTGGATTCATTAAACCACTGAGCCATGACGGGAACTCCAGCAGTACTAGAAGTATTTCTAGGAGTACTTTATCAAAATAACACAACATTGTGAAGGAAATAATTTCAGCATCAGAGAGTAGTTTGGAATTTCTGACTTCTCTGGATAAGAAGGAAGACATCATAAAGTTGCCTATGTATTACTAAGAAAAAATTGTTTTTGTTAGTATTTATTCCAAGAAACAAAGTGTGTTGTTTTTAGATCAAAGGAGGAAAGGAAAAGCAGATAAATAATTACTTTTGGTCAAAAGAACTAAATATAGCAATACCTCCATGTAGAATAAGACAGAAGTTAGGTGAAACTTAAGTGAATAGGATTAGTCACTTGTACTAAGTTTTATTTCTTAAAAGGTACTTGGAGGACTTAAAAGAGTTAATGCATTGTTCCTTCTCCAAGTGTCTAATTTAATCTCTTCCTCCTTTAAGCCATAAAAATAGCCAGATCCAAAATTACCTCTGAAGGAATGCCATATGAAGTTAAATAATTATACCTTCATTTAACCACATTTATTATGACTTTGCCATTTATATAGAATATACTATGTTTAGTGATAACCAACTTAATACCGAAGTAGTTTATAATTCCCGCTCTCATATTCAGGGGCTTCTATTTCTTATTAGAGTACCATTACTTATGAAGATGTTTTTATTTTCTCCTGGATTTTATTACTACCATTAAGAGTTGGCACTCATTTTTTATAAGGAAACATCATTTCCATCACTTCTCAAAGATTATTGTGAACAATGAACAGTAAAGTGTAATATAGTCGAATTGGGATACATATGCTGTCTACACCCATACTAAGTAACTGACTCCCACATGTGAGCCTCCTCCACTAAGATTCAAATTCCTGTAAAATTATAAATTTAGTTCCTGGAATTCTTGGTTGTTTATAAAGGCAGGTGTTCAGTCCATGATCCCCAAGGGTTTGTAAGTCCCTTAATTGAAATGCTTTGAACTGTACATAGAATAAGAGAGAATTCAAAGCAAGTGGAATGTCTTTGTATATATTCACTCGAAATGGGAACATACAGCATAATTGCATTATGATAGCAAACATTATTCTGTTTCAATAGAACTACATGGAGTTTATTTAGAGACTAAAATGAATCGCCCTGCACTTTTGTTTAGAAAAGTGCATTTGGGTAGAAACACGAACTAAGTAACTGTTTTGATTATTTCTGGAAAGAGTTTAAAAGTAGATATCATTTTGCCACAGAGACTAGTACGTAAGCATAATTGAATAAGCCATGAGTGGTAAATGTGAACTCCATTCTGATTGGGGGCTTCAACTAAGAAATCCATTACATTCCCTGCTTTTGTTTGAGCAGCTGTTGATCTGCAAATGTATTCAGTGTAAATGTTTATATTAAACATTTAGACACTGTGCAGTTTGCATTGTTTCAATCCAGTAAAAACAAGTATCCTCAGCCACCCAGTTTTGCATTTGTTTGCTTTATAACAGATCCAAACATATTGTCATAAATTTGTTGTTGTCGTTGTTGTTGTCTTTCCCAAATGAGCATTGCTTAGTCACATGCAAAGTTAACTGACTCAAGTATTTTGGTGAATTGTTGGCAAGCTACCTTTCTGAAATGATATGAAACTTTAGAAACATTTCCCTAGACATTAAATCCAAGAGCCATTTGCTCCTTAAAGTGCTTCTGATACGAGAAAGCGAAGATTGTCTGGAATTTACTCCAGAGAGTGATACTTAACAGTAATTCCCTAAATAATATGTCATTGGGTAGTAAAGTGACATTCTTTGTTTAAGTGCATTTTAGTTGTCTTTTTTAGTAGAATATCTGTTAGCTCAGTGTTGGTGACTTTTTTTATATCGAAGATATGTGAGGCATGGTCCAGAAAACAAATCCGTATCTAAGGATGGCTGTCAATTATTGTTTTTTTTAATTTTTTAAGTCCCACTATCACTTTAAATATCCACAGTCCCTTTCAGAATAACCTTAGAATTTTTTTCAAACAACGAAGTTTATCAAAATTTCATTTGGACTCTCCATTATAGCGTGCTTGGATTGGGAGTCGGGTTGTGTAATCCTTGTGCTTTTGTATAGCCTCTCTGAGGTTCACTTGAATCACTCATGAAAATGGAGTAATTTCTACCGTACAGGCTTACCCTGAGGTTTGAGGTAGAACACTGTAACTGACATCACCAAGAGTGATGACTGTAAAAGCAAGACATAACTGCATCTTTCTTTAGGCAGTCTTAGCATAATCTGGGAGAAAGGTTTACTCCTGAGTTCCTGTAATTTCTACAGCCCTTGTCACGGAGAAGATAACATAATTTGTTTGGGGGGCAAGCCAATAGACTGGAAATAAACTACCATTAAAAATAAGAAGCCAACATAGAATCAACTGCATAAGGGGGAAAAACACACCATGCTTTATTTTGCTTTTTCGTCACCTTCTAAGGTACCACATGACAGCTGGGTCAGGAATATCTAGTACAGGTCTGTGGAAGAACAACTTTATATATAGTCATCTGCTTGAAACACAGCACTGACTACTGACTTTATTTGCTATTGATCCTGACATGGACCTTGAGCAGTACACAGAGGGAAGGAGGGTCGATTGGGGAATTGATGCACCCCTTTGGTCTTTGTCTGTTTTCAGATTATTGCTTCCCAGACCTTTGGTACAAGGCTCCATTTTATTGTTTGCTTTATAGTTTCTCTAAGTGCTTCTTATTGTGTGTATTATAAGGATCCCATAAGCTAAATGAATTGGTTCTTAGACAAAACTAAGTGCTTCTCAAAAGTTATTTGAATGATATCACTGATGTAATAAACTTTTTAATTCTATCTTCAATAACTACATGTTTTTTCATATTTCTCTGTAGAAACCTCCATAAGATTGTGATAGGTTTAATAGAAGTCAAATGAGTAGAAATTGGGATTTTAACATTATTGAATTAGTGGTGTATCCCCAATACTATTATTGGAGAAGCATTTGCAAAGGAAAATCAGATGAACAGAGTTAGGAGATAATGTTGGTAATATCCAGCATTTTTACTGTATCTCATCTTTGTGCAAGATGTTCAAGGTGCATTATATCATTTGATTATTGTTTCATTTCAGTATGTCAAATATTGCACCCTGGATCCCACAACCCGTTTGTCTTGTAGGAAGAAAACTACAGCTCTTTGCAATTTGGCTCAGCTTAACTTGGATATTTTTCTCAAGACAGGGTCTTAAAAATGAATTGATGCAGAACTATGAGAGATAACATTAAAAGGAAATTTATTTAGTTTAGGGTTTCTGGAGAGGCATTCCTGAGGGAGCATGGGATGAAACGTGAAGTATGCCAAACAGTTAACTGTGTAGGAGATGGGATAAGGGAGAGCATGTTTAATTTAGGAAACAGCAGTGAAGGACAAATAAAAGGAGCAAGGGGCATCAGAGTAATTGAAAGACATGGAGCAGGTGTTGAGGAGAGTAAGTGAGAACAGCAAGGAAAGAGAGAGAGCCATTGAATGAGGTAACAGGAATGAATGATGAGAGGCTGACCTGTAAGAGATGAAGAGGAAAGAAGAAGAATGGGAAGTTAGAAGGGGGGGGAGGAGATAAGGGAAGGAAGGAGGAGGAAAAGAAAAAAAGACAGCAAGTAATACATATTATTTCTGAAAATTGACTGGACTGACTAAATAGTGTTGGAGAGAAGATTGTGTCTTTTGTGCTCCCAGGTTTAGATTTCCTAGGGAACAGGATGAAGAGTCTGAACCTGAAATGTATATTTGGAAGTCATCCATTTGTGGTTAACCTGTTTAAATGTTACAGTCATAAGAGGTGTCCCTTTCAAAACGGTGTCGTGAGGAGCAGTTCAAGTCCACATTTTCTGACTCAATATCAGGTCTTATAATTATTTTTAGGCTGAAAAGTTTTAGAGAAAATGTAAGAGCAAAACTCAGAGAAATATCCGCAGGCAGGTCACATTGTATAAAGCATCTCTGCTGAGAGCTGGGTTTCATGAAGTTAGGATGTAGCAGAGCCAATTATCCAAAGATTTATGAGTGAACTGGTCTGACTGATAAAGACAGGACATAGTCCAATAACAAAATTTTATGTTTTATTCCCAAACTTTAAAGTGTGTGTGTGTGTTATGTAATTTTCCCTTAAAAACATTGATTCTAAAGCTAGGCAGTTACTGTTAACTATGTAATGCTGAATTCTATTATTTGCTTGACATCTTGGACAAGGTGATAGATCAGCTCTAGTAAGCAACAACATGCCAAGATGGAACCGTTTTATGGTTCCTATTGGCCAAATTTTATTTGAATAGTGCTGGGGATAAAGGGATTGGGCAAGGTAATCTTTGCTAAATGTCTTCACATTCCTGAGTATCATTCATGTCTTATTTGTATCATGAAAGTGTTGAACAAGATAAATAGTTCTCTAACTTGTTTTGCATAGGAATCACCTAGGAAAAGTTTTAAAATGCAAATTCTTGAGCCCCATATAAATGTATTCTGACCCAGTAGTACTTGATCTTGATACTATTACCATGAGAAATATTGGAAAAGACAAAGTCTAAGGTAACTCTCTGCTCAAGTATTCCATAGTTCAGTAACTTTATTTCACTTCCTATGGCAAGACTATCTTTACCAGCCACAGTGAGTCACACCCAATTACACACACAGTCCTGTTGATTTCGTCTTCAAACAAATGCATTTTCTGTGTCTTTTCTTTATTTAGACTGTAAAAAATATAGAGGGCCTGGAAGAAAGTAGTGGATTAGATTAAAACCCTAAGACTTGAGGTTTTTAAGCTGCGATTTTTGTAGCTAGGTTTATTTCATTTCTGACACAAGAAGCCATCATTTATTTAGCACCTATGTTAAGCCAGGCACTAGCATAGGTGATTCAGGATAATAGAGCATTGCTCATGATCTTCAAATACATTAAAGTTAGACAAGTTTGTAAAAGGTATAGCTGCATTAAAATACAGTAAATGTAATTAACAAAAATAAAATAATTCATGCAATGGAGAAATTGTGCCCAAGAGGACTAGTTCACTTTTTAAAGGTACTGAGCAATTTTAATAACAGTATTTAGGCATATGAAATACTTTAGTTAAGGACATTCAGATAATGGCATTGTGAATAGTGGCTGAACTTGGAGTTATATTTGGAAAGATCTACGTTTTGTTTTAAGTGATATGCACTAGAATTTGGGCATGTGAATAAATGTTTTTGTAAGACCTACCTGCAAGTTGGACAGTCAAACAACCTGGTATTTAACATAAAGCATATAACTGACTTTAAGAAATAAGAGTCTGACTCAGCATGGAGCAGGCTGACTAGGGAACAGGAAATAGGATGTCCATTGCCAAAGGAAAGTAGCATCTTTGAAGCGGTGTCTAAAATACCCACAGTGTTGATGCCCTCCCGTAATTCACCTGTATAGGACGGTGGCATCCACATAAAAACAAAACAAAAGATAAATATTAATAGAGGGTCATGCTATGGCAAACATTCTAAAAGCTAAACATATCTAATCTGATCTTCAAAACTACACTGTGAATCCAGTACCATAATTGTGTGTGAGTTAAGGCTACAGAAACTGGGTTTAAAGAGACAGTATTTTATCCGAGACTATTCAGCTTGTAGCAGAACCAGATGTAACCTGGTTTTATTTGATACCGAATTCTTGGTTCCTTGCCTTGACCATCACCCTGCACTGCCTTCTAACAAGCAGTGGAGCCATACAGACCTAGCCTAGATACAGATGTTGCATCTGTTCACCACTTTTGTGCCTGTCATCAGTTCAGGGAAAGAAACCATGATAGAAAAGAGAGCGAGCTAATTAATAGTTTTCTCATTTCCAACAAAGATAGGACCATTAGAGTCTTCCACTTATACTCAGAATCCCAGTGCTGCCTCTGATTGTGCCATCTATCAATTCGCAGCATGAAAACAATCAAATTATAGTCTTTGAAGGAAAGGTAAATCCAGCCAGCAGATTGATGTTTTTTAAATGAGCAGAATTTGCTGAGCTAGCCTAAAGAAAACACCATGTCATTAGAGAGCTGTTTCTGCAAAGGAGAGTGTAGCATCCACCCCAGTGTCCTAGTGAGAAGATGTCTTTAAACTAGAGGCAAGCTCTTCAACTCCCAGGCTCAGACTCTGGCTTCAGTTCAAGAAAATCACTCACTCCCCACATAGACTTGATAGCTATGGGGTAATACAGCATACAGAATGATGTGCTTTTTTGGCCAGATTTATTCATTTAGAGATTACTCTCATAGCCTGATTCTTTGCTACAGTAGAAAAAAAAAAGAAAATGATGTATTTCTTCACAATATGTGTTTCACAGCAGCCCTGTTATCATGAATATTACTGATATAAATAGAATAGAAAATTTTTGCAAAGACAAGCATTGGGAAGAAGAAATTTGTGAAGTACAGATTGATTGTGTCAAATTAAGAGTTAACTATAGTTGACACATTTCAGCACTTCTTTAGAGATTCAAAGGACTTGAAAGGACACCTAGTCATGTACCCCCATTTTACAGTCGGAGATCACAGAAGATGAATAACTCTGTCAAAGTCGTTGAGAAAAGTGGTACCAGAGTCTCAATTAAAATCTGTATTTTCTAAGTCTCATTCAGTGATGTTTCTGGTACAGTTTGTCAATCCAGTCTTCCTTTCATTTACATTTAGAAAATATCTGTAATGATGCTCTATGTATAATTCATATATCACTTAGCCCAAAGAATCCTTTGATATACAACTAAAATAATTTTGAGCTGCCATCTCACATTCATAAGAAAATTCAAGTTTCTGTCCCCATTTGACCATTTATGGACTTGATTGAATTTTTCCTTCACATTCCCTGCCTCCAATTTCTTTCTTCAACTGAATTAAGGAATTCCTCATTTTTTTCTATACCTGCTGTCCCATTTTCAATGCTGACCCTCAAAAAGCAACGCTATGCATCATCCCAAAATACTTCTTCCTTTTTTTTTTTTTTTTTTTTTGCTTTTGCTTTTTCGGCTGCACTCATGGCATTTGGAGGTTCCCAGGCTAGGGGTAGAATCAGAGCTACAGCTGCCAGCCTACACCACAGCCACAGTTACGTCAGAACCAAGCTGCATCTGTGACCTACATCACAGCTCACGGCAACGCCAGATGCTTAACCCACTGAGTAAGGCCAGGGATCAGACCCTCAACCTCATGGTTCCTAGTTGGATTCGTTTCCACTGTGCCACAATGGGAACTCCCGGGTTCTTCTGTGTAGGGACCTTTTCTTGAGGATTGGGGACATTAAAATCTGGTCACATCATAAAAGTTAAAATATAAGAAAATGTAATATTTGACCTGTTTCTAATACTTTGATACCACCTTGTCTTGAAAAATTTTTACTGGTCATCTGTGCCTTTGGCTCCAGACTTATAGTCATTTGTTTCTTCTCTTCTCAAATTCTTCTCTTCTTCTGTCTTTCCTATCTATAGCAAGTACTGAATCCCACCATTTTCTTATGCAAGCAGGATTTTTTGTTTTTAGTGTTTTTTTTCTTAGCGCATGTACTAGGTACTCCATTTTCAAAAGTAAATTACTCCAACAAGTTAGTTTCCTTGAAAGAAGGAAATGTAATGCTGTATTTGCTACTTTAATATTACAGCATTTTCCTATCTATGTCATACCAACCGGGTTTTAACTAAAATAATCCTCCCTTTGAATAGGACCCTTTAAAGAATGGTTTGCTTTACACCATGTTGACCTGGCTTTCTTATTGTTGTAAAACTTAAGTCACGTGTTTATATCTCTATTTTTGTTGGTATTCATTCTAAATGAGCTTTGTAAATGATGGGAGGAGGACAGCTGGAATATACCACTTCCACCTGAAGAAAGTGCACTGAAATGTCCAAAGGAAGTATAAATAAAGATAAACTTGCTTACACAGTGAAGTTAAGGAAGGAAGACATCAGATGCCACACACCTTGAGGTCTTTCTGCTATGCCTGAGATGACAGAGCTATCATAAAAAATAATGTAAATTAAGTATTAGTGTCAAATGCTATCCAATAAAAAGTCCTCTCTTGTGTAAATGAATACATTCTTAGAGGACTCTTTTCCACAATTCCTATACATATAGAGCTTAATTGATACCTATCGATGTTAGCTGTAAAGATACGCTCTTTTTTTTTGTCTTTTTTTAGGGGTGCTCCAACAGCATATGGAAGTTCCCAGACTAGGAATCGAATTGGAGCTGTAGCTGCTGGTCTACGCCACAGCCACAGCAACTCAGGATCTGAGCTGCCTCTGCGACCTACACCACAGCTTACGGCAATGCCAGATCTTTAACCCACTGAGAGAGGTCAGGAATCAAACTCATATGCTCCTGGATACTAGTCGCGTTCATTACTGCTGAGCCATGTTAGAAACTCCTAAATATACTCTTCAAAGAGAAGATGTCTAAAATTAGTGTTTCTTTTCCCCATGCCTATCAGCTGGACCCAGAGGCTGCCTCAGATCACTTTGACTATGAGACAGAACATACATAAAAATACATAAGATATATATCCACTGATGTATTCATACACTTTTACTCAGTGATTTGACCTCCTAAGTTTAAAATGTCCACTCTCAAGGAACTGGGAGTGGTCTATTGTATTTGAAAGTCTAGACCTGGAATGTCATTGTCTGATACGTAAATAATCTAAACATAATTTTTTTACCTTAAGCACTCCAGGCTTCTTCAAAATCAGGAAATAAAAGTGAATCCAGAAAATCAAACCTAAATGGGGTAAATTGAGATGAGCATGTCAAGTTGCAAAACCAAAATGTGAGAAGTGGAGAACTGTAAAAGAGGACATGAGTGTTCAAATGTGTTTTTGGCTTTTGATGTAATATGAATTATGGGATTTGGAGGCATAGACTGAGAGAGAAAAATAGAAGTTTATATATTCCTATTGGTACAAAAACTTCTATTTTTCTCTCTCAGTTTATGCCCCTAAATCTTATAATGGGTGTCTGTGTGTGTATGTGTTTGTTTTTTAATATATTTATGTGGGCATTATGCAAAATTCAGGCCTGTGCTGAATATTATAGCAGATCTGCAGAATGTTCAAAATTCCTACTTTCTTGAGATATTTTTGTTCTGTTTAGAAACTATACTGGTATCTCTCATTTCAAGAGATATTATTTTGCCAAATATGACCAAAAATAATCCTTGTGATATAGATTCTCAACAACCTATATCAGCCACTATATTTTTCTATCTGATGTGTTTTCCTGTTGTTATTTAATATTATTTTAATCATCTATATTCATTTAACATTTCAAGTAACGCACAAAAATAGAGGAAAGCAAAGGATAGCACCAACTTTTGTAACTCAGAAATTATTAATATGCAAATTAGATGATGGCAGTGGTGGTAGTTCAAATTAGTTGTTAACAGACCTTTCTCTATCCATACATAGAAACGGAAAGATATTGGATGGATAAATGGATAGAATAGTAGGTGATGGATGAATGATTGAAAGGACATAGAAGAAGTTAGAAACTAGATGCATAGATGGATGTATTGATGAATGGATGCAAAGATGACTATTTTAGTAGATGTTTATAAACAGACTATTTCTATTCCTATTGATATTTTAAATCACTTCATTTTTTCTACTTGAATTTAAGAGAAAAAATATGAAAATCTAAATGAGTTTTGAAGCTTAAGAATTTTTTTTTGCATTACAGAGTACAATTTATAAAAAGATCCCAAAGAAATTAAGAAAATATGTTATTAAAATCATTAAGAGGTTAGAGTCATTGTTTTCCCTCCATGTTTAAGCCAGAATGGATTGACTCCCTTTTATGCAAATAAGATAATTAGCACTCTGAAACTTTTTTTACCCACATCCCATTTTTTATTGCTAATTATATTAGTGTTACTTTGTTAAGGATTACACAAGTGCATTCTGTTCTGAATCAATAATTTCACAGTTGTCAAGACTTAGTTTTGAAAATGGATTAAAAATGAATGCCAGTTTTTATTATGAAATATTTTTTAAATATACAAAAGAAGAGAGGATAGTAGAGGAAGCCCATTATTAGTCTGCAATAAATCCTGCACATCATATCAAATTTGACATATTGATACAGGTTGCTTTGGAATTAGAGAGTCATCACAAACTCAGAATCTCTAAATTGGCAGGGATTTCAAGAGATCTTTCCCTGTAGGGAAATTTGGCACTGAATTGTCACCATTGGGGCTGGGATGTTATTGGCATCTAGTAGGTAGAGGTAGAATTAGAGTTGCTGCTAAAAATTCTAAAATATGCAGGACAGCACCCCATGCAATGAATTCTCTCACTCCAAATGTCAGTAATGCGAAGCTTAAAACACCCTGCTCTGATCATCACTCTGTGCACAAATATCCATGGTATTTTCTGTCTCAGGTGTTTTCCAGAGTCTACTCCAGCACCTCTATTTTCTGGAAGATTAAAAACTCATGCTTCCTTCGACAGGTCCTCAAATGGCTTAGGTTTCTAAGTACCTTCACCATCTTGTTCCATGTTTTCTGAATGCCAACGTTTGGTTCATATATCCAAAATGGACTAGTTTCATGCAATTAAAATAGCTTTCTTTCTAATTAATTCCTGGGAAGCTATTTGAAGTTCCTGAACTAGAAATAGTCCTGGATAGGAACCATCCTATTGGAAGACCTTTGATCACGACACTAATTTCTATTGCCTGTTTGTTATGGTGTTAAACACCTTGTCTGCACTCCACAGATGGTAGCTTGTTCTGTACTGCATAATGTAAACTCCTTGAAAGTGTTTAAAGCCTTTAAAACATTTCTGAGTTCTATTGGAAAGAAATATACCTGAAGTAATATGTTTCTGCTTGTATTATTTGATTATATAATTGGCATATTTATAATTAATTTCAGTGTCTAACAAATAGATGTTTGCAAAATTTATGAATACAACAAGAAAAAAATATGATCGCTTTATCATCCATCCTCTTAAATGGACATTTTCCATTGGTGCTTCTGAGAAGTCAGTCACTACTTACACACATATAGAAAGATACATATAGAGGCACTGTCATTAAAACAAGAACAAATTAAAAATCAAAACACAAAGAATGAAAAATATGATACTTATGTGAATAATCAAAATAATTGAACACAATTGTTCTAAAACCAATGCAGAATATATGGTTAGTGTTCATAGAGTGTATCCTAATGAAAGACATAGGCTCTGAAGTTAGAATTCCTTAGCTAAAATTCCAATACTACCAATTAAACTTCTTCATTTGTAAAATCAGTGTATTAAAACAGTACCTGACTCAAAGAGTTATGCTAATAATTATTTTAAGTAATGAATTTAAAACACTTTGTTTAGCCCTTATCATGTAGGAAACAACAAAAAAATCCTAGTCATTGGTACATCTAATCCAATCACACCCTTTTTTTTTTTTTTTTTTCAGATGAGGTCAGTGAGTTTTAAACATTTTCAAAGGAGGAAACTCAGTCAGTATTATAGTTGACATTAGAGTTATCTGCTACTGAGTCTATCTGTTGTGCTTTCTTTTGAAACAAAATTGTTAACAGATCCATTTTTTTTTTAAACCCAGAAGTTGCTATGGGATGCCCTACAGAGAAAGTACAGAGGCACTTACTAAGCACTTTAAATAAAAAGTTAGTGAAGCTCTACATGCCAGGAATAAATTTTTTGGCTCTAAGTTTTCTTCTTAGGCTCTCACTTTCTGGTCTTGAACTTCATCTCTCTCTTGCATTTATGACTCCAGGTCAGTGGTCTACCATACTTGGCCGCTGACAGCACCCAGGAAAGAGAAAAGACCTACATGAATGAATCTTGACTTAACATCTCCTTCCATCCTTCCTTCCTTTTTTTTTTTTTTTTTTTTATGGCTGCCCCAGTAGCATATGGAAGTTCCCAGGCAAGGGATTGAATCCAAGCTTCATCTGTGACCTACCCTAGAACTGGCAGCAATGCCAGATCCTTTAACCCGCTGTACTGACTCAGTGATCAAACCCTCGGCTCCACAGTGACCTGAGCCACTGCAATAGGATTCTTTTTTTAAAAAATAATTTTTATTTTTTCCATTATAGTTTACAGTGTTCTGTCAATTTTCTAGAGTACAGTAAAGAGACCCAATCACACATACATGCATACATTCTTTTTCTCAAATTATCCTCCATCATGCTCCATCGTAAGTGACTAGATATAGTTCCCAGTGCTAAACAGCAGGATCTCATTGCTTATCCATTCCAAAGGCAATAGTTTGCATCTGTTAACCCCAGATTCCCAGTCCATCCCACTCCCTCCCCCTTCCCCTTGGCAACCACAAGTCTGTTCTCCAAGTCCATGAGTTTCTTTTCTGTGGAAAGGTTCATTTGTGCCTTTTATTAGATTCCAGACATAAGTGATATCATATGGTATGTCTTTCTCTGACTTACTTCACATAGTATAAGAGTCTCTAGTTCCATCCACGTTGCTCCAAATAGCATTATTTTATTCTTTTTTATGGCTGAGTAGTATTCTATTGTGTATATATGCCACATCTTCTTCATCCATTCATCTGTTGATGAACATTTAGGTTGTTTCCATATCTTGGCTATTGTGAATAGTGCTGCAGTGAACATACGGGTGCATGTGTCTTTTTCAAGGAAGGCTTTGTCTGGATATACACCCAAGAGTGGGATTGCTGGGTCATTTTCTAGTTCTATATTTAGTTTTCTGAGTTACCTCCATATGGTTTTCCTTAGTGGTTGTACCAGTTTACATTCTCACCAATAGTGCAGGAGGGTTTCCTTTTCTCCACAACCTCTCCAGCATTTGTGATTTGTTGATTTGTTAATGATGGCCATTCTGACAGTTGTGAGGTGGTACCTCATAGTAGTTTTGATTTGCATTTCCCTAATAACTAGTGATGTTGAGCATTTTTTATGTGCGTGTTTGCCATCTATATATCTTTGGAGAAATGTCTCTTCAGGTCTTGTGCACATTTTTTCTGTTGGGTTGTTGGCTTTTTGCTGTTGAGTTGTATAAGTTGTTTGTATATTTTAGAGATTAAACCCTTATCAGTTGCATCCTTTGAAACTATTTTCTCCATTTCTATAAGTTGTCTTTTTTTTTTAATGGTTTCCTTTGCTGTGCAAAAGTTTGTCAGTTCCTAATCCTTCTTAAACTGTTCCAAAAGATTGAAGAACGGACACTCTCAAAGACATTCTACGAAGCCACCATCACCCTAATACCAAAGCCATACAAAGATACTACCAAAAAAAGAAAATTATAGGCCAATATATTTGATGAGTATACACGCAAATATTCTCAGCAAAATTTTAGCCAACTGACTATAACACCATAAAAAAAATCATACACCACGACCAAGTGCAATTCATCCCAGGTTAATAAGGATGGCTCAACATAACGCAAGTCAATCGGAGTTCCCCTTGTGGTGCAGCAGAAATGAATCTGACTAGGAACCATGAGGTTGCAGGTTCGATCTCTGGCCTGTCTCAGCAGGTCAAGGATCCAGTGTTGCCGTGAGCTGTGGTGTAGGCCAGCGGCTACAGCTCTGATTACACCTCTAGCCTGGGAACCTCAATATGCCACAGGTGTGTCCCTAAAAAGATAAAAAAACAAACAAAAACATATATATTCAAGTCAATCAATTTCATACACATGAAAGAAAAGTCAAAAACCACATGAACATCTCTGTAGATGCAGAAAAAGCATTTGACAAAGTCCAACATCCATTCATGATAAAAACCACTTACCAAAGTGGGTATAGAGGAAACATACCTTAACCTAATAAAATCCATTTATGACAAACCACAGCAAATATAGTACTCAATGGAGAAAAGGTGAAAGTGTTCCAACTAAAATCTGCAATAGGATTCTTAACCCACTACATCACAGCAGGAACTTCTTTCCTCCTTTTCTTATTAGATCTAAACTTTAACAACGGCCTCTCCAGCACAAAAATCCTGTATGCTTTATGATTTGTTCATGTATCTTCCTTGTGCATAGCCAGTCAATGACCTAGAACATAATGTGTGGTAAGATCAGAAAATTTTGGATTAGGAACTACCCTGAGACCAACTATGGGAGACTGCATTGGTTAGTCTGTGCATTTCTTCTCTTCATTTGAAGTGTTTAATTCTTTATTTCTGAACAATTAAAAATTGATTACAGAGTCTACTTTTACCTCAATTGCCCCTTACATACTTACTAAATATTTATAGGTATTTATACTTATTATCTTTCTCATAGCGCTAAAATAGAAGTTGTTTTCACTCTTCTTCATCAATTCATTTTTTAACATTTGTGTGTTTAGTGATTAATTCTAGAATTCATTTAATGTGTGCATTAAGTAGCTACTACATGCCAGAGAACTATGCTAGGCCCTTCAAATATTAATATTAGCAATTAAGATGACCACTCGATGCAGTGGGAGCACAGTATGGGATAAAACAATCTTTTTGGAGGGGAGTGAATGATGGCTTTATAAAGAAAGTTGTAGTTCAAGTGATGCTCAGAGGATTACTAGAAATGTGCTAGGGATTCAAACAGGAATGGCTATTCCAGACAGGTAAAATAATATACTGGTAATCAAGAAGTGGGGAGCATGGAAGACCAACTAGTATTCTATAAAGTCCTAGTTCACATCTGTGCCTGACAAATGGATGTGCAAATAAATATGCCAGAGATCTGTCACTCTGAATATCTATATGACATATACACCCTAGCCTTGTAATTGGGAAAACTCTTGGTCTCAGTCCAAATGGAATTTGGGACTCCTTTAGCTAACTCCAGGGAACAAAAATACCATATATACGGTATATTATATACATGTATTATATATATTTAACTTTCAGTGAAATTATCCCTTGCTTATTCCTTTGAACAGAGACACTTAAAATGCCACACAATGGAGCCAAAGGCAGCAACACATTGAGTGCAGGAAATCCTTGCTGTCTCCAGCCCATATTTGACTCCACCAGTCCACCCATGCTTCATACTAACTGAATCACTATGGTATTTTATGTTTGGGTTGTCAGTACATGGGCAGCCAATGACATTTTTAGTTTAAAGCCAACCAACAAACAAAACAACTTTCTGCATCTACAGTAACCAGTAATCAGATCCTAACCAATAAAGTACCAGAGTCACTCTGCTTCAAATTAATAAAAGAGATTCCTCACTATGTTTTCCTGTTTCCTAAAGCCTGAGTGCCAGCCTCATCAATGACTATGCAGTATGACAAGAGGGTGACGTTAGGTAGGCTACTAATAGTCTAAACCTACCCTGCTTTTTGTATAGAGTTCCTTCCATGAAAAGTATACTTGTGGCAAAATGTTATAGATGTTTTCTTAAGTTATTAATGGTTGGGGATTTTAATATTCTAGCAGCAAAACATTGAGAAAAAAATGAACACATAGTCTGTGTCAGAAGGAGTTTGTTATATACTTGGATTGAAACACAATTCCTTTAGGATCTTTCCAGACTGGAAATATATGTGGTGCGTGCAAGACATTGAAAATACTTCAGGATTGCTGGATTATAAAGTATAAGGAGAAAATGCAAAAGGGATACTAATGGGAAAAATATGAACTAGATTATGAAGTATCTTATTCAGCTATCAGAGGGACTGAGTTTTTTTTTTTTCCTTCCTTTAGCCAACAGCCTCAGAGTAATTTTGAGCATAGAATCATTTTGAACAGGGGGATGACCGCCATTGAACAAGGGAATGACTTTATTGGTGGTGTTTATTACAGATTTTTATCTAGCGGCAGGATTTCAATGGATGAGTCTGTAAAATAGAAGATGATTAAGAAATTATTTGAAGAAGGACACTGGCAGTAGGTTGGAAAATTGACACAGGACATATTTAAGAGGCTGAATGAAGCAAAGTTAATGAATTAATGACTGATGAGAAATTAGTTTTAAAATGGGAAAAGCTGAAGAGTATTCCTCTCTTTGCAAATCTTCAAATCATACTGTTCTCTGCGTCTAAATCCCCTTTCCACCATTTAGGAAAATATTCGATTGTTACTCACAGTGCCTGTCTTCCCTTTACACTCACAAAAAGCAGTGGTGTGGATATTTATAAGTCTCCACATCTGGAGAACTAATTTCTTTGTGGACTATTCCAGTTCCACAGAATTGTTAGCTATCACTCAGCTTCACCAGGTTCATTCAACCCTGATAATTAAATTAATTATCTACCAACATCAAAGAGACAGCAGAAACTTACTAACAATACTAAAAAGTTTTTGAGGCCCCTAAAGAAAGCCACATTGCATTATAATGGAGACAGATGACATATTCTGTATTGGAGGGATAGTCAATTTAATATTCCACTCATATTTTAACGTGTCTGTGGTGTAGTCTAGCAGAATATGGTCTCACAAGTGGAGTAACACATTGGCGGTTCAATATAATAGGATTGACGTTACTATGGAATTCAATATTACATGGGCATGACCTTACTGAAGAAGATTTAATTACTTGAAATACCAGAAGGATGACACTGTAACAATATCATTGCAAAGGTCTTTAGAGAGAAGAGCTTGAGTGTCATGACTGCTGACTTCCACACATTTATTTTTTTATTTCTTCATTCATTTTATTAGTTAAGGGCATCACCATCAATTTTTGCAGAGGCTACAGGTCTTAGAATCTTTTCCTCTTTTAAATATTTCCCCTATCTCCTTTAAAAAAATACATATACTTTAAAAAATAATAAGCAGTACAAAATAGCCTCCCCAGTCATGACAGAGACAAAAGATGTGCTCTCTCTACAGGTAAATACCATCATCAGTCCTTTATCCTTCCTCTGATAAGCTAAGCGTATAAGCCTTGGGGTGTGTGTGTGTGTGTCAGGCTGTCAGGTTCTTCTTAATATATTAATATTATTTTACTTTTCTACACCTTACTTATTTAGTGTATTTTGGGATGTGTTTCAAGTAAGCATGTATCTATTAGCTGTTAATTGTAGTGGTACAGTATTTATTGTATATATACCATAATTTATTTAAATTGTAGCCTCTTGATAGCTCTTTAGCTCACTTAGTCTGCTGTAGGCTGAGTTATAGTCTCCCAAAATTCATATGTTAAAGCCCTAGCTCCCAGGACCTCAGAATGTTACTGTATTTGGGAGACAGGGAATTTACAGAGGCAATTAAGTTAAAATGAGACCATTTGGGTGGGCCCTAATCCAATCTGACTGAAGTCCTTTTAAGAAGAGGCTATTCAGATTATTTTTTCTAGTTCTCTGGGGGAAAAAAAAAAGCTACCAAATTCCCATTGTGATGCAGCAGAAAGAATCCAACTGGTATCTATGAGCATGCAGCTTTGATCCCTGGCCTCACTCAGTGGGTTGGGTATCCAGTGTTGCTGTGAGCCGTGGCATAGGCCAGCAGCACAGCTATAACACTGATTCCAACCCTAGCCCGGGAACTCCCATATGCCATGGGTAGGGCCCTCAAAGGAAAAAAAAAAGAAAGAAAAAATCAAAACTAAAAATAAAATTTAAAAAAATGTCATGGATTGAAATGACTGTATAGATTGATTTGGGTGGTGGAGGCATTTTAACTATATTAATGCATCCAATCCATGAACACAGAATATCTTTCCTCTTATTTTTATTGTCTTCTGTTTATTTCATCAATGTCATTTACCTTTTTGGTTCAATTCATTCCTAGGCATTTTATTCTCTTTCATTTGATTGTAAATGTCACTGTTTTCTTGATTTATCTTTCTGATAGTTCATTATTAGTGTATAGAAATGCAACAGATTTGTGTATATTAATTTCGTATCCTGCAAAGATTACTGAATTCATTTATTAATTTTTGGTGGAATCTTTAGGGTTTTTTTCTATATATAGTATCATGTCATCTCTACATAGTGACAGTTTTACTTTTTCGTTTTCAATTTGGATGTCTTTATTTTTTTCTCTGTGATTATTGTGGCTAGGACAGCCAATACTATGCTAAGTTGAGTCAGCGAGAGTAGGCATTCTTGTTTTGTTCTTAATCTTAGATACAGAAAACAAACCAGGGTTACCAGATAGAAGAAGGGTAAAGTAGGCTGGGGGGGAGAATAGGTGAAGATGATTAAGAGATAAAACCTACCAGTTATAAATTAAAGAAATCACAGGGATGTAATTTATAGCACATTGAATGTAGTCAATATCTTAAAATAACTTTGTCTAGCATATATAATCTACAAAAATATCAAATCACTGTGTTGAACAGCTGACTTAATATAATATTGTAACCAATTATACTTTAATATTTTTAAAATATGCAGACTTTGTACAATCTTTGTGATTTCAACTTAAAATATTTTTAAAAAGAGGGAGAAATTTAGACAACAGAGACACTATGGTCACACACAGAGGCAAGATCACATGGGGACACAGTGAGAAGGTGGTCACTTGAAAGCCAAGGGGAGAATGCTCAGAAGAAACCAAACCTGTGGAACTCTTTATTTTTTTTTTTTTTGGTTTTTATTTTTTCCGTTATAGTTGGTTTACAGTGGTCTGTCAATTTCTACTATACAGCAAAGTGACCCAGTCACACATGATATATACATTCTTTTTCTGTTGGATTCCAGCCTTCAGAACTGTGAGAAAATAAATGTATCTTGTTTGAACTTCTCAGTCTAGGATATTTTGTTATGACAGCCATAGCAAACTAACATAAAGTCTCTTACCTTTATAAAAATACAGAAATTAATAAATTGTATAATGTTATTAATACATATTTATGCATGTTAGAGTAATAATACAGGATAATTTTTATAAGTAGAATTAATAAATCCACCTACATTAACATTGGTGCTTATCACAGCTTCACCAAAGATGATTTTACCTTTTTAAGTGAGGAAATATCTTCTTCTTTGGTTGACTTTTTTCCTTAATTTTGAATTAGCTTATATAACTTTTCATAAGGTAGCAAGAACAAAAATGGGATATTTTCCTAGCTTTCTATTGAATTTTTGAGCTTTATCTTTCTGTTGGCATATTTTCTTTCCGAATAGAAATGTTAATTTTTTTTTTTTTGTCTTTTTTAGGGCCACACCCACAGCATATGGAAGTTCCCAGGCTAGAGGTTGAACCAGCTGCAGCAGCTGGCCCATGCCACAACCACAGCAATGCCAGATCTGAGCCACATCTGTGACTTATACCACAGCTCACAGCAATGCTGGATCCTTAACACATGGAGCAAGGCTAGGGATTGAACCTGAGTCCTCATGGATACTAGTTGTGCCACCACGGGGAACTCCGTTAATTTTTTTTTTTAATGGAGCCATTATCAGTCATTCTTAAGTGACTCTAGGGATTTGTTTCTTATTTAGGAAAATCTTCACCATTCGTAATTGTGGAAAATAATTTACAATCATTCTACTAATATTTTGATTTTAATTAAACATAAATCTGTAATCAGTCTGGAATTTATATGGTAAAAGAATGGATGTGTCTAAATTGCATATTTTAATATATGTATGTAATATCATATAATTAAATATATAGTAAGCATAATAAAATGGCCAATTGACATATATATGGATACATAGATATGCAGGTATAATAATTTTTAAATCTTTTATTACCTGACAAGGTGAGTTCTTCCCTTACTGTTTTTCTAAGTTTCTCTCTTTACTTACATGCTTATGACTTAGAATCAGCTAATTTGTTTCTAAGTACTAAGTCTTTCTGATAATGTATTCTATAAATATGTTAAATTTTTAGATGAATTTAAGGATGATTGGTTTCTTTAAATTACTGAATTTTACCCTCAAATTATGATTATTTTTTAATATATTCAGGTGTACGTTTTTACCGTCATACAGATTTTGCACATTTTTAAAATTGACTTATAGGTATATTAGATTTCATGGAAGTTAAATAGGATGTCTTTATCACCAGTCTATTATTCTTTTGTTTTTCTACTTAAGGAATTTACTTTTTTCCACATTAACTTTGTTGATTAGTCATCTCAGTTATTTGCCTTAAATTTGTATTTTTAAATTGATTCTCTTAGCTTTATTAGATATTACAGTAAAAATTAGCTTCCTTTGCCCTCACTCCATTCACTTTTTTCATTTAGTTTTCATTCACCGTTTAGGTTTTGCACTGTTTGCCTTCTCTTACTTTGAATTCTGTGCTCTCAGTTACCGTGACCTCCAAAGTTCTGGATCTCATGTTTTTTTTGTACCACCTATGTTTTTACAACTGCTCTTCACTTCACTGCTACCTCAAATCTCTTAACTTTGATCAGTAGTAACGGAGTCATTTTGTATAAAAGTGCCAGTGGATTTCTACCCACAACCCAAAATGTACATGATCACAGACATTGAGGGTCCATCACTTGTAGCATGTGCAAAAGGAGCTGAGAAAAGGAGAAAGACAGTTTTCATTGTGGTAGGGGTGCTTGAATAGGCTTTAAACAAATGTTCTTTGGTTATTCCTGTGCAGTTAAAATTTAACCCTGGAAAATTCAAAGGGCTCATTCAAGGGGATGGTCTATTTCATCTCTCTAATCCACATTCTAAGTCAGTGGTCTTATTTGATCAAGCACAACCGAATGTTTCAAATGGAGATGTTAGGAGGTAAACAACCTTGGTTGTATCTCTTTTCCCAACCTTTTAATGACTGTCATTCCTCAGCTCCAAGAGGTTGCGTGATCCAATTAGACAAATTGAAAGAGTCTACTTTTATGCAAAAGCGTGAGAAAGTTAATTGAAATCAATCCATGTTCAGTGAAAATGCTACAGACATCACTGATAATTTAGAGCAATTAAAGATGTTGTCCCGAAGCAAGCAAAAACATTAAGCTTAAAAGCCTGTTAAAGAAAAATTACCAAAAATATTTAAATGATATTATTCACCTAAGATGGACCAGGGACATCTAAACCAATTAGAAATTGTAAGATATTTCATTAGTCAGAGGCTGTATTCTTAAAACCACTGAGATGAGAATTCTTCACCTTGTACCCTCTGTTATTGCAAAATAATCTGTTAAAAGCAATCCATTAACCCTATGTTTGAGGACATTCTTCATGAAAATAGCTGTTGTAGTTCAACCATCAAAAAATAACCCCTCCATCTATGAAATAAGGACATTTAAACTACAACAGTCACTTTCAAGCTATGTTTTTTAGAGATCTAAATATTCTAGGCAGTAATGCGACAAAGAGCAAAAAATAACCTGTTAGAACTCTGGATTGCCCACCTCATGACTAAAGCATGAACAAATGTTTTATTACATTAAATACATAAAAAAATTAAGGATATTAAATACATGGTTCACCTTGCCACCATTCCTTTTATCTTGACCTTAATATGTATCATCATTCATTCAAGTTTTATTTTTCCTAGAGTGTGGGTAGAGCCTCAGAATCCTCTTAACACAGTCATACAGACACCTAGCCCCAGAGGATCAGAGTTGGTATGAGAAAAATCCTAATACATAATTTCACTTACAAAATGATTCATTCTTAAAATAAATGCCTGGGAAAATTAGTTAGTTTGTGTTAAAACCAAACAAAAATACTGTACTAAAACCATTACTTAAAATTCTTCCAGAGCTTTGATTCTTAATACATTCTTGAAGATCTCAGTTTTAGTAACCTCTTTATCAGCTTCCAGGTCCACGATTGCCCCCAACCCTAGCTCTCAATAAGTAATGATCTAATATTTTTTTGTTCATACAATTTTGCTGAGAACTCTGCTAGGTCTCCCCTTTGTTTACAGGATAGAGATTATCACCTTAGAGGGGCCCCAGAAGCTCTCCTTATTTTGAACGTATCGACAGCAACCTCGTGTAGATGCTACATCCTAGGTTCACTAAACATATATACTTTCCTTAATACTAATGGTCTCATGCAATCTCTCTTGACACCTTTACCTTCATATACTGGAAAATATATATATTCCATCTGGAATCCCTGCTTCTTTCTTCAGACAAAGTCATTCTGTGCCTTCCTAATTATTTTTTAAGGCTCAAGTAACTTGTTTCCCACTGTGCGGTGTTTTTGTGCTCCTTTCTTTTGCCTCTAGCTACAATGCTTTTTGAACCAGTCCCTATTTTGTTTTCACCATCCCGCCCAATGCATCTGCTTTGGAGCCCTTATTACCTGTGTTTTTTGTTTGTTCTGTTTTTATTGTTTTGTTTTTCAGCCTACCTACTTCACTGCTCAGTGGAACTCTTGATAGGAAAGGTGGTTGTGGATCTTTGGGTATTTCCTCAGGACTCAGATTCATGTCTCTTAGACAGTAAATGGTGAATAAATGAATGTACCCATGCAACAGTGAGCTATGAAGTCCAAAGACAGAAAGAAGAATCTAGGGATCCAAAATCTTCACTCAACTGTTTAGAGCAAGCCAAGCAGGAACTTCTGAATTTTGAGTAATTGTCGCCTCAGTAAGCCAGCACAAAAAATGCTGTATTTATACCAGATGGTTTTGTAGAGTAGAATATTCATCATCTCTGATGGGATTGTTATATCTAGGTCTTGATAGAATTGTAATAACAGAATAGAGACTAACTTTCTTATGTAACACGTGTTGCTTAGGTTCTAGTCTGCATAATCAATTGCTGCCATTTATTGAAAGTCCACCTACGGTATCCAAAATATTGGAATATGTCCCTGTTAATGTACCAGCTTTATGTCCATTGACTTACATTAGTTTTCAAAACCCCTGAAGCTGTCAGGAGCAGAGAGCATTAAGTTCATCTTCTAGATGAAGAAACAGTTCCACAGAGGGAAAGTGATTTGCTTAGACATAGAAAACCAAATGAAGCATAAGCATTGCCCTCAGGGAACTTCAGCTCCAGTGGAAAGCCCAGATAAGCAAACCGAAAATAGAAATTCAGTTTGATGAATTTTGATAAAATGCTAAAAGTATTGTAAATAACATCCAACCCATTAGTACAGAATTCAGAGAATATTTCCTAACAGAGATAATTCCCTGCTGAGTGGGCTCTTAGAGACCATTAGAAGTTAGCCAGGGTAACATTTGGATCAGAGATGTTAAAGACAGGGAGCAATGCTTCAGGTGTTTAAAGCAAGAGAAAAATGTTCTATTCAAACAAATTTCCTTTAGTCAGGTGGATCTAAAACCTAAGGTAAGATTATAGCAAGAGGTGCAATACGATAAATTGCTAAGGACAAGATCATTAAGTGTCTTTGTTGATAAACTCTAGTTGGACTTCATCCAGTATGAAAATATATGAAGAATGTAGAGTACATAGGAGAAGCATAAATAATGGCCAGTAATCCTCATAAGAAATCACAAAGTACCTAACTGTTTTAGTGTCATGAAAATGAAAATAAAATTTTTCTGGAGTTCATGTCAAGGGAATCTATCCTTAATTGGAGAGTGTTATACAGAGGAAAATCTCCTAAAGGAGGTACAAGAATTTCAAAATGAATGAGAAGAGGGAAGAGAGGTTGGTCATGACATAGTAAAGTGCACAGGGAAAGACTTGGGCTTGAAAGAAAATCTATAACGGAGCAAAAGTGCCTTCAAGAATACCAGTTAAAGAGTTGCAGCAAGCAAGATTTCTTGGTTTAGGGTATCACCAGTAGGGCTGTACAAAGGTTAATGGATACCAGAGATTCTCAAATAATAGAACTGTGAAGATTTGGTTATGGGTTAGTTAAATAGGGTTGAGAGAGTGGGAGGAAGGTGACCAGAAGAAGTAGAACTCAGCAGGTTTTATGTTAAAGCCAGGATAAACAAAGATTATCTTCTTATGGAAAGAAATGAGTTACTCTCAGTAACTGCTTTATCTTTCACAGCACAGGCAGCAAACAAAACAAAACAAATAAACAAAAGTCAATAGCCTCACAAAGTTTGTTTTATATAGAATAGTCAAATCTGTGCTTTCTCATACTAACATAAGAGTATGGGCAACATACTGATGAAATGTTACATCATTAAACAAAGGAATTTGCACTTTTATGGAAAGATATTTTCATCTTGTTCACATATTCAGTATGTGTAGTTATGTGTGGGGCTAGGGTGTGGTGCTGTGAATAAAAAGCATGCAGATAATTTGTAGATTTATGGAGTAAGGAGGAACTCTAGGGATTATTAAGTTAAAGCTTTTCATTTTATAAATGTGAAATTGAACATCCAGAGTGGTAAGAGATTGCAATGCCAGAATGAAACATTTATTTCTTTAACAAGATTCTGGTCACTGATTTATCCATATGACAGTGGTCCCTTTAAAAGTGTTCATCACTGAGAAACTTATTCTAATGTCTCCCAAGTCTTCCAGATCTTTAAATGCCTTTGTATTTAATAAGTTCAGACTAAATCATACACTGGTGTCAGACACTAGAACATCAGTGAATTAAACCCAGAAATATTTATTTCTTATACATGCTATCACATCAGTGTGGGAAGCTCAATTCTTTATTATATTTGACTCCCCTCTGAGTTGGAGCAAATCTTAAATGCTTCCACCTAGAGGTTGCTCAGGTTGTATCTATTCACATTTTTGTTGGTAAAGGCATGCCCATGGCATGTCTAAATAATTTAGAGGCATATAATCTTCTCATGTGGCTAGAAATAGAATTTTGCAAGTGGCTGAGTAGCATGTGTATATCTAATGTGACCTTTGGAAATTGTCTTTATAGTCTGTATTGCATCAGAGTCTAGATTGTAGTATCCAGAGCTGGTTAAACCAAGTAAGTGGTTTATCCTGTAGAAGTCCTTTTTAATAGATATTTTTCTTTGAGTATATTCTTCTCCTTGACAATAGACATGTCCATAGGGAGAAAGGTGTGGAAGCCCAGGAGGGGTGATGAAAACAGTGTTTCATTTCTTGTATCCTCAAAGAACAGGGCATAGTTACCTGATTCAGATTACTTGTAATGAAGAGGGATTAAATAGAGGATATTGGTTAAAATGCCTGACATCCTTTAATATTTCCTGACCAACATAGAAATGAAGACTGTTAGTCTGCCATGGGTTTCCCACAAAGTCAAAGCCAAAAAGAGAAAGTCTTTTTTTTTTTTTTTGTCTTTTTTCCTCTTATATCCGCACCTGTGGCATATGGAGGTTCCCAGGCTAGGGGCCGAACCAGAGCTGTAGCTGCTGGCCTACGCCAGAGCCACAGCAACGCCAGATCCAAGCCATGTCTGCAACCTACACCACAGCTCGCAACAATGTCAGATCCTTAAGCCACTGAGCAAGGCCGGGGATCAAACCCACAACCTCATGGTTCCTAGCTGGATTCGTTTCCACTGTGCCATGACGGGAACTCCAAGAGAAAGTCTTTATACACAATTCCTCTAAATGAGCTGACAGGTTAGAGCAAAAGAAATTCCTCATATATTCTTGCATATTCTTTCAGGATTAAAGCAGGTAGAGAAAGTGATGCAAGTGTTGTCAGGTATGTACTTTAGATTCGGTTGTTTCTGAAAGAGTAGAGTTCACGGCGTGATTGGGAGGAGGATATAAGTATCAGGACAAAACTCTGTTTTAAAGAAAGGAAGGAAGGGGAATTCCCACTGTGGCTCATTGGTAACGAACCCAACAAGTATCTGTGAGGCTACAGGTTCAGTCCTTGGCCTCGCTCATTGGGTTAAGGATCCAGTGTTGCCATGTGCTGTGGTGCAGGTCGGAGACATGGCTGAAATCTGGCATTGCTGTGGATGTGTTGTAGGCCGGCAGCTGCAGCTCTGATTTGATCCCTAGGCTGGGAATATTTATATGCTGTAGGTACAGCTATAAAAAAAGCAAAGAAAGAGAGAGAGAGAGGGAGAGAGGGGGAGAGAAAGAAAGAAAAGGAAGAAAGGTAGATTTAAGAAAATGAAGGGAGGTATGAGGGGTGAGAGAAATTGGACCACCAAAACTTGTGTGTCTCAAAAAAAAAAATGCTTGAAAGTGTACCCTGTCATAATCCCTCAGTGTAAGAACTCAGTTTGAAGCAATTTAAGACAATCCCCACTCTCAGCATCACCCTTAGATACATTTGAACGTTTGTCCCAGACCCTGAAATTCAGGGACCCATACTTGGAGTAGCTTTCTTCACATTTTCTACTCTATTCTTTGGAGATGTTGAAGTAGTGGTACCCACTTGGTAGAATGTCCTGAGCCAAGAATACAACTGATGTGGGTTTATTTCCTCCCTTCAAGACACTCTCACCCCCACCAACCAATACTTTGCCACTCCTTCCAAGTGTGGTTTACCAGATGCTTTGATGATATCTAGGACTTATATCTACGCAGTTATCCTGTACCCCATTACCATGTGCAGTTCTAAAAGACAGCCTGGTGAGCAGATAACTCCTACTGGTCAGGGTGGTTTCTCATTCACAGGGTTAAATGAAATTGGGCCACTAGATTTGTGTGTTTCAAATTATCTATATGTGCAGTGTCCCCCCAAAAATATTTTCTTGGTAGCCTGAATAAAACATACATGTATTAAAACACCTGTTGTATGCTATGTGTTGTACTAAATCCTCAGTGCCCTTGCTGAGCCTGCCCCTTGCTTTTTTCCTTCCAGTGATCTTACTGCAGTTTTGTTATTCATTTTCTTTCTAAGTCTCTTTCTTCCTTGCAGACTGTAAGTTCCATGAGGGAGTGCACCAAAGATTTTTGTCCGCAACACTTAAGGCAGTGTCTGGGATAGAACAGGCACTCAACAATATTTTATAAATGAATGAATGATTAAGCTAATTGAAATGTTATGGGGGTGAATATAAAACAAGCCCTACCCTAGACAATGATGCTTCCGGTTCTCTTCTTCATACCAGGGACTGAAGCCCTGCCCTAAAACATAGATTTGAAATCTCCTGGCAAGAATTTATCTGCCTCTGCCTAGTAGCCCCCAATTCTTTGCAGAAGATGCTGGACTAATCATTATCCCCAGTATCCTGATGCAGCAACCTGTCAGCTCTGGATTTAGATCAATAAAGTTTTCTAACATGTACTTGAAGGCTCAAAAAAATCCATTTTACTGCTGAAAATATAAGCTTGATAATGAGGTAAAATCCTGATTTTGTAGATGCTTTGTTCATTTAACCTCTGCTAAGGACAAAAAATATATGATTTATTGATTTTGACTTTCTAGTAAAAGAAATCCTGTCATCTTTTAATAAGCAACTTATTACCAGATGCTGGGGTCTTAGGTCTCATAAACAAGGATATGGTTAAAACATATGGAAAGGAGAATTTCAATATAAAAATCAATAAAAATGTGTAAAAAATAATAGGAATCATGGGTATAAACAATTCCTTCTTGGGGCTTTATAATAGCATTTATAAAAAAGAAAAATCCTCAACCCATTGCCTGTTCCTAAATAGAGAAGTAGAAGAATAGTATTGAAAAAGTTAACTAAGTTTAATTATAGACAACCTAAAAAGTAATCATAGTAAGCTACCATTTATTGAGTACTCATTGCACACCAGGTGCTGGAGTAGAAGCTTGGTTTATTACAAGAACAAGTTATACTTAGCATCAAAAAGCATTCCAGGAAGGAGACTTATTCTTTTACATAAATTATCATATATAATACTCACGGCAATCCTTAGAGCTCTGTGTTTGAAAGCCCATAATTTAGAAAGATGAAGTAGAGACTCAGAGATGTTGATTCACTTGTGCCAAATCATAATTAATGTACAATTGAGTTTAAATCATATTTGAACTCTAAATTTGGTGCTCTTTCCACTAAACTGTACTGTCCCTACCAAACACAGAACAATAATAAAGTCTATCAACAGTCTTGTCCATTGGTAGAACTTTAAATTGTTTTCTAGGAGAATCGTAGGTCATTCTTTTTAATAGTTCATCCCCAAGGTGTTTCTCAGCTGTTGCTCAGGCTAGTTTTAATAAGTGCTGGCATTTAAATTCTTGCATATGATAGCAAAGACTATAGGACTGAAAGCCAGGACTTATTTTCTGTGAGCAATGTTTAATCAAAAGTGACCCATAATTTCAAGCTCTAGTGCCTACCACCACTTTATTAACTAGACACTTGTTCATTTTGGAGCCTCCTCACTCAGGTTTAAAATATGTTGGATGATCCTTACAGAGGCTTTTTCTCTATCCATTCTCCTCTGGCTGCCCTCTTTAAAAGCTCAGGAAAGCAACTTCCATCCTTTAGCTTCTTAATCTCCCTTAGTTAGGATAGGTGAGTTGAAAAATGTTAGACTTGCTAGTGAGGATTTGCTTGAAGTGCAAATTGTGTGGTGTGTTTATGCACATACATGCACATGTGTCTATATGTGTATTCTGGGAAGGAGCAAGAGAGTATATAGTCCCATTATTAGAATGCAGCTTTTCTTGCAGCCTACATCCAAGCCATTCTCCTATTTAGCCCAATATTCCAACAGAATTTTCCAGCATCTCAGCAAAGAGGGAAATTTTTCTTATATGGCTACAATAAAACAGGGAATATTGTCCATTAAATTGCTTATTAGATAAAAGTTATGGATTCTGGAGTTCCTGTCGTGGCTCGGCAGAAACGAATCCAACTAGGAACCATGAGGTTTGGGTTCGATCCATGGCCTTGCTCAGTGGGTTAAGGATCCTAACCTCCATATGCTGAGGGTGCAGCTCTAAAAAGCAAAAAAAAAAGTTAGGAATTCTGTCTTCCATAGCCTGTGACAATATAAACATCATAATTTATATTATAGAGAGAAAAAAATAGAAAAACACTAAAGCCATAAAAAGATGCAGCTGCTTACAGCATTTTCAAATTACATGCCCATGTCTAAGCTAGTTCCTTCTCCCTCCCTCCCTCCTTTCCTTCCTTCCATTGTATTCTTGTATGTAATTGTTTTACATTACAGATCTGCTTTTATCCAAAAGTATAAGAGAGTGGTTTTCACCATAGAACAGGAAATGAAACAAGCAGGGAACTGTTTCCCAGCCAGAGGGAAACAGAAATCCAAAATGACATATGGAGAGGGGGTAACTATATTTTGTCAAGAATGGATTGAAGAGAGCAAAGAAGCAAGAGAAAGAAGTGCGAATAGGGTGAGGACCAGGGAAATTGTCCATATTGATGTTGGTGTTTTTTTCCAGGTGGGTCATTATGTATTAAATTTTGAGTGGATTTATTCAAATTGTACAATCAGGAGCAATAGGCCATGTGGCTTGCTATGACGAAGATACTGGCAGGAATTTGTACCTTGTGCTATTTCTGAAGACAGCGTCCAATTTTTAGAAACCCGTAAGGTTTGAACCCTATTTTTTATAGCTCAGTTTGTCACCTGCAAAACATTGTGTGAAAGAAATAAATCCCTATAGGTAAAAGTGACTAGTGAGGGAAATGCAACAGGTGAAAAAAAAAAGTGGTGGTCAACCTCGTAGATTTATCAAGACTTTTGAGCACTGTTTGTGCAAAGACAAATACTTTTATTTTCTCTATGGCTAATTCATCTGGGTATTTAGAAATACCAAATTAATTCAGATCCTGCTATTGTGATTTGTCAGCTCATCCTGTGAATACAGAGAAAGCTAGAAAGGCACATTTGGGTCCATTCCATTTGTCAGTTCCTGATACCTTCCTTCAAAGTCTTCAGACGTCCAAGTGTAGTAAAATGGTAATGTGATAGTGTTTTTTAAAAGCAAATATTCTTTAGATTGTTAGCCCATGGCCAGTCCTGAATTTAAGAAGATTAATTTAATTATTCTTCTGAATAGTGGCCTTCCTTTAGGACTGACAGAGAAGGACTTCTGCCAGAAAATAAGACTTGGAAGTTAGAAATTTTTTCCCTATTGCATCTTGGTTTGATACCAGAACTGTTCCATCGGTTCCAGCTGCGTTCCTCTTCTGCACATTTCTTTATGGCTATAGATGCAGTAAGCCTTGATGTGTAGCTCCCTCTCACGTCCACCCTTTTTACTCACTGTTGAGTAAATAAATATTTGTACACACACACACACACACATATAGATATAATGGTGCTTATGAACAATGTTGATAGTAATATTAAAAGAAATAATATAAAAGGGAAAGAAAATGTCAGAACTCAAAAACATCAGCCATTCTTGGGTCAATTTTTCAGTACACTTTCCTTGCTGTTACTTTCCCAGCTGACTTATCATACCATCATTACCTTCCACAGAACTTTCATAGACATCTCATCTTACTGAGAAGTAACATCGAAAGAACTTGGGATAGTCTAAGTTCAATGATAAATTCACTGGTATTGGTGGTGGGTTTTAAGTTTAGATTATGTAATATGTTCAAGGGATTTGGAGAACTCAAGGAAAAAGGACCATAAGAGACAGTAAAATAAAACAAGCTTCATTGAGTGTTACTTAGATACAGTTGCAGAAGAGAAGTCCCTTATCGCATGAGACTCTCCAGAGGCTTATGATGAGGAAACCAGAATGGGAGGATGGTAATGGAACTCCTGGGGGAGAGGGAAGTGGGGTATAGATGTCTGTCTAGGTCGATTTCTAGATGATGTTGCTCAGCTGCAAGGTAAGGAGTCTATGCCAGACAGCTCTGAAGGGTGAGAGTGATTTGGATCTTATAACCACATCTTATCAAGGGTTAACAATGCTGGGTGAAGCATGCAAAGCAAACAGGCTCTAAGTCTCTAAAACACTACTTATTTTGGATAGCTTTTAAACATTGGAAATGTAAAAATTTGGATTTGCTATCTGCAGACTTTTAAACTAATGGATCTCTATCTGCAGTTAAGTAATAAATCAAGTAGATAGGGACCAATACTTAGAGGCCTTCTTTGGTTTATATACATAGAGAATTTTCTTTGTTTACATAAAGAATTCAGACTATGTAAGGCCAAGACCAGGTTCCCAGATAAGGAAAATTGGCAAGATCTTCTGTACCTTTATTTCTACAAACTTTAGGGTAAAAAGAGGGATACAGAATTTGAAAAAGGCTAGGGCCAACATATTACTATGTATAGAATCTTGGTGAAATGTTCCTTTACTGAATAATATTTGGGCATTATAATGTATGATTCTCATGCTATTATGAATATTGGGCATCTAATAGCATTCTCTAAAGTTTTCCTAAGTAAAATAATCATGTCATTTTACCTAAGATCTCAAAGGGCTATATAGCCACTAAAAGTGTTTGGGGGGCATTAACCCACAGTGACTACTAAACAATTTTAACAATTTGGCCCCATCTATCCTTTTAGTTCAGTTTCCCATCACAGTACATAAAACAACTTGCCTAGCAGTCTAACAAAATAACCTACATAGATTTATTTGTCATTGTTGCTTTGTTTTGATTTTAAATAATCTTAGAGCTCACAGTTTATCAGTGCTGTCTTGGGATACCCTTTTGTGTCTTTCTTGGTTAACTCTTATTAATGATCAGGGTAAACTAGTTACCTCCTTGCTCCTTGTAAAGTTTTCTCTGAATGTCACAGGCAAGACGAATAAACTTGTGTGTTTCTGTAACACTTTACTCATGGTGTTTTTATAGAACTTCTCTGCTTTATATTATAATCAATGTTATGTTTTCTATACTGTAGAATCCCCTTATCCCACTTCTTCAAGGGCATACCTCTCATAACATTGAATCTCTATTATTTAGCATAGGGTCTAACACATAGAGACACTTCAGATTTGCTAAATTAGTAAAGTACATATTTTGGTAACATGGTAGGATGTTTATCTTAATGAAATATGACTATGTAGTTAATTGCATTAAAGGAAAAATAATTATTTTATAAAAGGAATATATTCAGATTAGCAAGACAAAGTAAAACAAATCCTTCTAAATGTCATGAATGAATTTCAAAACATATAAAAATGTGACACTATTTCAAAAAGTTCTGTGAGTCACCTTTGATTCTTTGGGGAAAATAGAACTAATTGCCCAGAAAGTGCTATACCACAATTTAGTAGGGGTGCTCTTTTTGGATGGCAGTAATAATTCTCCATGTCATGAAAAACCAATGTCCTTGGAATTTGCCCTTGAGAGAAATCTGACAATTGTCAGAGTAATGGAAAAAGTCACCAGGGGCATATCTGCTATTACATGTTACAGACCTGAATACGCTAACTTCACCTGCACACACTACTTCTAGAATTTCTTATGATTTATACCATCTGTTGGTCTAGATCCTGTGTTGATTTGTGCATCCTTTGGAAGGCAGAAGCAGAACACCTGCTTTCACAGATGTTTCAAGTCTCATCCAGATGCCCAGATGCAAACTGATAATAAAGAGAATTGGCTAAATTGGGGGTGAATAAAAAAACATTAAATGCAATTTAAAATTTTTATGTACATATAAGATAATCAGCATTGGCTTCTTAAAGATTTTTAGACCTAATTTATTTTTTAGGCTACTTATGATATCTGGCTGCTGCTGCTTCCTTTTTTTTTTTTTTGCTATGTACTCTAAATTTCCAGATCATACTTCCCCTCTCTTGATATCCAACATAGATCTTAAATCTTGGAGTGACTCACTTGATAATGTATTTATTATTAAACAAATAGTGTTTTGAATGATTTCTTTATATGGTTTATATGATTATAGATCTGCCTGGGGAAATACCTGGTACAATACAGGCAAACTTCACAGATGCTGCAGGTTCAGTTCCAGACTGCTTCAATAAAGCAAATATTACAATAAAGTGAGTCACACAATTTTTTTTTCTGTGCCTGTAAATGCTATATTTACACTATTGTGTAGTCTATTAAGTGTACAGTAGTATCTATACATACGTTAATTGAAACATACTTTGTGGCTAAAAAAATGCTAATCATCAACTGACAATGCAGGGTTGCCATAGACCTTCAATTTGTAAGTGCAATATATCTGCAAACTTCAAAGCACAATAAAACAACGTGTTCCTGTATGTACAGTTCATTTCTTTTGGACCACCCTGATAAACGTGGCTAGTCAATCACAGTACTCTGTGCACTCATTCCCAATCGATCATAAGGTACACATTTAGATGAAAAACTAATTGTTTTTCATACATACACACATACACATGCAAATTAGGAAGGTACAGGCACTCATTCTTCTCATCTTCATTCAAATGTCAACTATTCATAGAGGTTTTCTTTGGAGAAACTATAAAATAATCGCAATCGCTAGGTATAATCTAATGTGTATAATCTATTCAAGTGTCATTTATCACAATTTAGTATTATGCTTATGCTTATTTCTTGTTTTATTTGCCATAGAGTCCATGAAAATGAAGCTCTAAGAGGGGCAGGCCATGTCCATCTTGATCACCTCAGTGTTCTCAGTATTAAGAAGCATGACTAATAAATGCTTGGCACTCAATGAATGTTTGTTCAATGTATAGAGAAAATATGTAAGACCCAAAGTAGGAACAAAAATGATACCTGATTTACATCCATCTGAAGAAGCTCTGTCCAAATAAATACAATATGATCTACATATGCAATTTTAAATTTCTAGTAGCCCATCCAAAAATTAAAAAGAAACTGGTTCAATGTTAATGATACATTTTATTTAGTCTATTATATTCAAAATATTAACACTTTGTTGGGTAATCAGTGTAAAATGATTAATGAGAGAGTTTATATATTTCCTGTACCAAGTTATCAAAAGTGATATGTGTTATCTTATACTCCTAGCACATCCCAACTTGGAGCAGCCATATTTAAAATGCTTTATAACCACGTATATGGCGAGTGGCCACCATACTAGACAGCATGGCTTTATAATGTAAAGTTTATGGGGAATTTGGTGAAAAATGTGATGAATTGGTAGCGCTATTGTTTACAATTTGGTCAAGTCTGTAAAGGCAGAATAAACTATTTGAAGCAATTAGACAAGCGATATTTTTAACACACTTGACTGGCACTGTGCTTAAGGAAAGGCAGTGTAATGCATGGTTAAGCAAGGAGATGATAAGAAAAATCGGGCTTTTAGTTGCCATTAAATAAGTGAAATAAACATTTGAATTAAGGCAGTGAGATAGACTGAGAAAAATGGGTCAGATAAATCAGACTAGGTAAATATTCTCAAGTAGGCATCTATTCAATGTAATGTCACAAAATCTTTATGATTATATCTATTTTGTACCAATAAATATTTCGAGGTTTCATTTAGAGTGATTTGCTATGATAATAACAGTTAAGAGTTATGAATCTTTTCACTCATAAAAGAAATCTTCTTGTACCTTTAACTTATATTCAGCTGACAGCAAATCTGCTGAAAAGCAAATTGATGGATGAAATACGAACATGATATTTTAAAAACTGTGTCTTATTGAGTCAAACTTAGTTCAAGACTCAAAGTATAAGTGTTTTTTTTTTTTTGAAGCTACATCCTTGTGTTCAACCAAATATAGGAGAAACTCTGTATAAATAGTGATTGCCACCCAAATACTGCACCCATCATCTCTGCTCATATAGAGGCAACAAGTTCATAAAGCTTGCCTCAGACCTTGTTTCCTCTGTGGGTATATAATGTTTCTGTGGGCACATAATGTCCTAGACATCATAAGAGCACACTACCCACAGAAATCCCAACTACCCTTCATCTCAGTTTCAAGGGATTTTAAAGATGTTATTTCAAGCTATACCTTTTTACTAAAAGAAAAAATCAGTTACTCTATGCAATAGACTTAATATAAATAGTCTACATGTAAAACAATACATAATATTTTGTTCTTTGCAACAACTTTGTAAAGTAAGCACTATTGTTATTCACAATTTTCAAAGAGAAAACAGCCTGAGAGATGTTAATTAGCTTCCCAAACTGAGAACTAATAAAAGTAGAAAAGGGATAAGAACACCACGGATCTGGCATTTTTAAGACAGTTGTGTCAGATATCCTTTACCACGTTAACATTTATTGTTGTTAATCTAAGTTAAGGTGACCATTTTCAGGGTGACACCCATGAGACTTTCAAGAAGGAGCTTATCAGTAAAGTCAAATCCTACTGAGAAAGTAAAGAAAGTGAGGACTGAGGAAATTTACTTAATTGTATTTCCCTAACAAGTCAACTTTATTTCATAACTTCTGAAGCAGTATTTTAGGAGAGGAATGAGAAAGAAGGAAGGTAACCAGTCATTGCAGAGTGGGTGTTGTTTGAATAAGAAGTAATAAAGATGAGGCATTCTCAGCGAGAATATCTAAAACCCTTCCTCCATCTCTGTTCAACTACGTAATTTGACTTCTCAGGAAAGTCACTGAAAATAGTGGTGACAATTTAAATTATGTTATAATTACTATCCATTTTAAGCCTGATCTACTGGATAACCATAGAATTTCAGAGTCAATAGTGCCTTAAGAAGCATTTAATACAGCATTCTACTAAAAACCTTTGATTTTTCTCTGGTATTTGGGAAAAGAGCATGGGATTTGGTATCCTGGGTTTAAATGTCAGTCTTCTTTTTCTTTTAATTATTAAATGGATATAATGTAACTTTAGGTGATGCTCTGAGATTAGAATAGAGGCATTAAGGATGTATATATGTATAAGAAGTGTTATATAATTATATAGTATGTAGTGTTTTGCCAGTATGGTGTCTACTTTCCCTAAAAATGTCCCCAATAATTGCCCATAAACTCATACAATAAGTCTTTGGAAGGTGGCTATGCTCACCACTCTACCGCCAGTGCTCCTACAACTTTTTGGTTTTCAGATCACATAATTGTCCATGCCTAACACAATTGCTAGAAACAGTTTTGCAATAAAAAAAAATATATTGTAAAAGAGAAAAAGCTATTCAGTAACTTCTATCCAGTAATAGAAGTTTTTTTAAAGTTGAGATTTTTATGTCCCAAACTACTCAAGAGTAATTTCTATTATGAATTAAGCACATGCTCTTAATTTCAGTTTTCTACTAATAATTTCTTACCATTTCTCTGTTTATTGTAGTACCAAATAAATAAGTGAACTCATTTTAGTAGTTTGGGATTATCATCTCCTTCACTGAAGATCCTAGGCTTCAATTCAAGCAAAAAAAAAAATATGTATATATGATATACAAACTTGTTGAATAAGAGGTAGCCTTCTGAATAATGTTAGACATTAATATTTACTATAAATATACATTGATGAATATAGGTAAATGAGAGAGTATAATTTATATAGAGAGTCATCTGTTCATTTATCTAAGTCTTTGTGTATTAGTTACTTTATTATATAGGGCCTTCCTCATAACCACCAGCTCACATGTGGGGGCTTTGTATCACTGCTTCATCATTCACTGGTTTACTAAACCTCCGTTAGCCCCAGCTACTTTATGTACACAAAGTGCTGATTTTAATAGCCACCTCACAGTCTTATTGTAAGATTCAAAAGTAATCCACATACAACTTCTTAGGACTGTAATTTGCTGCATAATCATAAATATTAGCTTCTATTATTTAATAGCTTTCTGAATTTTGTACTGTGCAATATATTTGATGTGTAGAAGTTTAGGACATAGAACTCAAAAATTAAGGGCTATGGAATAAGAAATGGTAATCATCATGAATGTAGCAGATCTTGTTGATGCCAATTTTCTGTAATTTAAAGTATACATTCTGATTTTTTTTCTACAAGTCTTAATAAAATTGACATTTAGGAAAGTCACAGTGACTAGACACATTGATTTAGATCAACTATAAATAAGGTTTATTATTGGCAGAGACATTTTAGCCGTTAGCAATAGTTTGTGTTAAAAGGCCCTGTCTCCATGAGCAAAGATTTACCTATCAAGAACGCAGATATTCTTACTTTCCTTCCCTACATCCTATGATTTTGAAATCCTTTTTTAACATCTTCATGTTTGTCCTTTTGCTGTTCCTTGTGTTTATTGTCACTTTTAATGGTGTTTTTTTTTTCCCCTTTTAGATCTGTGTACTGGCTTATTTAAGCAACTGTTTTCTAATTGTGATTTCCTTCATCTTACTTCTTCCTTTTTATTTAGAGAAGCCAAGGTGGGGGCGGGGGAGGAGTGGGATGGATGGACTGGGAGTCCGGGAATAGATGCGAACTATTGGATTTGGAATGGATAAGCAATGAGATCCTGCTGTATAGCACAGGGAACTATATCCAGTTACTGATGATAGAATGTGATGGAGGATAATGTGAGAAAAAAATATATATATGTATGACTGGGTCATTTTTCCGTATAGTAGAAATTGACAGAACATTGTAAATCAACCATAAAAGAAAAAATAAAAATCATAAAAACAAGAACTCAGAGATCAAATAGAAGCCAATAGATGCAGCAAAGGCAGATAAATAATGGCAAACTTAGATACTACCCCTCTTATTCTTACATAGCCAAAGCTAATAAATGTGTATTCACATAAAATGATCAAAGCTATTATCACATGCTGGATGGGTTATCTGATGTGAATAGTGACACTTGTGAAATTCAAATCACTAGTTATTAACAAGACAGTCACATGGAAATCAATTTGCTTTTGCACTTATAAGACATAATGAATTACCACATTATTCTTGCCTTACAATCAATTTATTTTGCAAACTATATAAAATGATTTCAATAGACAGTTAAAGCAACCACAACACTTAAATACAGTTTTTGAGATAGTGTCTGGAATCAAGGCAAAGTCCTGCTTGTGAGAGAGTAGTTTCATTATGCTCTGCTCTTAATCATTATCTGTGTGTTCTCCTACCTTGAGTTTACACAGATTTTTGTTGTTGTTGTTCTTTTGTCTTTTTAGGGCTACACCGGTGGTATATGGAAGTTCCCAGGCTAGGGGTCGATTGGAAGCTATAGCTGCAGGCCTATGTCACAGCCACAGCAATGGGGGATCCAAGCCCTGTCTGCAGCCTACACCACAGGTCATGACGATGCCAGATCCTTTAAAAACTGCGCAAGTCCAGGGATCGAACCCACATCCTGGTGGATACTAGTCGGGTTCGTTAACCACTGAGCCTCGATGAGAACTCTGAGTTTATACAGATTTGTAATCAGTTTACCTATAATATTGAAAATGATCCAAATGTGTGTGTAGTGTGATTTATAAGACCTTTAGTATGTCTCTGCATGAATGTGTATAACTTACATTTGAAGTTGAAAAGATTACTGATACTTCTTACAATATGGTGAGTAGTGCAGGAGAAATTTTCAAAGTGGTGTTTCAGTTCCTCATCTCAAGCACAAAAGAATTATTTTGCAATCCAAGTTCCAAAGACTCCTTATATGTATATGTATACTTCTCTGCATTTTTAACTTTTTAAAATTTAGGTATAGTTAACAGACAATATTATATTTGATTTAGGTGTATAACATGCTGATTCAATTTATACACATTAGGAATTTATCACCATGGTAAATCTAGTAACCATCTGTCACCATACAAAGTTATTACAGTATCATTTACTAGATTTACCCTGCTGTACATTATATCACCATGACTTATTTTATAATTGGAAATTTGTATCTTAATTTCCTGCATCTCTTTCATCCAACCCCAATGTATCTTTATCTATGAACCTGTTTCTTTTGTTTTGGTTGTTCATTTGTTTTGTTTTTCTAGATTCTACATATAAGTGGAATCATATAGCATTTTTTTTAAGTCTGACTTATCTCACTTAGCATAATACCCTCTAGTTCCATCCATGTTGTTGCAAATGGGAAGATTTCATTATTTTATATGGCTGAGTAATATTCCATTAGAACTATACCATATCTTCTTTACCTATTAGTTTGTTGATGGACATTTTGATTGTTTCCTTATCTTGGCTATTGTGAATAATGGTAGCAGCATTTTCTTTTAAAGTTAGTGTTTTTGTTTTCTTTGGAAAAATATCCATAACTGGAATTCCTGGATCATATGTTAATACTATTTTTAGTTATTTGAAGACCTCTGTACCATTATCCATAGTGGCTGCATAAATTTACATGCCCACCAACAAGTATGTAAGGGTTCCTTTTTCTCCATATCCTCACCAACACTTATTATTTGTTGTCTTTTAAATAATAGTCATTCTGACAAGTTGAGGTGATATCTCATTACTGTTTTGATTTGCATTTCCCTGATGATTAGTGACACTGAGCATCTTTTCATGTGCCTGTTTACCATCTATATACCTTGAAAACAATGTTTATTCAGGTCTTCTGCATCAGATTTTAGTGTTTTTGTATATTGAGTAGTGTGAGTTGTTTATATATTTTGGATATTTACCCCTTATTAAGTATATCATTTGCAAGTATCTTCTCCCATTCAGTTGGTTGCCTTTTTGTTTTGTTGATGGTTTCCTTCACTGTGAAAAAAAATTTTTTATGTAGTCCCATTTGTTTATGTTTTTTTATTGATGCTCTGGCTTAAGGAAACAAAGTATATTCCTAAAACCACTGTCAAAAATCATACAGCTCATGTTTTCTTCAATGGGTTTAATGGTTTTAGGTCTTATATTTAAGTCTTTAATCCATTTTGAGTTTATTTTTCTACATACTGTAAGAATGTAGTTAAACTTAAGTCTTCTACATGTAGCTGTCCAGTTTTCCCAACACCATTTATTGAAGAGGGTATCTTTCCCCAATTCTTTACTCTTGGCTCCTTTGACCAAATAAGCTTGGTTTTATTTCTGGGCTGTGTATTCTGTTGTATTAGTCTCTGTGTCTGTGTTTATTCCAGTACCATACAGTTTTGATTACTTGGATGTCTATTTCCTTTGCCAGGTTAGGGATTTTTTTAGCCATTAATTTCTTCAAATAGGTTTTCTGTTCCTTTCTCTTTTTCTCCCTCAGAGACCTGTCTGATGTTAATATGCTTGATGTTGTCTCAAAACTATCCTAATTTTTGTTTAATGTTTGCTTTTCCAGTTGAGTGATTTTCACTATCCTCTTTTCCTGAGTGATGATTCATTCTTTTACATCCTCTACTGTGCTGCCAATTCACTCTAGTGTATTTTTCATTTTAGTTATTTTATTTTTCAGTTATGTGGTTCATTTTTATATTTTCTGTGTCTTTCCTGGAGTTCTCACTGAGTTTATTGATTCTTCTCCCAAGTTGTGTTAGCATCTTTATGAATATTTGAATGCTTTATCTGGTAAATTGCTTAGCCCTGTTTGATTTAGTTCTTTTTTTGTGAAATTTTTTTCTTTTTCTTTTATTTGGAAGGTATTCCTTTGTCTCCTCATTTTGTCTAACTCTCTGTGTTTTTACTCTGTATTAGGTATTTCAGGTACATCTTCTAGTCTTGAGAGAGTGACCTCATGTAGAAGGTGTCCTGGGGGGCCCAGTGGCATAATTCCCCTGGTCACCAGTGGCAGGTGCTCCAGAGTTATTTCTTGTGTGAGCTGTGTGCACCTTCCTGCAATGGTTAGCCATGGTTGCTGCAGGCACACTAATAGGCAGGGTTTATCTCCAGCCCAGGTGGCTGAGAATTCTGGACTGTGACTTGTGTGGGCTCAGTGCTGCGCAGGGCTGGCCCCAAGTGTGACTGACTTCAAACCTGACTACAGGCTTTGCAGGTACACTGGTGTGAGGGGCTGGCCCCTGCACCAGGAGTTGCTTTGGAGGTATGCTGGTGCAGGCAAGGGTGCCTGCCAATGGAGTGAGGTGGGAACTGTTTTATTAGGGCCAACCTTGGGCAGACAAATTAGGCAAACTGGGCAAAATGGGTCCTCAGGGGAATGCTGGGGTGGGCTGCACAGTGTTAGGTTGGTGGAGAGTGACAGGAATAGTGCCCACAGGACTGGGCCAACTAGATAGAAAAACAGTGAAAAAAAAAGTGATACCTTTCAAAATTTTCCCAGGCAAAGCTTCACAAGATGTCTACTCCTCTGTTATATGCCCTAAAATTAATCAGTGAATCTCCTTATATTACTCAGGTGCTTTTCAAGCTGCTACCTCTGCACTGGGACTCAGAGTGAGTGACACTGTATGTGAGACCTTCAAGAGAAAAGTCTTAGCTTCCTTCAGCTGTCTGACTCTCCGGGACATAAGCCAGATGTTTTGGAGGGTTTTCTTCCAGATGCAGATGTCCTAGACTGGGGAGCTCAATGTGGGATTTGAACCCTTTGCTCTTTGGGGGGAAACCTCGTAGTTACAGTATCCCTCCATCTTAAAGCTTGGCACACTCGGGGTGGGGAACCTCATAGTTACAGTATCCCTCCATCTTAAGGCTTGGCACACTCGGGGTGTGCATCTGACTAGACCACATCTTTGTCCCTCCTATTCATCTTAATACGGTCTATTCTTTATATCCTTAGTTGTGGAAAATGTGTCCTGCTAATCTTTATGTCACTCTCAGAGATAGTTCCATACATAGTTGTAGTTTTGGTGTGTCCTTGGGAGGAAATGAAATCAGGGTCTTCCTGCTCCGCCATCTTGAGCCACACTCCACATCTCTTCATTTAAAAGTTCTTTGAAAATGCCTTTATCAATGCTGCAATGAAAATGATGATGTATACTCTTTCTTTCTCCTCTCTCTCTTTCTCTTTCTCTTTCTTTTATGGACAGTGGTTATTTCTTCCTGGAGCGATTTTTGTTTGGCATTAAAGTTAAAGACATTTCCAAAGTCAGGAAAGAATGAGCAGAATGGGGGATTGCAAAGTTATAAAATGCAAGTTGTCTTGTTAAAACATAAAATGATTGCAGCAAATGCCACTCCAGGGGAACAGTGCCATGCTCCTGATTTTTGCTAATGGAAATATCTGACTAACTCCAAGGAGAATGTTTCTTGACGATTACTAGGGCAATGCCATTTTTCAAAACCTCGGTATGATTTTAACACTAAGGACACTGCTTTAATGGCCAGTGATGCTAAGTTCTCCTGGGCAATGAAAAACTCTTAAAAGGCTCAGGAGTATCAATTAGAAGTATCTTCTGTCTTTAAGTCAGGCTATGAATCTTGATTTTTTTTGTCATGAACTTGAATAAGTGATTAAACTTTCCTGACTGTCTTAGGATTTTGGAGTTCTCTCCTACTTACTCACCTAAATATCGTAATAATCACTTATTCAACAAATGATTTTTTCTAGATTCATCAACTCATTCATTCATGAAACATTTGTGTAGTGACTTCCATTATGTAAATAAATGAATGCCAACTAACTCTACAAAAATATCACTACTGACTATGAGCTTTAGTTTAGCTCCTGAGTCATAGATTTTGCTTCAAACATACTGATGTATAATTCTAACCCTAGTTAGAGTATATACTGTAGAACTGCAGTGTGAAGACATCTTTCCTGCTCCCAAAATTATAAATTTATAGTCCATTAGGACAGTGAGACTCCTTCTCATAGATCATAGTTTTTTTCTTTTTTTTCATAATATATTTCCATGTTACTGATTCTGTGGTATTTGTTAACACTTCAATAAAAATTGTTACGCATTCTTTTGAGAGCATCTTATATTATCTCCCTGACACACTGATATCCGTTAATATCCTAACACTTTCTCTGATCTACAAAGTGCAAAGTGCTGTGCAAAGTGCTGAGGAGCATCATGATATATCTGATATTAGTTCTCATTCTTTCATTCTCCAAATAAGTACTGAGCACCTGGGTATATTTTATTCTGACCCTGGAAATATAAAGGCCAAATAAGTCGAGATCTATATATTTAGAACCTTATAGTTTAAAAAGATAAGATAAAATGTTAACACAACTACCATTAAGACAAGGAAGAATGTTGTGTTTATATTATGAGGGCAACTCAAAGGATAAAGACAATCAAAATAAAATATATTGCTTTTAAATTATTGTTATATTTATTTGACATTCCTCAGTTTATTCAGTGTTTCCAAACTAAATAACTGAAAGTTTATATACCGAAACAAATAATGGTATTCAATTATCTTTCTAAAGAGGGAACTATCCTGAAATATCTAATTATGAGGCTTTCCAAACTAAATTACAGATACTCGGTGTCAGTTTATAAACTCAAAGAGATGTGTATATTCATTGTCAGTTTAGGACAAATATAGCTTCTTTGCTCATTTGTTACAGTATGACAGCCTCAAAATTATTTAGGTTTCTCTTTATTTTATATCAATGCTAGAACATACAACATAATGACTGAATGAAAAGGGACCTTTTAATAGAGGAGATTGATTGATTGATTGATTGATAGGCATTGAGGAAACTTGCAAACTTAGCCCCAGTATACTCCAAATGTATCTGCAGATTCTAGGCTCCTATTTATGTATTTTTAAATATCGTTTTGAAAAATAATCATTGGCTGTTGAAAGCTCATATGCAGAGCTCTCTTCTAAGCATTTCTGAGGTTCTATCTCATTTAATCTTGATGATCGTCCCATGAGGCGTTTTTTCTCAGATGAGAACTCTGAGTCACAGGAAGGTTGAGCATCCTTCATGAACCAGAGCCTGGCTAAATTTCACAGTTTGAGACATTTTTTTCCCTAGTAGATGAGCCACAAGATATTAGGTTGTGCAGGAGTTACAAGCCTAAGTTTTTAACTGACTAAAGTTGTTGTGCATGTGAAATCAGCATATTTCAGTAACTTCTTTTTGCTGCCTCTGCAGAATCCATACTTGGGTCTGCCTAATGTTAAGCTATGCATGGAAACCTGGTTTAATTTCAACTGAAGTGGCACTTCCCCCCCTCCATGTTACCACTATTGCAAGAAGTAGTGACTTTTTGTGAATTGTAATGCACAGCTTATAACACTATAAGCTTATAACAATTACAACATTATACCTCGATGTTACAAAGTCCTTAGGAAATTGACAGTGTACATCTTGATCTTTGGATTGGTGCTAGAATAGTGTGTGGGGTAGAATCTAATACAAAATAGCTAATAACAGAATGAAGCTCAGAGCAAAACATGCCCGAACAATCAATTCTTCCATAATTGAACTATAGCATATAATATTGTGTATTTTATTAAATCATTTTAGTTGAAATCAAAAGAGTAGCTACCAAATATATTATTTTAGAGTAATTTTATAATAGAGTTAGCATGTCACTATATTTAATATTTCTTACAAATGTGTGTGGTGGAACATGACTACCTCTGTGGAAATTATTGCATTTCTATTTGTTAAAATCCTTTGCCCAATAATTTAACATCCGTGCTCAATACTGTTCTGAAATTGGGAAAAAGTATTAAACCATTATTTGAACTAATTGAAGATATGCATACTTAAACACTTCTGAATGTATATACTTTTTTAGAAAACATAGTAACTGGCAGACCTCTGAAACCATTTGTTAAATGGTTGAAAAATATTCTAAAATTAGGATTTGTTTAAGAATGTGTCCTGCGTGTGAATATGTCCAGCACTAGTGAAACTGTGTGGGCCCAAATTAATTAATATTTAAACTTCGTATACTCCTTTATACTGTAAAATATCATCTCTAAACTTTTATCCATAGCCAAAAAGTAGGATAGGCTAATGAAAGAGAATTTATCTACCTATTTAACTATATGTATATATAATTCCATATATATAAAAAGCTATTTCTGAAAATAAATAGCTATTGCTATATGATTTTTTTCTTTCTATGACTACTCATAACTAGTTGAGACATTCAATTTGGTAATTATATTCTTCAGAAAATGTATTCACCAAGAGAAATATTATGCTGTTAAAAAATAATTATTCATAGAGTAGGTTGGAAGCCAAACAAGTTATCACGTACTGAGCAGATTTCCCTCACTCAAACATGACTCCAACTCCCTGAACTTGGGGAAAGAATAAAGGGATTCTAAACTTTGAGTAGAAACTAAGATTAGGCACAAGTGAGTATGTGTTTTGTAACTGACCGTATGTGCTCCTGTCTCCTGTTGGAAACCTCCCATGAAGAACAAGATATTCTCTCATGTCTCTCCTCCTACATCATTGCAGCCTCAGATATTTGCTCAGCTTACCAGCATAACTGGAACTTAGTCATTTAATTTATTTTATCCCCATTTTTTTCTGTTTAGTCTTGGTTCTGTAATAGCTCTGGCTACTACTGGTTTACTTCACAGATGAAGACGGACTAATCATCAGCATGAGTGGTTGCCTTACATAGCCAGGAGATGAAGAGGTTTTATGCTGATTATTGCTTATTGACCATGGTCATTTATCCAGGGTAGCTTATTGGGCTATGGCTTTTCAGTTTCCCTGTTTTAATGTGCATGTGTCAATGTATGCACACATAGAAATGCACTGGAACTGTCTAACATAATATGCAATAAATACATCTTTCTAATGTTAAGTGAAATTTTTTTGAAGGGAGTATTGCTATAAAAGGATGAGCTAATCATACCCTTTAGTTCTTGACACCGGTTGTCCTTAGTCTGTTTAAGCCCCACCCCTACCCCCAATCTGGTTTGATCACTTTCCTTTTCTTCTCTTTCCCTACTCACATCCTCCTCCTCCTCATACTCTCTGTAGGATCTGACATTAGTTACTGCTTCTTCCCAACTTAAAACAGCTTCTTCCCAACTCAAAACTGTATATTTGCTTCTTTCCTTCTGCAGCCCCCCAGGGCTTAAGACAGAGACTTGGTTGCATGTAGTTTCTTTTCTCAGGAAGAAGAGTGTAGAAATAGATATATGATCAGTGCAAGGAAGAAAGCCATTAATAGGTGCATCCTTGAACAATTTATCACCGTGAAAATGGGGATTCAATCCTGTTATTGACCCTTTGTGGAACCATGCAGAATATCCCACAAAAATATTTCTGCAGAATATCAGAACATGAGGCGATTATCCAAGAACTCCTGCAGCTTGTTGTTTATGGGTTACCTCTAGAGGTGTTAAGTAAGCGCCCCTCTCTACACACTGTCAGGGTGTGCCATTAGGTAAGCAGTTACTTGACACTGAAGAAAGCCTAAAAGCTACCATGGAATCCCCTGACATGAGATGCTGGAAGTATGTAAAATGTTATATCTCAAAGCTGTTCTAAAACTACATAAGCCAGGAAATATGTTGTGAACTTCAAACATATCTGCTTCAAACAGTTTTCTCTTCTTTCAATCCTACTCCTCCTTATTTCTTCCTTCCTGAACATAAAAATATGATTTAGGTATGTGTATAGATCACACAATGGGCACTATCCAAATATTTGCCACTAATGAGCTCATGACTTAATAGGGAAGGCAAAACAGACTACTTCAGTCCAAATGGTTGGAGGAGATATGCAAATGGAACAATTGAGAAACTAGCCCCTAAATCACCTTGGGGGAAATCATAGCTCCTTAAAAGGACCTACCTCTGAAATGTCATCTTTACTAGTGCTTATAAGAGAGCCTATGTCGTAAAACAAGCTGTTTCATCAGCATGCGCTCACTCTTTTCTTTTCATATGCTTAAAAAATTCCATTCTTGACAGTATCTCTTAACGTATTTCTTCATTGTCATTCTATACAATTTATTCTTTTTTAATTTGAGTGATTATGTGATTAGTGTTTGGTTCCCACAATAAACTAGAGGCCACTAGGAAAGAGATTTTATCTGTTTTCACTTATCATCACAAGCCCTAATGCAGGGCCTGACACATGGATGCATAAAGAGAGAAACCGAAGATAAAATTAAAGAGCCAACAGTTCCCTGCTTCATTCCTCCCTTTACTGTAAACTTGTAGGGCCTTGGGGGGTAATTTGCTGTTAAGGGCCTCAGTTTTCACATTTGGCCACTAGACTTAGTGATTTAAAAGGGACCTTCTAACTCAGTCTTCTATGACTCGAAGCAATGTGAAGGAAAATTTTACACTTCAATATGTTTATGATAACAATTCTTTGTTGAGGTTTTTGCCTTAGAAAAGAAGTAATCATCTTATGTTCACAAGACCTTTCTGTTTACCTCCTATGACTGTAACTCACCTCTGCATCATTTAAAATCCCTTTCTCTCCTACCCTCCACATGTGCTAATCTTCTATAAATATAATCTTGCACTAGAAAGAGAAGCTTTTGAAATTTGAAGAGCAAACAATATAAATATGAGCACACTTCCATTTATAAAAATCTTCTCAGTCTTAGGGTCCTAAACATCTGCCAAGTAGACACCCTAATCAGAGTATATTCAGAGTCAGTATATCATTTGTTCTTTATAAAAACTAAGGAGTTCCCATTGTAGTGCAGTGGAAATGAATCTGACTAGTATCCACGAGGATGTGGGTTTGACCCCTGGCCTCGCTCAGTAGGTCTGGGATCCAGCATTGCCATGAGCTGTAGTGTAGGTCGCAGACACAGCTTGGATCCTGTATTTGTGTGTCAGTGGCTGGCCCTTAGCCTGTGAACTTCCAAATGCCATGGGTATGGCCCTAAAAAGCAAAATAAATAAATTAATTAATTAATTAATTAAATAAATAATACAAAACCTACTTTAAAAAGGGAAAAAAAAATGCAGGATTGCTGTTTTAAGTAAAATATTGCCAGAGTTCAGATGTAGTGTCTGGTCAACTCCCATCACGTGCCAGAACCATGAGGCCCCAGGTCCATGTCACGTGAGTCACACATCCTCTAGGAAAGTTAGAGAAAGCAAACTTTCTGATAAATTTACTACAAAACGTGGTAACTATGGACTATAGTGGGATATTTTAAAAATTGAATGAGTCCTCAGCAGTAGAAAGAAGGAGACAAGTCTGAGTCCAGGCCTCTGTCTCCCCTATTGTGTATCAGTTCATTGAGAAGAGAGGTCACACAACCATAATGAATGTGTTATACATATAGGCGGTGCACATCTATACGAGGTGTGCTACCACAACTACACAAGAGAGAATACACTCTGGCAAAAAAATGTCAAGTGAGATAAACATTTTCTTCAAACTTTCTGAGTTGTCAGCAGAACATGCTGTCCCCATGCTGAAAATTGTGTCAGCCTTTCTCCCCACCCCAGAAATCACTCCATAAAAATTTAACTCTGTACCATTTCAAATTCATCCGAGGGAAAGAGAGATAAAGTACCCCTTAAATCAAAGAGATTTATGTATTCCAATAAAGCTGCAAGATTTTGTTTTGATAGCAATAATGCAAGAGCCAACAAATTAAATGCTCTGGAGGAATGATTATGGCTGCAGGAATTATTTTGTTTTTATCAGGACTGAATAGCTGTGTAACTTGTCTCTTACAGTTGTACAGATTGCTGTGGTATTGATAAGTGGCTTATGAGAAATGGTGTTGAATTGGGAGGAAAGTATAATTTACTTTTAATTTGATTTCATTTAGTAAACCCGACTTTACATCTTGAGTTGTAGTTATGTATTATTTACCAGCCATGATACAAAGTAACCTGCCACCAGGGACATCAGTTATGCCCCTTGTGAAGATCACTGTCATTGGAAGGAATGGCATACATTCTGCCAGAATGTCAGTGATGAGTAAATTTGAAAATTGCCTCTGACCTCTCAGGGAGTTCCTGCTTCTACACACTTCTGCTGCCAGAGGGTCTTTCTGTGTACTTGGCATTCACTAAAGAGCCACAGAAGCAGAATGGACTGATCAAGTGATCTGGAGGCCAGTCAAGATAAATTAGATGCTTAATTTATACACCAGGCATTGCAGACAGACTAATTACACAAAGACAGTTTGATAAAGTAATGTAAGACTCTGCACATATTAGGCAGAGCCTGCTTCCATGAAATTATTGGTGATATATGTGCTCTGTGCTCTGAGATTTTTCATGCACAATTGTGCAGTGAGCACTATGAAACACATTCTATAAAGATATTAAAACTGGGTGCTATCTGCCAAGCTTTTCTAATTTTATACTACCCACAAAGAGAGGATTTTTCTTTGCTTTGTGCCTTTTGTTTTTAGCACCCACTGATATGGATATGAAATAGTTAAACAGTAAATCCAAAGATACATTAGTTGAGAATGATGCTGGAAATAAAGAAAAACGTTTATAGACTCAATCACCAAAAAAGGGGAGAGAAAGGGCCTTTTGAAAAATAATGCTGGACTTAAGCTTTTGTTTAATATCTTAAGAATTCAGAGATTATACAAGGATTTAGAGAAGCAGAGCACAAAATGAGAGCTAAAAATGCAATGATAGAGAAGAAGAAGCTTTACAAGGCTACCGATGTTATATTGCAAAGAAAACACAGGAATAAAGAAAGGCAAACTTTGTATTCCAGAACTTCTTGTTCAGTGGCTAATAGAGGCAGCAAATAGGTTCAGGTTCTTGGAAAAGCTTTAACCACAGTAACTAAAACATAACCTTAACTGGGTTACCTTAGGAGAGACTGAGAATTGAGGGCAGTTAACTTAAACATTGACTTAAAGAAAAGTCCGTTTTAAAATCATGGGTGTGAGACAGGGGATAATTTGGGGAGAGAAGAATATCAGGATCTTAAACGAGAAGTTTGAAGATCCACATAGAGCCAGAACAGAAACAGTTTTCATAACTACAGATGGTTGTGTAATGTTTCTGAAAGTTCCCTTATATGGAGAGTAACCTTCAGAATCATACTGAGTTAGTGTTAAAAGGTGCATTAAAGAAATCTCTTAATCTCTTAATTTATCTTTAGAGAATCTTATTTTAAATAAGCCAACAAAAAATGTCTAAAAGTTCATTGTAGTCGATGTACTAGGACACAGATAATTACTGTCTATAGCCAATAGCAAAATAAACCTGAATACATTTCCTCAGATTGTTCTATATATTTTAATTCCAGTGTAGTGGCTACTTCTAGGTAAATAATACCTGGAGTCTGGGATCTGAATCATTGTATACATTCTCTCCTTATCTCAGGTTTCAAGAGCGACTTTCATGCCTACCTGGACCTCCTAGAGTTAGAATCTTTCTCTATTTTGACTTTGACTTGAAGGCCATCTCAGCGCTTCATAGAAGTTTTGACATTAAAAGCTCTCAAAGCACTTAAGAATTTCAGAAAGTTCCTATTACCGATTTCTACTTTCTCAGGGTGGGGGATATGTTAAGTTCCTGGAAATTTAAATTAAGCTCTGAAAATGTCCTCTTTAACGCATGAGCCTTTCCAAGATTCTGGAATATCTAATGTCTCCTCTTTGTTGTGCAGACTGATAAAGAAAATAATTATGGCCACAGACAAGTGATTTTATATCCCAGGACTCTGTGACATTTGGTTTATCAATAGAGTTTCCTTGGCAACATGCCTTAGTTATGTGTTCAGTCCTCTCCTTCAACTGTGACATGTCCGATATCAGCATGAACCTGTTTTAACAACAACAGCAACAAAATCCTACATTAATTCCTTTCTGGGTCATAGACCACTGATTATAAGTGCATGCTGGGGAACATCTTCAATAAAAAATGAAAGGTCTGTAGATTTTGGAGTCAGACTTTATTGTTTCAAACCCCAGCACTGTATTTTGAGCAATATGATCTCAGGCATATTATTTTTAAAATGTCAGATTTTCATTTTGTTATATTACTCCGTTTTTTAGTAAATGGCAGAATAATTCTTACATAATTGACCTGTAAGGGGAATTAAATGACATAATGTGTGCAAAACAATTATAAGTACGCTTGCATAATTAGAATTCAGCAAAATTCATAGCTGCTATATACGTACCAAATGAGGTTTTTTTCCAGGAATATATATATATAATAAATATATATATATTTATTATATATATATATTTATTATTTAAAATGAAATAGAGAATGGATTTTCTTCAATTTTTAATGCACAGTGTTCTTGGTTACACAGAACTTCTCTTTTTCTGTTTATTAGACAGGTGGAGATGGAATCTTTGAGATATTTTTTTCAATTGACACAGTCTTTAACCCAGTAATATAATCATTTTCTTGATGTCTATGACATTCTCTCTATCCGTGTAAAACTTGAGTAGGACACCTAAATTTCCCTGTCCTTGCTTTTTCATCTGTGAGAAGGTGGGAAGATTTGTTTTCCAATACTACTATGCTAATGTCTTTCAGTTACCAGACTTATAATTGCCTTAATTTTTAGTATAAAAATTAACTTTAATATAATGTTTTATCAATTACTAAAGTATCTTCATCCTTAATGTATTTCCAAGTTGAATTTCTAGCCTAATAACATAGAAATGACTAATTCCTTTAACACAAGAAAGCAATCAGTAGATTAAATATTCTTCTGCTGATATTTCAAGTCCAAAATTGCTTGTTGGAAGTAAGAAATGAATGGATGGTTTGATTACAATCTTTAGTACATTTATTCATTCATTCAGAACTTGTATGCGTGCCTATTATGTGCCAGATACTATGGTAACTGCTAATATATATTGACACTAATACGTGTGTGTGTATGTATATATATATGTATCTTCACAGTTCGTAAAGTGATTTTGATTGAGATTATCTCATTTAACATTTACAGTAGTTCTGTAAGGAAAGGGGATGATCCCTTCTTTTAGGATAAAGAAGTTGATTATAGGAGAGGCCAAGTGTTTTCATAGCAGTCTAATTATGTAATAGACAGAAACTGGTTATAGTCTGTTAACATTTTATGTTATTTTTAATTAAAGTACACTCTCTTTAGGGTTTTTTGTTGTTGTTGTTTATTTGTTTGTTTTACCAAATAGGGAAAAAAAAAAGCAGTTCAATACATATCTTTCCCAAAACTTAAACCTTAAGATAGTCTCATGTCATTTTCCATGTCAGCTTTAGATACATTGTACTTGTGAATGATGAACTAATGCATAGGAAATCCATGCATTAGGCAGAGTTGGAGGTCCTGGAAAAATCACCTGGTTTCCGTTTAGCTAATATGTAATGATTTTAGGTTGTCTGACTAATGAAGCATAGAATACAGTGTTTCTCTCAATGGTGCTATTTCAACAATTAGCCTGGAACTTTAATAGAAATGCAGATTTAGACAAACAGAGCTGTCTGTGCATCCTCTCAGTCAAATGGCCTCTGTGAATGCTTGTCCATTCCTTTGACAAACCTGAGGTTTTGAGAAACAGAAAATGGTCAGGATCACATATTAATAAATGATAAGGCCAGAGTTCCAATTCGTCTTCCTGATTTCTTAACCTTCACCCCTCTCCTGAATAATTAGTCTCATTGATTACTATCTCATTAAAGAGAATGGGAAATTTCTTCATCTCCGAAGCCTCAACACCATTTATTACGGTTAGTGCCTAATAAGTGGGTGTTGACTATCTCTGTGGATAGGCTTTTCTTTCTAGCACCAAATACTGGCATAACTGCTGACTTTGATGGGATGGGCAGTTTTAAATTGGTTAAGCCAGTGGTGGTTACCTTGTCTTGCTACACTAGATTGACATTATTTATTTACTTTTTTGGCCACACTTGTGGCATGTGGAAGTTACTGGGCCAGGAATTGAACCCACATACAGCAGCAACCTGAGCTGTGCTGCAGTGACAACACTGGTCCTTAACCCACTGAGCCACAAAAGAACTCCTGGATTGACTTTAAAAGCCTGTTTATAGCAACCTCATCCAGTGAGTGATTGTTCTATACTTAAAACCTCACTGAACTCACAGCCTCTGATGTAACCAATTCCATTTTCTGATGTTCCTACACCCACGTGTACATACACCTGGCCAAAAGATATAATTTTTAATATTATGATCTGAAATATGCCCCTTAAACTTTCTTTTCTTTTTCTTAATATTGTATTGGAAGAAAAAAATACAGTTTAATCATATATATATATATGTATATATATATATATATATATATATTAATATTTACAAGTTAGAACCATTTAAATACAAGACCATAGAAGTCTTTTTTCTTCCAAAATATCTTCCTCTCAGCCCCATGAGTACAACACCGAGACCAGGACATCCACTGTACAATATCTTCTATGAAATTGAACTTAAATGAAAAAAGGAAGAAAACATAATTACCTTAAAGGTATGATGAATAGCGAAATAATGCAGTATTTGGTATATGTATATAATTGCTATTAAAAATTAGTGAATATTTAAAGATCCAATTACCTAGGATTTTTTTCCCAGCTAAAACTATATAGCAATGGATTTTCTTCACTTAACAAATTTATTAAAATTATTGTTCATAAAAACTAGTGAAATCCCATATATATGTGTGTATGGGATTTTACTAGTTTCTCCCCCTCAGAAAAATATTTCCCACTAGAAAGTAAATTTCATGAAGGCTGATTTATTTTTCTTTTGTTCACTGTTATAGCTTTAACATCTCAAACAATACCTGGCACATTTTAAGCGATCAACATGTATTTGTTGAAGTAATTATCAAGGGAACTAAACTTAAGTATTTCTAATGGCAACAATAGATTTATGCTAGGCATTAGTTTGTCATTGATGATTCAAAGGTGAATTTGACCTGTTCTTTGTCCTTAAAAACCTAACAGTGTTGATCTTTGTAAAACTGTGCAGGGTAGGCATAACTTTCAGTTATTGCCACATCTCAAATGTGGGATCCAAGGCTAAGTGAAACTGAGAGATTTCCTCAAGTTCACACGTCTAATCAGTGACAGAGCAGGAATAGTACCCAGGATTTCTACCAGAAATTTCTTCCAAAAATTATTCTACATATCAATGATTAAACTGCACACGTTTTGAGCCAGTAACCTAAATGAGTAAACCTGAAGCAGCTCTTTAGTGGTCTCAGTCATTCTCAGTAAAAGACCAAGAGGATACTTGGGTGGGTCCCAAAGAAGTTGAAACTACCACTTTATTTTATTTTATTTTATTTATTTATTTATTTATTTAGTCTTTTTGCCTTTATCTAGAGCCACACTCGCGGCATGTGGAGGTTCCCAGGCTAGGGGTCTAACAGCTGTAGCTGCCGGCCTTCACCACAGCCACAGCAACGTGGGATCCGAGCCGCGTCTGCAACCTACACCACAGCTCACAGCAATGCTGGACCCTTAACCCACTGAGCAAGGCCAGGGATCGAACCCACAACCTCATGGTTCTTAGTCGGATTCGTTAACCATTTTATTTATGAGCATTAGAAGAGTTCTAGGGAAAGCATTTATCTGAGCCCACAGAATTCCTGAAGTTATGGATGGGGGTCCTAAGGGAACCACTAAGCCATGATGGAAGGCTTTAATCTTGAGGTGCAAAAATAGTCATGTGTTTTTAATTAATCTCTAAAGATAAACTGTGATTACTAATAGGAACATTTCACACTGAGTTGGACTTTTGCCTTTTCTTTCTTTCTCCCTCCCTCCCTCTTTTCTTTTTTCTTTTCTTCTCTTTCTTTCCTTCCTTCCTTCCTTCCTTCCTTCCTTCCTTCCTTCCTTCCTTCTGGCCACACCCACAGCATATGGAAGTTCCCAGGCCAGGAAGTGAGTCCAAGCCACTTCTGCAACCTGCCACACAGCCTACTCTGCAGCCATAGCAATGCACTGCTCTGGCCTGGGATTGAACTGACACCTCTGCACCGAGTCAGATGCTGCAGTTATATTCTTAACCCCCTGTACCACAGTAGGAACTCTGAGATGCACTTTTGACACTTGGTAGTTACAGTAGTATGAACTTATGCCCCCCTCCACCCGCCAAAAAAAAAAAAAAAAGCTAATGTAATACCAAAGATTAGAACAACTGATACTTAACCCTACTTCTCCAAGTATCTCTTCTCTCTCTCCCCCTCCCCCGTATATATGTAGGCTTTATGAACATATCTCTAAATCATATGTTTCTGTGTCTAGGAATATGGTTTAAAGAATTAATTTCATATAAGGCTAGAAATTTTTGAGAAAATGTTATAATTGTATGTATTATTTTAAAACAACGAAAATAGGAAACTAATAGAATGACCTTAACATTCTGTGATTGTCTTTGTGTGTGAATGGTCCTTTCATGACTATCTAACAATTACTTAAACAATTAATCACTATAAATCATTTCTTGCTTAGTGATAATTTGCAGTTGAAAATAATTTCAATGAATAAGATTTCACTTTCCTACGGTATTGTTTCTCAAGTCGTAGGTTCCTAGAATCCAAAGGAAACATTTTAGTGATTTGCGGAAAATTATTCCCCTTTGGAAGAGACCCCATCACTCAAATGTGAGAAACACTTAAAGTGTAAAATCAACATATATGGGTATGATAACGCAGAAAACAATCCTAAAAGGACATAAACAAAAATGTTGACTGCTGTTTGTTTTTTTCCAGACTCTTCTTTATTTTCAAAGACTGTGTATTTCCTTTATCATCAATAATAAACAGTAAAGGTTTTATTGAATTCATGGTTAACAGACACTTGGTCCTTTCCAAAATATCCACCAAATATCAGAAAATATTTGGTCCACACCAAAAGGTCTTTGATATTTTATCCTGTCCAAAACTACTTGGCATAGACCAAATATACTCATGGACATTTTTGATAAGACCAAATTTCAGAGACCTTTTGATGTGGACCAAATTTCTTGTTAAGCAAATGTCTTATTATATTTTGGGCAGGACCAAATATCATGCAAGATAAAGCTTAATATCCAATTTATTGATCATTCCCTGAATAATTCAGGCCAAGTACATCTTAATTAGTTCACTATTATTCACTTAAGGTCACTTTTAACTGAAAATTTCATGTATCAGCTCTTAATAGCTATCAAATCATTTTCCAGTTTAGTAGTTGTTACAGATCTGCTGAGAACATTTTAACGCTTTTGAGATCTTTGAGCATATGCTCCTTAAAATTGTAATAATATTACCTCTCTTATTCTGTTATTTTCACACAGAATATTTTCTATAGTCTAAATTAAAGTATATTATAAATGTAAAGTATTAGCTTTAGTACTGTTAGGATTAATAATAATATTCATTACAGCTTGGATAATGAGTGAGTCTGATTCTCTATAATAAAGAGGTAAAATAGAAAAGTTTTTTAAATTAATTTTAAGGACATTTTGTTTGTGAAACTATTATTTCTGTTTTCAAATAATAAAGTGAACACAGCGAGGTTAGCAAATTTGCTCAAGGTTACACGGGTTATATATAAATGATACTGCCAATATTTGAATTTGGACCTTCTGTCTTCACATCTTTCCTTTCAGTTATGACTATGTATTTCTGCCCCTCAAATCCCTTTGAAAATGAGGCTGAGTCTTGTATTGTTCCATGATGGCCCATTATCCCTAATGTAAGCTCTGCATATCATATTTCTTTCTTCCTCCACAGTCTGTTCCCACACAAAGCAGCTTCTCTGTGGTCCATCTGGAGACCCAAACAAATTTTTTTTTCTATCTTTGACTCAATTTAAAATATTATCCATGTATTTACTGCTTCATTTTAACAGTATGGCCCACGTATATTGGATGTTGACAAATATATAGTTAGGCTACAGATATTCTTCAGAGACATATTTATTATCCATTATGCTTCAGATTGTCTATTTTAAAGATGTTCTTAAAATGTTTTTAATTATGATCTGAAACTTGTGAGAACTCGTCCTCAGATCTAAATGACTATTAGGAAAAAAAAACCAAAAAAACAAAAAACTTCCTATTTCTCTATCTCATTTCTTTATTTCTATCTTTCCATGGCTCTATATATGTATTTTGCCATCACACTCATAAAATTCGAAAACAACGCTGGCTTCCAGTGAATCTTCCCATAGCAATATTAGCAAAGTTTCATTGCTGCTGGCCCAGACCATTTCCTTCTGTGTTATGGGCTTCAGTGCACAGTGGAGAGCAACTAGGTCTGCACTGGCACGCATCTGAGGGCCTCTCCACAGAAGTTATTGAAGGAAACAAATCGGGAACCCAATATGTGTTGCTTTTATATCTTTGAAGGAATACTTTTCAGTAGCTGCTAAATGGAAGAGTTTTTTTTCCTTTTTTGTTTCTTTCATTGCCAAGGACAGGAATCTAGCAGAAGCCCAATTTAAAAAGAAAAATTACCTCCAAGATCCATCACCTCAACAGAACTTTCTAAGGAGTCAGGATTTATTGTCAGTGCCAATATTGTGCTGGAGTGGGAGGCGATAATTATAACACATGTACTAAATTTGCACTGAAGAACCATAGAGGTTATACAGACAGAGAGACCTGGATTTGTATCTGAGCTTTGCTTTTTAGTGGTTTTAGACTGAAGTCTACTTGAAGCAGACACTGAAATGAGGAAAGGAGCAAGGAGATTCCAGGAAGTATCAGTAGGGAAGAGACTGAGAAGCATAAGAATTTGACAGTGGATGCATTATTCAGCAGAGTTGTGTGCAGCCGAGACTCAGTTCCATGGGAAAGTCAAGAGACAGAGTAGAACAAGCTTCAGTGTTCTCCCACCAGAAAGGCAAAGAAGCTAAATTTTTGCTTCCAGTTTGCACTGGCTATCTTCTGAGTCATATTCCTGAGACCATTAACTCCCTGGCAGCCTAACGAATGAACAGATGAGAAAAACAAAACAAAACCAAAACTGTCAGGTGGGGAGCTGCAGCATGACTGTCAGCACATATTAGAACCTTAGGTGCCATGTAGATTTAGGTGGGCCTCCTACAGTGGCTGCTTTACTAGGCTAGTAACTTAATGTCTTTCACCTTCACCTGGAAAAAAGAGTACAATAGTCAGTAATTCACAGTGTTTTCCAAGTTTAGATGGTATAGCATGAGTAAAATACTTAACCTAATGTTTAATACCAAAGGGCACACACAGAAAAGCATGGCTATATTTCACTTTTAAAAGATAGTGGACAGACAGTATTGTTAAATCTATTTTGGACACTCTTTAAAAAAAAAAAAAGTTTTAAGGCACTCAGTTCCCTAAGCCACATGATGAAACTTCTTGTAAAATAATATTTAAAGTGCTATTATCTAGGGATAGAAGTGTTTTATTTGCAGATAGGGCTAGGTGTAGGGGTAAATTATGAGTCCACTTACTAAGTAGTAAATGTACATTAACTCTTGGAAAAGAAAAGGTCAAGTAGAAGGAAGGGGGAAGTGAATTAATTACAAAGCATCTTGCTAAGTAATTATAAGAACTTAAGAAAAGCTAAAAAAATTATTATGGTGCCACACACTGAATGTGGCCACGTCTGCTTTGAGCAAGTACGTCAGCTTACTTAACTAAGAGAAGAAATAAAGAATACACAAAAGCTGAGAGCCAGAAACAATAAATTTTTTTTTCTTGTATTTTACAGCTGTACCCACAGCATTTGGAGGTTCCCAGGCTAGGAGTTGAATCGCAGCTGCAGCTGCTGGCCTACACTACAGCCACAGCATTGTAGGATCCTTAACCCACTGAGCAAGGCCAGGGATCAAACCCACATCATCATGGATATTAGTCAGGTTTATAACCTGTGGAGCCACAGTGAGAACTCCTCAGTCAGGAACTCCTGAATGAAATCTTTAATTGCCGCCTTGGTTCCTCTCTCTCTCTCTCTCTCTCTCTGTGTGTGTGTGTGTGTGTCTGTGTGTATACACATTTATCCAGCAGAATTGTTTGTGCGTTGTATAGATACTTTTTGTGAGTGCCCGTGTGTGCAAAACCTATGTTTGAGTTTTAAGTTATCTACATGTAAAAATAGAACTTTTCCTTGGATTGCATAGCTATGTACCATTTTATATTCAACAAAACAATAACATGCATAGTACGAAGTAAACCTCAATACAAAATAAAACAACTTTCAGATCATTAGAGTATTTTATTTGCTATAATTAGGTAACTTAAATGCTCTTCCTAGGAGTATTTCAGATTCAAAGTTTAATAGGAGGTTCATCTGGGGTTTGAAATTTGTTGGCATACAGTTCCATATTACCAACATTTATAGCAACATGGATGGACTTAGAAATTATTATGCAAAGTGAAACCAGTCAGACAATTAGACAGCAACACCCAGTGATACCGCTTACATGTGGAAACTAAAAGACACAATGAACCTTCTTACAGAACAGACAATGACTCACAGACATTGGAAAACCTTGGTTTTTCAAATAAGACAATCTGGGGGGGGTGGGGGGATGCACTGGGGGTTTGGGATACAAAATCTGTAAAATTGACTTGTGATGATTTATGCACACCTATAATTGAAATAAAATCCATTAAGAGAAAAAAAAATACAGTTCCATATGAAACAAATAAAAGGAGGCAGCGATCTGCATTCAAAATATGGCTGAGTCCTTAATGGACATTGGGCAGTAACATAATCTCTGCATGCCTGAGTTTCCAGAGTTACATGGTGAGAGTCCTAATTGTTACCTTGGGCGAAAGATGCCTTTGCTCTTCCACTTAACCGTGATCCAGTTCTTCCTGGTGCTTATAGCATCGTAACTGAGATAATTCATTTGATCAGTGCGCCAATAGGATTTTTATAGTCCAGCACATGAGAATGGGATGGTTTCTACACATGGGCTATGCTGTATAGATTGCCAGTACTTTTGCGTATATATTCCTTCATTCATAATGTTTATCAATGACTGTCACATGTAGGACTCTATTCAGCAACTGCCGTAAAAATATGGTTAGAACCTAGCCGTAGTCCAGAAGTTGATTATTTTAATAAGGAATATGTGTACAAAGTCAACAGTGTAAATAATTAGAACGAGTGCTGTTGAAGATGTTTGGAAGAAAAAATATCAAGAAGTAATGGTTATAATATATACAGGTGAGACTCTTGGTGGCAGCAGTGTATATGAAGGTAAAAACCACAACCTGGAGCCAAAATCTGTGGATTTGAACCCTAGTTCTGCCACTTAAGTCTCAGTATGACTTTGGGAAAGCCATTTACTGTATGCTTTAGTTTCTTCATTTTTAAACGGAGGTTATTGTGGAGAATACATTTTTCTTTAACACAGAGCAAGCAATTAGTACAGTATGGAATGTGGCAAAAGCTAAGTGTTAACCTTTATTATTATCCACTAAATTTTGAATGAAGTACTTTATGACCATCAGTTAATCCTATCAGTACTATGAGTTAAGGCTACCATCATCTTCATCTTATAGATGAGTGTAATTGGTTTCAAGACATTAATTTACCTCATTTTGCACAGATAATACACAGCTAAGATAGATTTTCTTCTCCCTTACCCCGATTCAAACTCCTAACCAGAGCGCTCTTTGACAAAGTAAGCAAAGTAAGGAGTAAAGTTGGGATCGTGTTTTTGTTGGAAATTCATACTTTGGCAAATAAAAGATGCAGAGTGAAAAATAAGGGTTAATAATCTTGTAACTGTGTCTGGAAAACTGTAAGTGGAGTTTGCTAATCCATTCAGAAGGCCCTGGTATGTTTGGTTGATAATGAAATAATGGTTAGAACTAAGTTGTATCCAATACTGATGAAATTAAAAAAAAAAACTCTTTTTAACATGAGTTCTTGCCTTCCCCCATGTAAGACTGAAATACATACTTAAAAGGATAATGCCAAAATATCTCTGTTGTTGGTGTTATTGCTGCTGTTGACCTAAGATTCTGAATTAGCTTAGGTTCCAGAAATCAAGGGAGGTCTCAGGAGATAGGATCTGACAAGCCAATGTCTGAATTCTAAGCAATCTTCTGTGAAAGTTCGGAAAAGCAAATTGGCCAATTCTCATTGGGTAAAGCTAGAAAAATGATCATGGAAGATCACCTTTATCCCAAGGCTGTGAAAAAATGTATAAACTACCATCTTCTTTAATGAGTGCTTCATTGATAGTAGGTTTAAATTCCCTTTGCTCAGTACCTTTTATTTTACTTCCTTTAAAACTCATTATTCCCTAGGTGGCTATTCACTCAGTTACTTGTTTTGAGAAACAAGTCATTAAACATATCCAGGAGTAAGCAGTAAATATACTCAAACTGACCCATTGTACAGGAAGTACATAATCAGTGATTAAAGATGGGTTAATAAGACCCCTTGAATCTTGAGTGGGAATTTTCCTTCGCTATAGCAATTAACATGTTTGAACAAATTGAATAAATCATCATAGCAAGTTCAACTTCAATTACCATTACAAATGTTTGCATTTATTTTTTGCAGTACAATTAACATCTGCTTAGTATGTTAAGAACTGCTTGTGTTTAGATATTAATCAGATATCTTTTAAAGCTCTTATAGTTATTTACTTCGGTAAGCTAGGCATAAGCATAATGTAACTTATACCACTACATGACTCACCTCTCATGTAATTGTTGGAACCATAACCATAGATTCACTTGTGTATTCATTTATTCATTCATCCAATAACATGCTGTATCAGAAACCAGTTATTTTTTAAAATAACAGATTATTCCTGCCTTTCTGGAAGGATGTCTGCCCCTCTATTTTATTCCAGAACCCCAAAAGACAAAGGTTCTGGGGGATCTGTCATAGCAAGCAAAATTGGCCTTGCCTATAAAGCTTCTTCCAACTCTCAATATCCCTATAATGCTTTGATCATAGTTTATTAGTTATTAGTATATTTATTGTAATATTTTTTACGTGACCCATTCCAATGGATTGTGAATTTCCAAACAATATTGAAGGCTTTATTCTAGTTTGTATCACCGTTTTATAACAAGCTGTCTGGAAAATAATAGGCATACACAAAATCTATTAAAAAGAGTGAATTGCCTACTGGTATGATCTGTTGTTAAGAATGTAGACGTTGTCTCTTTAAATTGAGTTAGACTCTTGGAAAATTCAGTCTTAGGCATTAGAAAGACCTAGGATGAGAAACATAGCTCAGCTCTGTTCTAGCAAATAGGGACAATTTGCATAACATCTGACCCTTATCCCTATCATAGGAATTATAGACTGGTAGAAAGCATAGAATAATCATGAATATTACACAAGACAAACATAAAGTGTTTTAGCACAGTTTATGGGATGAAACAAGTACTTACAGGTGGAATTTAAAAACTCTTTAAGGTAGAAACCAGAAAAACCTTGAAAGTGAGGTGGCATTTGCACAAAATCTATACCAGTCTCAAGAATTATCTCCAAGGCACACTACTTTTCCAAATCCGCTAGAAGGAAATATTAAAGTAGAGCATTCTTAGGTTCACTTGGAATCTTCCAGTTATGTGGCTCTGGAGAACAATTTCACTGACTCTGCAGAAGCTTCTTGGCCTTGTTTGCATGTGACTTAGGGGAATTATTTGAATTTCAGTAGTTCTGTCCGGATCCTTGTGTCTCAGAGGTATAGTATGTTTTCCCTGACTCAACCAGTGGTTGAAAGGATGTAAAAATAGTTTGAAAGGCAGTTTTTCTATCAAATGGAAGAAAGAGGGGCTGAGCCAATTCCTGAGCTAAAGTCAGAAAGCAAGCAACTGCAATGGTAATATTTCTCTTCTTCTCCTGGATGGGGAAAACAGCCACTTTGCTGGCTAAGAAGGGTACTAGAACAATCTAGAGCTAGTATTGATACGAGAGTTTACTTTAATGCAGTATAGCACAGTCACTGCCTTTGATAGCATGCTGAGAGAGAGGTTAGTCTACCTGGTTAGGTTACCACCAGTGACTGGGACCTCGATATCTCATCTTCATATGCCTTTTATCTTTCATTTGGTTGTTTACTTGTTTATTTTCCTTTTCCTTTTTTTTTTTTTTTTTTTTTAGTAAGAGCTTCTGAGATGTCTCTCAGTAATGCTTACCTTCTGGTATTCATGGCTTCTCCTCCTAAGTCCAGGCTGGATCTAATAAGTTGTTCCCAAAAAAGAAAACAATGGGATATGACTCCTGAGATTAGGTTATGAAAGCCTTTTGTCTTGCTCAACCTCTCTTGCTTTCTCATTTGCTCATTGTAATGGAAGCTAGGTGCCATATTGTTAATTGTTCTGTGGAGAAGCCCACATGGCAGGGAAATGGGAGATGCATCCAGCCAATACCAGAGAGAAACTAAAGCCTTCAGTCCAATGACCCAAAGGAACTGATATGGTCAATAAAAATAGTTTAAACTATATGAAAGTGAAAACATAAGTCAAAATTTTGTGGGATTCAACAGAACAGCGTTTAGGGGAAAGTTTAGAGCATTTCATTTTATTTTAGAAAAAAGAAAGATCTCTAATCAACAAAAAGGTTTCCAAGATAAAGCAAACGAACAAAAAACTAAAAAAATGTGAATACAAAGCAAATACAAGAAACAAATTAATAAATACAAAAGCAAAAATTAATGAATTAAGGAAGCTCCCATGTGGCTCAGGGGATTAAGTATCCAGTGTTGCCCAGCTGTGGCACAGGTCACAACTGTGATGTAGGTTTGACCCCTGGCCTGGGAACTTCCATGTCTACAAGCACAGCCAAAAAAAAAAAAAAAAAAATTAAATAAAAATAGAAAATAATATATAGAGATCAGTGAAAGCAGAAGCTGGTTCTTTAAAACATGTAATTTGATAAACACCTAGTAAGGCAGATATAAAAGAAATAAATTATAAATATTTGTAATGAAAGTATAAATATCTTTTCAAGATCCTGACTCTGGGTTTTTAAAACATATACCCAGGAGTGAGGTTGCTGGAGTGTATGATTGTTCTACTTTCGGTATTTTTAAAAAACTCCACACTGTTTTCTTAAGTGACTGTACCATTTTGCATTCCCATCAACAATGTGCAGGGTTTTCAGTCTGTCTCCATCCTTGCCAACATCTGATACTTTATTTTTTAGTAATAGACATCCTTATTGGTAGGAGGTCCTACCTCATGGTTTTGATTTGCATTTTCCTGATGATTAGTGATTTTGAGCATCTTTTTACATACTTGGTCGTTTGTACGTTATCTTTGGAGAAATATCTACTGAAGGCTTTTAGCCATTTTTAACATTTTGTTACGTATGTGTATGTGTGTGTTTGTGTGCATTTGCTGCTGAGTTCTCAAAGTCCTTTAAATATTATGGAAATTAACTCGTTATCAAATATGTGTGTGGCACATATTTTTCACATTCTGTGTGTTGCATTCTCACCCTGTTGATTGTTTCCTTTATTGATCAGAAGCTTTTTAGATTGGTGTAGTTCTAGAAGTTCAGTTGTGTCTTGTTTTCTGTGCTGTGAGTGTCATATTCATGAAATCACTGTCAGGATCTATATCATAAACTTTTTCTGTTTTGTTTCTTCTAGGATTTTTAAAGTTTTAGACCTTATGTTTAAGTTTCTAATCCATTTTGAGTTAATTTTTGTGTATGGTAGTAGAGAGGTGTCGAATTTATCCATATTTTTGCATATGGACATCCAGTTTCCCCAGAGTCAATTGTTAAAGAGATCCTTTTCCTGTTGTGTATTCTTGGCACCCTTGACAAAGATCATTGTGTGTGGGTTTATTTCTGAATTTTCTATTCTGTTCCATTGTATCTGTAAGCCAGTACAATACTGTTTTAATTACTGTAGCTTTATAGCATAAATATGTAAATAATAATGTAACAATGATATAACATAAATGTGTATATATATATATATTTATATATAATGTATATATATACGAAAACAGCAAGTGTGAAAGTGTAATGTTTCAGTTCTTTTCTTTCTCAAGATAAGTGGCTATTATGAATCTTCCATTGTTCAATATCCATTTTAGAATTAATTTCTCTATTTCCATAAAAAATACTATCTGTATTTTGATGGGAATTGAAACCAGGATCTTGAAGAGGTACTTGCTCTGACATGTTTATTGAAGCATTATATTGTAGCATTATTCACAATAGATAAGATATGGAAACAACCCAGATGTTCATTTACAGATGAATGTATAAAGAAAATGTGGTATATTCATTCAAGGAGATATTATTCAGCCTTAAAAAAGTAAATCCTACCATTTGTGACAACATATTCGCTGAATAAATATTTTTCAAGTAGGACCTGAAAAATATTTATTTAATGAAATAAGTCACAAGGGACAAGTATGCATGACTCCAATTACATAAGTTATATAAAGTAATCAAACTTATATAAACCAAAAATAGCATGGTTGCCATGGGATGGAGGAAGAAGGGAATGAGAAGTTGTTACTCAGTGCACATAAAGCTTCAGTATACAAAGAAATGTGTTATACAACATTGTGCCTATTTTTAATACACCGCTATGCATTTAGGAATTTAAGAGGGTAGATTTCACATTGAGTGTTCTTAGTGCACACACACACACACACACACACACACCAAAACCCAACAGAACACAAGGAGTCTTTTGAAAGTATTGGATATGAATATTATTTTGATTATGGTGATGGTATAATGAGTGTATGCAAGTACTGAAACGCATCAACATGAATATACCATTTCTTACATATCATTTACACCTTAGTAAACCTGTAAAAAAATTAGAAATGAAAGAAAGGATATCATTATGGACCCATAGACATTACAGAATACTAAAGGAATACTACAAATAACTCTGTGATCATAAACAATAATTTGTATGTAATAGACCATTTCTTAAAGTATGACAAGCCATCAAAATCACTAAAAATGAATAACTTGACTAATTCTAGAATTATTTTAAAAACTGAATTAGTATTTAAGATGTCAGTTTTGTTTCAGACCTTTTGCAGAGGCATTTAGAATTGTTCCCATATGCAGTACTCAGTGGCTAGACTGGAAACTAGCTGGTGCTGTATTCTGTAGGCCAGTTCTTAAAAGCTAGTGAATGCTTTTAAAATCAGAACTGTGCAAGGGCAGCTTATGAGGGATCCCAGGAGTTCATAGACAGTGGTATGGTTTTCCCTTTCTTGAATTCCTCCTTCTGGAAGTTATCTGCCCTGCTTTATCACCCCTGGGGCTCTCCTTTCAGTCCTTCCGTTTTATTCTGTCATATCCTTCCTGCAAATGTACCTGCATTTGAGACCAAATGCTAAGAGATAAGAGAAAAAAAAATTATCAGGAGGTTTACTTCACACCATTGAAATAAAAATTCCTCTAATCGGAGATGAAGTTTCCCCTTCCTGAGAGCTTTAGATGCCTGTGGACTGTCTTAGGCACAAGAAAAAATAGAAAAGAAAAATAATAGCAAACAGGAGATATCTTCCAGTCTTCTGAGCACTAGGAGATACCTTTCCAATATTCACATGACAGCTAGAGGGCTTCCTTTTTATCCCTCTCTGCCTGGGCTGACACTCACTTCCTAATTTGGGCTACCTTGGGTATAGGCTGAGAGACATTAGAGGAAGAAAGATACTGCTGTTGTTCACTCTGAATTCTTGTCTTCTTCCTCAAACTGCTTGCTTCTCTTTAGTGTTCAGAATTTTCAGATAGCTGCTATATTTATTTTGTCTAGGTTTTAGTGCTAATTCAGTGGGGGGGGGAACACATTTTCTACTTAAAGATTAAATGTATCAAAATTCAAGTTTTCCCTAATATTCTTTTATATTGTGTTTGTTTTAAAGTAGCAAACCTTCTATACTATCACTGCCAAAAAGCATGTTTTAAATTTCTTTATACACATTTAGTCTTTAAAAGAATATATATTCTACTTGTAAATAAAATGTATGATACAAATCCAGAATACGTACTGCTATGACACAACCTGAAGTAGTATAAATATTCTCACAGTATGAAAGTGCATCATATTGTCTGATAAATGTGACAATAGGTTTTGCTTGCCTCATGTAGGAAATGTAGAAGTAAAATTGGAAAACGTGTCACAAAACCTTTGATGAATGTTTGTTATTTTGAGATTTATGGTTGTGGATCTTGACTCAGTTATTTTGAGATTTATGGTTGTGGATTCTTGACTCAGAAGAGGTCTGGTTCGCCCACTGAACTGCAGTTACTGTCTGGATTGTGGCACCAAGCTCTAACTCAACAGTAATATTCACCAGATGCTTGGGGTATAAAAAAGAAAAGTCATCAAAATCAATATGAGTCTATTTTTATAGAAAACTGTACTTCATAAATAACACTCTCTCCATCTTACAAGTTCAGAACACAGAAGTTTCTTCATTCTAGAGTTTGTCAAACCTCTCTGTCTACATACTTCCTCTTTCACAAATTTAGAATTCAATTTGTGAAATGTTTTTGAATATCAATAAAATTATTTGTGGACCAAAAGTTAGGCTGTAGAAGCCCAGTGTATCAAGAGACAAGATATATTTCTAAATCTTTTATTTGATCACACAAGAACCATTAGGTATAAAATTTATTCAGATAATACTTACTGTATATGCGTACTAGGTACCAGACCCTGACATGTAGAATTAGTCTCTAAAATAAATATGTTTCATCCAGGATAAGGATTAAAATCAAGAGGTGTTCATCTTTGTGGGACAATGTCAGATAACTTGCTTTGTTAAATCTAGTTTTACTTGAATATTCTGTCATTTGCAATCATTGAGGTCTGTTTTTGCACAGAAGTGTTCATAGAGGAGATAATGCCTGACATGGATCTTGTAGGAGATAGCTGAGTTGGGGACATTTCCTGCAGTGGAAATAATATATGCAAAGAAAATGAAGTATGTGTATGAAGTGTGTTCTTGTACACACACACACACACACACACACACAGAGTGTCAAAATAGAAGTAATGATCAATGGTAGTGAAAAGGTAGATAGAAAGAGAACTAATTGTGAAAGACTTTTTTAGCATCTTCACTACAAGGCATTAGGATTAATTATGTCATTTTAAGTATGTGTATTTGTATATGTGTGTGTGTTTTGAAATATGATTACATTCTTATTTTTATTTTTTTATTTTTTTATTTTTTTTATTTTTTTTGTCTTTTTGCCTTTATCTAGAGCCGCACCCGCGGCATATGGAGGTTCCCAGGCTAGGGGTCTAACAGGAGCTGTAGCCACCGGCCTTCGCCACAGCCACAGCAACGCGGGATCCGAGCCGCGTCTGCAACCTACACCACAGCTCACGGCAACGCCGGATCCTTAACCCACTGAGCAAGGCCAGGGATCGAACCCGCAACCTCATGGTTCTTAGTCGGATTCGTTAACCACTGAGCCACGATGGGAACTCCAACATTCTTATTTTTAGAACGTGGAAAGCATCAACTGGATGGCGAGATGGAAGAGATAGCTTGATTGGTTAGTAGATTTTGACAATAGTCCAGAAAAGGAAAGCATACAAAATGACTAAGGTCATCGGTAAAATTAAAAAGAACTTCATGTTATTTAAATTAGCTTTTCAGGTTTTCTGTAATATAATTTTATTTTTTATATTTTTTATTTATATTCATTTAAATATATGATAAAACTTTATAAATTATAAAAACTGATGTCTCTACATTTACATTCACTTTGGGGATTTTTTTAAAGGCAGATTTTTCAATAAAAATAGCAGAAAATCTATACTGAAGCAAAAAACTTTAACCCACTGAGTTTCTTTTACTGTGTTTCTCCAGTAGGGATAATAATATCCACCCATCTGGACTCTAGAAATGATGTCAGGATTGTTTAGTTGGGACTAGAAAGTATATTTTTCTGGAATTTGCTTATCAGAGCACAAAATGGTAAAAAAAAAATCATTTAAATATGAGTCTTAAGACTTTCATGACTGATCCATGGAGATCAAAATGGACCAGTGTCCAAAGGGCAGAAGTGGGGACAATAAATGAAACTAGTGCTTAGTTGTTCAGTTAAATGGAGTGGAAACAAGGGCGACAACAAAAAAGTCATTGCCCTGAAAATTGTTCTTGTTCATATTCCTAGAATGGCAAGATGTAAGACCGGCCTGTTATTTTTACCAGCAAGGTATTAGGGACATGCATATTTTAGGTTAAAGATGCAGGTATCTGGGGGACTGTCATTAATTTTTCATTATATCATTATGTCATGGAATTGATTTGGCAAGGACAAGTTAGTGTTGGCTGTTGATATAATCACTGTTGTTGTTTTGATTATATTAAAACAGAAGAAACTGTGTAGCTATGAAAGCCTTTAAACAACCGAAGTGTTATTAGAATAAACAACTCCAATATATGTGTTTAACTTTATTCAACTAACCTCTGGGATGTTTACTAGAGATTTTATGGGCAATCAACTGATCATTTGTATAAGAAATTTTTATATCTTTTAAATCATGTATTGGTTCTTTAGCAAGACCTGCAAGATTTTGTTAGACTCATTAGCTTTTCCGAAGAGTATGGCTGAGTAAAATTGGCTGAGACAGCTCTATTGTGGAATTTGGTTCTGATTTGTTTGCTCTGAAATCATTTTTAAGACTTCTGGTGTCAAATTTGCAGAAAAGAGGCTTACAGTTAATATTAAAGTGTGATTTTGCTTTCTGTCTGATAGGGCCCAGAGGTGCAAATGACAAGAGACTTTAAAACTGTTGTGATAAATCTGCCCCATCCACTTAGCTTGCTAACTAAAATTTGACACGTAACCCATTCTACTTAAAAAGTGCTCTGTAGTTTGACTTTTATCGTCTTTATTGAACAGTTGTTATGATTTTCATCCCAAAGTTAATTAGTAGCAAAGAATATGTTTGAACACAGATTCTCTGGCCGTATTTTGTTGCCTCCCTCACCCCCTTGCCAATTAACTTATTTCAGTTGTGAAAGTAGTCACTGAAATCAAAGATCAACCCTATGCAGTCATTTCTTAGGAAACAGTTGCCATGTCTTTGTACTTCTGCTCCTCCCACCTCAGAAGCCAAAAAGCCCAACACTTTTTCTAGTATTTTCTGGAACTGGCCCATGGCATGCAACTTGGCCTCTTTATGGAAGCTGATATTTTTGTCCAGGACTTGGGACCTTGAGTAAGGAATACAAAGCACAGAGACAGTTCAGAATTCATTTTGAAGTGGGGGCAGTAGCCCCATTACCTGAAATGAGAATCAGGTGCAGAAGCAATGGTGGACTCTGAAGGAGGCTAAAGACCAGCCTCTTTCATTCTCTTGCTTCCCTATGAACTAGCTAATTTCCTTCTATTAAATTTACGTGCCTCTTTAGTTAGCTAGTCAACTTCTACTTTTTACAAACAGAGACTTAATACAAATATTTTAACTCCTATAGGTATTACAGAACATCAGTATGTGTTGCCAAACTTTCCGTGCAGCAGGATACATATTTTCAGCACTTTAGTGTCACAAATATGATTAAAACGCCATCCTGTATCACTGACTTCCAGAATATTGTCTTGATCCAAAAGTTTTAAGTTTTATACACACACTCTAGCTGAGATTAATGTACCCATTATAAATTTATTTTAACACAGTATTGACCAGACTTAATATACTTAGCATAATGGGACATGACTTCAAGAAGCAGACAGCAAATGATTAGTATTTATTTAAAAGCTAAAAGAAAAATATCTGTCTCTTTATAGAAAGTATTATGTGATAGAAATGTATTCTTATTTACTCAAAATATCCAAGCACATTGTTAGTTAATGGAAAACACTGGTGATTTGAATTATATCGTTATTTTAAAGAAATGATTAACATCAACAGAATTATAAGCATAAAACTTTTCTGCCTTTTTTTCTTTCACACCAAATATAGTGGTACTTTCTAGGCCAGGATTGTTAAAATTATTAACTAATGAGTATTTTAATCTCAGTCAGTGTATGTGTAAGTGTACATAAAACTCAGAGCTTTTGGATCAAACAAAATATTGTGTATTTGAACAGAAATCATTTAATGTAGACAGTCTTCTGGAACTAACTGTATACCAGTTTGTCATTTATTAACACACTCTTTGTTATGCAAGCCTTAAACTGGCCATAGCAAGAAGCTTACCGTAGTATCTGACAAGAAGGTGCTTCTGTCTAGGGTTGAAATCTTGAATGGGTGACATAAAGACCCAGAGAAATTTCAGAATCCAGGGTGAAGGTTAAAAATATGTATTATGACATGATATAAAACAGTTTTGTCTGAGGCCCAGGTGCACCCACTTCTGTACATTGCAGACGTGTATTTTATTGCTATTAACACCTTGAGTACGTTATCCCTTAATCTCCTAGTTCTGTTTCCTCATTAGCAACGTGAAAATATAATTGCTACATCTAATTCATATGCTATTTTGAGGATTAAATTAGTTATTGAATATAGAATGTTTAACCAAATGCTTAACACATAGTGGATGGTTTGCAGCTGTTGGTTGCTATCCCCATTGGTATTACTCTTTTGTTTCATCTGTCACTAATAGTTATTTTTCTTCCTCTCTAATATATTATTATTATGAGACTAGCCGAATTTAGAGAAGCTAAAATTTAGTGAATATCTAAATAAAGAGATGAACTGTATTTAAATAAAAGTCATTATGCCTATTTGGAGCCATGGAGAGCATTATAACTCAGTTGTAATTATTCAGTGTTCACAAGTGAGTTCACACGAAATAAGTTTCTAGAACTGTTAATGGTTAAAAAAAATTCAGATTAATGAATATATTAATAATGATTGTTTCTACCAGAGGCCATTATTCCTGACTAAAAACTATATGAATAGTAGCAACGGAGAAGAAAAATTTTAGGTCATATATTATAGTGTTCTTGCAAAATTTTTTCTCTTGAGAAGCATAGCCTCCAGGAATGAATTAAAATGTAGTATTTTTAAAGACACAGAACTGCTGACAAGCTAATTGGTATTAAGTAACATAGAATCAGGGAGAATTTCAATCTTCTCTTTTAGTAAAATTAAATGAAAAATGGAAAACCCAGAAAGAGATGGGTTGGACTTGTTGGGTCTCAACATTTGTTATATAAAATAACTCAAGTAATCAGGTTAAATTGGCTACTTCCTGGAATATTTCTAGAAGGATTTTAAATAAACAGAAAATGATGATTCCAGCTAGGAATAAAAGGCACTTGATAGATGATTGACTCTAACAGGCAAATATAATAAAGTTCTATTAAGCATAGGGATGGTAGACTCATCACAAGTTTGTTTGCTTTTTTTTGATGACTTTTTTTTAGTCCATTCAGAATACTCCCCTATCGTCTTCCTCGTTCTTAACTGAAAAGATCTTTGATGAAATCCAAGCCCACTTCTTTTTTTTTTTCCTTTTATTTTTCCATTATAGCTGGTTTACAGAGTTCTGTCAATTTTCAGCTGCACAGCATGGTGACCATGGTGACCACTTCTTAATCAGCAGAAGTACATATAAGGAGAGGAGCTCTTACTACATCTCATAGGGTACGTTTGGACTCTTCTATACCAGGTACTAGATCCTCTCTCGTACTGACCTGGGGCAGAGACACCTACTGAAGCACCTCCATTAACTTCCAACAAATCTAGGAAATCTTCTAAATGACAGTTCTACATCTCTTAGCCTAGGCTTTCCATCCACATCAATACCAGCAAGCAGGGCTCATGCATCCAAAGACATTCATGAAGATGTAGAATATTTTCACTGCCTGCAGCAAGTCCTGCATTGAAACAAGAGGCAAAGTGACTATCTAATGCCCATTTTCTGCTTAAATAATTTCTTCCTGTGTAGATGCCTCCAGATCTTTACTGAGAAACTCCTCTTTTGTTTGAGCAAGAATGCCAAAACTGACTCCCAATCTGTCATGTTTCAGTCTCCAGAGATTTTGATTGTATAGCCCCTATAAAAGAGAACATATTCCATGCAGAGCTATAAACAAAACTCTTAGAATGTACATTTCCTGGAAACCAAATAATTTATCCCTTGTATAATAAAGTAAATGTATCTACTGAACTGCACCACCAATCATGCCCTATTTATAAGTTTTCCAACTTCTTATTAAAAAAAAAAAAAAAAAACTTTCTTCCCGAGTTCCTGCCTTGGCTCGGCAGAAACGAATCTGACTAGCATCCAAGAGGAGTCAGGTTCAATCCCTGGCCTCGCTCAGTGGATTAAATATCCTGCATTGCTGTGGCTGTGGGGTGTGCCAGCAGTTACAGCTCCAACTCGACCCATAGCCTGGGAATCTCTGTAAGCTGCAGGTGCGGCCCTAAAAAGACAAAAACAAAACAAACAGCAAAAAACCTTATTTCTTTATATCCATTTCTCTTGGTCCACATATCATTATCTCTAATCAAGTATAAGGATTTTTTGGATATTAGTTCTTTGAATTCTTACATCAAACCTGTGCACATGATGTTACAAATTGTTACAAAATAGTCACGCATACACACTCGAACGCTGCTAGGGACATTAGCAGAGTCAAGGGTGGTTAGAAGGTGAGGTGATCGATATCTAGAAAGGTGTAAATTTATCTGTAAGTCTAAAGTTCTTTTTCTCATTTTTCAAAGTGAGAAACAGAATAAGGGAGGTTAAATAAATAAGTCTTCCGAGATTGAGCTGTAAATAAAAGACAATGTTTTTTTACTTTTTTATGTCCTGCCCACTGGATATGGAAGTTCCCAGGCCAGTGATTGAACCCACACTGCAGCAGCAACCAGAGCTGCTTCAGTGACAATGACACTTAACCTGCCATGCCACAAGGAAACTCCAACAATTCTGGGATTTGAACTTAAATTATTATATTACTCTTTCCAGTGCATCCTCATCAATATTTACAGATGAGCATCTGCTTGAATGATTCTCTGGGGAAAGAAATGTAACATTGAGTCAGTCAATAGAATTCCAAGAAATAATCTCTACTTAATTATATTTGAGAATTTTTTCTTAAATATTTTAAACTACCTTTAGGTAGTTTCTCAGCATGCCCCCCACCCCTGCCCACTGTGAATTTATGATCCAGGCTAATTTCAAATTCAGTTATCTGTAGTCTAATGTATAACCAGGAAAAAGGAATGGCTAGTGAACTTCAAATCCGTTATGCAATACTAGTTAAATAAATCCCCACATTCTCCTAAAACGGACTAGTAACAAGAATTGCAGATGGTCTGTATTCTGTTATTAATGTGAGAGACCTAATCCCATACTAAAAATATAGTACATAAGTGAATCTCCTTGGGAAATCAAGAAGAAATTGAGCATGTCCGTTGCTGTCAGCCTGACCTTCAAGATATAACAAGATTCCAAATTACTTAAATTTTTCAGAAACTCAAAGAAATAATGTAAGCATTTCAAAATTGAAAAACCAAAAACCTAACAAAACAAAACACATACGCAAACAAATAAAAAAAAAAAACGCTCCTCCTCCCATAATTCAGAATCTAGCTGTATAATGTTTAAAGTCTAGGAGTTATTTTTCATACCTACAGTAATGCTTAAGAACCATATATCTTCTAAAAAATCTCCAACCAAATTTATCTCTAAATACCCTATTTGTTAGCAAATGATCAGACTTGAAGTCCACCAAAAGAGACTATAGACATATTTCATAATGTCTAATTAATCTGAATGTGTGTAGGAGATTTGAAGGTGTTAAATCTTGTTTATTCAATTCAAGGCTTTTATATTCTTTCTCAGAACTCAACAGTGAGATAATCTCTTGCCCAGGGAGTGCCTAGAATATGGCATGAGAGCAAACACATACATATGATATTTCCTGTACTGCACTTGCCACTGTTTTTTTAAACCGGAGAGTTACCTAAGAGACAGGGATTATCACTGCCCTGTCTTACAAATTCTGAAACTAAAGCAAACTGAAGCAAAACATTGTTTGGTAATGAAAACAAAACTCTCTGAATGGGGAATAATGGAGGTAGAATTTGAACCCAGGCCATCTGGCTTCATACTCTCCTTTTCTTCCCTATACCATGCTATTATACCACGCTGCATTCTTGAGGATATGTTCTTTCTTCTGCTGTATTATGATGCAACAAGAATTTCAAGGTCCTTCCATGAATTGTTCAGTAGAATGCCATTAAAGAGATTTGGATTGTATGAAGGTCAATTTGAATCTAAACCCTGACATACCATTGACTAGTTATCTCTTTAATCATCATTGTTTTTATTATAAAATATTGATGCTTGTACCAACTATAGTCATGTGTTGAATATTAAAACCATAGACATCCATTGAAAGAAAATGTGTATGTGACTTAGGATCTGGAACATACTTAAAAACTGTAATTATTTTCCATGAATATTTGTTTTCCAGCTGTTAAACTAGATGAAATAAACTATTTTTATTCTTCCAAGAGAATAGTATACATCTTGAATCATATTCCACATTAGTTGTGAAAAATAAAGCAGTCCTCTTCCTTTAATTTAGTCTAGGTAAAAGAAGAAACTTGGTATTAGCAGGAAGGAGATGAGATAAGATCTAATTTGCTTTACATTGCATGTGCTCTACAGTAGAGCTATCATCAAAGAGCAGAGTGTGAGAATGCTGAGCAGCATCAGGAAAAAATATTTTTTTTAGTTTTATTCTAAGAGGAGACAGTGCAGAATTTGTTCTTTGTACTAGGAGAAAGCCAAATAAATCTGGGAAAAATATTCTAAGAGCATCACAAAACCCTGGAACCTCTCCTGAACATTTTTGCAGAGATTTCAATCCCTTCTCAAACAATGACACATGCATTATAAAACAGGAAGAATGGGCCATTTGAGTGTCCACTTGTATGGGAGGAAATGTGTAAATGACATTGCAAGAACAGACTCTTAAAGCCTTTATTGCCACTTTCCCATGACATAGATAAATGTTCTGAAGTGTGGTTTTCATTGCATAAGGGCTTTTGAGACAAAGTGGGACAATGTGACAATTATGGAGCCTCACTTGTGCTCATATCCATTAGTTAATTGTGTGATTTTGGACAATCTCTATAAAGTCCAATTTTCATACATGCCATGGGATTAATGAGAAAAATAATGACACTTCTCTTAAGGAGTGCAAAGCTGGATAAGAGCATATGCTGTGGACTTTATTAATGGGACTTAAGGAATAAAGAAGACGGAATTCTTCAGATATCACTGAGCAGCTAAGATGTACAAAGCACCATACTACAAAGAGGAGATAAAATAATTAGACATTTGTGAAAATGTTGTTGATGATTGGAAAGTATGGAAGAGTTTTGTGTTTGGCAGACTAGGAAAAGTCAGGTGAATTAGCTTTTATAGAGATCAGTAGAGGGTTTAGAGATTCAGTGGCATTTATTGGGGTCTTTGGTAATGATAGAAGGGGGATCTGGTCTACTGGAGGCACACGGTGTGTTTTGAAGAACAGAGTTGAGGAAGGAGGTGAAAAGACTTGGAAAACAGGCTTCATAAAAGAGGTTAGACTTTGGACAAATATAATTTCATGCTGAACCATTTAGGTTCTCTGAATATCCCTGAATAAATTTTACATATATATTTTAACTTTACCAGATAAATTTTCTGATGTTAAAGATAGCATACAGTGATGTATTTCCTGATATAGTCATCTTCTGTTTTCCTTCCAAAAGCCATTAACTAAGCCATAATGAAAAAAAAATTACTACAGGCGCATCTGGAGTTTTCCAAAGGTACTTCTGAGGAATTCCTAAGAACGGATTTATTCTAATGAAGTGTGAAACAAGTGTTAAAATGTACCTCAAAGGTACTCTTAGTTCTATCCCCTCTTGTTTATTCCTCCCATGGAGTTATTCAAGCCTATAAAAGTTGTTTATTATCATTAGTGTTGTTGTTGATGTTGTTGTTAATATTGTCTGTGGAAATACTACCCTACTAGACCAACAGATTATTTCAGATTTCTTATTTCCTTCTTTCTTATTTTCCCCTTTATTTTCTCGTGCATGATCCTGAGATTGACTTTAATTTTTGATGAACTCTTTCTATTATTTGACCAAAATTCACCAATATTAAAATAAGATTTGGATTCTGTTTTCTTTAAATTACTTTATATATACAAAAGTAGGTAGGCAGGCAGATATAGGTAGGTAGGAGGTCAGTAGTTAGGTAGATAGGTAGATAGATGGATAGATAGATAGATCCTTTGGTCTCAGATCTTATCTCTGTTCCATGGCTCTAGGCATCTCAGATGTTCCTTCATCTGTAAAATAAGAGTGGACATCCTTATCTGATACAGTCATCAGGAATATTATTCAAAGTAATATATGTTGATCCCTTAGGCAAGGGACAAGCACATCAGTGGTGTTTGAGAACCATCCATCCATTCTCCTTGATCAATTCTTGACATAAATGTTGTCAATGAGTATCTATATAAGAAAACATTTTAAAATAAGTTAAATATTTAGAAATAACTTTCTATCATAGTAATTTATGATTATCTCATCTGGTGCCTTGAATCATGCCTTGCCTTTGGTTTAGCTCTTGTTGAATTTCCAGAATTTTCAGACCTCAAATTCCAGGTCCTCTTACTCAATTTTCAGATTCTAGGATCCTCTCAATGCTAGTTAGATTCACTTAAAGTCCTGGTGGAAAGGACCCACGGGCTCATACCCTTGTTAGAGACCATATTAAAAAGATCCGGGCCCTTAGGATTATTATATCGTATCACTAATGCTAATAATAGAATCGTTTGAAAATTAACAGTTTTTAGGGAGTAGAAAGTACATTCATATATGCAGCAGTGTCATGCAATTTATGCACCAGAAGACTGGAAGGTATCAGCATCATCTTATAGATAAAGAAACCAAGGCTATAACAGATCGCAAAGCTTTTTGGTGACAAAGTCAAAGTCAAACTCAGGTTTTCTGACTCCAAAGCCTTTGAAAAAATTTTTTTTATTCCAAATCAGGTTGACTTCCATAAACATTTAAACTTTTATGACTGTTAAGACACTTTAGAAATTCACAAGCTCCATTTTTTTTTTTTTACAGTAAGACAATGGAGGCCCAAAGAACAAAGTTCTTGTTTAGATTACATAACACTAATAAAACATTTAATGTGTTTCTTCCTACTCATGTTTTTATTTTGTATAAGAATTTATTCTCAATCTTTCATGAGAAATATTTAGATAACTAGTCCAAATATTCTCTTTTGAGGAGTTCCTGTTGTGGCTCAGTGGTAACAAATCCAACTAGTATGCATGAGGATGTGGGTTCGATCCCTGACCTCATTCAGTGGGTTAAGGATCCAGTGTTGCCATGAGCTATGGTGTGGGTCTCATATGAGGCTAGGATCTGGTGTGGCTGTGGCTGTGGCATAGGATGGCAGCTGTAGCTCCGATTCGACCCCTAGCCAGGGAACTTCCATATGCCACAGGTAGAGCCCTACAAAGCAAAAAAAAAAAAAAAAAAAAAAAAAAATCCTCTTGATTAATGACAGAATCTTTGAGTCTTCCATCCAACTGAGTGTAACACTGGGCTGTCTTTTAAAAAATCTGACTTTCACAAAGAAAAGTAGATCTTAATCCTAAAGTATATCTTGTGAATAATCTTTCAAAGTTTTTCCTTCTTTCACTTAGCATAATTTCTTCAAGGTTCACCCATGCTATATCATATAGCAAGCTTCCCTTCCTTTTTAAGGCTGTATAAAACTCCTTTGTATGTATATACCATACTTTTTTTTACTCATTAAACCATCGATGGACCTTTGGTTTTTTCCATTTCTTGTGTACAGTAGTGTTGCCATGAACATGAGAGTATAAATATCCAAGATCTTGATCTCAATTCTTTGGGATTGTGCACGATTTTATTTATGTAAGGTATCTGAAGTAGTAAAATTCTTAGAAGAAGTTTATTGGTGTTTGCCAGGAGCTGGAGGGAGGAAGAAATTGGGAGTTGTTGTTTGATGAGTATTTTGATTGGATTGTTCGGGGGTTTTTTTGTTGTTGGAACTATATGGGTTTTTTGTTGTTTGCTGTTGTTGCACTGTATTCATTGTCTGTATATTTGGGAGATTAAGTCCTGCTTGGTTGCATCATTTGCAAAGATTTTCTAGATGAAAATGTTCTAGAGATTGGCTTTACATCAATGCGTGTATAGTTAACAGTATTCTCCTGTACACTTAAAAATGTGTTCAGGAGGTGGATCAAATAAGCTGTTGCTGTGATTTATGTAAAAGAGCATTTGTCCTATGTTTTCCTCTAGGAATTTTAGAGTATCTGGCCTTACATTTAGGTCTTTAATCCATTTTGAGTTTATTTTTGTGTATGTTGTTAAAGAATGTTCTAATTTAATTTTTGTACATGGCAGATGTCCAGTTTTCCCAGTACCTCATAATGAAAAGCCTTGTTTTTCCTCCACTGTATGTTCTTTCCTTTTTTGTCATAGATTCATTGACGATAGGTGCTTGGGATTATTTCTGGGCTTTTTATCTGTTCCATTGATCTGTATTTCTTGTTTTATGCCAGTACTGTACTGTTTTGATTACTGGAGCTTTCTAATATATTCTGAGGTCGGAACCTGATTCCTCAAGTTCCATTTTTCTTTTTCAATACTGCATTGGCTATTCAGGGTCTTTTGTGTTTCCATACAAATTTTAAAACTATTTGTTCAAGTTCTGTGAAGAATGTCATTGATAGTTTGATAGGGATTGCATTGAATTTGTGGATTGCCTTGGGTACACATTGATTCTTCTAATCCAAGAGCATGGTATATTTTTCCATCTGTTTATGACATCTATGATTTTTCTAATTTCTCTTTCTGGTCTTTCATTGTTAGTATATGGAAATGCAGTTTATTTCTGTGTTTTAATTTTACATCATGCAAGCTTACCAAATTCACTGATGAGCTCTAACAGTTTTCTGATAATATCTTTAGGATTTTCTAGGTATGGTATCATGTCATCTGCAAACAGTGATAGTTTTACTGCCTCTATCCCAATTTGAATACCTCTTATTTCTTTTTCTTCTCTGATTGCTGTGGCTCCACATCCTAGAATAATGACAAGAAAAACAAAAATAAATCAGTGGGACCTAAATAACTTCAGAAGCTTTTGCACAGCAAAGAAAACCATTAAAAAAATAAAAAGACAACCCACAGAATGGGAGAAAATCTTTGCAAATGATGCAACCAAGAAGGACTTAATCTCCAAAATATACAGATAATGAATACAGTACAACAACAGCAAACAACAAAAAACCCATATAGTTCCAACAGCAAAAAAAAAAAAAACCCTGAACAATCCAATCAAAAAATGGACAGAAGACCTAAATCAACATTTCTCCAACGAAGATATATGGATAGCCAATAGGCAGGTGAAAAGATGCTGTGTCACTAATTATTAGAGAAATGCAAATTAAAAGCTACAGTGAGGTTCCACCTCACAATGATCAGTATGGCCATCATTAATAAGTTTACAAATAACAAATGCTGGAGAAGATGTAGAAAAAAGGGAACCCTTCTTCACTGTTGGTGGGAATGTAAATTGGTACATCTACTATGGGAAATAGTATAGAGGTTCCTCACCTAAACATAGAACTACCATATGATCCAGCAGCCCCACTCCTGGGCATATTTCTGGACAAAACTTTCATTGGAAAAGATACATGTATCCCTGTGTTCACTGCAGGACTATTCGCAATAGCCAGGGCATGGAAACAACATAAATATCCATTCACAGATGAATGGATGAAGATGAATGGTGAATATGTACAGTGGAATGCTACTCAGACATAAAAAAGAACAAAATAATGCCATTTGCAGCAACATGGATGCAACTAGAGATTCTCATGCTAGGTGAAGTAAGTCAGAAGGAGAATGACAGATGCCAAATGATATCACTTATATATGGAATCTAAAATATGGGTCAGTTTACTGTGTACAGTAGAAATTGACAGAGCACTGTGAACTAGCTATAATGGAAAAGTATAAAAACCATTTTTTAAGAAAGAATGAACCAACAAATAAAGTGCTTATTTACAAAAATATAAAATAAAATATGGCACAAATAACCTATCTAAAAACAGAAACAGACTCATAGACATAGAAAACAGATTTGTGGCTGTCAAGGGGGAGCGGGATGAAGTGGGATGGACTGGGAGTTTGGGTTTAATAGATGCAAACTATTACATTTAGAGTGAATAAGCAACAAGGTCCTATCCTACTCTACAGCACAGGGAACTGTATTCAGTCTCTTGGGATAGAACATGATGGAAGATAGTATGAGAAAAACAATATGTATGTGTATATATATATATATCATATATACACATATGACTGGGTCACTATGCTGTATACTAGAAATTGACATAACACTGCAAATTGACTTATTTTGATCAAAATAAAATAGAACAAAAATTTGAAAAAGACAAAAAAAAATCTTTTGGCATCATTCAGTCTCCTTAAGTTGTGAAAACTTCTATAAAGCTAAAGTTTTATTTTGTTTAAATAACAGGATTTAGAGAAGATACAAAACATTGCTTACGTATCATGTTTTCAAAGGTTAAATCATATGTTTAATAGTAGATATGAATAAACATTTATATATAAACTCTGTATATGTTTATAGCCAACTTTGACCTTCCCATCTGGCATTGTAGAGGTCACAGACAATGGTACATAAGTGTCCATTATCCAATGAGACTATCAGTCTAGTCATTTTGAAACAAGTTTAGTAATGTAGTTAATAAGTTGAATGGTCATTTTCTGTCCTCTTATGCTGCTTGCCTTTCTAGACATATGTGAAATACATTTTCAATCATTGCCAGAAATCCTAAGGAAATGAAATTCATTTGTTACATAATCTTTTGGGTGGTTGAAGGATTTTTAATGTCATCTGCTAGAACAAAAGCTGAATTCAGGGATGTTACATAACAGTCCCAGTGTAACATTTATTGCGGTATAATAGAGTCAGATACAGGCTGAGTGTGATACAAAAAATAAGTGAATTTACATTGTATCCACATATTGAATCTGAACTTTCATTTGATCTAGCAGAATCTGTTTTATTTTCAATTGAGTAGTGATCATCCTTTACCTGTGTTTATGATTTTGAGTCATTAGATATATGCCAAATTTATACTAAAACTGTTTGTTATAAACACCAAGTATCTGTGTCCCATAAATATTCAAAAGTATACACACAGAAGTTGTCAACATTAAGTCAAAACTATTCTATGCCAGGGAGTCAGAAAGTCTCAAATACTAACTTTGTGTTAGTAAATTCACGTTTCTAGGTTTTACTTGCTTGTTTGTAAATGGAGGAAACTTGAGTAGACTTCTTTAAGGCCTGTACTAGATCTAAATTTTTCCAATAAGACATTACATTGTATTGAGCGCCATGTGCCAAGCACTGGACTGGATATTCCATATACATTGTAATACAGCATTAGCCTAGTAAGAAATGTAGAATTATAGTGTCCCATATCAGAACTGTGATGCAGCTTCTCCAAAAATCAGCAACTGACACATGACAAAGTGAGAGAAAATAGTTGGGCCTGTTTACAAAATCCAATTCTTTCTAAGTGAAATTTTTACCCTCTCAGCACCAAGGGTTGGAAAATTACATGATTTTGTTCCTATCCTTTATGAACTAGAAAGTGTTTCAAAGATATTAAGGGAGTACAAAACATCTGTTTTAATCTTGAACTCAAATTTAAAAATTGGAGCTCACAAGTAAAGAGGTTCTTGGGCAAGATCCTTCTGGAAATCTCCCTTGAAGTTCTTGGAGGCACTACACACTTCAGCTCCTAGTTAATCCTGGCCTTCAGCATGAGGGCGATTTTCAGTTTCTCTGATTTTTAAAATCCCTTTCCAGCCAGAAATCCAACCTAGGAGTGTTCCCAACTAACCACCTGAGTTAGAGCACTCAGCAGAGACCAAACATTTTATTCCCTGGCACTGTGTTACCTTTCCCTCCCTCGCTCTTTCTGCTACAGTGAAAAGTGATTCATATAAAGGAAATCAAAATAGTTTAAAAAAGAAAGAAAGAAAGAAACTCCGAGAAAGACTGCTTTACAATTTCCAGTCGTGGCTGGGGATCTGGGAAATTGAAAACAAGCCAAGAATGCTTACTTTTCAGCCATGCCCTAGATTTCATTGTGGTTTCACTATGAGAGAATTGCTTCCGTGAAGGAGAGCTACAAGGAGACTGTGAGATCACATTGCTTTTCCTAGATCAGGAGCAAAACCTTTGTGAAGGGATCAGGCAGTCCCTGAAGCAGCCTCTGAAAGAAACTGATTTTAAGAAACGTGAAATACATTGGCTCCCTCCTCACCCACTTTCTGGCTGCCTCCACCCTTAGCTCCAGGGTCAGTACAAAAGGCATTTGAGTTCTGTGGGAGGTGTATTCAGTAACAAAAGAACAAGATTGAGCCTTGATAATTCAGGAAAATGAAACTTTAAGAAGATTAAGCTTGCCATTTCTGGAAACAGGCGTTCCTTCCAAAACTTCTATGAAAGTCCTGGGGATGCCGCTCTTTTCTGTATTCCTAACAGAGAAAGTGCTTTGCTTTCCGAGTTAGATTCTCATTACTTCTTTCCATTCTTTGCCCTAATCTCAGGGCGACAGTGGAAAAAAAAAAAGAAAGAAAGAAAAGAAAACACAAAGTGCTCCTTATTTAGCATCCTGGAGATTCCTTTTGTGTGTTTGAGTCATTATTGTACAGAAAAAATGCCCACCCCACCACTTACAGTAAGAAAATGCTGTTGCTGCCTTACCTATTTTTACCACAACTATTTCCCCCACTCGCAAGTCATCAGTATAACTGTAAGTGTATATTGATTTATTAAATTCAGTTCTTGCAATAGCTATTTCAGATATCACCAATTTTCCTTTAAAAACATTTCTCCACAAAGAGCAAACTCTCAGAGTCACTGAGTTATTCATGGTTTAGAAAAAAAAAAGAAATTTTTATGATAACATCTAAAAGTGTGTTGCCAAAAAAACCTGAGGTAAAAGATTAATGTGTACAAAAGGAGTTAGAGTGAATTAGGAACATTTACCAAAATTGCTTATTGTGAACCTATACACTTCCAAATTCTTGCCAAGAGTCTTGAAATATTATGGCCTTATGGAAAGGAGCTATTACTGGTGCTGGGTTGGAGAATGAGGGCCAAGTTAGATGTCTAGTTATTCTTCCCTGGCGCAGTAAGGACTTCAGATTAAGTGAAATGGTTTATAGAAAATACTTTGGCTAGAATCACACAAAGAATCCTGGAGAGGAAAAAATTAACTACATCATCTTTGAGAAGTATAAGCATTAACTCATAATAATGAGAAACTTGGGAAAATCAAATAAAGTCTTAGCCATTTGGCTAAATTCACTTTGGTACATCCATGAAAAGGTGAAACCACTCAGCAATAAAAAGGAACAAACTACAGGTAAATTCAACAAGTTGGATGGACTGCAAGTACATCATACTGACTGAAAAAAAGCATATTCCGTGATTCCATTTATGTAACATTCTCAAAATAACAAAATTACGGAGAAGGAGAACAGATCACTAATTATTAAGGATTAGATGAAAAGGGGAGAGCGTGGCTATTAAGGGAGAGCACAGGGGAGTTTCCTAGTGGTGACAGAACTGTTCTATATTTCTACTCTACAAATCTATTCAGATGATGAAATCTCATAGAACTATTATACATAGATATATAAAAAAGAGAAAAACTGGGACATGCAAAAACAAAAGAAATCCCAGTAAGTTCTAGTTAATTGTATTGCACCAATATCTATTCTGTTTTGATAATATTCAATAATTACATAAGATTCAGTAATTATATAAGATGTTCATTAGGAGAAGCTGAGTGATGGATGGGCACAGGAACTTTGTGATTTCTTATGAGTCTATAGTTATTTCCAAAGAAAAAGATAACAATTCTTAGAAAGCATTTCTGAAAACTTGTATTGATTCGTTCATTCACTTGAAAAGTAATTTTTTTTTTGCTGATTACCTATTTTTATTTGAAGATTCTTAATGTACAGGGAGAAGGCTTGGTAAAAACATAATCTAATAACAAGAAAGATACTAGTGGGACCAGTGGATACACAAATGCAAAATTAAAATACACAGTGTAACTCAAGCTTATTCATACCACAGTGTAATGGAACCTAGTATGCAAGATTTTTAGAGCACAGAAGAAGTTTGTGAACATTCTCTGTCTGAGGGATTAAGGAAAGTTTCATTGAAGTGTGATGTTTTTGTTTGATATTTACGACAGAATAGTTTGTCACTCGGATGAGAGTTGTAGCATTCCTTTAAAGGAGGTCTGTGCATTTTATCTCAGTGAAGAAACACTCTCCACTTTACTTAGAAAAGTGATCATGTACCCTTTCAGAGATCCAGCCATTTGCTGTCAAGCTGCCATCCCTGGAAAAATTGCCCCTAATCCCAGAGCAGTTGGAGCTATGGAAATGAAAGTTGTTTCACCGCGCATAGGAGAAGCACATTTTCTTCTTCTATAAAGACCTTTTGACATAATTATCCTAGTTGACCATGAGTATTCATCATAATTCTCCAGAGAAACCGAATGAATAGGATAGAGAGAGAGAGAGAGAGAGAGAGAGAGAGAGAGAGAGAGAGAGAGCGCGCGCCAGTATTATAATTCTAATCTGAATCTGAAGGCTTGAGAACCAGGAGTAATGATGGTGTAAATTCCAGTTGAAGGTGAGGAGAAGACTAATGTCCCAGCTCAAACATGCAGTCAGAGAGCAAATCCATCTTTCCTCCACCTTTTAGATCTTTTCAGACCTTTAAGGATTTACATGATGTCCACCCACCCTGGGCATCTGCTTCACTCAGTCTCCCAACTGAAATGCTAATCTCTCTGGAAACATTCTTACAACACACACAGAAAAAAAAAATTTTTTTTGACTACATGTCTAGGTGTTCTGTGGCTCAGTCAAGTTGATATGTAAAATTATCCATCATTCTATCTAATTAAATAAGGTGTATTTATCTCCTTCCCCTCAAACAGAGTAGCAGTTTAATGAATATTGAATGCTGTCAGATTTATATGGACAGAAATATCTTGCAGGCATACTTTGTGCCAGGTTTTGTGTTTCGCTCTGTCTCACATCCTACCTGCACCATTGTATCAAATGGTACAGGACCCATTTCAAACATACCCTTCTAATTTCCAACTGTGTTAGCATCTTAGATAAAGAAACACATCTTCTTTTAATGCTGCCCATCTTGCGATGTTTTCAAGCAGCAGAGTAATCTTTATTGAAAGCAATCTGAATATAACACCATACCCCCTACCTGAAACCATTCAAAAACCTTCAAAGTCCTTGATAAAGTGTAAGATATTAGGCTAAGTTTTCAACTCTTTGTAATTTGCTACTGTTTATTCTCAGATTTTATCACATTTTTCCTCATCTCTCAGTTTTTCTCAACTCACATTTAATCTCATTTTTCCAATCATTCCAAGTAAACATAAGCAATCCATATGCATGAAACTGTATCTTCTCTCAGACCTTCCCACATCGCATGTTCCATTTACATATGCAGATCCATCAGTCTGTAAAATCTCCCCCAAATACTCTTCTGCCTCCCGCATGCCCATCTTCTTTGCATGCACAGTTTATATTCATCCTTCAGGTTTCACCTTCAAATACAGGTCCACAGTCCTTCTTAGTGCTCTTCATTTCTTTGTACGTGTTTTTCTTAAACTTATCTCTTGAGTTTCTGCACATGTAGAGAAGTTGACTTCACCTGTTTTATTATTAGCACTTGGAATAATAAGTGACCTGTGATAGGCTGTCCCAAAGTACATTGAATCAAAGATCATTAGTGACTCAAGAAGATAAATTTATTCTGATATTACACTAAAACATAAAGTGCCCTATGTATTGAATGATTCTAATTAACCATAATGGGGAAGCGACTCTCAGTGTGTATACATGCACTGATGCACCTATATGATAATAAGTGATTTTAGTGATTAAGTGTTTGGGAATCACCAGTAACTTCCTGAGGTCACAGGTCCACAAGTAGAAGTGTTTTTCCACTTATAAGGTAGAAATGCACACATTCATTCATTCATTTATCCACACCTACTTTGTGATCATAATAAGCTTGTTCCAGAGACCAAAAATTGAAGATATATTTCATGATTTCAAGGTGCTCAAAGCTCAGTGAAAAAAAAAAGGAGTGTAAAGTAAAAAATATATGAAGTATTAGGAGAGGAATCATTTGTCTTCCACCCTCAAGAAACTATGTCCTCATCAGTGGTGTACAGCAAGTAAATTTTATCTGTGTCCAGAAATAAAAAGCTGGTATCAGTATTGCAGAAGATGTGTTCTGCTCAGTTATAGTAGGTATACATTATTGAAATTGTTTTTGTTTTACTTTTGTGTTCCTTAAACTATGAATTCTCTGTTTTCTGCAGTCATTCAGTATCTCACCCCAGGTTATTCTGTGAGGGAAGGAATGGGAGAAATGAGTTTGTCAGAAAATAAAAGTCCACTTATGGAAGTGCTAATAACTGGCTCTGTGACCTTAGGCAAGTTACTTTTCTTCTCTTGGTCTTAGCTATTTTCTTTATATAAATTTATACATAAATCAGGGTGATTGCACTGTAATGGTAAATAAATGTAAGTGTGGTTGCCTAAAGAAAGTGTTCAACAAAAGCAGAAGACTTTTTCCCATTTGGAATAAAACATAAAACATCTCTGGACCTTTACTGGCATTTGTTTTTGTCATTTGAAAAAAAAATGGGACAAAAATCTTCTTTCTTTACTTTTTTCTGAAGTTTTTTTGGAAGCAGTGCCTTCAGAAACCTTTGTCACTTGTCCACAGAATTGCTTACATTCTTTCCAGTAATTTTTCATTTTTAGTCCATGGCTACTTGTCGTCCAGATGTTTCTCTCTGATGTTCCTGTAACAGGAAAACACAACACAATAATCAAAGCACAAATTTGTCCTCAGTACAGAGTACTTTTGTATGCAACTTTATTTCAGATATAAACTTTAAAAAGTTTGGGAGACTCTGGAACACAGTGGATAAAATCCAGAGTGAACTTGAGAGAAGGCAAACAAGCTTTATATTATGTGGACACATCTAATTAAAAATATTCAGGCTCTTTTTCCCAAAAGGGTATTTTCATGATTAAAAAAGAAGAAGAAAAAGGGCTGTGTCTGGTTTTGTTATTCACAGACAGGGTAAAGTTGGATGTTTCTTTGGGGCTTACTTTCCACAGCTATCAAATAAGAATATTGGAATAAAAGAAAACCTGTTTTTGTAAGCTTGATTTTTTATTCCAAAATTTAATGCATATATGTAAAATATAAGTCTAAAAATATATATGCTTATACATGTTTATGTATATATAATTATGTATAAAACAAAACAGGTTTTTGACTAAAGAAGGGTTCTTGTGCCAAAGCTCAAATCACTGGGCCTTTCTTCCAATGTCGAGTCCACGCAAAAAACACCAATATGAGTATATGTGCATACATGCACTGTTTTACACACTCCTTTGCACACACATCACAATCAGGCTGTAGAGTCAAATTTTATATCAGTATTCCAACTGATTATTATAAAAAGATGCAGGTAAAAAAGCAATCATTTAAAATTATGGTTTCCATAAGTGATATTAATGTAACTAGATGTTGACAAACTGCTCCTAAATGCATTGATTTGAATGTCCACTGCAAAATAAATCAGTGGATCTTAGACAATGATTAGGATTATAGCTTTTTTATTAATGTATTCCAGCGTTACATCCATATGACACTGTTAATTTCATAAACTATTAGAAAGTTGGATAAACTCTTCCCATATCTGTTGAACTCTTCTCTTTGTTCTTATGCATTTTTCTATGTATAGTATAGATATAGTGAATCTCAGGTCTTGCAAATCTGTTGTTTTATCTATTTCCTATTTGACTATATATAAATCAATAAGATTTCTAATTTCTGTCTTGTCAAATAGGGCTTGATGTCTCATTTTCAGATGTAATAGCTATAATGAAGTTCTTAAAAGGGGTTGCCATGCTCTGTGTCTGTGACCTGATTCAGTTTTATGTCTCAATCCTATTATCCCTGACTGCACTCACTTTCTTACAGCAACATACCTACCTTCCTTTTCCTTAAATACCTAAGGCACACTCCCACATTAGAACTTCTATATCACCTCTTGAATTGGCTCAGAGTTCTCTTGCCCAAGGAATCTGCCTGAACAACTAGTTCATCTTCTTCAAGTCTTCTCTCAAATGTCACATTTCCAGTCCTACCTTTTGGCATTACTGTTATGATCGGCCCTACACTTCACCTGCCTGGTCTGGCTCTAGCATTCACAGTCTCTTTCACTGCTATATTTCTTTTTTTCTTTGTTATTTCGTGATAAAATAGATCTTATGATTATTTCTTCTGCTTGCTGCTTTTTGCCTGCTATTCACCAAACATGGAGCTCTGTGTTTTGTTTGTAACTGTGTGCCTCAAGTACCTAGCCTAAACAAGATTCAGTAAATACATTTTAATGAATGAAAGATGTATTCACTTTCTGGTTTTCCATGAGATAATTTTGATATCCCCTTTGTTATTATTGTTATTTTTACATATAGATGCGGTCTCTGTTCTAAATGGAATTTATTTTTCTGCATAGTATGGAGGAATGGTCCACTTTCATTTATTTCTAGACAGATAGTGATTGTTCCAGCTTTGTTTAATAAATAACACATCTCTCTTTTCTTTGAATTAAAATAATATATCTCATGCATTAAATTACAATACATATTTAAAGCCAAGTCTGGTTCCTCTTTTCTTTCTGACTTTTTTTCCGCATACAATGTTATACTGGTTCAGTTAAGGTAGCTTGGGAATATGATCTCTCTATTTAGAATTGCATCCCTTTTGCATTGATAATTTCCCCCACCTTGCTTAATTTTCCACTTTCAACATACTTTTCAAGCTATAGCTTGCCATACAATTTTACCTATTGATTGTGTTTATTGATTATGTTTTATTCTGTCTAGAATATGTGTTCAGTGAGGTCAAGGGTTTTGTTTTTTTTAATTATCTTATTAATCCCTATGTGTCAACAAAAAAGCCAAACATATGGACAGTAGTGCCCAGTAACTCCTTTAAAAATGAAAAAAAAGAAACTATTTCAATTACTAGAAGTGCATTGTTACAGCAGAAGACTGTTTTAAAATGTATATTTTCTTCATCAACATTACCAAATATTGCATTCAATCTAGGATATTGTTTTAAGACTATATATATATAAGCCGTCACTTCACCAACAAAGCAAAAGATAATTTTAATATCTTCTTCCCAAGTGTTTTTAATCATTTAAAAAATTATCTTCTTTTTTTTGGAACCTGAATATATTGTTGATAAAGTGAATATTCCTGTAGAAACAGTCTCTGGGTCAGTGCATATCACCTGATTAACACTCTAAATCTCTGTTGAATGAAATTTTTCAAAGATACTATTTATTATGTAATGCTAAATTAAAAGTAAATCAAAAAATGTGTGGAAGAAACCATTCAAGAAAGAGTACAACCCATCTAATTCAACTTTTATAGAGTTTAAGAACAGGCAAAATTAATATATAATGATAGACATCAGAATAGTGGTTTCTCTGGAGAAGGTGTTGACTGTAATGAACAGGAGTTTTCCAGAGTGTTGTACTGGAAATGTCCTTGATATAGTTATAAGACACTTGCACATATAGATATAGTTTAGTTTTGTGCATGCTGCTATATGCATGTTAAAGCTTACCTAAAAACTAACCATAAGCAGTGTTTAGAATGATTTATAAATTGTAAGTGTGTATGTAGAACGGTGTTTAACTAATTTAGGAAATATGCGAACATGTTAAAGGCGCTTGCTTAAGGATTCTGAGACCGGAAGATTTTGTCTTTATCTCCTGTACTTTCTGTAGTTTTCTGTTTTATATTTTATACATGCATGTGATTTTATATATATGTATTAATAAACAAAGGCGAGGATTTTATTTTGTTTACCATTGTACTTCAGTATGCATGAGTCTGATACAGAGTCTGTACTACATCAAAATACGTGTAATCTCTTTGACCAGTAAAGGAGCTATTATTCTGAGCCAGAAGTTTTGAAATAGCAATAGATATTCCATATCATTCTATGTGTTTGTCTTAGAGTAAATGTTTTCTTTCTCCTAGTACTCCCTGTGACTAGAATAGTTCTTGACACACAGTAGGGTATTCACCCTACTTTTGCTGAATGGGTGAATAAATTTGAAGTGCACTAAAATTCTCACAGTAGGTTTAAGTATCACTCGCAAGCAGATTTGGAGTGTCCTCTACCTGTGATGGAATTGTGTTCTCATCTGCCAAGGTAGGGTGGGAATGAGTAATGGGGCATTCTTTGAAAGAGAAGTATTCTTTTTTAGCTCAAATGGCAAGTCATGTAGCATAGCAGAAAAAAAAATGAATGAAATTTAATGTCTGAAAGATTCACTTGGAATCTGGATCTTACCACATTCTCTTTTTGTGAAGTTTTTCTGGCTACCCAAATATTCAGAGCCTGATTTTCTTCATCTGCAAAACTGAAATGTTTCTGAAATTGAGTGAGAGACAAGTAGCCGGCCTGTACTAAGCATTCACTACAAGCTGACCTCTATGCTAAGAGCCTTGCCTATGTTACCACATTTCTTGTATGTAAAATATGTGAATTTCTTAGCATAGAGCTCAGTAAATATTCATTTCTTCTCTATGGTGATTACCTGTTTAAGACCCCTCCAATTAGTTTCTATATATTTTATATTATCTAATTTCTTTAAATTTTATAAATACTTATAGATTGTACTTCGTTGCCCCTTCAATTAAGTCTTTTCTATTCTTGAGTTATATAAAGTTCATTGAATTATTCAGTATTAGTGTGGTCTTTGATGGTGTGTAACCTTTTTCAGAGTAAATGTTATATTATCTCTGTTCAAAGCTTAGGATGCTTTAAGTGAAGTAGAATTGTTTTCTCCTGATATACCAAACACCATTTTTTTAAACAACCCTGTGTCTTTCAATCTTAGGCCTTTGTTCTGTTCTCTGAAACAACATTGTTCTCTGAAACTCAAAATGGTTGAATATCAAATTTCCCACGAATATATTACATTTATAACAAGTGAAGTGACAATAGCTCTGTTCTATCAATTTAAACTTTGGAGGGAGTGGCGTGTTAGATTTAAGATTTCTCGATTCAGGGAAGGTAGTGGAATTTGGAATAGATTAACCTGGAGAGTAAGAAGTTTTGATTAAAGGAGGGTTGATGGATTTCTGGGCTTCCAGGGATATGCCAACTTAGGAGAAGCCTTGGTTAGGAGTGTAGAGAGGCAAAATTTGCAAAGGAGATTTCAAAAAGGAGGGAGGGAAATACTGCTGGAGACTCCCTCTTGAAATATGGTCTTAAGAAATGTTACTGGTTGAATGGGTGGGTGCAAATTCTTAACTTGAATCATGTTAACGGTGTCAGAACAAGTAGGAACTGATGCCCTTTCAGTTTCATCAAAAATTGATGTCTAGCAACAGAACTGACTGATGCTTGTAAAGTGTCCACTAAATGCCAAGCTCTATGTGAGGTCTTTCCATGAGTTATACCATTTAGTATTCAGAGAAGCCTCTGAGTTAGGGATTGTAAACTCAGACGAAGAAATTAAGGATAAGGTAAGTGAAAGGGCAGAAATGAGAGAAAACATGTATAAAAACTTTCCTCATCTGGAACACACATTGAGCATGAGTTTTTAAAAAGTACTAAGATTTCTCTCTCCACCCCCTCCCAGCTTTTTTTAACGTCCCCGAAAGGCTGGGATTAGGAATCCTCCCACAGCTCATCGCTCCTGAGAACTTTCCTAGCACTGCTTCTGATTAAACTAACAGATTAGACCCAATGGCATAAGGCACAGCTTCTCTCCTTTGAGAAAGAACAAATAAGAATGAAGTGTTAGATTGCAAAGCTAATTATATATTCTATTCAGGCGTCAACCATCTGTTGCGATTGTTTAAAAAGCAGGCATAAGTCAACTGCTGGGGTGAGATGTTTTATCATTGTGATCACACAGAAAGTTTATGACACCAGCAGAGGTTCATTGTTCTAGCACATACCCGGAGGCTGCAGTGAGACTCTACTGATGTCTTGAGAAGCCCACCTTCCAGGGAGGGTGCAAGGGGTAGCTCCAGGTAGTTGATGATTAAGTACTGATTGTAATTACTTCAGAACTTAAAAGCCTTCTTCAAGGATCAGCGCTTTCAGTTGACAGATGAAGAAAGTGATATTCAGTGAGGGAATGGAACTGCTTGTTTTATGCTTAAAATTTCAGGACTTATGATTTTCTGCAGAAATTTTGTGTTTGCACGTATGTCTCTTCCTTAGGTGTATTAAGTCCCTAAAGGAACAGACACTATTATCCCCATATTAAGTGTTTAGAGTAGTACCCAATATATCACAATGTCTAGGATATGTGGTAAAAAGATAGTTATAAGGTGGGGTTTTTTCTAATGACCAAAAAAAAAAAAAAAAACCCCAGAGAATTTGCACATCCCCGTGGCTCCAGAACCATCGCTTTATTTCCCTTATCAATATCTTTGTTGAATAAGTGGAACATTCTGCCAAACTGTGGCTTGTGATAATTTCCTTTAATGAGAACAGTTGGAATTAGACAAGTTAGTTTCAGTTTACACGTCAGGAGTCAGCTGAAACCCAACTATAAAGACTACTCCCTGAACAAGGAAAGCCATTTTCTTTTGACAAAGCCCATTTTATTTCTGAATGAATGAGTAACTTTTTTTGATAGAAGTGATTTTTGACATTTTGTATTATTGAATAAATCTAATCTCCAGGACTATCAAGAGAAAAATGTTATAGAAAACTTGAGTAGGACTGCCCACTACCCAGTTTTATTAGCATCTGAAATTATGCTATGAAAGAGGGAGTGATTTTTTGACATCACTGATTAGGAGTCATCCACCAGGGATCAGGACTTGACAATCAACCCGTCACACACATTGCATAGCGTTAGTTCTCTGGTATGGATTTAAGGTATGCCTTTTTGTAATTATGTGATTTGTTTCTAGCTTTGCCATGACTAGCAACGTATCTCTGGGCAGCATCCTCCTCTCTTTGTTGATCTACAGTGTTGATAAGAAATTTGATCTTCTCTTTATGATTCAAAATTGAAAAATTCCTTCACTTGTTCCTCACGAGAGAGACTTATTATCCAGAGCATAGGACTGGACTGTTTCCTTACATTCCAGTTGTCAGTGACTCTATTAAAATGAAATGTTCATATTCAGCCAGTGGAATTTGTGAGGAATATTTAGTGGCACTAATAACACTCCTGTATGTTCCAAACTAAGTAAATGCATATTCAGGGAGCCAGGTAGTGAAAGGTAATAATTTCACATTAATTATTGTGCCAGGCAACAGTACACAATTTTAGCTCAGGATTTCAGTTGGCTACTGACTTTTGAAGTCATCTCAAAGGCTTTTCAAAGATAAGCATGAACTAGAGAGTGAAATGGGCCCTACATTTCAATCTAAGTCTGGGGTGATGAAGACCAGTAAAAGTTTTATTCTCATAGGCCTCTGAAATTAGATAGGGACTTTTTTGTACCAGGAGTAGAGGCCACCCGAGTTCATGGAGGGGCACCTCTAAGGTATTTCAACAGTACTGTCTCTTTTGGGGGTTGGGGTACAAGATCCCTCAGAGGGATTTAACAGACTAAAGATAGGAGCCTTCTTACAGCCAAGAAAGAAAATAAATGAAAACAAGTTTTTGCAACAAAAATCAGTGATTGTCTTTATGTTATGCTTAGTTTTAATATCAGAGCTGCTGTGTAAAAAGTATAGCCACAAATAACTCAACCTCCTGACTGTTTTTATTCTGTGTCCTTACTGTTGTTATGATATGAACCAGATGTGAGCTGTCCACCCCAGAATATTTCCTTATACAAATACTCCTCAAATGACTACCTCATCCTCTTACCCAGGAAGGTGCTGCCATAAGTCACCATTCCTTTAATATGTAGAAGATGAAAACTGTCAATGTTTCTTATTTATTATGCATTTATTTGTTCACTGTCTTACTTCCCACCAAAGACTGAAGTGAACTACAACAAAGAGGCATACAACAAAATAATTTTTGAAAAGTGGGAGTAAGACAATAGAACTGGGGGAAATACTGAGTAGAAAATCAGGAGTTCCTGTTGTGGATCACCATGTTAAGGATCTGGCATTGTCTTTATGGGGATGCAGGTTCAATCCCTGGCCTGATTCGGTGGGTTAAGGATCTGGCATTGCCACAAACTTCAGAGTAGTTTGCAAATGCAGATTAGATCCTTTGCTGTCATGGCTATGGTGTAGGCCTCAGCTGCAGCTCCCATTCGACCCCTAGCCTGGGAACTTCCATATGTCATAGGTGCAGCCATAAAAAGAAAAGAATAGAAATTTGGAATCATGATAAATATTAAATCAAATGCTCTGATCATAAAGATTTATGTAATAGCCACTTTCTTACCTCCTTCACCTTCCCTTAGGCTCTGTTTTTTTTATTTTGCTTTGCTTTTTTGGAAGCCGATGTTTTTTGTCGTAGAAAAAAATAAGATCATTATTTTCTCTTGGATATTTTCATCCAGATGTTTAGTATGGTTTATTTTCAGTATTTCCATCTTATTTTGGACTCTCTTTGTTGGAATTGGATGTGACATTACAGTGATGTTAAGAATAATTTTTTGTTCTCAGGAAAGGTATATGAAATGACAAATACAAGATATAGAAAGTTAACGGGAATGACAGAATGCATGCAGCTCAGCTCCATTTAGTTCACATTCCCCCAGTTCTCTCAGCTGGAGCTTTTTTCGTCAGAAATATATTGCAACACGAAAGAGGGAACTCAGAATTGCATTATCACATAGCCTTGATTCCTCCAGATGGATCACAATCAGTCCAGATGACTGCAATTATCCAAGGTGATGCATCTCTCCCACCTAGAACTAATCCTCTTTCAAATAAGAAATCAAAGGAGCTCCGGATGAGGTGTGTCTGCACGGAGGAATAAATTCATAGGGGTTCAAGGATGCTGCTGAGGGAGCCAGCTATATGGAGAATGATTAGCATGAAAGGAAGCAGAAACATCAAGTTTTCAACCAATACTTTCAAGAAGTTGTCAGTAAACACAAAGCAATGAGATGAAGAAGAAGCCACTAGGATTCATGGTTAAAATGAAGTATTTGTTTTTGTGGATTTTGTAAACAAAAACTTATTTGTTAAGCAAATACATTATAAATTCAGGTCAAGAAAACAAATGAAGAAAGAGTGGATGGATATACAATAGGAAAATAGGACACCTGACACACAAGATGCTGATGAAAATGAAAAGTTAATGGTTGGTTAGATGGATTCACTTTGGATCTAGAGGACACCTCTTTTTTTTTCTGGGAAAGATAGAAGTTCATTGAGGATAGAAAGTTCTCCCTCTCCTCCAACCCCAGGCTTGTATGATTACTAAACTAATCTTGACATGGCATAAGCCACAGAATCAGTTAAACAGCGAAATTCCACGGTTCTAAGTATCACCCTCTTCAGAGGAGGGCCTGAATCACAGCAGGAGACATTTATTTCTGTAATGGGTATTTATTGGAGATGGGCAAAATACCTGAGGCCACAAACATTTAGTTAGAGGGAATTCAGGATAGATGTCTATAAAGAATAATTGACACCTTAGTCGTGGAGACTTAAATAGAATCCCAGGCCTATACAGTGGGCCACACATGCCCGAGATGAAGTTCTTCACTATAAACACATTCTTCATTAAGCTGTTTATTATTGTAAGAGGTTTCCCAAAGACTTTTTCCTGATGGGTGCCTGACCCAGGGCAGGACACGGAGCTGACTAAAAGGAGTTGGAGTTAGGAATAAAATGAAACATAAGGATTTCAAGTCAAAATTGTGAGAAATGTTGCATTGTATGATTCTCTTTGAACTCCAAAGTTCCCATAACTGAACAAGGAATTCAGTGTTTTAAACAGAAGGAGTCTTTACCCTTTAATATATAATAAACTTGCGTCAAATGATTTTGAGTTTTATCTTTGTAAAGCTACTTATTGGCTTCAAATATTTATCTTATATTCAACAAAGTACATTTTTAAACAGAAACACTTTATTAAAATATTTCTTACTTTTGTCCTTTACCAGAGAAAATTTAGAATTCTCTCTCTACCACTGTCTGGTCCTGTCACCATAAGCAAATTTTTTAAGATTTCTGAGGGTTATTTTTATCATTTGTAAACAAAGATACTAGTTATAGCAATTTCACAGGGACTTTTTGGAGATTAAATTAGTATAAAGTGAATGAAAATGTCTTCAGCATTATGTTTGCAGAAAGTGGCATAAGATTTTGATCAAGGTGCAGTGGGTAAATCCCATGATTCCAAAATTCTCTTAGGAAGATGACTGAGACATTGATTGCAAGAGAGGAAAAATGAGAAAGAACTGCCAAAAAGTCCTCACTTCCTTAAGGAGAGCTCAAGGGAAAATAGCTATATATAGTCATAACCATCTTTGAAAATAACAAACTTCTAATGACTAATTTTAAAAAATCATCCAGAAATGAAGATTTCTCCCTGTAGAACTTGGCTGGGTTGACATCTTAATACTTAAGACAATTAAATAGCAGAGATCTTGAAACCAAACCCTTGCTCAGTTATCCCAGAGAGAAATGACTCGTTCAAGGCAAAGAAGGTTAAGGGTCAGCATCACAGTTATTAAGCAACTGAATTGACCTGACTGGCATTGTATCAGGGAGCCTGATGGCAAAGATCAAGGCAAATGATGAGCTGTAGAAACTAGGGTTTAGGGTAAATAATGCAGTACCTAAGATATATGGCCAAAGCAAAAGTGGTTCCCCAGCATTGTTCTAAAGCACAGACCTATTATCCACCAGAGAACAAGAAAAAGCCATATCACAATAACCCAGATAACCTGGGTCTGTTAATACAGGGGAGGATGCTGCCATCCTTAGGTTTGAAAGAAAAGAAAGCAGTGAACAGAACCCAGACAAAGCAAACTCGAGAGGTCTCTGTTACAGGGGCTGTGGCCTTTAGTAGACAAGCACTATCAACTTTTGGCAATCCAACAGGAAGGGGACCCTTTCTTGCTAGTTTATGGAGCTCCTGATGGTGGCCTTCAGTAGCCACATCTGAGTGGTACCAGAGGGCAGGAAGGCTAACTGACGATGTCTGATCATGTCAACCTCCCTGGCACAGAGCAAGTAAAGGATGCGATGTAGATCTGGAGGCATGCCTGTCACACATGCCCAAGATGATGAGCAAGAGGAGGTGAAGGCATGTTTTAAACTCCAGCAACCTGACTGTGGAGTCCTACTCTCAGCCATCATGCCGTGCAACCTCTACGTAAGAGTAGGTCATTGTCAGAAGATGACCATTGTCAGTCCAAGCAGCATGAGAATATATATTCCAAATGATATGGACCCTAAAAGAGTTTTAGGTAGTAGAGTTACACAATCTTATTTATGTATGTATTTATTATTTGTTTGATTTCTCTTTTGGATTGAAAAAATGCACACAATTAGGGTGAAGGATGGACAGTAGGACTGGGAAATATTTTTGAGAAAGAAATTGTTTAAAGCTTTTGTACTAACCCAGCTGATATTAAGAACTCAAGCTACAGGAATGAAGATGGTCAAAGAGTATAATTTATTAATATATATGAGACTTATTTGTTAAAATCTACATGTAACTTGGTTTTAGGCAGAAGGAGTGTAAAAAGCTTCCCAGATTTCTGTCACAGGATAGCAAGTACGTAAATCGAGATTCCTCTTAAGTTTCTTGGCCATTACTTGATTGATTTTATATTCTTTTGTTGCTGTGTATGCTATGAGCAATATGAGCTGTCTTGTAGGTTGCTGTATATAAAAGTTTAGAATTTAAAATATAAATGGAGCTGAGGATACAAATTTAGAGTTAACACAAAACAGACACTAGTAAAGATAACCTGGGATATATGTATAAAATGAAAATAGTAAAGAACTAACTCAAGGGAAAACTAATTTCAAGTGAAATATCTTGAGAGGACATGGTGACTTAGAACAAAGAGAAAGAAGAATTTAAAAAAAAAACTATATCATGGAAATTGCGATTGGTAAGATTTTTCAAGCAAAAGGAAATTTCACAGAGGCTTAAGAGTATCAGTGTTTCTGACATCCACCTTCTCTTCTTTTAGACATGAGTGTCGATGCTTCTTCCTCTAAGTTACCAGCCTCGTGGCCTTGTACCCATCCATTGTCACTTCCCTAGATCTGAGGTTCTCAAACTTCAGCGTGCATCAGCATCACCTGGAGGGCTTGTTAGAACAGAGATTGTATGTCCTCATACTCAGAATTCTGGATTCAGTAGTTCTGGGATACAAACTGAGCATCTGTATTTCTGACAAATTCTCAACTGATACAGGTAATGCTGGCCTAGGGACAATACTGTGAGATCCATTGGCTTAAACCATGCCCACAGCTTTATAAATAATCCCAATAATAAACACTCCAGAATTACCCAATTTGACTGTTCTATGAGGGCACTTACTGAGTCAATATGCCACTTAAACTCTCTGAAACTCAACTTTCTAATTTGTGAAATAAGAAAAATAGGAAAATTGTTTCAGTCTAATAATTTGTTGGAAGGATTAAATGAGAGAATATATGTAGAATGCAGTTGCTATGTACTAAGGGATCAATAGGTACTAACAATTGTTATCAAGTTGCAAAGTCTCATTATTTCCTGCTTTCCCATGCATACCCAGTATTACAGCCAAATCAAACTAATTAAAATTTCTTAACAGCAATCTTTCTCACATTTCAACGGGTACAGTGGTCAGTGTAGGTGCTTTGGTCTTCAGTACTCTCTGGCAGCCTTTTTTTTTCTTATATTGGTAATTAAATGCTAAAGACTCCAGTGCATTCTTGGAATAAATGCTTTCACTTTCTCTCCTAATGCCATCATACTTTAATCTTAATGCTGTCATAGCACTTCTCACATTACAGTGTTTTGCCTTTCTGTCTCTCTGACTAGAAATTGTAGAAATAGTGTCATACATCTCAGTAACTACAGGCTCCTATCTACTACTTGGCATTGAGTGGACACTCAATAAATTTGAGTCAGATGAATGAGTGAGTTATTTCTAGGCTTTGTTTCCTAAGAAGTGACCATGTTATTCCTTTTGCCTAGGATACTCAGAGAAAGAGAAACCTAATCCCAAATGTCAGGGACCATTTAGAATCTTAGTGGCGCTGTACACCTCTACTGTCACTGTTTTTCATTATCTGAGTAAGACATAGCACAAGGAAGCAGATGGTTTGGGAAGGCATAAAATAAACATGAGTAACACAAAACCTGCCATTCAATAACGCTAATCACACCACAGATTTTGGACAGTGGTGTCTTTTCCACTTGCTAATAAAACTATTGTGAAACATATGTTCTGGGAAAAGTGAAAATAGGTAAAGGAGAGTTATAAATTCAACTCTGCCACTTGCTTGAAAGTACTTGAATTTTTGGAATGCTTTTCTAACAAAATTGTTGAGTATATATGAAAACTCTCCACTTCAGAAGGCTCTCCTTGTATATGCAGCCTCCATTTACTTACTTTGAGTAACAACCCATGCTTTCTCTGAAACTCAATCATTTCATTTGCAAATTATTTCACATTCTAAAGCTGAGATGATTTGCATGGGTCTAGGGCTATTTTGTACAGAACTGACAGTTTTTCAACAGAAATATTTTGAAATTTCTATATACACATATATATCTTTATGACTTCTCTGAAGGATCATTTTGACTTGTAAAAGTTTTAGTTTTGCACCTTTAGAATATATGTCTTCAAACACATCAAATGAATCAGTGAAATTTTTGATCCTATGCAGAAAATCCTATAATAAGATATATTTGAAATAAAAGCAACACGACCCATTCCTTTACTAGAGAACAAGGCAGCAGGTCAGATTCACTCAGCAATTGAAAATCATCACTGTATAATTTTACTTTTAATGAATTTTCTGCCTTGGTCAAGTCTCCACTTTTGACCCCAGTCAAAACACTGGATTTGAATATCATTTCATTCTAATGGTTTATAAAAGTAAAAGATAACAGTATATCTAAAATTATCTGACATACTGGGATTTTAACTGATAAATATTTGAATCTCAAAGAAAACATATTTGATAATAATCTGAATTCAGTAATTTCCTGGTATCCTTATCAAATTCTTCTGAATTCATCTTGTAAATACTTAGTACTACAAAAGTCTCTGGGTAAGATACCAGAACTGACTCATCCACCAAACACTTATTTGGTACTCTCTGTAATCCAGGCATTGTGCTTGGCCTTGAGAATACAAAGATGAATGTCAGACTAGGCCCATTGGCTCACCAAAAGTCACTGTTTAGTAGAGGAGAAATGTCCTTAGAGAAATGACTATGACCCAAGAGGTAGGGGCTTTGTAAAGATATGAACTGTCTATCATAGAGAATGGCACAGGGGATGAAGGAATGCGATGGGAGAGTATCAGAGTGACCATTCAATGTGAGATGCGCCAGTAGGTGGGCACTCAGTCAATCTGGTAACAGGGACATAATGCAAAGGTAATCATGCTAAACAGCATGCAAAACAGATTTGGAAGTCTATCTACCTGAAACAACACCAGCTTTTAAAAACCCATGAGAGAGAAGTTTCCACCATGGCTCAGTGGTTAACAAGTCTGACTAGCATCCATGAGAGGCAAATTTGATCCTTGGCCTTGCTCAGTGGGTTCAGGATCTGGCATTGCTGTGAGCTGTGGTGTGGATTGCAGACATGGCTCAGATCCTGCATTGCTATGGCTGTGGCGTAGGCCAGCAGCTGCAGCTCCGATTCGACCCCTAGCCTGGGAACCTCCATATGCCATGGGTATGGCCCTAAAAAAAAAGGGGGGGGGAAGCCTGAGAGAGAAGCTGTGTCTAATTTATGCACCACTGTTCACCTGCTCACTAGCACAGTGTCTAAAATATTACGTATTGTGCATGAATGACACTAAATGAAAGAGTAATCTACAACTCTTATCCTGTGACAGAAAAAGTGGTAGTGTTGACACTGAAATTCATTGGGTCAAAAGTCTATGGGAATATGTGTCATAAGGAATTAGGATTAGTTTTACAGCCTATAGAGAATCATTAACGCTAAATATTGAAAAAATACTAAACTTTGAATTCATTCTTTCCTTCTTTCAAAAAAAATTCATTATCTTCTTGTTCTAAAGAACAAGCACACTATGACTTCTGTTCTATGAAGATTTTATTGTAATGGGCACATTGATAATAAACAAGCATAAAATAAATAGTCCAACTAAAAAACTTTTAAATGATATTGTGAAGCAGTAGGTCAGGAGATTACACCTAGCATCTGAATTGTGCCGGTGCCCTGCTTTGTTTACTAACTGATTTTATGCAGAGAAAACAAAATTACCAACCCCTGCTGTAAACAAAACAAGCAGAGATTTGAAAGAATGGAGACTAGACTAACCCAGAGAGAATTCCAGGAATGATCTTTTAAAGTAGGTGACATTTAGAAGTTCCCATTGTGGGTCAGGGGTAATGAACCTGACTAGTATCCATGAGGACGCAGGTTTGACCGCTGGCCTCACTCAGTGGGTTAAGGATCTGACATTGCTGTGAGCTGGTGTAGGTCACAGACGCAGTTCAGATCCCACGTGGCTGTGGCTGGCAGCTGCAGCTCCAATTCAACCCCTAGCCTGGGAACTTCCACAGGTATGGCCCTAAAAAGCAAAAAAAAAAAAAAAAAAAAAAAAGGGAGGTGACATTTAGCAGAGTTATAAAGGATAAGAAGCCACCCATTAAGAGATGAAAGGAAAAAGGGCATCCTGACACAGGCCATGGTGAGAATGGAAGCCAGAGGCTGCAAAAACCTAGGGCATTTAAAGTCCTCAGAGATGACAGTGTAATTGGAAGGAATGATCAAGGGGAGAGAAGGAGTTGTTAGATGATGTTAGAGATAAAAACAAATTGGTTTATAAATCTATCCATCCATCTATCTATCGACAAACCTCTAGCAGATAAAAAAAAAAAAAATCTACTTAAAGACAACCTACCCAGGCCTTAGCCAATCAGTAAATGCCTCTCAGATTTTGACTATGAATGTTGTTAACAGAAACACCATATACTGATGAAAAAGATAGACTCCTCTCCAACCATTGCAATAAAGCTGGCATGAAGAAGGTTATTTATGAGGCAAAACCAATTAAATCTGCATTTACGCTGATTTTGCAGCAATTCCAGAGTGATTTTTTTTTCTTCTGAATGGCAGTGCTGGCAAAATGCTAACAAATTCAGTGTACCATGCACCACATGAAGCCCAGAGAGTATTTCTAGAAAATGATGATGGTTTTCTAAACTAGTCGAAAGGGGGAGGGTTATTTTAGCCCTAATGCACTCCACTATATCAAGTTGTTTGCTTGAATTATTTATGTGTGTATTGCAATTTTTAAACTGGGACCATCAGAGACATTTATGCCAGTGAGAAGTTAAGGACCTTGTAGGTCATTCAAGGAGAATGTTAACTAGGGCAAGCAGCAGTGGCTGGAGAAATACGTCCAATGCACTTCACAAGTCACAGGGGCTTGGCTGTCAGACACACCTGGATATAAAGATGGATTTGGCTGCATTTTTAACTGTGTATTTTGAGACCTTACAACCCCCTCCTTTAGCCTCAGTTTCCATATCTCTGATCTAGGGATCTACATTCTAATTTAGTGCATTAGTATAAGAATTAGTAATATGTCTGCAAAGTGGAATAATAGCAAGTATGTAATGAATCATAGGTAAGGCTGTTGTGGTTCTTATTCTTTAACTCTGGCAAGTCCCAATGAGCATAAGAATTTACCTATTGAATACTGCAGTTACTACTGTGTACAAAGTATGTTGGCTGTTCTAGTGGTGAAGACACAAATTTCATTCAATTAAAACCCATAGGGAAAATAGGCCAGTATTTCATGAATATCCTTGAGTGCTTGTTAAAATAATTTCCCAAGCACCAATCCCAAATCCAGTGAACAAGAATCTCCAAGGGCATGACTAAAAGCTACTTGTTTAACAGACAACCAAATGAAGATACTAATCATGTAGAAAGTTTGAGTGGTCAGCCATACAAACACATACAATACAAGATAGAATGAGTCCTTGTTCTGAGAGAGGCGGAAATACAATGCATTAGGAAACAATACAGGAGATTTTCTTTTTTCTTTTTTTCTTTCTTTCTTTGTGTGTGTGTGTGTGTCTGTCTGTCTGTCTATCTGTCTGTCTTACTAGGGCCACACCTGTGGCATATGGAAGTTCCCAGGTTAGGGGTCGAATCGGAGCTGCAGCTGCTGGCCTACACCACAGACACAGCAATGCAGGATCTGAGCCGCATCCATGATCTACGCCACAGCTCACAGCAATGCCGGATCCTTAACCCACTGAACAAGGCCAGGAAGTGAACCCATGTCCTTGTGGATGTTAGTTGGGCTTGTTATTGCTAAGCCACAACGGGAACTCCAGAGAAAGTTTTCTGAGTGAAATTCTCACTTTGTGACTTTGACAACGTGTTTGCAAAAAAGGATAGTTGCCACATACAATTAAAATTAAAATTAGGTTAAATGCTTTGAAATAAACCTGAACCAAGTTATGAGTATTGAATCTGGATAAGAGAGTATTTATGTTCAGGCAAGCTTCTTCTAGGTTTTACAGTTGGAAAACCAGTTTCCTCCATCTGCTAAAATATCATGAATTGTGAGTCATGTGTGTTCTGTAGGAAAATGGAGTTTGTTTTGTTCAGATCCAAATAGTGAGATCTTGTGGGCAACTAAGGAACTTCCTTTAGTAAGTATGCATAGCAGGATACCCCACTTCCCATGAAGGAACACACCAAAAGAAGAGAAGTCTCAGCAAGTCAGAGTCTCCAAAAATGGAGAGTACTGAGGTCAGTATAGCCAGCTGAAGACAAGAATACCGAGCTGAGAGCTTTAAAAAAAAACAAAAAACGCTTGAACGACTCTAATTGCAGATTGAAAGATAAATACACAGGAGAGAGGTAGATCAGGAAACTTATTTTATGGAGAAAAGTCATGTAAACTAGAAATGGGATTACTGATTGTAGCAAAACTAGTAGTAGAAAGCACAACGATGATGCAAGGATAGTGTTGTACTTATTTTATTCCAATACTAAAAACCTCATATGCAACCTCTCCACCAATCATCTGCCCTCTTATGGATGAGTCCTAATGCTGTCCCCACTTTACAAAGGAACAAAATCAGCTTTGAAGCAGTTTAACCCTCTTTCATTAGGTTATACACTTATGAGTGGCTGAGACAAGATTTGAACCCATGCTGTTTGACCTCTGAGACTGATTTCTTTTTATCCTAATTTAAAACTGTGTCCCTTGAGATAGGATGGTTATTATGGTTATTAGGAAGAATCTGACTTAAGTTTTTGATGTTTAACTGCTGGCAGTTTTTATTTTTTATTTTTCTATTCTTAGTGTTTTTTTTTTTTTTTTTTCAAGGCTGCTTTTTTATGGCTGCACCTGCAACATATGGAAGTTCCCAGGCCAGAGGTTGAAACCGAGCCACAGTTGCAACTTACACTGCTGTTGTGGCTGGTGACGCCAGATCCTTTCACCTGCTATGCTAGACTGGGGATCGAACCATCACCATCACAGCAACCTGAGCTGCTGCAGTTGGATTTTTAACCCACTGTTCCACAGCAGGAACTCCTGGCAGTTTTTAGACTCACTTCTACTTTTGACTCTTATGCTCTGTTCCTGAAAAAGCTGATATAAAAAGCCTGGGTGCTTCCCCTTTGGAGTCTGTCACAAAATTCAAACCATCCAAGAACTTCCTCTTTGGAAATTCTCACTAGTGTCACCTGCTAACAACAGTGAGAACCAAAACCAGAGTCCCTTCTTTGCCCACTCAGACCATTTTGGACCTATTCGAGGGTCCTGCCCTACTCTCTCCAGAGAGCTCAATCATAAGTAAGTAATAAAACTTCCTATACCCTCTTGGAGCATGCTTGTGTGTGTGTGTGTGTGTGTGTGTGTGTGTGTGTGTGTGTGTGTGTGAGAGAGAGAGAGAGAGAGAGAGAGAGAGAGAGAGAGAGAGAGAGAGGGAGAGGGAGAGAGGGGGAGAGAGAGAATGTCCTCGATCTTGACCTACAAAGAAAATTTTGAGTGTAGTGGGGGTCCATCTGCTTCTGCAGGAAACAGTGACAAATATGTCTTTTACCATATCTTCAGCCTTTGTTTTTCCTCATATGTACTATTTTTATATCCCAAACCAGTCACCCATCCCTACTCAGGGAAATTCTTTCAGTAACAGCAATATCAAATATTGAACACAACAGATCTTCTTGGAACAATGGGAGTCATCCTAACTGAACACAGTCCCGTTTCCCTCTGAGATCTGTGGCTGCTTTGACATTCTTCTCATCATTATTACTTTTTTTTTCCCAAACAGTCTATTGATTAGTTTTGAGAAAAGAGGTGAAATCTTTTTGCCACTCTAGACTTACAGGTTTGTTTTAAGATAGGCAGGGTGCTGAGAACATTCCTCAGCCATATCTGGGTATATAAAATGCCCAAGATACAGTGCTTATTGGAAAGGCTAAGGAAAAGGGAGGGAAGATTGTGTCACAAAAGACAGTAAGAAGAAGTAAAAATAATTAACATCGGGGATATACCTGAAATAAAATAGTGACCTCAGGGGCTTTAGTTTATAAATTTGAGTCCTGTGACTCTCTAGTAAATATTTTCTCATGATCTGATTAAAAAGAATAAGCAATCAATGAAATGACAACAAAACTTATTATCCTCAACAATAACTGAGTAGTGCCCATTAGAGGGAACCCTGTAGGAACCCTCAAATTCTTGAAAACATATCATGACATTAAGCTCAGGATGTGACACAGCTGGCAGAATATCCCTTGAAAATGTTTTGCCTTTCAGCTGCAGAAGTTCTTCTAACAAAGTGGATGTTAGAAGAAGCTCCCAGGCATCCCTGGCTATGTCTATAGCTCATTATCTCCTCATTACAGGGGAGCTGAAGGGGATGAGGAAAATTCGTTCGAAAAGACGCATTCATGTTTTATTGATTGCCAACGGAGCTCAATCCTCTGAATTCTCACACTTTGGGATATTTTGTTAGGAAAAATAAGCACAATAGGCTCTTGTTTACATGCCTTCCTCCTTCTGGTGCATTGATTCCAGCATAGCACAAAACTGAGCATCTTTCCCAATTAGATTCTCAGGAGCCACCTCCACGCATGAGCTAAAGTGAGACTTTCAGTAAGCATATGACTTATTGTCTCAGAGGATTTGAAATATATCCCATTAAGTGCATCCTCTGTTTTGGTGAATGAGGACACTGAGGCCCAGAGAAGTAAATTCACTGGTCCACGGTCATACAGCCAGTGAGTGAACTAAGGGTTCCTGATCTCTCTTTACCACACCCTTTAAATTATTCTAAGAAGCCTGTATATGTATATATCCTATTTTTGGAGAGAAAAAGTGGTAGTTTTATACTCTCCTGTATTGTTAATAAAACATATAGTCCAGAGCCTATCTAGGTATACTTAATAATTATGCTTGTGGAGAATCCAGATTTTATTGAGTTGACAAAATGGGAAGGCAGTTGTTCTGAGGCTGATGAGATAGTAAGAGTTAAAGAACTCAGGATATTTCATTGTGATGTAAAGATAAAACTTAGTGGAAGCATGCGGGTTCTCTAGAGGAGGAAGAAATTAATTAAATCTTAAGGACAGAAGCATACAGAACCAATGAGAAAATGGCTATGAGTGTGGACTTTGAAATCAGATAGAATGACTGGTGTAAACTTGGGCAAAATGATTAAATTGTTTGCATTTCAGTGTCCATGCCTGCAAAATGGGAATAATAATACCTACCATATGGGGCTCTTGTAAAAATTATATCAGACCATATAAACAGTAACTTGTTTGGAGGATTATTATTTATCAGGCAGTGTTCCAAGCAGTTAACATGTCAATTTATTTTTTTCCTCACACAACTCTGTGAAGCAAGTGCTGTTATCTCTATTTGACCAATGGAAAAACTGAGGCACAGAAGAGCTTCTAGTCGAAATACCAAAATTGTTGACCAGAGCAAATCAGTGTTAGAACCTGTAATGTTTACTACCATGCTAGGAGGATATAGCATATTATAAGGGCTTTTAAACTGAGTACATAGTAAGTGCTTATAAAATATGCCTTCTGTAAATATTATTCTTTTTATAAAATTGGTGATGATAATGATGGTGAAGAAGAAGAGGGAAAGAAGAGGAGACAAAACAGCAACAAAGGAGTAAATAATAATAATAAGGGACTTGCCCAATATCACATATGATTTTTGTTTAGTAACAACATTAATCAAAATGTCAATAGATTAATATTTTTAAACTGCATTTCTTGCTCGTGTTATATGTCCACTATGATCGGCAAAAAAACATAGGTAAGGTCTGCGTAAGGGCCCAGAAAAATGGAAGTACAATCTCAACATGTTCTTTGATGATCAGCACAAGGGGGAAGGATGTGGCAAATCAAGCATTGTCCGATGTTGATATAAATACACATTGAAGTGTCCAACACAAGCACATCTAATTTCAGAGTGTGTATGGAAATGCCATAATACTATGTGCTCATTTGAAGAATAAACATAAAGAGCCTTATTGATTTCTACAGTTAGTAAGTAGAAAAGCCATAATCAAAACTGGGAAGGCTAGGTAGATATTAGTTTTTAAGGACCAACCTTCTAACCATCTGAGTTTTTTAAGGCTAGGTCATATATTACCAGAAACTTAGTGGATTAAAGCAGCACACATATAATATCTCACATTTCTTAGGCCAGAAGTCCAGGTGATCTCAGCTCAGTCCTCTCTTCTCTGATTAATGTCTCACAAGGCCATAGTCAAGAGATCTGCCAAGATGGGCTCTTGGGCTTGAAGAAAGAACCTAGTTTGTTGTGACTACAGGTGCAAAATTAACATTTCCTTGCTGCATCTCAAGTCAGGTCCTCTCACTGCTAAGAGAGACCACCCTATTCCTTTTCACTTTGAACCAGAAACGATGTGTTACATCCGTCTCAGATGATAAATTTATCTGCTTTCTCCTGCCACCATCCACAGGACGCTCTCTGGTTTTAAGGGCATATAAGGCCTAGCCAGATAATCTCCCTAATTTAAGTTCATTGTGCCATGTAATATAATACAGTCATGGAACTGAGAGCTTATGATATTCCAAGTTTCAGGGTTAAAGTGGAACATCTCTTGTGAGCTGTTTTAGGAAATCTGCCTGCCACATCAGCACTGACCAGTGAATTGCCTTCCAAAGCAAGTATTCTCTTCGTTGCAAAGACTATATTCTGGGCTAGAAGATCATCTTTCTCTTACATTGCAGAGAGGATATTTTATCTGCCGGAACCTATATTAAATAACTTTCTGTTGACTTTTTCACAAAGAAGAAATAAGTGGCATATAAAACAGTATTAGTTTTCTATTGATGTTGTAACAAATTACCACTAACATAGTGGCTTAATCCAAATTTACTTTCTTACAGTTTTGCATGTGAGAAATCTGGCATAGGTCACAACGGCTAAAATCAAAATGTAATTAGGGAAGTCTTTCTAGAGGCTTTAGGACGATCTATTATTTACCGTTTATAGATTCTAGAGGCTACCCATAGTTCTTGACTCCTGGCTCCCTTCCTCTATGTGCAGAGCCTACAATAGCAGCTAAAGTCCTTACATTTCATCTTTACTTCTTCATTTTTAATTGCAACTTTCTTTAACCAAATGTTCTTTAAAGGTTCTAGAAGATTCTTTGCAATAACTTATGTAATTAGATTTGATAAACCCAGATAAACCAGGATGATCTCCCCATCTTACAATTCATATCCTTAATCACTTCTACACAATCCCTTTTGGAATGCAACATAATACATTTATAGTTTCAGGGCTATAGCATAGAAAACTTTGGAAGTCATTTCTTTGCCTACCATACTAACTTAGCAAAAAAAGCTGGAAATCTATTCTGAGAATTCATGCATTCCTCAGGTAAACTAAGGATTTCCAGAGCGGTTTAGAATCACAAACCAGAAGAAGAGTGCAATCTCTTCCCATATGTTTTCTCCGTTCCTCCTGAAAACCTGCTGCACTTTCTTTCACACCAGAACCAGCTTTTATTTTCATCCAGTCCACATAAAAACATGGCCTTACAACATCTCCTGATTTTATGATACAGATCTAGCCACCAGCAGAAGTTTTCTTGACTATTTCTCGGATTTTATTTCCAAAAGCACTAGTAGCAGGGGTCCTACCCCGGTCTTATAAGCCACACAAAATGGTATAGGATACCCTTTAATCAATGAATGAATGACCAAAATGTAGCACTCTGTATAACAGAATATTATTCAGTAGTATAAAGGAATGAATAACTGATTCATGCTCTGTATAACAGAATATTATTCAGTAGTATAAAGGAATGAATAACTGATTCATGCTACAACCTTGGCAGTATTATGCTAAGTGAGAGAAATACACAGAAAACCCCATGTATTTAATCACTTCATTTATTTCAAATCCCTAGATTAAACAATTATAAAGAGGAAGAAAGTAGATTAGTGGTTGCCTGGGACTGGAGGATTGAGGGTAAATGTACTGATTAATAATGAGATTGGGAGTCTTTCTGAGGTGACAAAATGTCTTAAAATTCATTGTGGTGATGGTTGGTGATGATTGCACAACTCTGATTATACTAAAACCATTGAACTGTATATTTTAAATGTATGAATTCTATAGTACATGATTTATATCTTGTAAAGCTGTTATTAACTTTTTATATAGTCTGTCCTCACTTATCAGAAAATTATAAATATGAAAAAATGGGTATTTAATACCAATGCTAAGACATACATGAATTAAAGTTTATTAAGTTTACACATTACATGTACTTTCTAGACCTTATTTCATTTTCTCTCATTCTATACACAAAGTCAACTGGCTGGATTTCCTAACAAAGAAGTATTAGAAACATTAAATTAAAAGCTAGATAAAAAAATATAAAATGATAAAGAAATGAAAGTTGTGCAACTAACGGTAAGGATATAACAGAAAGTTCTACAAATTAGTAATATAACTATGGGTCATTTACTTACAGAGCAACAACAACCAGTCACAATTGATATTCATAAAAAAGGTTGCAGTATTTAAGGATTTGTGTGTGTGTGTGTGTGTGTGTGTTTTACTTAAATCTACAATTCTATGTTTACAAAGGCAGGAAAGGCATACATTTTTTTTCCCAAGGTAATTTGCTGCCAAAATGATTGGTTTCAAATAAGTTTAGACCTTAATGCTGGTTGTTTCAGCTACCTGTAGCATATTTTATATATTAATTAATTATCTAGTTATTCCACCTGAAGAATATAACATTGTTTAATGCTTCTTTATGGCTAATAAAGGTGGATCAAACAGGAATATAGGAAAGTAGTCTTTATGTATCATGCATTGTCTCCAAAGAGAGGCCTCAAACTCTTCATGTGTATATGAGTGTGTGTGATGTGCAACCTTGGTAAGTACAGAAATGTCTTATGAGGGACCAATGGCTTCATAATCCAAATCCAAGGTCAACACAATATGTTTGGCTTCGCCACGTAGGATTTTATCACATTTGTATACAAGTGACATCCATAACTCATGATGCTCTTCATTACTTTTCTTGATTCTCTGTCCAGGTCAACTTTCCCCTAAGTAGTCTTTCCCAGTGAGTAGCAGGATGGTTCAGAATATTCAATATACAAAGTTTATTGCTTGTTTCTCAATGTGTCTCACTTATATCTCAGGCAGTAATAACAGTTTAAAGTCATTTAAGGAGAGGGAGTATAAATAGGGTTCCAGAAATGTCAGTGCTGGGAGTCTGTGACCACATGATCACATTCTGGCTTAGGGTTTCCAGGTGTTCTTGCAGAGAAGGGTCCAGGATTTTGAGGAAGGAAGTTGAGAAATGTATTTTGAAGTGTTCAGTATTTTCAAATTGTTTTATTATTTTCTTTTTAGACTATGATTTGTACCTGAGGATTTCTTGTCTCTTAGTTTGTATTATGTCACGTGATTTATGATGCAGATGCACTGATCTGTGAGCATTACTGACCTAGAAACCAGGGAACCTCAGAAATTGTGCTGGACATGGACCCATCAGCATGTTTGTAAATCCACATAAATACTTCCTGCCTTAGAGGCAGCATGCAAACTGGTCAAGTGTACTAAAATATTTCTCTTTGTTTACAGTTGTGTGAGTTGTGAACATGTTTCCCTTCCTTTAACTATTTTGTATCTCACAATATAGTTATTTCAAGGTAATTGCTTTCTTGCAATTTCAAATAAAAAGCTCTTTATAGAAAATTAAAACCACTCGGAAAAAACACAAAGAAAGGAGTAAAAATGTGCATATATTTTTCCTTCCCCAAAGTCAAAATATTGCTGTTATCATTAGGTGAACATCATCCCTCAAAAACAACTGTATTTTAGGATGGAAATATTTGTCAACAGCATCTAAAAACAGTGAAATTTTTAGGAGTTCCCATTATGGCTCAGTGGTAAGGAACCTGACTAGTATCCATGAGGATGCAGGTTCGATCCCTGGCCTCTCCCAGTGGGTTAAGGATCTGGTATTGCTGCGAGCTGTGGTATAGGTCACAGTCACAACTCAGATCCTGCATTGCTGTGGCTGTGGCTTAGGCTGACAGCTGCAGCTCAGATTGAACCCCTAGGGTGGGAACTTCCATATGCCTTGGTTGCAGCCCTAAAAAGAAAAAAATGGTAAAATAAAATAAAAGCACTAAAATTTTTAGAAGTATTGCTGAAGTTGTTTAAAACAAGGAAAGAGTGGTTTACTTTTCCTATAGGGAAGTTGCATTTTCCTTGAAATAAATATGTGGTGTTTGGAGTCCTTGTAGTGACCAGAATCACAGAATTGTGCTAAAGTGAACTAAGGCAGTGGGAAAATTGAGTGCCTTTAAGAATTCCTCACAGAGTCTACTAAATTCTTTAAGGTTTGCCAAAGCTAAGTATATGTGTGTATATACGTATATGTACATTTATCTTTTGAAGTGGTGATTGAAAATTATACTTAAGTCTCCATAGAAAATAGAGCCTCCTCCAACCTTATACAAGGAGAAATAAGTACCTTAGAGATGTTGCTAAATTACTTTCAGGAAATTTCATCTCTTAAAAAATGGTGAATTAAAAAAAAATGAGTTCCTGTCATGGCTCAGGGAGTTAAGAATCTGACATGAGAATGCAGATTCAATCCCTGGCCTCCCTCAGTGGGTTAAAGCATCTGATGTTGCTGTGAGCTGACAGTATAGGTGGCAGATGTAGCTTGGATCTGGTGTTGCTTTTGCTGTGGTGCAGGCTCGTAGCTGCAGCTCCAATTTGACTCCTAGCCTGGGAATTTCCGTGTACCACTAGTGCAGCCCTTAAAAAAAAAAAAAGACCCTCCTCACATTTTCCTAATTACTGCTTATACTCTTCATTTCTGTGATGGGCAGACCCTAAAATACCTGCAATTATGTTCCCCTTTTGGTATTCACACTGGAAGGAATTGTGGAACACCTTCCCTTTAAATGTGGGCAGGATTTGTAACTTGTCCGTAACCCGTAGAATATGGCAAAGGTGATGGAATGTTACTCCCTTGGTTATGTTACATTATACGGCAAAGGTTAAGGTTGCATCACCCCATTATTACATCACATTACGTAATACTCAATCTTTTATGTAAACCTACACTAATTTCTCTCTCCAGATGGTTTTGAAAAAGTAAATTGCCATATTGTGAGCTGTTTCTAGATAATCTTGTTGCAGGGAACTGTAGGAAGCTTCCAGGATCTCAATGACCCACAAGAACAAACCAGCAAGGACCCAAGTACCTCATTCTGCCACTCATAAGGGGAACAATTTTGCCCACAGTGAGTTAGAAATGGGTCCACCCACAGTTTAGCCCTAAGATGAAGATCCAGCTCTTGACAGCTTGATTGCAGCCATACAGAAGAAACAACACTCAGATTCCTGACCCACAGTTACTGTGAGCTAGTCAGTATATGGTAGTTGAAGCTACAAAGCATGTAGCCAGCTGTTAAATAGTGGTAGATAACTAAATATTGTTCCCTTAATCGGTGTAGATAGAAGTTATTATTTAATATATTTTTCTTCTGTTTGGAAACAAAATGTGAATCTGATAAAATGTTAGGGTGATATAAAAGCATTATACATCATTTCATGGAAAACCATAATGCCTGTTGCCATCAGTAAATTCTTTGTGTGTGTAACAGAATATTTTGGTCATTCTCACGGTCCCCAAAGTAGGTAAACACAAGAAGCAGGACCCTCTGTTAGATCAACCCACCCAAATCTTATGTCTTCTTGTATCATTCTTATTTTATATTTATTAGCTTTCATGTTATGTAGATATAGCAAAAAATGGTTTGTAAAAGAGGGATCATTTATATTAAAGGGTGAAGAATAAAAACAGATAAACTTCATACAAAAGACACTTAATAGTCAGTGGCATAATTAATCCTAAAAACAATCCTATGTGAGTTGGTTTCTCATGCCCATTTTGTTGATGATTACGCAGCTTAAATGACCTATCCATTCACTCTTAGTATATAGCAGAATAGGAAGCCATGACAATTAGTCTCATGTGCCAACTTGACTGAGCCATGGGATGCCCAGCCATTTGGTCAAACATCAGTCTGGGTGTATCTGTGAAGGTGTTTCTGATGAGTGTAACATTTAAATCCATAGATCGAGTAAAATGAATTGTGTTCCTCAGTGTGGGTGGGCCTTATCCAGTCTGTGGAGGTTCTGCATAGAACAGAAGGCTGATTCTCCCACATGAATAAGAAGCAGCTCCTTCTGCCCAACTTGCTTTGAGCTAAACGGTGATTATATTCTGTGTTTGGACTAAAAGTAAAATAATGACTCTTCCTCAGTCCCCAATCTACTGGTTTTCAGACTGGAACTTATGCTATGGGCTCTCCTGGATCTCCGACTTGTTGACTGCTTGGCAATAACATGTTTCTAGACAGAGATACTGACTTCTCAGCTTTCATAATCATAGGAGCCCATTCTAAATAAATATATACATGTATACATGCATACTCACCCTACTGGTTCTGTTAGTCCAAAAAACCTTGACAAATATAGAAGCCAAGCACTGGCCTATCTAATCTCAAAATAAGTGCTTTTTCTATTCACTTTCCTGCTTCCCTCTAAATAAAAACTTTTTTTTGTACTAAGGCAAGGGTCATAAAAAAATATCTCTTACTTATCATACACCATAAAGCATATTGGCCATTGATTATCACCTTTTTAATGTTTTCTTTACACAAGTAACACCATAAACTACCATAAAGTATAATCTCAGTTGTTTAAAAGCATTTATTCCTTATGGAAAGTGCCCTTTTTTAAAGCCTTCCAACATCAAAATGTAAAAGAAAGAGAAGAAGAGCTGTGCCAATTGGAGTAGAGGAATTGTGGTCAGGGATTTCATCATTTTCTACTCCTCCTAAAAATTTTGAGCCCCACAAAAAATATCTTGAAGAAATATCTTGAAGAAACAGTAAATATTTCAGCTGGTCTTCCTCAAAACTTTGGAGTATGGAGGACAAGAATTATCAACTTTATTTAAAATAGAAAGAAGATCTGGTTTAATCAGGGCTCAGATGGCAGTAATCTAAGTTACTGCCTTCCAGTGAAACCTAAACAGAGGTATCCTAATCTTGGTACTGGAATTACAGCCTAATCACGTCCTCAATGGTCACTTCTAAAGAAATTGCTCCTTTCCAATTAAATCCTCTTGCAGGTTACTTCTAAGGACCTCCAAGAATCTTTACCATCTCTGATAGCTTAATAAAACCATTCTGATTCTGTTGACTATGTCTGAAAAACAAATAATAAATAGTTTGTATTTTATACCGACAGCAAGGCAATTACATGAAATCCAATGTAAGTCTAATACTTAAGAAAACATTTTAGATATGCTACCTTAGTTTACTCTGACTTTCTTGCTTAATTTATCTGAAAATGGAGATGGTGATGGTCTCTCATGGATTTGCTATAACAATTGGAGTAACATATGCAACTGCACCTGCAATATGGTTAGAGCCATTTGCATTAGCTATTAGTAGATATGTGAAGTCTTTGTAAGGTAAATATTATTTTAATTCTCAAACCTTGAACTTCATATATAGAAAGCATAGTTAGAAAATCAATGGCAGTTTGCCACCGTGAAGAATAGCACTTTTTGTTGTTACAGAATTACAATTTATTTTCAATAAGACCAAGTTTTACTATCATATTGAAATATCAAATGCCAAATTTCCTCAATCAGACCGAAGAGAAATGTCTAATGCTTAATAAAATAATTGGTTTTTGCTTGTACATTACATTACTATTTGCCCACAAATTGCAGTTTCAAAGTTTATGCTGTCTCACAGGTGAACAGAGTGCTAGGTGGCATTATAGATAAACCATACACCTTTTTTTCATAGGCCTCCTTATCCTGTCTGTGCCTCATTAACTTCCAGAACTTCATGAAGACCACGGCTTATAATACAGAAAGCAGGTCAATCAGAAAGCACTGAGGCAAGAATGCAGGGTCTCCTTATGGTTTTAGTGATGTCTCACCTCCAAATATAGTAGCATGCAGTGTGAAACCAGAAGAAATAATTGGTCTGAACTTAAAGGAGTTCTTGGCCTCAAATCTGCAAATCCTCCTGTTGGGATCTTGAGCTTGACAGGTTGCTAGCAGACTCTGTATGCTTTCAGACAAAGTGCACTAACAAACAAGAATCCCTATTGAGTTTTTAGTTAACTCATTAACCATCTTAAACACCTGGGCTGAGCCCATGCAGAGAGCTGGTGTGTTGTCTGTACTAAGTCATACTGCACATGGTTAGAGAATGTCAGTTCCTTAGCCAGGTATTCAAAGTCCTTCAAATCTAGTTCCCAAATAAGAGGCATCATGCTAAAATGGAAATGAATCTATAAATCAAGATATCTAGATTTTAGTTCTTCTCCCACTTAACTCTGTGAATCCCTAATACTAAGGTTTTCTGGGCCTTGGTATGCTCATCATGAAGAAGCAATAAGGCAACCAAAGGTCAAAGAGCTTAGGTGTTTTGTGTAAGGTCACACAGCCACCAAGCTGTAGAATCAGGTGTGTTAGCACCAGAGCTCGTGTCCTTAAACTCTCCCTTACATCTCCTTACAGGAGATGTACTCACACTGTACTGAATGTTTTATCAAATTATTTTGAACAAGTTTAAAAGTGAAGCACTGGAGTACAAGTGTATAGCCTTATATTTTGCTAACTCTGTGATCTCAGGCAAATGACTCAACTTTCTGAACCTCTGTTTCCTCATCTGTACAATGTAAATAGGATTATATTAGCACATACGTAACAAGTTTGTTTCAAGGACTAAAAGGATTACTGTTTTTAAAGTACTTGTAGAAGTATCTCAGTAAGTATTAGATATTATTATTCCCTGATGCTAACTGGTGACTTTAAGCAGAAATAAATAGTAGAGCCAGTACCAATTAACAGACACACACGTCAGTTACATATGAATTAGTAGTTTATTAAAAGCCAAGATCACTTAAATGTTACACTTAAAATACTGCAAAAGGTAGATTTTGACTAAGACTAGAGTCGTAATTTCTTTTTTTTAACTTAATTTTATTTCAATTATAGGTATACAAAAAATCGTCACAAGTCAATTTGATAGATTTTGTGTCCCAAACCCATATTGCATTCCCCCACCCCCCAGATTGGTCTTATTTGAAAAACTGAGTCATAATTTCTTAATGCTGCAACTGTGTTTAGAATCACCTAGGAGATTTAAAAAACTATTCAAAACGACGCCCCACTCAAGATCAATTAAAATTCTAGATGTGGAATCTCAGCATCCTTACATTTGTAAAGCATCCCAACACCAGAGATAGAAATGCACTAGTTTACAAAGGGTTTTTAATTTCTAGAAGATTTATTATTTGGGGAGAGGGATGGGACTAGAGACTGTTCTAGCCAGAGATTACAGCTTTTCAACTTTCTCTTCTGACTTTCACTGTCTTTCTTGACTGGAATAAAATTTTTTCTCGTTTCCTCCAATTCTTAAATTTGATTTAAGCACTTTTCCCTTAACTTGAATGTTCCATATTCCAGTTGTCATCTCTGCCTGGCAGCTACCCCAATCTTATTAAAGAATTACCATTTTCTTCCTGACCCCAAATCTCTCTTTTTTATCTGTCTGGTTAGGTATTCAAGATGGGCATTCAGAACATTTAAAAATCTCAGTCGTTAATACTGGCTTGATGTTGTCAAGTAAAAAAGAGTAGAAGAAAGCAAAATTTAAATTGCTTGTCCTCAGTATAGCTTTATTTCTTTCAGTTTTATCCATGATTTTTCAATTTTTTTTTCATTATAATAAGGACCGAGAATGTGTATGAGCTCAAAGATGGAAACTGATTTAATTCTCCAATCACTGAGCCATGCCATATACACTCTCTGAGCAGAAACTACTATTAAAAGTAAAGTTTTTGGATGATTTGCACGAGAGTTCCCCGTATCCAACCTGAATGGTGAAGTGGGCCAATAGACTGTAATTACCAATTAGCGAAAGAACCATGTTAAGATCTAAGTGTTTACATAGTCTGAAGTCCATTAAATTCTGATTCATATGTGTTATCCCAGATCAGTGCTCTACTGCCATGGCTGTGTTAATTTAAGCTGTTCATTTAATTTAGGTATTTACTCCATCAGGAATTATACAGAAAGAAAAGAACATGAGATGAAGGCACGGGCCCCACCCTCAGAGAGGTCATGGTCCAGCTGTGCTTTTCTGGGAGGGTAACAATTGCATGGCTATAGGGTAATTGCCAGGTGTGGAGAGAGACACAGCTCTGCTGAAAAACACCGGAACAGTACCTAACACACCCTCACTTAAGATTTGTTTAAGGAAACCCTCTTGAGCTGAGTCTCTTAAGGTGTCTCCTTATGAAAAGGCAAGAGCCCAATCTGTGTAGAGGCCTACAGAGGAAAGAAAACGAGAGTTGCAATAGCCTAGAGTGACTTGAGTGACTCAAAGAGGCCAGCTGAGATCATACCATGGGCATTTTTGTGACAGAGTCAAGAGCTTAGCTTCTATGCTTAAGGTTATAAGCAGGAGAGTGATGTAGTATGGTTTTTCACTTTAGGTGGGGAGAGAGGCTTTTTTGAGTAGCGCATTTAAAAGTCACGTGGGACTTTTCAGAGAGAAATAGTCGGATTGTTGAAGGAATTCCAAATTCTATTTCATAAAGGAGCAGATGAGAGAACAGAGAAGGATTTTAGGCTGGAGGGAGTGATACCCTTGAAAGACAGTGGTGCCATGTGAAGAGGAGAAAACATTTATTTGAAATCTCTGGGCACTAAGGAAGCTATCATTTATTAAACATATTTCTATTCAATATAAAAAAATACCTTTAGATGTTTGTAGTTATCCCAAGATGAGGAGGTTTGTTGGTTGCTTCTGGTTGGGACTATAAGAGCAAATATCCAATAGGTACTTGGGTAGATGTATTTAAGTCTTCTGCAAAGACCCTGTGCCCTTGTGGGTAGCTTTGGTCAATACAGGCAGCCAGTGGAAAGTGTGCTGATGAAACAAACCAGTGAAAGGTCACTAGTGGGACAACCTTCCTTAAGGGCTGAGATGGAAGTTCAGATAATGAGAATTCTTTGTACTCACTGCAGACACATTCTTTCAATTAGAAGCAAATAATGAAGCAAAGGTCCTTGAAAATGTGTGGCCTTCACCTTGTAACCGAAAGTGCATGATTCAAAGAGTTCTTGATTGGACCCTCCTGGCAAGGGACTGTATATCATTTTTTTCCTACCAACTATAATAATTTACAGGGCACAGATTCATCTTTACAGTTGTATTACTGAACATCTTTATTTTTCATTCCAGAAACCTAGACGTAAAAATACAGTTCCTGAAATGCCATATTTTAATTAAAAGGATATTTTGTTCACTTTCAACCTGGAGCAAAAATAATTGTGCATATTTGTGTGTATAGTAATATTTACATGATATGTATAATCATATGTAAAATGTATCTTTAATACATTATGTTATGATCTTAACATTCTAATGAAAGCAGTCTATAAGAAAAAGGAATATTTATGATGATAATTAGGAAATAAAAGAAGGGATGGTGTTCAAGCATCTCTTGCTTTAGTTTAATATCCATTTCAGTGATAAATATGGGCCAGTTTAGTACTGAGATAAAGAACCATTTTGCTTGACATTTCACTTGACATTTTGAATTAATTTGTTTTAGCAACCACGGAACCAGTATAAAATTACATATTGTTGATTTAAAATTTTAGAGCACTGTACTTCATAACTATTAGGTTGAACCATACCAAATTGCCAGTATTTAAACATTTCAACTTAAAAAATGGCAATTTATGTTGTCCAGGCTAAAAGAAGCCTCAGTTTCACTCTTTGTTGTACCACAAAGAGACTTGAAAATTAAATCGGTTTTTTAGTCTTTTAAAACCTAAACTTTTCTTATCTGGATAAATATGGACAGTAGCATCTACTCTTCCAGGTGATGTGTGGATTAACTGAGACACTGTTTGGGGGTAAAGTGATTTGGCTTGTAGCCTCCAAAACACCAGCAAGATTGTTATATTTCTAAATTTTCATTCCCTACTGGTTAAGTGATTTCTTGGTTAGAATACACAGAGATTTACATGTTTCTCTTTCTTTCCGGATGTGATAATACTTTTCTTTCCTTTAGTTTGTTCTCAAAACATTTTCCTCCTTCCCTGAAATTAATGGATGGATTTCTTCTGAATGGACAGAATATTTATGTACTTCGTTAACAACATGTATTCCGGTTTTCCACTTTGTTCATCCAGTAAAACGCTTAGTAGAAAATGTGCGTGAGGTTTGTTCACCTTACCATTGGGGAACTGAAACTAATTCTCTTATAATTTCAAAGAGCTTCCAGCATTTGTTTTATTTAGAAGTCAAACAGTCGTGCTGACAAAGCTTTTATTACTGTTAATAGGCTTTGGCCCTTTATATCTGGGTGATGCGTTTTACCAACAATGATCTGACAGAACTTTCGACAACTTTAATTTGACTATGGTACCAGCCTCCTACAAGGTCTTTCACCTTTTCATTTCTATCATGTTGAAATCTTTTGCCCAACTTACTAGCAGAGTTTAACTTCTAATCACAAATCATATCATGGTATCTTCAACTTAAGAAGAGTCTTGCGTGACTCCCCAGTGCTCAAAGTAATAAATTCTCATTTTATGGTTTATTATACAAGGCCTTTTAAAAATACAAATTGGTAACAGATTATCTCCTTCTCCCCTCCCTTCTCCTGAATCCAACTTAGTAAATTCTTCACCACCCTATGAATATAGTCATAAGACTCTCTTTGACTATTCTCAACCTAGTTCTCTACATCACATGATGTTTTTATCTTCTTTGACTAGGAAAATCATCCTTATAAGATAGCTCAGGTGCCATCTCTCTGTGAAATTCCTTTCTCCTCCCTGAGGCAATTAATCATTTATTCCTCTCTGTTTCCCATGGAACTGTGCTCTTACGTTCCATTGCGATTATGCTTGTACTTGCTTCACTCTCTTTCTCTATTCTATGACCTCTTACAAAGCAATGACTCTACCTCACTCATCTTTGCTTCTCCAGGGTCTGGCTAACTCATTGAACTTTTTTTTTTTTTTTTTCATTTGAAGGATAAATGAAGGGCAGGTTTCTCCTGCTTTTATGGATACATTTAGGCCTAACTGAATGATCTACAACTAAAGTTTCTGATTACTTGGTGAACATTTACAATGTCCGAAGGTCCCAGAGAAGAAAATTACTGAAGAGTTTTCAAGAGCAAAGGAAATTTCAGATATGAGTGTTAGTGGCATGGTGTGATGGGTTGTGTATTGGGCCTGCTTTCTCAAATCTGACCATGAATTGAGAGCACAGGGGGACGATCTGTTTTGGTATCTGGGAACAGCAGCTGGCATTTGAGGTGATTGCTAGCTTAATGAGCTATTTGGTGTTATTCAGTTAATAGCAGCCCCAGAACATTCATTTCAGATCACGGAGAGTAATTGTCTAACTGTATTCTCTCCTGGAAAAAATATTGTATCAGCATTAGTTGGTTTGCTCCATCAACCTGATTTTAAGGAGTACAATGTCAGTCTACTATTGGCACATAAATGAGAGGTAAGAAGGATGAGGCGTAGATGTGACATCATTAATGTAATAGTTAAAGAAATTGAAATAATTAGATGAGAGCAAAGAATAAGAGAGTTACCATACATTCAAATTTGGACCCACATGTGTGATGAGTGAACACAAGAAAGGAATGCATGCCCCATTATTTCAGAAAGAGGGGCATTCATCATAGAGAGGGAATACTGTTAACTGCATAAAAGGGAGACAGACTTCATTAGAAAGTAAGCAAGTAAAATTGTGAGATGAAATTACTCCCTTAGATGGACAGTCATGTAGAAGAAGTGTTAGACTAAACTGATGTTTCATAAACACTATTACGTGTAAGACTCACCTCTGATCTTGGTTAAATGCAAATTCTTATTCAAGAGATCTGGAGTGGTTCATACAAGTCTTCATTTCTAGCATATCCTCAGGTATGCTGATATTTCTGGTCAGTAGATCATGCTTGAATAGTAATGAAGAGAGTAATAAGGACAAGTGGCAATATGTCATACCTGTTAAGAAGCACAGATTGCAGAATCAGAAAACCAAGATATTAAGTTGCAGTCTGATATGCCTTTGGGAAATTTGCTTATCCTGTCTATGCCTTACTTTCTTCATCTGTAAAGTGGGAATGCTACTGCTCTTTCCCTATTGTCTTGGGCCAGATTAAATGAGAAGATATATGCAGAACATTTGATTCATTGCAGCGACTAGTAAGCTCCTATGTGTTAGTGATTATATTTTAGCTTTGACAATATTGTGCATTCCATTTCTAGGACTGTATTATTGTTCATTTCCAAATGTATCGGAATAGTAAAAAGAGAAGAAACTGCAGTGTGAAAATCAATGAATGTACATTTTAATGTTCTGATAATATAACTCTTTAATAAAACTCCATCTAGCCTCAGCCCAGTGCAAAATTATCCTTCCAATGAACAACTATTCATCCTGCAAGATTCAACTGAAATATACCTGTTATATACCTTTCTAATCACAGTAAGGGGATTATTATTCAACTTTTTGGTCTCTCTGCTCTACATACTGCAAGAATCTCTTAAATAATCCATCATAAAGTTATGAAAACAACTGCTTAATGAAAACACATCACCTCTTCTGATCTGGAATTCCCTTGAATTTAGGAACTAAAGTGTTCACAGACTGTATCCCCAGCATCTTATCTCTAACATATTTCATGAAAGCTAATGGACCCATTCAAATAACTGATTATTTAAAAATATAGGTGGATAGTCAAATTCACTAATGAGGAGTTCCTGCTATGGTGCAGTAGGTTGAGGATCCTGGTTGTCTCTGCAGAGGCCAGGGTCTCTGCTGAAGTGCGGGTTCTATCCCTTGCCTGGTGCAGTGGGTTAAGGGTCCAGAGTTGTTGCAGCTGTGGAGTAGGTTGCAATGGCGACTTGGACTCAGTCCCTGGTCTAGGAACCAACATATGCCATGGATGAGGAAAGAAAATCATTAACAAATCGAGGAAAGTCAGTCCTTGGTGTTCATATTCTCTTTTTAAACTCTTCTGCTCTGTTTTCAAATTCTTTGATTGGTATGGAGTTTTGTCCCTAGATGTGCTAGAATGAGAGTCTCCCATTAAGATGACTTCAATGAAAATATTTAATATTTGTCTTATTTTTGACAACTTTGTATTTTAACCTAGGTTTAGTGTAGAGATAGAAATGCATGTGAAGATATGTCTGTGAAGAAACAAACCAGGGACTAACAGGGTTAGATATTTGGGGGGAGTTCAGGTCAATCTAAATGCTCTCCAAATGGTGAATATTCAACTTACTTTGTCCATGACCTTACTTTTGCACCAGTTCAAGAATAAACATTAAAAATTAAAATTATCTAATTCTGCTTTTGCTGTTGTTTGCTGGGAAGACACTCTCCTTTTTGGCACCACCTACTGACATACTTCATCCAGCCCACCAAGAGAGCCTCATGCAGATTATAAGTGAACATCCCTTGAGAAAATCCAGATGTCTGGGAATTTAGATCCTTCAAGCTGTGAAGAATTTTAAAAGCCATTTTTCCCATCCCTCTATCTTGAGAGGACAGCAGTTTTCTTGAAGTACAAGCCAGTCCCACATTTGTATCATCCTTGTGGACTGAGACATTTTGGTTTACAACTTTCTTTGTGCTAATACTTTGAAATAGTAGAAGAAGAAAATAAGGGGAGGCATGGTACCACTCATATCCTGTGTCATTGGCAGCTATTGAAATTGCAAACAAAATAGATCAACCTCTGCAGTTTCTTGTGAAATAAACTAAAAACAGTAGGAAAGAGGGGTTTTTTTGGTCCGCTTTTTGTTTTGCTTTTGTAATGTTAATAATGGTGATACTAATCATTACACAGTTATGACTTGTTTAGTGCTTGCTATGTGCCAGGCACTGTGCTAACCTCTTTAAGTGCATTGTCATTTTGGTTTATTCTTACCTAACTTGTAAGAAGTAGATGCTGTTGTCCCATTTTAGATTAGAGGAAAGCTTTCTTACAGGTTCAGTAATGTAATCAATGTCAGGTATTGGTGCCTGCAGAGTCCTGACTTCAACACAGTACTCTGCCCCCTGCCCCATAAGCACTGTGATATTTATTTCCAAAATTGGCAGCATCCTTTGTGCAAAATCCTTGAGATTATAGAAAGATACGTAAAAGATAAACTTTCCAGATAGTATATTTATCTCCTGTAATCTTAAATGTTAACAATACTTTTTCATTTTTTAAGGAAATGCCTTAGAGGTAGAATCAGTGTATTTCCTGGCACGTCTTTCTGAGGTTGCTCATGGAGTTTTATTCTCAGCACTGGCCACTAAATTCTTTAAATAGCCCAGCCCGTAGTTGGTGGCTTTCATTACCCTTCTCTTCCTGGGTTCTGTAGGCTGAAGCTGTGGGACGTAAATGGATTGATATAAGGTTAACCCTATCCTGAGGCATTCAGGGTCAGTAGAGCCTAGAATTTGGGCCTGCAGTGGCCATCTCTTCTGCGGCCTTACTTAACACTGCTCTTTATCCTTGCCTTTGTCCTTGAGTTAAAGGGCCTCTGCACTGTGGGTGGATTTTTTTGTTTGTTTTTATTTCTTTTTAATTTTTATTTTCAGTAAGCTGAGGGTGTCTGGCAGGTCCAGTGCCTAAGTTTGTAACTGAAATTGGATGGCCTGAATTCATTTTGAATTGATATATTTTTTTTCTTATTTCTTCTTTTAGAAAAATCAATAAACGGTTTATGATGCCTTTCAAAGAGATTGAATGAGTGGAAATCAGGTTTAGTCATATTATTAAGGCAACTAAACACCCTGGGTTTTCTGGGACAGATCCAATTTCAAATATCCTATCTTATCTCTCAGTTGTATATTAGGTCAACATTTCCTGATTTTTCGGCCGTACTCGCGGCATGTAGAAGTTCCTGGGCCAGCAGTTGAACCTGTGCCACAGCAGTGACCCAAGCTGCTATAGTACAATGCTAGACCTTAACCCACTGCACCACAAAAGAACTCCAGTATTTTCTATTTTTTACTTAGGGAGATAAACTTTGCTCATCTAATATAGTAGAAAAGGAAGCCTTTTTGAACATCAAAATTTGGCCAGGCATTTTAAGTTGGATATGTGTGTTTGTGTGCATGCACATATATGAATATATGCAAGTGCACATATGTGTGTATGTATATGTACTTATTTGTCTGTATATAGACACAGATGCTTGTTTGTATAGCTTAATCTAGAAGCAGATATTGTCCTTACCATGTTCCCATTGTACAAGTGGGAAAATTGAAGCTTTCTCAAGGCCTACTGCTCTTGAGTAGCCAAAATGAGGTTCCAATTCTGTAGTCTGTCTTTAAGCCTATGGTCATCATTCCCAATCTTTCTACATCCTCCACTTTATTTTTGAAAGGCAAATTTTCCTTTCTCAACTAGATTATTCCTTCTGAGAACATACCCCAGGCCCCAGGTCATCTGACTGCAGATGCCGTATAAAGCAATAACTTGTCTCCCCCACAACCCTGTCTATCCTGCCCAGCTTCTTGCCTTTGCTAGCCCTTTCCTAACTCCTTAAAGTCTTGCTCATGGGAGATGTGAAATCAAACATCAGACACCTGAGCTAGTGTGGCCTGAAGAGCCATGACTGATTGCCACACACTAATTACTGGGAAGGTTTGCGAGTGGGTTCAGGAATAGAGATGATCACACAACAGTTAAAAAGAGATTTTTTTCCCTTTTTGCTGCTCCCCTGTCATTTGCAAGTGTCTGTTGGTTTCCTTTCAGCCTGTTTGTGATTAAGAATCCCGCTGAGATGACACTTGATGGTATGAACATTGTGCCTGCATTTCTGCAGGTAATTTAGCACTGGATCCATGGAAAGATCATCTGTAAAGCTGTTCCTAACCTTTAAAAAAATCTGTAACAATTGGAGTTCCCGTTGTGGCTCAGTGGTTAACGAATCCGACTAAGAACCATGAGGTTGCGGATTCGAACCCTGGCCTTGCTCAGTGGATTAAGGATCTGGCGTTGCCATGAGCTGTGGTGAAGGTTGCAGACGCAACTCGGATCTCACGTTGCTGTGGCTGTGGTGTAGGCCGGCAGCTACAGCTCCTGTTAGACCCCTAGCCTGGGAACCTCCATATGCCGCGGGTGCAGCCCTAGATAAGACAAAAGGACCAAAAAAAAAATCTGTAACAATTGATCTAAAAACAATACGGTGATATTTTCCAATGAGAACCTAACTGATGAAATAGTATTTTGTTTTTCATTAATATGTGCTTCACCTATCCAGCTTCACTCACCTGGCAGCTTCTCTTATATATGTCCAGGAACCATCCTGGCAATATTTAATAACCAAAAAGATAAACATAGAATTTAGGTAATTTATTTAGCAGAAACACCAACCAGTGCCATCATTAGAACTTTTTTATATGTCATGGAGAAAAGAGTTTAAATTGTTCTAAAGGAAGTAATCGACACAGGTTCACAAGATTCAAAATTGTAAGAGTGACCCCTAGTGACTATGTAACTGCTTAAATCTTTACTAAAATTTCATAGTGTTAAATGTGAGCACCTGAAGAAAAAGAGGACATCGTTTCTTTATCATAAAACTACAATTTACTCATTTTAAATTCAGCTGTATTTCAAAGGTACACTTTGAAAAATAATATGATTTTATGGAAAAACTTGGATTCATTCTGGGTGAAATATGTAACACTTTTCTATTCACACTTCGGTTCAAATTTGTGAACGTGTACTGTGAGTATATTGGGTGCAAATTCCTGAGGAAATTCCTATGGATGAAGTGATAAGGTCTCCTTGTCATTCCCTATGGTGCTCAGAGACTCAAAAGGAAAGAGACAAGCAAACTGTATCATTGCAGGGCAACGAGGGGCTACTGTGGTCATAAGTGTGACAACAGAGAGAAATGGCGGGGCCTCTAAGAACAGAACCACTGTAGAATGGATGGGAGGCCATTCCTAGGGAATGGGAGTCAGAGTAAGATTCCGCTAATGGTAAATGAGAGGAGCAGCTCTACCTAGGCACAGACACACGAAAGCAACACGAGTCTGTGTAAGAACCTCAAGTATTTCAGTAGGACTGGAACATACAGAGCTATTGAGACATGTAAAATGGACTTGAGATGCAGGCACAGCATAGCTTAGGAAAGGCCTTGGACACCATTCTTGGGCATTTTGCTGAAGGTGATGGGAATAGACTTAAGGAAGTAATATCAATAGATCTGCATTCTGAAAGAACCATCTGACTTCAGAGCAAAGCACGGTCTTGAGGCCATCAAGACTGGTTACACAAAGACCAGATAGGTGGCTTCCCACATCACCACTATGGGAAGTGGTGTGATTCTTCTCTTTTAAAGTATATCACAGATACCTGGACAGGCACTTTATTCTTAATTCAACTTTGTATTACTAGTAGGCATTGAATGTTTTTAAACTGTGCCCTAAATTAATATTAGCATTATTTTTAATCTGGTGTAAACATACAAACCACATCCGTGTGTTTATAAATTACAAACACACACTAGAATATGTTTACACTTACGATATTTAATAATGAAAAGATATATATTTTGGTTATATAGACATATAAACATTAAGATATATTCAACTTCGATGGCCATCTCATTTTAAAATCAAACCTTTTCTCATTGCCTGAAGATTTAAATGAACTAGAATGTAGCAGAAGAAGCTGTTGTATCCCTAGGTTGTCCAGGTACTAGGTTTGAAATCTTAATCTGGAACTATAGGCATTGAGCTGATGACTAAATATTCACCTTTCTGATACTTGGAAACAACTAGTTCACCTTCCTCCTTCTTATCTTAGTCTGCTTGGGCTTGCATAACAAAAATGCCTCAGACTGGGGTGGCTTAAACAACAGATTTTTTTTTCTCACCTTCTTAAGAGGCCGAAGGCCCAAGATCAAAGTGTTGGCAGGTTTTATTTCTCCTGAGGCCAATTTTTGTGGTTTGCAAATGATCACCTTCTTGCTGTGTCTTCACATGACCTGTTCTCTGTTCATGTGCACCTCTGGTGTCTCTTTCCCTTCTAAGGACAGCAGTCCTATCTGATTAGAGCCCCACCCTTTGCCCTCCTTCAGTCTCCAAATTAAGTTATATTAATAAGTTAAGGATTCAACACACAAAATTTGAGGAAACACAGTTCAGTCATTAACACTCACATGTTTTCCTGATTAGGAAGTGAAGTAGCAAGAAAATGCTTCTTCCAAATCCTTACTTTTTTACAGAAAAGCCTTGAGCACAATCAGAAATATGGTTTTTGGTAACAGAGAGAGAAATTGCATTAGAAATTTTAGGGAGGATGTGGTGTGCTGCCCAAATGCCCCCTTCAGAATTAAGGCACTCATTTCTCCAGCTTCTAGGAGTGCTTATCTGATGACAGTATAAAGCTGAGTTCTCCAGAATTTCCCAAAGCCAAATACAATTGCTTTGACAAAGTTTTCCTTCCCTGGCTTGTGGTAGTTCCCATCCAAAGACATCAATATAAGCCTCTAAGATCTGGTCCTAATATTCACCATGGATGGGACAACTCTGAGGCAACATCCAAGGGCCAGATTTCCCCTTGAGGATGACTTAATCCTACAGTGAGACTGCATTGCCGCCCATTTTCTACCTTGTGTCCAGTGCTGCTTTGGACCCTTCTGTTCTAAAGTGGAGAAGAGAGAGAGGATTCTGTTACTCCTGAGAACACTGCAACAAATCTGTCTCATTTTTCTCAGGAAATCCAAGTGAATTTATTTCAAATATAGAATGTCAAATTGAACTGAAATAAACCATCCCACTTTAATGCTACCAAGTCTTAGAAATCAAGTAAGTAGTTTATACCTGTGTTATGTTTTTAATTATGATTGACTGTTTTCTAGTCATTAGCTTGGTATTACTTTCCATAGTGATATAAGTACCATGAGACAGGAATTTCATTAAGCTGGTTCTCTAATACATGCGTAACAGCTAACAATATACCTGGAATATTAGACATACAAAAAACTGTAATGAAATAATAGTTGATTGTATCTTCTCTAGAAAGCAAATAAAAACTTTGTTATTGCTTTGCGCAATTATTACATACCCATCTAAGTGTGGGTCAAAAGCTATTCCTGCATGATGTTTTTATTGATTTACCCCAGATAAAAGGATCAATTTTCAACCAATACCCCATTGCTCCTTTGCAGTATCTTTTACTTCAGACCATCTATTGTAATGATTTGGCTTCTGCCATCTGTTTTAGTTATTTGGCTCCATTTGCACTTTCTCTCTCAATTGACCAGCAAAGTGAGAAGTTGAAATAATTAAACTGTGTGTCCATTCCTCATTATAGAGAGTATAAAGGAGATGGACTAGATATGGATAGAACCTTTTAAAGCACAAATATTTGGATGGATCCTGGAGTTTTGAGCTCTCTTTAAGTTGATTAGAGAATACCTTTTATTGTGGTATCCTTTACTTTGTCTAAAAACAGGTTAACTTCATGTTACAGTTAACTTGTAGTGTCTTTAGACTTTTATCCCTTCTTCCTGTCTTAATATTTCAGATAGTAGAATTTCAGGCTTCAAAACAGAAGGGTGGAAGTCCCTTATATTAACCTGCCTGTTCTCAGAGCAAGTAAACCCTACCTACCTTTGTCCTGACAGTCTTTTTAGGTCAAGGACACTGTGTAATTTTACAGTGGCCATTTTTGACCACCTGACCCCACGCTCTTAAATTTAATAGTCCCATCAATGCATAAAATGGCAGAGAGAAGACTGATATAGTTTTTCTTATCAGAAAGTACCAAATCATCTCAATGTCCTGGGCATTGGCTGACTCATGCTCTCATCCAGTTCTGGTCTGTCTCCCGTTCTTGAGCTCTGCTTCTTCCTCATTCTCAGAACTGAACTTGCCATGGTGTGTTGGTGGTGGAATGCTCAACTTTCTGTAGGACATAGAATTGAGTCTCTGACTTTCTCTGCTATTTGATTCTTGAGACAATGAGCTATTTTCAACAAATACAGAAAATGGCCATTTAGTGTTAGCTTCTCTTTTAATTTGTGTTCCTAGAAATAGGTACTGAAAAGGAGATCTGCATGCAGGACTTTTATTTGTGAGTATTCTCTTCCATATTGTCCTAAATTATGGGGAAGTTTTTATGTTCCTGCATGGAAAAGTTATTTGATGCAGGCTGCTCCCTGGGGATCAGCTGTGATCTTGACAAGACAACTGTCTTTATCTGAGGCAATTCTCCAAAACGCTTGACAGCCAAGGGCTCTCATCTGACAGCAGTGCCAGTAACTGAGGAATAAGTCCTTCTGTCTTAAAAGGAGATCAGGACAGTGTTCCACATGGTCCACTGTATTTGGTGAGGGCCAAGATACTGTCCATAAAAGAAAATGTCTTAATATCTTATTATTTGGAAATACATTACCAGCAAATGTTCAATCTGATGACCTTCCTGTGAGAATAACATAGTACTGTCAAAGTATGATCCTGGAAGCACTATCACTGTGGCGAACACATTGACTACTTATTTTAAATGCTTCCCCATCAGAAATGCTGAATAGGAATCTCTGGGGATCAAGTATCTTTTCTTAAATAGCACCTTTCCCAAAACAGATGAAACAAGCCAAAATTCTATGGAAAAAGACTGCTATTTAAGGGCAGTCCTCTCTAGGTCCTAAATCAAGCCATCTTTTCTCATACGTGTGTGTGTGTGTGTGTGTGTGTGTGTGTGTTTGAATGAAAGATAATTGTGATAATGTAGCAAGCATAGTAATTTATGAGCCTGTGTTATTTTAAAGCTTATCTTAATGAAACATTTGATATTTTGAAGATCCGGGGTAATTTTTGTGGTTAAAGTAGATTTTGATTGAGTGTTGAAAAATATGTAAAGCTAGAGTAAATCCACTGGAGTGTAAGGCATTTAGGAATTTACGTGTCCATAAGCAATCTCAGATATCCAAAGTCATTTGAAAGGCTTCACAGAAGTGGGATTTGATTGAATGCTAGCGAAGAGTGAATAGCCAGCTAGTGACACCAAGCTAGTGATAGCCTAGCGTTTACCTCAGGAAATGGTTTTGTGCGTGGGGACTGTGAGAGGTGATATAAATGTTGTCCTCTAAGATAGGCCATGATGTTTTTAAATCATCCCAATGAATCATCTCTGTTAAGTCTATCATCCCCTATTGCCTTTATATACCAACTCAATGCTGGTGACTCCAAATTTATATCTCCGTCCCTACATCTTTGCTAAACTTCCGATTCATTAATTCAGATATATATTTGAAATCTCCATTTAGATATCATATAATCACCAGATCATTGGCATGACCCGAAGCAGACTGGCCCCAATTCCCAAACCTGCTTCTTGGCTGGTTTCCCCCATTTCAGTAAATAATATCATCATGTTGAAATTGCTCACACTAGAAAATTGGAAATCAATTTTGATTCATTACCACTTCAAACCTTTCTCACATGTAAAATAAAATAATGTAATAGCCTCTAACTTGTCTCCCTTTCACTCTTCTCTCCACTTTACTCTCATATTTTTCCCCACAGCAATTAGTGCCGTCTTTTAGTAATATTAATCAGATAGTGTGTTGGCCCTTCCTAAAAATCTTCAAAGGCTTTCCATCATTTTATACATTTATACTACGCCTATGCTTACCATAACTTACACATTCCTACTTGATGGGGCCCCTGATTTACCAAATCTTCTGTTATTATTTCCCTTGGTCATTCATTCTTATTGATTCTAGAAGACAGAAAAACTAAGTTCTTGTCTTGGGACCTTTTTTCCATGTGCCCTCCTCTTCCTGAAATTTCTTGGCTCCAGATCTTTTCCAGAAGGGGGTCTTGATGGTATTATTCAGACAGCTGCCCAAATGTTAGTTTTCAGACAGGCTTTCCCTGACAACCCAGTCTACATTAGCCTAATCAACCTCCCTTTCCGTTTTCTCTAACACATGAGCTTGTTTTAGTCATTGTATTTGCCACTACACTATTATTGTTTCTTCATTTATTAAGAATAATCTGCTTCCAAGATGATGCAAATTTCACAGAACAAATGTCTTTAACTTATTGTTCACCATGTTCTCAGCTTCAAGAATAATGCTTTGTGTGTTGTAAATGCTCATAAATATTTTTGAATTACTAAATTAATGACGATCGTGATAACAAGAATAGGCATTAGGCACTTAATATGTACCATCAATTTAAATGCACTACTTCATCCCAGTCTCACATGACCTTATGTGACATTACTATGCTAAGTAGAAAATTATGATTTTAAGAAGTTATGTCCCAGGAATCCCTGCTGTGGCACAGGGGCTTAAGAATCGGACTACTGGGACTTGGGCCACTGAGCAGGCACAGATTTAATCCCTGGTCTGGAACAGTGGGTTAAAGAATCCAGCATTGCCACAGCTGTGGCATAGTTTGCAGCTGCCACTTGGATTCAGTTCCTGACCTGGGAACTTCCATACGCGTTGGGTGTGGCCATTAAAAAAATTACATTCCATAATTTAATTTAATATTTTTATGCATCACTTTATTTATAATATAATTTAAAACATAATGGATAACTAGTTTTTAATAACATTTTACATCATTTTATGGTTTATGATGAAAAAGAATATTTTAATATATTATTTGTTAATTGGAATACTTGTATAGAATCCAAACACATGCCTTCAGTATGTCGAGTCTACTTACTTGGAGCAAACTGATCAATACCCAGAAGCAGAAGATATTTTAGTCACACACAGATTTTTTTTTTTTTTAAGGCCTGTGGCATATAGGAGTCCCTAGACTAGGGATTGAATCGGGGCTACAGCTGCCAGCCTACACCACAGCCACATCAAAGTGGGATCTGAGCCACTTCTGCCACTTACACCACAGCTCATGGCAATGCTGAATCCCCAACCCACTGAGGGACTGAACCCACATTCTCAAGTTGGTCAAATTTGTTTTCATTGTACCATAACAGGGACTCCCACACAGATCTTTCATCAATGGGACTTATTAAGACATGTTAACCAGAGTTGTTTCCTTCTGTTAATACAAAGTATTGTGCAAACGTTCTCAAATTGTTGTGGAAAATAAATCATGGAAAAATTAATTATTGGTCATAGAACCTCTTGGAGCAATAACGTTTGAAAACAAATTAAAATACATTATGGTGGTTCATTGATGGTAAATACATCATTTGTATCAAAAGTACTCTATTAAACATTCAAGTGTTAAGGAAATAGAGTTGCAGTTGTCTAATGATCAAAATAAGCCTGTTCAAGTTTTGTCTTCAGAGGCATCATGTAGCATAGCAAAGGAGGCATCATGGAGTCTTTTGGGGTATAAATTCCTCATGGCTACTTGAAGGAAACATATGATCTTCCACATTGGCTATATATTAAAAAAATAGAGTATCTCTAAGTAGAACTAAAATACTAAGAGTTTCAAGATGAGGATTTCTGATAAACTCCATGAGTTTTAGCTAATTATACTTAGATTTGTAATATTCTTTCAAATATGAATATCAAGTGTTGGTCATTTATTTGAGCAGATGGGCTGAGAATTAAAATGCTGTGCAATAACTAGACTTTAAAACTATAATTTAGTAGCCTTTTTTTTTTTTTAAGAGGAAGCAGAGGCAGTAAATTTGACTTAATCCCAGTAGAATCTGGGATTAGAGACAGGGAAGGAGGTAATAAATCAGTCTGGGTGTGGATGCCTCTTTTTTTTTTTGTTTGTTTTGCTTTATGATATTTGCAATTATTAAAATGCATATAATAGTAGGAGAGATTGAGCCCTTACTAAATTCTACGTCCTTTTAACCATTCTATTTGGGCAGATTTCATGATCCACAATCTTTAAAAGAGAAAATAAAGACTCACATAATTAAATGAATTCCCAGACAGGATATAAAACTGAGGTTTAAATTCAGGTCTTCATACTTTAGCTTCTATGAGAAAACATTGCACCCCAATCTACAGCCTGTTCTTAACTCCACTTTTGCCCACTGCTTTATATATAAATTCAGTGCAATGGCACTTAGTAATCACTGATATGGAAGGGCCTATATGAGTAAAAGACATAAGAATACACAACTGAATGTGATTTATGGTAAGAAGGCTGGGAAACTGGAGTTAATAGATGCAAACTACTGTATTTGGAGTAGATAAGCAATGAGATCCTGCTGCAAAGCACAGGGAACTATATCTGGTCACTTATGATGGAACATGATGGATGATAATGTGAGAAAAAGAATACACACACACACACACACATACACATATATATGCACACATATATATGTATATATGACTGGGTCACTTTGTAGAAATTGAGTTAACAGTGTAATTCTACTATAATGGAAACATAAAAATAAAAAAATAATAAACAATAAAATGACAAAAAATAATTTAATAAATGCAAGGAGCTTCCATTGTGGCTCAGCAGGTGAAGAACCCAACATAGTGTCTGTGAGGATGTGGGTTTAATCCCTGGCCTCTCAGTGGGTCGGGGATCTGGTGTTGCTGTGAGCTGTGGTGTAGTTCATACTTAGCTCAGATACGGCATCACTGTGGCTGTAGTATAGGCCAGCAGCTGCAGCTCCAGTTCACCTCCTAACCCAGGAACTTCCATATGGCACAGAAGGAAAAAGAGAGGGAGAGAGAGAGAGAGAGAGAAAGAATTAAAAAGAAAAAAAAATTACATTTTTTGCTTTTTTAAATGATTTTTATTTTTTTTATTATAGGCAGTTTACAGTGTTCTGTCAGTTTTCTACAGAAAATTGATCCAGTCAAACCTACATGTATGCATTCTTTTTCTCACATTATCCTCCATCATGCTCCATCATAGGTGACTAGACATAGTTCCCAGTGCTATACAGCAGGATCTCGTTGCCCATCCATTCCAAAGGCAATAGTTTGCATCTATTAACTCCAGATTCCTAGTCCATCCCACTCCCTCCCCAACTCTTGGTAACCACAAGTCTGTTCTTTAAGTCCATGAGTTTCTTTTCTGTGGAAAGATTGATTTGTGCCGCATTTTGGATCCCCGATATAAGTGATATCATATGGTATTCATCTTTATCTTTCTTACTTACTTCACTTAGTATGAGAGTCTCTAGTTCCATCCATGTTGCTACAAATGCCATTAAGCTGTTCTTTTTTATGGCTGAGTAGTATTCCATTGTGTATATATACCAAATCTTCTTCATCCACTCATCTGTCACTTGACATTTAGGTTGTTGCCATTACATGTCTATTGTGAATAGTCCTGCAGTGAACATAGGGGTACATGTATCTGTTTCAAGGAAAATTTTGTCTAGATATATGCCCAAGAGTTGAATTGCTAGGTCACATGGTAGTTCTATATTTAGTTTTCTGAGGTACCTCCATACTGTTTTCCGTAGTGGTTGTACCAATTTACATTCCTACCAACAGTGTAGGAGTGTTCCCTTTTCTCCACATCCTCTCCAGCATTTGTTATTTGTGGACTTATTAATGATGGCCATTCTGACTTATGTGAGGAGGTACCTCATAGTAGTTTTGATTTGCCTTTCTCAGTGATGTTGAGCATTTTTTCATGTGCCTGTTGGCCATATGTATATCTTCTTTGGAGAAATGTCTATTCAGGTTTTTTGTGCATTTTCCATTGTATTATTGGCTTTTTTGCTGTTGAGTTGTACGGCTGCACCCAGGCTGTTTTGAAGTTCCCAGGCTAGGGGTTGAATCAGAGCTACAGTTACCGGCCTATGCCACAGCCACAGCAAATGGGATCCCCAAGCCAAATTTGTGACCTATACCGCAGGTCACAGCAACACCAGGTCCCCAATCCACTAATCAAGGCCAGGGACTGACCCCACAATCTCATAGATACTAGTCAGATTTATTTCTGCTGTGCCACCACGGGAACTCCAATATGTATATATATATATATTTTTTTTTTTTGTAAAATGCCAAGGTCATTGATTAGGTTATAGTAATGTTCAATAAATCATTTAGTGTCTTTCTTCATCATCATCATCATCATCATCATCATTTTTCAGATACTATTCCTGTGTTAAGGAATTCAAATATAATGGAAATAACAAATACAAAAACAAATACAATCATTACAGGAATGAATTTTGATTGATCTAAGAAGTGTTATAAGTTCAGGAAAATGATTCTTATTTTGCTTAAGAGAAATTTTAAGCTTTGAGTATGATCCAACTAAGCAGAGAACAAGGCAGATGCAATATTAAAACCTTCTTGAACAGAAACACTAAAGAGATTTTCAGGATCCCAAATCCAGTTGCTCCCTAAGATGTGAACTTGATGCTGAGTAGATGGTAGTAGAAAAATCTTCTCCAGGAGAATTATGATCCTCCCTCTTCTATGCAGATCATCAATTCTCCTGTGGTTGAAAAAGCTCCCAGTACAACCCAAATCCATTCACAAGTATCAGATATCCCTGTAAAAAGAACAAAAAAAGGGAACTCTGTGGTGGTCGTCATGGATTCCTCTCTGCCAAAAAACCCTTTAGATCTAAAATGTTCTGCCCCTGATTGAACAGGGAGGCTTGTTCTATGGCTTTATAGAAGCAACAACTCCATTAGTACCTATTCTGAACACTGCCTCTGTGAAACTGTCTGGCATTAAATTGTCTGATCTCAGTCCTTCCTATCCCTGCCCAACCGTGGTGACTTGCAATGATTTTTTTTTTTTTCCCCTAGTCATAGATTAGTTCAGCTAGGATGAATCTGATTTTCGCTTAAGTCAGTGCAGATTTCCTCCTGTGAGCCACTGCTGTGTCTGCTGGGTCCCTGCCAAGGATGCTTCCTCACCTGGAATCTTGTTTAGAGTTTCAGGCAGAAAGTTGGCAGCTCAGGTGTTTGTAGTCATAGTAACTCCAGGGGAAGATCAGGGATGTATACACGTCAATATATCTGGTCCTGTGAATGTGAGGCTGTCTTTCTCTATTCATCCATCTATCCATTCGTTCACTGATTCATCCTGAAAACATTCATCAAAAATCCCCTGCATGCCCTACATTGTGTTTGATGCTGGAAATGCCAAACTGAAAAGTATTTAGGTGCTGCCTTTGAAGAGGTAATTCATCATATGCTCACTGAAGAAATGTTATTGAGACTTTTATTTACCAACCTCTCTCTAGACAGGCCCTTAAAATGCAGAGGAGAGATAAATAGGAATCTGTGCCTATCCATACAGTATGTGTTGTCTAGAAAAATCTATAAAATCCAGAAAAAAATGAGTGACTATAGTGCAGTGCTCAGTGACATATAGATTATTTCTAATGTATTTCTATAAATAGACATAAAAACAACATCAGTACAGTGCGAGAAATGCTGCATAACTCTGTAACAGGGGCCTTGGAACTATTTTGACCCACCAGGCAAAATATTCAGCACTATCAGGAGACATTTTTCACAGCTGGGGAGCACTACTAGCATCTAATAGGTAGATGACAGGGATGCTGCTAAACATCTTACGATCCACAGGACGGTCCCCTTCAACAAAAAATTATCCAACCTCAAATGTCAGTAGTGCTCAAATTGAAAATCTCTGTGAGTATTTAGACATAAGCATATCTCAGGGGCTAGAGAAGTTTGTCCAGAGAAGAATACATTTCAGTTTGGTGATTGTGGATTGCATCACAAATTAGTATGAATGCTTGTGACCCCCCCAAAAGAAATTGTAGATTAAACAACGAATAACAGAAAATCCTTTTTCTTATTTGTTTATTTTCATTCAAAATTACTGAGGGATATTTTCCCACATGGTACTGATAGATATTCCCAACAACGCTGTGAAGTATATAAAATAGATTCGATCTTCCTGTGGAACTTAAAACTCACAGACATTGTGTTTGGTTTATTTATATCCCTCTTTCCCTTGAGTTGCAGTCTTTAGTAAATGACATTGCTCAGGTCTGATAACAGCCGGAAATATACCAGTCTACTCCAGCAGCAAAGAGAGAGGGGGGTTCTCAGAATTTCTTCACAAAATAAAATGATAATGGGCTGATGGACAAAAAGTTGAATTTGGGGGATGAAATATCCCTTATGCATTTGTCTCTCTCATTAGAGTCCTTCCACACTCCAAGCTTACCCTGCTGAAATAATATGACAAAACCTGTCGTTTTGAAAAGGGAAGACAGTGAGAGATGTCTATTCAGATCTTTGAAAAGGGGCACTGATTCTTCAGAGCCATCCCACCCCACCCCGCCCCAAATGGCCAAGTAAAACACAGAATTGTGCAGAGATATCATTGGTCAAGAAAATAGATATAGAAAGAATGTGATTGAGCTTTATTTGGCGTTTCTCCAATGGTCTTCCTACCTGCAGGCAACGCCAGCATTAATCTGGTAGTTCAATACTCAAATAACCGGCACCAACTAGAGGTTTGGCCGAGGCTCAGAATCCCTTGACCACTTGACCATTTGTAGTTCATTCCTTTCTAAACAAATCATGAACTCCTGCTTTCCCTACCTTCTCAGTATATCTCTAATCTGTTCTATAATCTCTCCTCTCAGTGCACGTCTTAACTGTGGCCATTAAGTATGACTTTCTGATGTTTTCTGTACCTCAGTAACCCAGCAAAGTATTATTTACCTAACATATTCATCTAAATTCGCCAACTTAAGTGTGTTTGAAAAGAAACCAGATGTCCCAATCATGAATGGTAAAATAGCTCAGGACGGAAAGAAAAGATAACCTTAAAGTTATTACAATTTTTAAAAAAGGAATTGTTTAACTCCAACTGGAAGCCATTCCCTCTAGGTCAGCTATGAGTGCTGAAATGGGGGATTAGCAAGTTTTTAAGGAGGTGTGAACAGCTATCACCAAACTAAGACCTCCTCCTTTGTGGAAGCAGAAGGACTGAAATAGCACAGGAAAAGGAAACATTATGTAAACGGTGTTGATTTTCCCCTGTCTGCACCCTGTAACTTACCCCATGCCTCCTGAGTGGTGTGGACACCTCATTTTGGGAAATGCCAGCTCTGGGTTGGTCATCTTACCTTGGACATTTAGCAAGGCATTTAAATTAGTCACTGTTCAGGCTGTTCCAAAGTGCCTGCCGCACTAGAGGCCCTCATGACCTTTCTTTTCCACCAAGGAAGATTTCTTTTTTCTTATTTACTTTTATAGCTTGAATATCCAGTTCAGTGGTCTCATTGCCTGGTATGTGTCTCTAATAAAATTTGTTATACAGAACCAGACTTTTATCTGAATTTCTGAAACGTATGATTCACGTTAGTACTGAAAAACAAACATAGTCATTTCTTTCTTTTTGTTTTAACCAGTAATAACAACTTAACATTTATAATGTGAAACCTGTTCATTATATTTGTAAGATAAGGGAGTTCCCATTGTGACTCAGTAGTAACGAACCCACTAGTATCCATGAGGATGTAGATTCCATTCCTGGCCTTGCTCAGTGGGTTAAGGATCCTGCATTGCCATGAGTTGTGGTTAGGTCACAGCCATGGCTCAGATCCTGCATCGCGGTGGCTGTCGCTTAGGACCCCTAGCCTGGGAACTTCCATATGCCATGCAGATGTGGCACTAAAAAGAGAAAAAGAAAAAAAAAAAAGCATTGTTAGGAAATGTGCTAAGCAGTTGCAAATACTAACACATGAAACATACCAGCATGGTGAGGTTAAGTATCTTGCCCAGCATTTCATACCTGGAAGAGGTAGGGAGTTGCTGGATTTGACCTTGGTCAAGCTTCTGAGTCAGTGCTTGCTTCTAGACACTTCTGAGTAGCTCACAGTTGAATCCATCTCATTAGAATCATTGCTTTGGTTAGGTACGTATTTACAAGATTTCCATCCTTCTCAGACTTTAGATAGAATGAGGAACACTGATACAGAGCACCAATTTTGTATGAAACACGCACAAACACAAATACTCAGTTTTTTGTCAATTTGTTTAGCAGCTAGTAGAATTATTAGTTTTAGATAAATAGAGATAAGTAGGTATAGAAACAATAAAATCATTTAACAGCTTTAAAGTAAATATTTCTATATTTAATATGGCAAAAAAAGAGTTACTTTGCTAAATTGTGTATGAATAGTATCTGGCTTTTTATATTATGAGGTAGAATCATCTTCCCATGTTGGGCATTAGTTCAATCGAATACCACTGGGTTCTGAAATACACTTTGTATGGATTCTATTAAATGGTCTTTGATGACTTGTGATAGAAATGGAAAAAAAATAGGATTACATGTTTTCAGGCCCATCTTGAAAAGAGTTTATAATATCAACAGTTCATCTTTCCTATTTTCAAGACAGAAGGAAATCTAGATTCCCCTTGTAAGACACAGTTTGTCACAATTGTTAGACTACACATTCAGAAATAAAGATGAACTCCAGGGAGAGCACTGAGTTCACTGGCTAATTCGTCCAGCCCGGCTTGAGCACTGCTTTCTGACAGACAGCAAAAGTTGCCATTCTCCAAAAAGAAGAGTTTATTTATCTGGGTTGTCTGATGTATGCTTATTTGATGTTTTTGACCCTTTTTTTTTTAGTGATTTTTGTTTTTTCCATTATAGTTGGTTTACAGTGTTCTGTCAATTTGATCTTTGTTAGAATGAAAGAGATAGAGGGACAGCCTTATTAAACTGGTCAAGTTCTGACTCTAATTTTGGAAGAGAGAATGCCTTAACCCAACTAGAGAACCTGGCCACCTTGGTTTGCATTCCTCAAGCTTTCAGAATTCTCTGCTCTAGGCCCTGCTCCAGCTCTTCCTGAAGGCTCAGTCAGACCCTCATGGTTCCTTAACAAATGCTGGCAAAGGGAGGAGCAAGTAAATGCTTTCAACACACACCTCCCCCTCCATCTGCTCTTTCAATCTATAGAGCATTAAGATTAAGTTGCTACCTCATATACAGGATCTGGGGACTGTTGGGGCCCAGATTTGCTTACGAAATGCTGGATCATAAAAATTGATATTTGAGTACCAGGGTTTTCTTGAGTTCCTAAACACTCTTCCTTATTCCACTTAGCCAGGTTAGTAGCAGTTCCAAACTCTCTCCCTTTCTTTCTCCCTTTCTTTCTTTCTTCCATTTCTCTTTTTCTTTCTTTTTCACTCCCTCTCTTTCTTTCTTTCACTAGTGCATTTAAATAACAAATGTTTTGACACCTGTTCTACCATTATCCATGAAGCTCACAGAAAATCTTCAGAAATACAGTTGAGGCACAGTCTCCTAATAAAGATACAGTAATTTGTAGAGAAGTCATATGGAAATCCCTTTTTTTCTATAACTATTGTGATTTCTATGGAAACCCCAGGGTATCCAGAAATAGAATTGGAAAAGCCACAGAGAGTCCAAGCAATCCTAAATCATTGTTCTTCTCTTATCTACCCATCTCTGAATATGTGCTATACTCTCATTTGTACAAAGTGCTTTTCTTTGTTGCATTGTGTGGGTAGTACATCTTTATGTGTTGAATTGTCTCTATTAGACAAGTAAAAACAAACTCACAGGCTATGAGTCATAATTCAGAACTTCCTAAAGAGACAGTCTGATTGGTCCAACTTGTGTGAGGCAGAATGCCAATGTTTAATTTATTGAAGAGCTTCTCTTTCCCTCTGTACATAACCACTTGTTCTATCTGGTAAAGAAGTCCTGTCTATGTCTGCGGTTTTTTTCCTGAAGCTTTATATCATCATCATCATTATCAGCATCACCCAGATTATCTGATAGAATCATTTTATGCCTCCCTCCGGTACTTGCGTTCTCTTTCCCAGTACTAATAGAATCCTTTGGAGCTGACATAAACTAGGTTCCCAGTGAAGTGTAGTGGTGATGATGATGGTATTAACACCACCAGAAATATGTAATACTTCTAGATCAAGTCGTGATTAATTGAGCAGGTATCTGCTTAGAACAAATTCATGTTCCCCACAAAGCTGATAGATAAAGATAGATGTCTTAGAATATTGCGTGACATATTAAGTGCTCAATAAACATTAAGTAATATTATTGTTTTCCCATACCATACAGAAGAAATCTCTGAGTAAATGCTTGTGTGTGTGTGGTGTGTTGTCCCAGTGTCCTTTCATTTCCCACCACTCCATCGGACCATTCAGGAACATGCCTTGGTGTTTACAAGTTGATATTCTGTGTGCATAGAGTGTGTGATAGAAATTTTTCTAAAATTATTTAATAGTATTAATTAGCGCTGCTGAAGAGGATTGTGACAGAGGGAGGTCTTTAAGGAAAATATATTTGGTTATGAGAAAAAGTTTAAATAAGAACACTATGTGCTTAGATTTGCTTTTTTACCTCTTGCTCAACCATACTATGTTTCAGTCCACATTGCTTTACATGGCTTTTCTCTCCTCTGAAGTGTCTGTGTATATCAAAACATGTCATAATATATAGGCTTAGATTATATACCATTGCCTGTATGAATATTTTCTCAGTCCTCCTCCCCTTGGCCCTGATTATGTCTTCTTTCTGTATGTGCAACACTAGATTCCCAGCACTATGAGAGCTGCTAGACAGTTTTCCCTTGACTTGATGTCCAGAATTTGAGTATCTGCCTTTGTGAATTAGGAAGTCTGCAGGGAGCACTATGCTTGGTGCTAAGAATAAGGTGGTGAATGAAGCCATACCCAGGCCCTTTCAGAGCTTACAAGATAGGGGTGAATATAGATCATAAGCAATAAAATTACAAATCATTATTGAATTTTAAGAGTACACCAACTGTTGTGAAATCGAAGCTCTGAAGTGGTTATCGTAGTATGCAAAAGAATGTTGTAATTTAACTTTGGCAAGTCAAAGAAAGTGTCCCGATGGAAATGTTATTGAAGCTGAGAATTCAGGAACTAGTACAAGTTTCCAGTGAAAGACAGCCAATTTGACTGGGGAAAAAAAATTTGTGCTAATATGCTAAGGTTTCTTCACTTATGTTTTCAATCAACAAACTTTGAGTTCCCACTTGATGCTGGTCACCACTGGATACTAAAAACTCAAAAGTGAACAAGCTGGGAAATTCCCAGCTCATTTGGATCTTAAATTCTAGTGGAGAAGACAGAGAGTAAACAAGTAACAGAATGAAATTATTCCATTTCTAGCACTGACTTGTGTAATGAAGGGACTTTACATTAGGGCTATGTGATAGGTAATGACAGCAGAAGAAGAGAAAGGAAGAAGCAATATGATGCAGTAAGTCTGGAAAAACATCTCCGGGGAGATGAGTTTGAGTTCAGTTGGGTGCGGATACAGCATGCATATGAACCTGAAAGAGGTTCAGGATGTTCAGAGCAGAGAACATCAGAGGTGGAGAAGTGTGAGATTAGGTGAGATGTAGGTGAGAGCAGATTCTGCAGCCCTTTTGGGTACTAGCGAATTCTGAACATTATTCTAAAGAAAAGAGTAGCCATTAAAAGCCATTAAATTCAGACGTCACATGATCACATTTACATTTCAGAAAGTAAATAAAGAAAATTTTCTTGTGGGGCAAAAGTGAATATTAAAATCTCTCCTAACTGCTAATGGGAGGGTAAATACTAGATACTGATTGTCCCACTGCTATGCCTGTTACCAGGTGAAACCCATCCCCTCAGTATATCACCCAATGGAAATGCATAGATATATGCACCAAAAGAGACATGAAATAAATTTGTAGCAAAATTATGCATAGTATCACCAATCTAAAAACAAACCAAATCCTCATCAGGGGTAGATTAGATAATTAATTATAAATATATTCCATTGTAATCATATAATGGAATATATTGCAGTAAATAGTAAACAGATTATCGATATATACAACACTGAGGACTCTAACAAAGTAGTGAACAAAAGAAGCAGAGGTAAAAGAATTTATGCTATGTGATTCCATATATAAAAATGTTGAATCTTGATCTACAGTTTTTGAATTCAGGACACTGGTTGTCTTTGGGAATAAGAACGGAAATCATTTTGGGAAGGCGGTTTCTGGGTACAAGTGATACTCCCTTTCTTGACCTGGGCAGAGTGTTACATGTTGTAATGAGTTGTACAATTGCTCTTTGTGCATTTTCATTCCGTATTTTATAATTCAAATTAAATATTTAATAAAGCAAACAAAGAGATGGTAAGAATGATGGCAATGCTCCAAGTGAGGACTGGTTATGTTCAAGACCAGAAATATATTGGAGTTCTCTTCATGGCTTAGCAGAAACAAATCTGACTAGTATCCATGAGGACTCAGGTTCAATTCCTGGCCTCATTCAGTGGGTTAAGAATCTGACATTAGGAGTTCCCTTCGTGGCTCAGTGGTTAACGAATCCGACTAAGAACCACGAGGTTGCGGGTTCAATCCCTGACCTTGCTCAGTGGGTTAAGGATCCGGCATTGCCGCGAGCTGTGCGGTGTAGGTTGCAGACGTGGCTCGGATCCCGCGTTGCTGTGGCTGTGGTGAAGGCCGGCAGCTATAGCTCCTGTTAGACCCCTAGCCTGGGAACCTCCATATGCCGCGGGTACGGCTCCAGATAAAGGCAAAAAGACAAAAAAATAAAAAAAAGAATCTGACATTGCCTTGAGCTGTGGTGTAGTTTGCAGATGTGGCTTGGATCTGGCATTGCTGTGGCTCTAGCAGAGGTCAGCGACTACAGCTCCAATTTGACCCCTAGCCTGGGAACCTCCATATGCTGCTGTTGCAGCCCTAAAAAGAAAGAAAAAAAAGGACCAGAAAGCATAAGAATAAATAGGTAGATTCAAACAATATTATGTAGAAGTGAAAAGACTTAGTGGATAAACGATGACGAATTAGGAGTCACATAGTATTTAGAATTTGAACTTACAATTATGCTTTCTTTCTTTTTTCTGCAAGCTTCTGAAGTGTGTGTCTATAACTTGTTTCTATTATTCTCATGGTACCTAGCACTACAATTGGCGTGGGATAAATGTTCAATAAACGTTGAATTAATAAGCACCACACTTTGTGATAAGAGTGGAGGATCTCAGTATCAAAAGATAACAAGAAGGGGAAAAGCAGGGCATTTAGCTGTAGCACAGTCAATTGTTATTTCAACAAAAGAGAAAATGAATCTAGAATTAGAGAACAACCTTATCAAGGGCATTCTTGGGTCTCGTGGACACAGCAGTGAGCCCTGACACAGAATGGGAAACCATCTATTCACAATCAGTACTTATCCTAAGCCTTTTAAAGTTTTCTGTAGAAAACCAAGATGAAGTAAAAATAGCATTGTCTTATTCTGAGTCTGACTGATGGGAACAGTTGCATAAAGTTTTCTCATTAAGCACATCAAGTATTACCCTTTATATGACTTTGGTTTAGTTTGCTACTCTGGTTAAATTCCATTCACCAGCAGAGGAAATGATGGGTATTTGTAGGCCTAAAACTGCTCTGAATCTAACCTTCTAGGACAATGTGGGTATTTCTAGAGTGAGAGATAGGAAAGTCAGGGCTTTCAGTGGTTAACACAGGCTTGTAAGTGGTCACAGAGAACAGATAGAGATTGGCTTACCATGTGGAGTGTGGTCAGGTTCAGCAGCATGTGCCTTTATAAGGCTTCCTGGCCACTCCCACCCCCACTCCCTGCTTTTATAGAACTTTCAACAGCCAATTCTCAAAACTTTTTTTTAAATAATTTTATGGCAAGTGACAGTTTTTCTACGATATATTAGATGTTTGACCACTGTCTTAAAATGTATTTAGAAAAATCAATTGTTTGTTTTAAAACAAAAGAATCTGAAGTTTTTAATTACAAACAGCAATTCTCCAGCATGGAGAAGTAAGGCCATGGGATTTTGAGAGAGGTCAGTCAGGTTTTAAATGGGAACTTTCCTTGCCACAAGCTCCCAACGCCATCACTGGGACTTGGTTTAAAGGGCCTTGTTGTCCTTAACTGTGAAATGGGGAGTGTAGTACCTACTTAATAGTTTTATCAGTACCCCGGTATTAAAATAATGCATGTTTTAACACCTAAAATGATTTCTGGCCTTACATATATACTAGTTTCTTTTATCCCTATTCTGGTATTGGATTATGATTCTCATATATGGACAGTTGTGTTTTCTCCTACATCAAAAAGCTCTAACTGGTTTTACTTTGGGGATATTATAATGAATTTTAAAGTTTTGCTTCCATTTACCATTTTCTTGTCATTAACTATCAGTGTTTTTACTGTATATCAATGTCTACTGGTTATTTGCCTTGTTCTTCCCTAATCTGCTGTGTAATCAGGTATCTACATTTAAGGGAACTGTGTGTAAACTAAGAGCAGAGTCAGGTTTTGTGCCTAAACTTCAAGTGCCCCCATGAGTGTCTCCTTGGACTCCTTTTTATTAAAGTAGCACCTGTGGCATGTGAAAGTTCCCAGGCTAGAGGATGAATTGAAGCTGCAGCTGCTGGCCTACACCACAGCCCTGCAGCACTAGATCTGAGTCCCACCTGCAGCCTACACAGCGACTTGCAGCAGTGCCAGATCCTTAACCAACTCAACAAGGCCAAGGATCGATCCTACATCCTCACGAAAACTACATTGGGTTCTTAACCCATTGAGCCACAATGGGAACTCCTGCTCGGACTCTTAAAGCTGGTCCTTTTTTTACATTTCTCTTGTTTGTTCATAGCTGAATTTTATGACCTTGAGGATTCTTTTCAGATAAGTGAGGTCTTGTTGATAAATTTCGGAAATTCTTTATTGAGTCACACTTAAGTGCATAAGGGAGGGGAGGTCCTTGTAAATGTGTGTAAGAGTGAATCACAAATATCCTGGGAATGAGTATCATGTGTTTTGGGGGACCGGGCGCTCTGCTCTGCTCATTTAAGGAGATGTCAAGGTTAAGAATAAGTGCACATACCTACTCTGTTAAAAGGTCAAATGGCTGAAACCAGTTTTACCAGTCATAAGAAGTGAGCCCACAGCAGGCAGTTCTTTAGAGCAATTTGATTTGGCTCCCGGATACTAAGATTTCGGAAAAGCTAAAAGGCCAAATGGGAGATAGTTAGGCAACCAGGATTGTAACTGTAACTGAAAGTTGCTACCATCCCTGGAATAAAGGGACAGATGTCATGTTCTAGTGCCCCAGATATGGTTCCATCTATAAGGAGCTTGATCTTGGGGTAAGGGCTTCCCATTTAGGAGGATATACAGTGATGGAAAATTCCGCCACTGGTGATGCCTCCCAAAGCGTAGAGAGAAGGAGAAAAGTAGATTTGCCTCTTCCCGTAGTCAAACTTCAGTTTTCTATCAGGACATCCCATTGCCTGAACGGAACCCAATGCTGGTTCTGTGAATGTAATTTGCAGGTATCAGAGCAGAGCAATTAAGGAGAAAGGAGCAGATCTGACACAAGATAGGCAAATGATCAGGCCACTGGTGAGAGAGAATTGGTTGTTGTAATCAAGCGATAACACTGAGACTCATTCTTGTGGGAACTATGTTTAAATGGCCCTGTGTGCAAGGGAAATGAGGTGGCAGAGTGAAAACAGCGTTGTCTCAATGATTCCTCACAAATGGAGGAATACAGCTGCCTTGATTTTCCATCTTGTGTACAAATTATTCTCCATCTTCTTGTTGCGATCATGAAATCATTGATATTAAGGCCTGTCTGCAGATGCACAGAGATAAGTATCTGTGGGTCTGTAGATTATTTTCTTCAGATTCCCAACGTCCAGAACAGGGATAAAGCCACAAATCTGGCAAAGCACCCAAGAAAAGCAACTAGTTCAGTTAAGACATATTGAAGAATGTTGAATAAACAGTTTTGTGTTTTCTCTGTGGCCTGATACGCTTGAGCTGGAGAAGTACTTATTTATAATTTTTTGTTAATATTCACTTGAAGCACTCTAAATTAGCATTTCAAAATCAGACTGAGTCCAAAGGCCAGAGGAAGGTGGTAAAAGAAGCTGAATCCTGACGTTCGTTTAGAAAGCTGAGCTTCACAGAGGGTTGATTTGGGCATCTCCACTGGAAACTTATGTTTGGGTAGTTATCTGATACTTAACCAGTTCTGACTTCACCTAGGATTTGGATATTTGACACTAAATTAGCATCATATTATTGGAATGAAATCTACCTGAGCTAGGAGTTATTAGTTATTTAATCAGTGTAGTTATTTCTTTCCAGTTCATGGTCTCGAGCCATGTAACCATCTCCTGGCCTAATACTTTGACCTGAACTGTGTTTCTGCCTACTTGATCATTTCTAAGTCTTTTATAGGAAATACTGGAAGTCCTTGGGAGCCTCTCTTAATTCCAGGCCCCAACTGGATTCTAATTACTTCCTTCTCTTTTCTAGAGATATGAGCACAGTTCCTCAGAAGGAGCTCTCAAGCAAAAGATTCTTGGAAATGTGATTTAATCTGGAAGACTTTTCAGGAAAACATAGTAGGAGAGAAAGGAGGGGGCAAAAAGAGACCACATAAGGTTGTGGTATTAAGCAAAGGCCCAGGGAGAATAATGTTGGCTCATTCCCACAGGAGGATATGGATTAACACTGGTATTCAGGTAGTCTGGCTCCCTGGCAAAATTAGAAGTAACCCAAACAGACACAAGAAAACTGGTTGTATTCATCAGTTATTGGTTGAAGGTTACCCCCAGGCATTTAAAGCTCTTCTTCTACTAAGAGGAAGTGACTACTGACAGCCTGAGGGAAAGGCTCTTACGTAGAAGCATAGCTGTTATCACTGAAAGCACACTTGGAATAGACACACAGAAGTAAATCTTAAACATTACCAACATTCATCAAAATAAGTTAACTATGGAAGGTGATGGTTGTGTTTACTATCTTGATCTCAGTGATCATTCCACAATGTGTCTATACTGTACATCATCACCTTGCACAGTTTAAATGTATAGAGTTACAGCTTCAGTTATTCCTCAGTAAACTTTAAGAAAGAGGCGAGAGTAAAGGAATCCATGGGAACATTAGCAGCATCTCTCAGAGCAATAATGCTAATAATAAAGAGCTCCCCTGAACATGGTACTTTGCTCTTTGTATTTTCCCTGTCATATCATTTATCAGGGTGAGGATTATTATTCTCCACAGAGATATAGTGAAGTTAAGTCTCATTTAACACATGTATACACATGTAGATACAAATATCTTTAAAAGTATGTTTAAAAATCCGTGATCTTTGGTCTCTCCATGAAAGCAAGTCATGTAATGAGATTTATACAAATTTATTTGCACTAAAGTGTTTTTAATAAAAGCAAAAAGGAAAACCTTTGAAAACATTTATTTTTATAATAAATATTTAAATCTCTTCTGAGTCATGACAGTTCAGTTGTCAGAAACTTACAAGGAAGTGTGTCATAGAAAAATCCCATAGTAGTTAAAGGAGAATTCTTGCAACGCTTTTGTGGGAAACAGATACTTTTCTAGCACTGCAGTGCGTGATAGTTGTTGTAATGAGGCTTATTAAAACCTCTTCTCAATATTATCACAGCCATTGTCGATTTGCAATTACACATGTAAACAGCTGAGTAGACCATTACTGGATTTTTGCCATACATTCCTCTCTCTCTTGCTCCTGCTGATCAGATGAATCCCTCACAACAAGGTGTGGATCAAAATTGAATGTGAATATAATAGTCCTTGGAGTTCCCCATTTATCAGTTGCTAGAATCAGGAAAGACTTGAGAAACACCTAAAGTCCTGACGTCCATTGATTCTGACATGCAAATACTGAACAATAGTAACCAAGGAGGTTTAAAGCTCCTTTAGCCATCAACCCATCACCTTCTCTCATGGGAAAAGAGAACCAGACAGTGGGATCTTGCTCCCTGACTCCTGGAACCCCAGCCTGCCTTTCTTCTGATCTAAGTTAAGACGTTTTGGTTGCCTAGATACAGCTCAGATTTTGAAAAATGTCACTGAGCTGCTGTCAGGATGGCCATTTTATTACCATGATTTATAAATGGATTATCTGTGAAAATGGTTCTAGTTTTAATCTTGCTCCCTGCAGGAAAAGGGCCTGTTCACATAGGTTTATTTCAACGACAGGGCCAGCTATCCTGATATTTTACAACAGTTGGCAGATGCTTCACTGCAAATGATACCCGTCGTCCAGAAAGAATTAGTTATCTTCCAATAGCATTAACCTCAATGTGTATTGCGCCCACCCCCTCAATCTTATTTCTGAGTTCTTCTTTGGGGGAATCAACACTTTCCATCCCATTTTCCTCTAATTCTGTTTCAAGAAGGAAGCAATCAACAACAAATTGCTTCCACAGTGTTCCACATGTGGGAATCAGTCTTTGATGTTTCATAAGAAATGCACTTCAACTGAAGAATGAGAGGAAGACATACAATTTCCTCTCTTGGACTTCAGCAAAGTCACTGTGCTTGGAATCCATCATATTATTATCATCAGTTTATTCGGTCTGCGTGGCATGCTAGTACCATCACCTGTGTTGATCCTAGTCCTCAAAACAACCTTTCAAGACGGGATCATCTCTACTTTCTCAGTCACCCAAGGACTGACTTAGTTAAGTGATATAGTTCAGTGACAGGAGAGAGATTTCAATCAGATTTCTAAGATCCGATTCTTCACTTATTTTCATCATTTTAATGTTTGCTAGAGTTTGTTCTACAGAGCACTAGACCTGTAAGATCTCCACACCTCTGCTTCCCTCTACCCTCCCCTCAAAAAAAGGTTAAAAAAAAGAAATTCCAAGGAAACTGTCTTGAGAAATATCTGTGTATACCAATATTCAGAAAGTTCTGGGAGGCCCTACTTTCTGTAGATCATTTTGTTAAACTGATCTTTTCCCAAACTCAGTCAACCATGAAATATGTGTTCGACACTTGGTAAGAGGACCCTGTCGCTAAAGCTTGGGAAAAGCTCTACTAGATTATATTTCAGTGCCTGTATTTATGGAGCTTTTTCTTATTTTAAATTTACCTTTTTTTTTTTTTTTTGCCTTTGTAAGTTCATACCTGCAGCATAAGGAAGTTCCCAGTCTAGGGGGCGAATCAGAGCTGCAGCTGCCAGCCTATGCCAAAGCCAGGACGGTGCCAGATTGGAGCCACATCTGTAACCTACACTGCCGCTTGTGGCAACAGCAGGTCCTTAACACACTGAGCGAGACTAGGGATTGAACCAGCAGCCTCACATTTACTAGTCGGCTTCTGAACCCACTAAACCACAATGGGAATTTTAAATTTACTTATATTTTCTTATATTTTACTTATATTTACTTCTATTTTCTTATATTTTACTTATATTTACTTATATTTTACTTTATATTTACTTATATTTTCAGGAGTTTCATATGAAAAAAATTTAATATAAGTAAAATACATAAATTCTAACATTTCTTTCTTCCTCTTGAACACTGTTTTCTCTCCTTCTTCATTTCCTCATCCTGCTACTCCCCCTCTTTGTTATGTCTCATGACCATCATCATCATCTTTTTCTCTGTTCATCGGAGTCATGACCTATAGTTGAGCACCAGTGCTGTGTGAGTGCCATGCTTGTCTTCACATCAGAAGGAACAGAAGGATTAAATATTTTCCCCAGGATCACAGAGCCAGAGAGTGGATAAGCACAGAGTCAGACCCTTAAATTACTTTTGAATCTTGACCACAGAAGCACAAGAAAGTGGGTCTAGGCATCAGTTCATTCTATTCCATCCTTTGCTTTGTTGGAAAATTGAGTCTTTGAGAAGTTAAGAGGCAAAACTCAAGGGTCAGAGCCAAACAGTTGTAGAATAAGGAATAGAACCCAGTCTTTCTGATCAGCAGACCAAATCTGTTTCTAGGAGGAACTTAGTGACCCTCCTGGCAATTATCAAATAGATTTTGCCCACCTCCTCATTTTAGAAGTTCAAATATGTGAATCAGGTCATCTAGCATGTGATATGCTTGGCACCCTAATGCACTATGTAACTAAATGGGAACTCCACTTTTAATTAAATAACAGTGATTAGCATATCAGTTACTCTAACTCATTACAAACAAATTGGACCAAAAACCTGAGCATATGAGCATGAAATAAGCACTATTAAATTTCTCTTTAGATAGAGATTCAACTAAACTGCTTGTTCTACTATCAAAAAGCAAAATTATCCTTTACTAAGATTTAGCTTAGAATCAGTATTAAAAAACTGCCTTTGGCTTTTTGCTCAGTATATTCTTCTCATCTCTGTGGAATTGTTTGATCATCTGAATGATAATTAAATAAAACCAAAATGAACCTTATGTTCAACTATAAGATTTTATCAGACATAAAGAAAAATTTAATACATCTTAAAAATTGAGCATTTGCAAAATGATTTCTTTTAGAAACAAAAAAGACTGTAGTTATGCTCTTTTATAGGAAACACAGATGCACACAAATCTGACCTAAATTGAAATGTGTTTACTTTTATTTATTAATATTCCATTTTTTTAGAGGCGATTAAGTGTGCTTCTTACAAACAATAATGCCCTCTAGCATCACGAGATTATCTGTGGACCATTAATTGTATCTGGTGCCGAAGTGCAGAAAAAAGGACAGAAAATGCCCAAGCCACTCAGATGATGATGAATCAAAATAACAGAATTCAGATCTGAAGGTGTAGCTTGATGACAACCAATAAGAGATCTATGTTGTTTACTGTGTACCAGAGCGCAGGTAAGGAAAGAGTATACATGAGTTTTAAAATCCAGACATCTGAGTTTAAAACCTACTTCTCCACCAACTGTTCATCTTTTGATAAGGTTATTAATTTCTGTGAATACAACGGAATATACAAAAACAATTGCAAATCCTCCTGTATAGTTTTGCCCTTAAAATTAAAGATAATTGAAATAAGGTTTTTAAGGAAGGGTTACATAGTAGAAATTTAACAAAAGGGGTTCGTGTTATATTGTGATTAACATTTTACAGGAAAATGGTATTGTAGGGCTAGGTTTAGTGTCCAGTAGGTTAGGAAATGGACATAAAGGAGCCTATGGGTTGAATGTCTGAGGGTGTTTGCTTATATTTCCTTAGAGTTTGGACAGACAATCGATACTAAAGAAATCTAGATATATTTACTTTATTCATGGGTTGTAATCTCATTTGTACTAATCATATTGGAAACACCGCATTGTATTTAAAGCTCTTGCAATTGTTAATAAATCTATGATCAATGAAACCATGCCTGTTACAGATAATATTCATGGAGTAAATTGAGCTAAAAATGAATGACCCTCTGCAGGTCTACTTTGTCTCACTTTGAAAGTGAGCAAAAGCAGAACAGTCTATGAAAGCATCATGCGATAGTTTGGCTTATGTAATCTTTACCAGAACACTCATGTTCTGATTTCCAGATTTCTCACATGTCAAATGGCACTAATATAAACAATGATCTGTGCAGTGCATATATGCATGCAGAAGCATAAGCACACAAACTAGTCTTTGGAAAATACTGATTGCTGTTAGAGTGTTATTAGACACTAAGTTGAGAGTTATGTCTGTTTATGTTCTTAAAATAATAGCATTTGAGCAGAATAGCAAGTTAATATTCCTCACCTTCTGTTTGTCAAGATAACAAAAACCATACACCCAACGTACAAAGTCTTTAAAATTTAAAAACAAAAAGAAGAAAGAAAAAATATAAATTAAAATTTGAATACTTCTAGAAATAACTCCAGTGTTTCCAAAGATCATGGTTCTGATACATTAATTTTCATGTTTTAAATTTCTTTTCCTGTATAAATTATTTTTATAGCTTCAGTATTTAATGTTTTCATCATTTTGTTTTGTTTTCTACATTTCTCTATTTATTCTTAATTATTAAATTAGAGGAAAATTAACCCTTTAGAGAAAGGGAGGTGAGCGATGACCACTTGCCGAGAACCTATATATACCTGGCATGAAACAGGAGATGTGACCTTAAGGATTTCACTTCATCTTCACAACCATCCTGTGAGATGGGTGTAATTTTCCTCATTTGACAAGTGAGTAAACTGAGGCCCAGAGAGCAATAAGCGGTGTCAAAGCTGAGCTTTGAATATAAGTTTTAGTAATTACAAACCTCAGTATTTCCACACTTGTTCCTCTGGATGTCAGTGATCGTAATTCCTTTTCTATTTAACTTGTAAGTAATACAAAATGTCTAGCTCTGTTTTTTTTCTTATGGCGCCTCAGTAAATGCCAGTTAATCTTGACAAAACAGAACTGGGTCAGTGAAATCACCATTAAAGCCTGCCTTTGTTTTATTGGTAAAGTTAATGAGAAACCACAGTGAAAAAAAAAATCAATGTATTGGCTCTTCTCTGAATGAAGAACTCACCTCACGTGGGATCTTGATAGTCATGCAGAAAAGATTTTTCTTCAAGTATGATGTAGCGGTGGTCTCTCTGTAGGACCGCCTCTCTTTTTCTTGCATCAAAACACCAAGCTATTCTGACTTGGTGATTTCTTCCTTATTGCTAGGGTCAATATATTGAAGCCTGCCAGATTAACTCCCTTGTGGTGCAGAGAATCTAGTGAACCTAAGTAACCTTGGAGTGCTTCTTGAAAATTCTGTCTCATATGTTAATGGTCTACAAGTTCCTGTCATCGGAAAACTATAATTTTCCTTTTGTAGAAGCTGAGTTAGTCTTTAGTGTCAAAACAGTCAACCCATGGGATGTCCCTGCTTGTGATTTATCTTGAAAGATAAGGCATTTTAGAAAGCGTCGCAAATGCCCCATAAGCTGATACTTTAATCACACACACACGCACACACACACAAACACACACACACACACACACACACACACACACACATATACACACATAATGCAAGTTTCTTAACTTGAAATTCACTTGAAATGTCCTAGGTTCAACCATGTTAAAAAGCTTTTATGCAGTAAAACTTTTTTCAAATTCATTAAAATTGCAATATGAATGCATGGGAAATGTATCTTTACACATAGATTTTTTTTATCTTCCTGGAATCCTCACAAAGTCAGTATAATTATACAGAAGGCATATAGAAATGTACATGACTATGATTATCCACAAACTTCAAAGATTTCTAAACCACATGTGCACAGATCTTTATGTGGCAACACAGAGGGGAGAATTAGCTCTTACAATGAAATGGAAGGATGAGGATAAGTTAATCATCAAAGGAACAAAAAGTAAATGAAATAGCTCATTTCCTCTCTAAGGACTCAAGCAGTTTTTCCATATGTGCTCTGAAAAGTTCAATATTGACTAAATCTAACTGTGCCCACTGTCTTAGTTAAGCACTGTGAGCCTCCCAGTGACCCCAGCATTTAAGTCCTAAAGTTACCTTAATCTCATGCCTCTTTTTGCAGTTTTGAATAGTCTTACAGTTTTATTTTATGGAAGAAGGTGTACTGTAGTGGCTAGCTCTGTTGAGCTCAGACTCTGAAGTCAGATCAAATTTTGTAATATCCTCGAGCAACTTGCCAATAATTTATTTTTTTGATTTTTTTTTTTTGCATTATAGCTGGTTTACAGATTTCTGTCAGATTTTCCAACTGTACCGCGTGGTGACCTGGTTACATGTACATATGTGGATTTGTCGCATGTGATTAGACATAGTTCGCCGTGCTATACAGTTGGATCTCCTTGCTTTTCCATCATTAAAGCACTAGTTATCCCCATTCCCTCCCACCCCCTCCCCTACTCCCTCCCCCACCTCCTTGGCAACCCCAAGATCGTGATTTTCTTTTCTGTTGAGATGTTCTTTGTGCAGTGTTTTAGACTCCAGTTATAAGAGATTTCATATGACATCTGTCTTTCTCCTTCTGACTTGCTTGACTCAGTACGAGAGTTTCTAATTCCATCCATGTTGCTGCAAATGACATTATTTTATCCTTTTTTTATGGCTGAATAGTATTCCATCGTGTATATATATCACATCTTCCTAATCCAGTCATCTGTCGATGGACATTTGGGTTGTTTCCATGTCTTGGCTATTGTGAATAGTGCTGCAGTGAACATGCGTGTGCAAGTGTCTTTCTCCAGGAAATTTTTGTCTGGATATATG